>OX596274.1:14257721-15498346 GCA_951394225.1 Harpalus rufipes
TATATACAAACAACTACTTCAAGTACATGTAAATACATAATACAACTTTATTATTGTACAATTTACTTACTTTTATCGGGGTTACTTCGATACTTACCATTTACGTAGATACAGACATTTAACAGAAGAAAGTTGTTGTTTTATATTAATTTTGTAACACGAGGAGGGTGAAACTGGTGAAGCTTATGCTGGTGGTCGTGCATTTCTTTTACCAACGATTACCACGTTCACTGACTGATGGTCGCTTCATTGGTCGACCACCACTTGATTAAGGAGGAACACTTACATTATGGACGCAGACATTATTTGGATTTTAACTAACTTCTTTATTTACACATCTTTACACTAACAATAATCAATTATTAATTATTAAACTTATTATTATTATTATTGATAACTAAATAAAATAAACTAAATAGTTACATTGTAACTCAGCAGGCGGGCGTTTAGCCCACGCCAGAAACTGATACACAGACTACATGTCTCGTGGACATGAGTATCTAAGACCGACTACTTAAAACAAAAAGTTATCTTCATGAGAGGATTATCTCTGAGGTGTGAAGAGGGGTATCATGTGGCATCCATATCAACATATCAGCCCTGCATATAGGCTTGTAATAACTTCTAGATTTAATTGTCAACAAATAACTGTCTAGTCCGCTGACATTCAGTCTAAACAAATCGCTTTGGGAAAAACGATAATTATTTCTAAACAGAATTTTGACTAAAGATAATAAACTTGAGATATTGATCCTGAAACTATAATTTAGAAGTGTATAAAAGTTAATTATTTGTTATTCCTCGCCTTGTCACAAATTCTGCATCCAATTTAATCAATTTTATTTTGCACGTTTGTAACTGATAAAATTGAATTTAAAATTTATAAAAGTTTTTTTTTTTATTTTGTTAGCCGTGGTATTTGACAGCTGACACTTTTTCGTCCGCCATATTTACATTACTCCTTATTCTTTCAGTACCTATCAACTTGGGAATTTGTTTCAAAATTCTTGTGGAGAGAGAATTCAAGTTACAGGTGTTTGAAACAATTATTTATTTTTGTATATGATGTAATGGTTTTTTTGCTATCAATAATAGAAAACATTAATATGATTGACCCACAACTGTAATGTAATTGCAAATATGATCCTTGTTAATATGACATTAATGTATACGAATTACTTCACATGCATACTGTGGCATTGTTATACAAGTTGATAGGTAGGTATAGCTCGATTCAACTTATTGTGAATTGACTTGACTTTACTTCTTTACTGATGACGCGGTTAACCTCGTCTAAACGAGATATTGTTCGATCGATCAGGGTCGGTAGAATTAGCAAAAAAATATATTATTTTGATAAATTTAACTATGAAATGTATTTATTTCTATCATTTTTAATTTGTATATAACATTGATTTCGGCGAAAATAGTCTCGAATATATAATAACAATAAACCCAAGTAAAATATTGGATAATTTAGTACGGTCGTAGTTGTGATTTCTTCTTATTGCTTGCTGTGCAATTCAGCCAAAGCCAGTTCACTATAAATTGAGGTAGGTTATATCATTTTTGAAACGTCACCAGAATTTTGGAAATAAAATTTTACTATTTTAGTTTACAACTTTTTTCTAAAAATTGAAATATCTTAAAAACTGCTGCGTTTATCAAGTTTTAGCAAGAATACCTTTTTGTGTATTTTGCAGGGCTTCGAATCGAACCGGAACTTGAACCGAAACCGGAACGAACCGGACATTTTATATGAACCACTAGCTCGAACCAAACCGATTATTTTGAACCGGTTAAATGAACTGAACCACATATGTACTAGCCACTCCAGCAACTCAAGTAAGCGTGGAAAGGCTGTTTAGCGGGTTAAAATTCATAATGTTTCCTCAATGAGCCACATTAAGAAGTTCGATTCTTGAAAAGATTATGTTAATCCGATATTTCAAGATATTTAATAAACAATAAAAATTATATATATTTTTCATTTAATTTGTTTAATTTTAATTAAACATTACAAAGAATAATTAATATGTTTTACAAGTTTATTTTTTAACTGTTGTACTTTTTGTTCAATTACATACATTTTTTTTATAAATAAAAGGCTGAATAATAAGTGTTTACTTATTTAAATCGACAAAAAATTACACATGTTTAAAACTGCTGTTATCATGGTTGGTAAGAGGAAAATGAAAATATATTTATGAAATAAGATGAACCAAACCGAACCGATCTTATGAACCGGTACACGAACCGTTCCAGAATTAAATTTCATTAAACCAGAACAAAAACCGAACCGGTAAACTACTCCGAACCGCGAACCAAAACCGAACCTATTTTAGCAGCGGTTTACAGCCCTGGTATTTTGTGCTCCGGTGGCTCCATGGTTAGAGCAACGCCTCTTAATCATGAGTGAGCTCGGGGTTCTGGGTTCAAATCTTACACAGGCACGGATGTTTGTCTATGTGAACCCACTCTGTTATTAGGATTTAAACGTCCAAGGCTTCCCCATGTGAGACGCCTCTGGTTGAGATATAGAAACAAAGAAAGTCTGGTTGCGAATCTGGGGAACCCGATTCTATTCCGATCAACGCCAAATATTTCCAATTTTAAATGGCACATAATTGACCCCTGTGGTGCACTCTCCACGCTAGTATTGAGGGCCTGTGAGGTGACGCTTGGTAAACGCCCCCACGATACAAATATGTCATCATCATTACCGAAATCTGTGTACGAAGCAGATTAGTACACCCAGCAATGGATAATATGCCCTGATAATATATTTATTTTTTATTTAAATGCATACCTGCATATTTACTAATGCTATAGAAATTATGTATATTAAGTACCTTTCCATATAATTATTATTCTATTTAGAATTTTCGTTTTAAAACGTTATAACTATTGTTCTACTTATAATTTTTTTTAAAACGTCACTGTTATTGATTTGAAATGATTATTCTTTTGACAGTGTCATTTATATGTCAGTTACATACATTTGAGCTGAACTGTGTAACCATGGAGTTTCTCCATAAAATATATACAAAAAGTATTATTGCAAACCTGTAGAACATGGAATTTTTTAAAAATTTTATAATAACAAATTGCGAAAAAATAATATTTAAAGGTATTTTTTAATGAAAAACTATTTTGCACTTCAAGTAAACTGCCATTTCCGGTTATCCGGTTGACACCAAAATCTAATGGCTTCTTTCCACATTACAAATAGAGCGCCCAGAAGATGCATACACACATATACACACACATACACACACACACACACACAAACACACAAACACACACACAAACACACACAAACACACACACAAACACACACACACACACAAACACACATCCCCACAGACATCATCGTGAAAATGGTAAAATCGGATTGTAGGGAACTTAAAACGGTTATTTTGCAAAATCTGGATATGCGATTTTTAGCACGATCTCTATACCTCCCTTATTAAGGGTAGCGGGAGGTAAAAATAAGACCGTAAACACTATTATTAGTGCGAACTAGATGAGTTTTACATGTTTCATTTATACCTTTCGAGTGAACTGAACCTTACTGAGTGCGCACTTTCTTGCACTTATTACGATCATTAGTTCTTGACAGTGCAGTCTATTAAATTCATATATTTTGAATTTTAAAACGTATCTGTGGATGTAAAAAAATACGTCTTCAAAATCTGTAACCTCTTTATTTGACAGTGGGAGCTAACAAACATGCACTGGATTTTTGTAACATATTTAATTTAAAATGCTTTACCCATGTGTTGTAATATAACAGCAACTAGTGCCGGGCACGATGTCATTAACTTTACTAAATGTAAAACTAAATAAGTAGAAAACCCTATAACTGCAAAAAATAAATAGTACCACTGTATTCTATGTATTTAACTTAAAATTAGAACCATACGTGTTGTAAAATTTAAAGATAACTCAAATTTTATCGGTATTTAATCCTTTTTGGTGTATTTAGGTATCATAAAAAAGTTAATTATATTGATTAACATGAAGTAATATGATTTTATGATTAAATAATCGATATATCAGTAGTGGACATGAAGGCTTCATGAATTGGTAACGAAATGAATATTTTATGAGAGTAATTTTATTGATGGATAAATAACATTAGGTATCCGAGCCGAGCAGTATCCTCTTCTGATAATTTGCTTTTGAATGTATATCGATTATGCCACGTGGAGCCAACAGGGTCATTAAAAAGCAATGATTTTTCATTACTTTACGATTAAAAATTTACCTATCGTATTCATTCACCCCACGTAATTTTATTCATTTAAAACACATTTGCTTTTATACAACATATTTATATTATCAGTTTCCTGCTTTTAAAAGAATTTAAATAAAGTTTACACCGTTAATGTTCCGGATTTAGTCATCTGATATTTTTCTAACATGGGATTTGATATTATAGATTGTGTTGTATACTATAGTTCGTTTATAAACTGGAAGTCAAATGAAAATTGAGAATAATAATAATCCATGTATAGTTCGGATCCAAATGTGTAATAAGTAGAAGAATATCGACGGATGATGGATAAATTGAAGGAAATATAATAATATACTCCTTGTTGCAAACGTTTCGGATTTTATTAATCAATCCTCAATGCTGGAGGATAAGGAAGAATAAAAATGTTACAGAATAAAAATACAGCATAGTCCATCAGCTATAATTATACTGGGCGTCTTATACCGTTTGTGTATATCAATAATATTCTCAACGCAAGTATACTTCTGTTGCTAATATGAATTTGAATTCTATTTTAAAACCTCATCAATAATGTAAATTTTATACCTATTTCCAATACATTCTCCTCAAATTTTTGGGATAAAATAAAAAAAATATGTTAACAAATGTCCATGCCTAGAAGTGGAAGAATGTGAAATATTCGGTGCGGCGAGTATACCCGCAGTTCGTTAGGCGTCTAGCCCGGTGATATTTCTTACGCTCAGGGGGCTATTAAACGGACTTTTCCCAGTGCCGCTTCCATCCGTCAACACCACGATCCAGACGGAGATTTATACCGGAGGCCAAACAGAATGTTTACGAGATTTGACACAATTACATTCACTAAGATTGTTTACATTTGTGGAAGAAGGTATTTTCGGAAATTCTTCATTAGAAAGAATTCTTTTACCAAGCCAATAAAATTGGAATACGTCAAAAAATAATTGAAGCATTTAAGTTCATTTCTATTTTGCAGATACCTCTCTTTTTCAATAATATTATTATTCATATTTCTTCAAATATTAAAATGAAATATAGGTCTTAATGTACCATGTTTTTATTTTGTTACATGAATATAACGTGCAATGAACGTATTGGGCAAAAATTAGCCCATCATAAGCTATAATACAATATGAACAGTTACAAAATAAAATAACATACAAAGTTTTCAACTCATTAATAAAATTTGTAGAATATATATAAAACCAAAATTGAACAATATATCTTGGTTTTACATTATACAGAATTATTTATAATTCCAGAACTTATTGATAATCTTACCCAGAACGATGAAGAAAATAGTAACGTTCTCCATAGCGACAGCAGAAGCTCTGTCAAAAATATGAAATATGTGAAACGTGAATTTACAAAACGACAGTGGAAGATAGCAACATTATATGCGCAGATCAAAGTTAAAAATGTATAAAAACTAGCGAAAATATTGAATACAAGGGGTGTGAGACGACATAAAGATAATTGTAAATTATTGTAAAATAATAGGGGGTTAATACTGAAAACTTATGAAATTATTTAAATGTACATTATTTTAAATGTATAATGAACTGGTGGAACTTGCGTTACTGTTGGCTTATTTAATATTTGTCGAGGAAAATAAACCACATGGAATTTGAAAATCACTAAATTTAGAATGAAAGATCATGATATTTCACATCTATGTACATAATTACTATCTATCATTCTGACTCGGGCCCCCATATCTGCTTGTAAAGACCAACAAAGTCACAAGACTGCTCGCGCCGTATTGTATTTAACATTTCTTGTCTACCTACATTCTACACCAAAAATTCTACTTATATCTATTATTTATATTTAGATTTTTTAATGAAGAAATTTTGTCCTACTCTTCGATTTTTCGAGATGCTTCCAATTCCTGATCGGGATTAACATTATTTTTAAAAGATATATGTAATATATCCATCATTTTAAATGTTTAACTATTAATCCAATAAGAAATAATATATGTATGTACTTCCCAGAAAAAGTCTTCAATAAAGTCTTCGGATTTCTGACACTGACATTTATCTGTCAAGTATAAAAATAATAATTTATCAATTGGTTTCCATGGCATTATTTGGGCTGTGTATATAAATATAAAGTAAGTTATAAACTTACTCGTATTTCCTAAATAATAAAATTGTGTGTTATTTTAATGTGATCAACTGAACTGTCTGCTCTTTAATTTTACAATAAAGTTGCGCTATTAAAATTATAGTTCAAGGATGAAATAAATAAAAAAATGTAATGTTTACGTTTTCGTTCCTGCGGTTATTTCCTCATGAAAGAGAAATTAATTTCATTTTGACATCCAGTCAAGTCCGGCTGGTATGTTTGCACAAGCCCCTGATTATTTCCCGATGTTCGAAGTCTATCGTTCGTTGGCCTGTCTGCGTTTATGAATTTTTTATTACTTTGAACATCATTAATCATTGGTTATAGTAGTTGGGATTATTAGGCTCTCGACATTTACACCACCTATCCATATTCATAAACGAAAAAATCGATAAGTGAGGCTGCATTTTCACGGCGACTGACGTGTTGGAGCCACGTGCTCACTCAGGGAATTACTCGCTCTAGCGACAAATTCGAACCATGACTTGCTTAAGGAGAGGTAAAGGTAGATGCATGTTGCATGGGCTTGCAGCATGGGAATACGATAATACTTTACTTACCTTTGTAAGGAAATAATATCGTATTGGTATCTGTTAGATGTCAAGTAGATTTAGACAATCTACGCATAGATATACAGATTGTTGTACAAAATTTGTCATTAATATATTTAAAATAGTTTTACTTCCATAACAGATGAACAATTTGTACAACAATTTGTGTATGTGTGTATATTTGTAAAGCTTTGGTGTTGTTTTTTGTGTTTTTACTAATATAATAAAAATAAATAATTCGATATTTCAATGATTATTAACTTTTTAATACAACAAAGAAATATTGTTACATTCTGTTGTATAAAACATTTGTTGATAATATGTTTTAATTTAAAGTATTTAATAACTGTTGTTGGTAGTGAGTTTATTTAATTAAATTTCCTCGTCAGTGAAATTTGTTCACTTTTCAAATTTAATATTTATTTTTCTGATCATTTCTGGTATTGTAATGGCAAATTGTGAAAACTTTTATTCTTCATTTCAGCTCTACAAAGGGGTAAAAAGTATGGTTTTCTTTTTCTTCATACAATAAAAATTGTATTTTAAAACTAATAATTTGTTCTTCAAATATAGTTAGAACTTAAAAGGTGAATCTTAGGCACTGCCATACTGCCAATTATTTTATTCCTAAAAAAATTTCCCGTAAATTATTGCAATTATAATTTTATGAAAATTTATAATTTATATTTTGTACACATTTGTATTTTATTGTAAAATCCGTCTTTTAAAAAACGCGTAGTAATTTTATCAAACGCGGTCATATTCTCATATCTTCGTTAACTTGTAGGGTTATTTTACAATGGCTGATGCTACGATGAACAGTTTACGGCCACAATATGAATATTTAAACATTTTCGGTACCAATTTCTCTAAAAACATCTCAACATAACCTAACATAACGCACAAACTTAAGCTTGGAAAACTCGGATGAAGTTTACTGCGTTAGTTTAGGTCAGTGGTTCTCAACCTTTTCAATACCGCAGAACACTTTTGTGAGCAAGAATTTTAAGCGGAGCACTTGTTAACTAAATTAGAAAAAAAGTAAATTCATTTATAAATTTCAGATTATAATGGCTGAATTAATGATCTACTTGTTTCAAAATTTAAGAATGGGAAATAATTTATCATTTGTTGATGTTAAACCTTTTTATAATTGAAGAAGATTGTTGTACAGTCAAAACGTCGGACAGGAAATAAATAATTTATATAAGACTCCGTGTACTATTATTTTCCATTCGTGCAATCTTCAGATTATTTTCTGCTATTCGCTTGTTTCAAAGAATAATATTTTTATGGAATGCTAATAATTTGTCATAGTTAAAATATATTCAATAAAAATATCTGTTAAATAGTTTCACTGAGCACACCACATATTATTTTTGAGATCTTACGCGATAAAATATTTTCATTTTGAAAGAAACGAAACAATTATTTTCTTAATTCTAGTATGCGGGAATGTATAATTTGTCTCGAGAGAGCTGTCTTTGTGTTTTTGCAATAAGTGCTTGTCTATGCAAAAAGAAATGGTTGAAATTAATCTATAATAAATTTTGTTTTTGTGCAAAAACTACAAATCCCGCCTTCTACCATCAATGTGGCTCTATTAATACAAACTTCAACACATTTTCTTATGATACAAAAAATTAATTCTGTTGCAGTTTTCACTCGGTTCATTCATATTAATTTTTAATGCATAGTTTAATTAAAATTATCAAAAAAATTCGCAGAAAACTTCCGAAGTGCTTACGGAACAACGGTTGAGAATCACTGACTTAGGTTTTAGATTATGATATTATATTTTGGGAAATATACAAGTTGTGTAAGCTGTTCGTCGATTTATAAACGCGTTATGATCTCGGGAGTGTTTCTATGGCAATATGTCTCATCAGTAGTTTGTATTTTCTTTTATTTTCTAAGCTCATATATAGTAACAGAAAATTTCACGGAATCTAAATAATTAATTTAAAATATTGTTATACTTTTTGTTCATGAAAGAACGATTTCATTGACATTTAAATATCACATTACTGTACCTACATTATAATAAAATTGGTTTAATTTAAACTATCTATAGATTAAATGTTAACCTTTTTGTTTACCTTCAATTATTGAAATATCGAATTGTTCCAACACTCTACAAATCCACTTATAGTTTAAGTAAATATTTCTGCAGTCTAATATTTTGTTTTAAAAATTTTAAGTCTCATTTATTAATTTCCAAAACCAGGTTAATGACAGTAATAAATTGAAATAAAGTTAATTACATTGTTGCACAGTATCTCTGAAATAATTCTAATGACTTAATAAAGCAAGATGTCAGACTGCACAGTGTTGAATAATCTGGCGTTATCTGGGGTAAATTGGACACCAG
The DNA here is from genome assembly GCA_951394225.1 of Harpalus rufipes. Classification (NCBI taxonomy): domain Eukaryota; kingdom Metazoa; phylum Arthropoda; class Insecta; order Coleoptera; family Carabidae; genus Harpalus; species Harpalus rufipes. The sequence continues at coordinate 14,267,032 of OX596274.1, forward strand.
ATTATAATATTGTATGATGAACGCCCTTTGCCGCATTCTCCATAGACCTAATGATAGTTAGGTTAGGTCTGTGCACCAGCTGATCTCAAGTGAAAATAACTAAACACAGCGGTAAATCACGGGCGGCGGTGTCCCGCGTAGATTATTGCCAGTAATTGCAGTGGCCGGTGACAAGTACAAGTGATATAGTGCTCTGACGGCGGCAGAAATACCAACTTACGTAATAAACACACTTGCGAGCTAATCAAAATCATGACTACACTTGTACCAGCCATTGTGATTGCTAGGAATACAGTACTCTTCTCAGGAAATATGAATCGAAAGACAATTTGAGATTACATTTGTTCCAATTCTCGTTTTGACCATAAGATTATTAATCACAAAAGATTGTAGAAGAATGAGAATAAGTCTGTTTTTTATTGTTGATTAAAACAACAACTTATTTTTTGTTCGTATCAAAAAAAGAGGTTGTAGGAAATATGAGAAAAGAAACATAGTCATTCAAATATCATTACATAACATTTATAATGACTATCAATCAATGCAATAAATTAACAAATTTTAATAGTCACGATTTATTTTCCCACATTACAATTACAAGTTTGAATTTAACATTCTAGTTTGATTGGAACTTAAAAATGAACTTGTCGATTTTTTTATTGCTACTATTTGTCATATTTTTAACTAGGAGTAAATAAAAATTTCTGTACACACTTAGTTCAAATTTGAATATAACCTCAATTGTGACTTTTGCATTGTGTCAACATTATAGATCAAATATCTTTGTATCTCGAGAAAAATGTTAAGTAAACTATAACAAATTAGTGTAAGGAATTATTTGGATGAACAAATGATGAAAAGATATACAGGCTGGTGTTCGGCACAGCTGAACATAGGACTTTAATATGTAAAATCAGACTTTCGTAATTTCCTGCTTCCCTAATTATTGTGGTAAAAAAGCTTCAAATAAAAGTTTTAGAGCATAAAATTCTTCATCTGAATCAATAAATCAAATTAATTTTGTGTGCCCTGTAACGGTAGAAATTAGGGATGAACATGTCGAAAATCACCCTAAAAATAGCTATAGTCATGGAATTGAAACAAAAAATTAACAAAGGTTAACGATTTATTTGTCAAGCTTGGTTAATTTATTTTTATTATTATTTGTAATTTTTGTTCAAGTGAACATCAATTTAAATTAATAGATAATTGTTAACTGGAACAGAAATACCAAAAATAAATTACCATAGCATGACAGATAAACCGTTAGACATTTGTTTTTTATTTTGTTTCAGTTCCATGGCTATTGCTATTTTTGTGGTAATTTGCGACATTTTCATACCTAATTTATACCGTTACAGGGCACACAAAATTAATTTGATTTATTGATTCAGGTGAAGAATTTTATGCTCTACAACTTTTATTTGAAGCTTTTTTATTTAAAATAATTAGGGAAGCAGGAAATTAGGAGTCTGATTTTACATGTATCGGCCGGTGTGTCGGTCACCACCCTGTATGTAATCCAAAAAAAGTATTCAGTGTCTGAAATGGTATTTGTTTTATTTTTCATGGCATACTGAGAAATTATTCAAGAATTGCCAAAATTATTTAACATTTTTCATGACATATGAAGATATTTGACTAATAACTTTTGAGTATCTGAGTACAATTTTTAATTCAAATTATTAACTTTCGTTCGTATACTTTTTGGCCTAAATTAATATGTACAAAGATATCATGAATTGAAAATTTTAACATTGTATTTTCAACATTGTGTTAAAAAACTATAGACACCTGGTATAATATTTAATCAATGCTATGTAATTAAATTTTGATTGCAAAAAATCTTAGTAATTAGACCAAAATAGTCAATTTACGAGTATATCGTTATACGTTTATCTTATTTAAAAATATTAGTGGGTATATCATCTACATAACTTCAAATAGAATTTTAAATCTCTAAAACTGTATTGGAACAACTTTTTCTTTCATAATCATAATATAATCGTTTCTAAAGCAAAAACTATTATTAACTACTTTTGCTGTTACAATCTTCCATTACATTTGCTTCCAGCAAAATTACAAGTGGTATCCAATTTTCGATTCATATTTCCCCCCTTATGCTTGCTTTTTATTTTCTCTTAACCTCACTAAAATTTTCTTGTATTTCTCAATCTAGAGGGCCGAGAGTGCGTGAACTGCGGCGCGACAAGCACGCCACTTTGGCGTCGCGACGGAACTGGACACTACCTCTGCAACGCGTGTGGCCTGTACTACAAGATGAACGGGCAGAATCGGCCGCTCATCAAGCCCAAGAGAAGACTGGTGAGTCAAACGTATTCACTATTCAATATCTCTAGATTATATAATACATTCGGTACTCCGCATTCGGCATTCGTGCCCTGACAATTACAAATTGCCACTCACTGGATTTGGGACAACAAATGACTAATTGTCCACAACAATAGTGCGGGATAGTGAACCTTGACCTTAGAAATGGTATAATAATAGTGAGTGAAAGATGAAATATTAAGGAGCCTAGAAATTTGGAAAGTTATTTGAGCCTCGGAATACATATAACATTGCTTTTAAATATTTTTTTTTCTGTTTTGTTCCCCGAATTTATCGACGAATTATTTTGGAATAATTATATTCTTTTTAGAATATTTTTACCCAGCTCAGTTGATACATGAATTGAGATGAGCTGAGCTGAGATGTATATGAAAAGAACTTTTCACTTATAAAAAGAGTAAAGCCTGGTTTATATATTGCACAGAATAGAATGGAATAGAATAGAATAAGGAATGGAATAGGAATAGAAATTTTTAAGACCATTTATAGATTGCATTGAATAGAATAGTTTGGAATAGAATGACGTCACTTTTGTGTCATTTTACACTAAATTAACTAATGTATTGGTTACTTTTTTTTCACTAATTTCATTTAGAACCGAGTAAATAATATTAGTGTTTGCTTTTACTAAAAAAGGAAGTATTTCTGCAGAAAAACTGTTGTCCACAGTAAGTTTTTAGGTTAGGGCATGGGCCAAAAGCAACGAAGTCACACCAGCCACACGAATATTAACGGAGCAAGCCGAATGGAATAGGAATGGAATAGAATAGAATAAGAAATAAAATTTGGTTATTTCCTATTCTATTCCATTCTGTGCATGTATAAATGGTTCCATGCATTTACATTAGTTTATATTTCTATTCCCTATGCTATTCTGTTCTATTCTATTCTATGCAATCTATAAATCAGGCTTAATTCTTATGTTCTATGTCAATAAGTTAGGTTAATTTAACAATTCTAGTGTTAAAATACGTAGCGATACTTTTATCAAATTATAACCAAGAAACCTTGCAAAAAAATTACATACACAATTAAATTTTTGGTACTGTTTAGATAATAAGGTTGTCACAATATAGTACCACGGTGTAAAACAGGCCAATGTTTGCAATAATATCCAGTTGTCTCAGACAATATATGTGTACAATATATTTGGAATACCTTAGATACGAAGTTGGTTAACAAGTTGGTTATCGCTATATAAGAAAAAAAAACTTTCAAAATAGTTACTCTTGTTTTCTATGGAATAAAGCGGCGTTCACAACCAAGTAATTTCAATTTCCAATTTGAATTTCTACTTTGCGTTAAAGCTTGGAACATGTGTCTGAATATACGCGTTCACAACAGCATAATTTCACTTTCCAATCTCAATTTCCAATTCTAATCTTGCAAGGTCTAAACTTTTCAATTCCAATTTGAGGTAACGCATGCGCACAGAGTTGTTGACTGACAAATGTCAAGCTCAGCTGTTATTATTTCGGAAGTTATTGTGAAATTTTAGAAATGAATTGCCAAAAGCTCTTCAGCTTCAATTTCTTTCTGTGAAAAGTCTCGATGTAAACAAATGTGTACAGAAATGTGGACAAGAAGCACAATATATGCACGCGAAATCTAATAGTTTGCGCATGCCTTAAATTGGAATTACATGCTGTTGTAAATGCGTCAAATTCAAAGTAAAAATTACAAAGTAGAAATTCAAATATGGTTCTCAACGCAGCTTAACATACTGGCTATTTTTTGGACTTTTTACGGCGTAAACGGTTTTCGTCGTTCAAAAGAAGATTGAATGGGAAATTTTAAGAAGTGGAACGGGAAAAATGATGAAGATTATTATTCTTTAACGGAATAACTTTGAATAAAGTATCTAAAATAAAATTGTAAAAAATATGAACCACGTATTGTATTTATTTTCACTAATTCTTGCATAATTCTACATAAACAGTAACCGTGATAATTTATGAATATATCCTTCTGCCCTTTTACAATTTTTGTTATATAAGTAAGGTTATTTAACTGTACTATGGAAAAGTATTGTTATTTCTACGGTAGGCAAATGTTGGTTGTTATGGTCACGACACGACCGTATTAAACGAATTAGTGAATAGTTCATTTAAATGCCTTTATTATTTTCTAATAGAATTAGAACGTTTAACAGTTTTAGCAACAAGAATTTGTTACATTATCCTTGAAAAGACATTTAAACTTAACAAATCGATTAATTTAAAACAGCATAGAATACAACTGTGAATAGAATATACGAGACGCATATTCTAATTGATCGTTACATTGAAGCATTGAACATTTAAATGCTCGGGATGTAAATTCAGAGAGATATATTAAATAGTAACAAGAGACAGAGAAGAACATAACTTCTTTTAAATGTTTTTACGCTTCGTTCAGTCTATACTAAATATTTACCATATAAAATAGCTTTAGTATTAATTCATTTCATTTTTTTATCTTCAACTGACTGGAAAATAAACATTTATCGCGCAATTTTTTAATAAAATATTATTACCTAATGGACTGTATAGTTTAAATTACAAAGTTAGGGATGAACTTTAAGTTCATTCGTTTGGTGTGATATGGTCCTGAATTCTACTTCCGGTTTTGCCAGAACTAGAACCGATATCATCGTTGATTTTTTAAATGGAATGACATACATACAGAGCTCGGCAGTAATTAATTACTAATTAATTTACTTTTTCCAAAAAAGTAATTTGTAATTATTTACTTTGTAAAGAAAGTAATTGTACCCAAATACTTTTGAATATTTTAATCTGTAAGTGAAGCAGTGCAACAAGCGACACCAAAGTGAAGTTATATTATCATTTAATTGGAAGGCAATATATCCATATGTCCAATTCAATATACTACTTACCCTTGTACTGGTTTGCTGTCGATGAAATGATTATAAAGATATTTTGTTTATCCATACCTTACCAGAGATTTGAATCCGGAACCCAAGCCGGAACCATGACCGTGTGGAACGACTATACTACCTGTGTCCACATATTTTTATAAATTTGTTTTATTACTTTATTATTTTTGTTTTTGTTCTATGTACCTATTATATTAAACAATGTAGTATTATTTTTTCTTATTAACGTAAGATGAATGATTTTTTTAAAATTATTGAAAAAGTAATTAAAATGACAATTGCTATTCAAAAGTAATTAGTAATTTAATATATTTTTTCCTGGCAGTAGTTATTTTGTAAAGTAATTTCTTTACATTTTGGTTGAAGGAATTGTAATTGTATTGACTTACCTTTTTGAAAGTAATTTGCCCAGCTCTGCATATATATACCTGTTTATATTTTCAGAAAGTAATTTTAAATTAGCCTTGTAGAGATGCCAAATACTTCCATTTTCTCTTAAAATTAATCTAGTTTTTCAAAATTATATAACTTTTATGCAATATTAGTTTGCCAAGCTAAGACGTTTGTACCTTGATGTAAGTTTCACGTATATGTTTTATTTAACTCTTTATCGATTTCGACTTCTTAGGCCTTCTTCGGAAGGTGTACAGTATTGAACTAAATACAAGAATTGTTAAGTATTCCTAAATACTACATAACAACTGTTGACAATAAGGTAATTACTTGGAAAATTCATTTATTACGGTTTGCCAGACATCTGAATGATGGGAAATCCGGATGTAAAATTCAGGACCTTTTCACACCGAAAAATGGCAATTAAGTTAGCCCCAAGCAATATCTATACTTTATGTTAAGATTGTCATTAGACGTAAACTAGTGTATTCTAGCCAAAAAAAAAGTTATAGAGAGTTGTAGAAAATTTAACCAAATGAAATAATATAACAGAAGCTTCATAATTTTTGTAAGTTCTATTTCTGTTTTAAAACTGTGACCCTATTGTTAACATTTGTAAACTTATTCTTGTAAGATGTAAGGTTAAGAGCAATGAGCCATGGCGTCTAGTAAGATTCTCAGTTGGTTGTTTAAGGAAGATGGTCTCTGGCTGATGATTAAACTGGCGCGTCTGTCACTGCACAAATGTGGGCAGGTTAATTTTAAAAACATATTTTCGTAGTGAGTAGCGATGGTTGGATTTGATAAGAGTCGCCACCGGGCTACCGCGGCAGCTGCGCGATTCCCAGCCTAATGACGGGCCCGCGTAAGACTTGGCAACGACACTGCAGCGCCATTGTGTACTGAAATATTACGATAAAAATCATAGATTAAGATAGTCTAAACACAATGGGCAAAAGAAATGGATTGAAAAATAACAATACATCATGTCGACTCTCAGCCGTGACTTGAGCAGGACACTATTCAATTTGCCGTAATGAAAGAAACGGACGAAGAGAAGAGTTCCGGAGAGGAGTACACTACCCTTTCCGACTGTCTACCTACGTCACTCACGGTAATAAATGACAATCGCAAACGATACGCTCTCTGATTTTCGCTTTACATGCTTTCGGTAATGGTCCATGCTTTTATGCGAGTACAAGTACGTTCAAACTTCTACGTGAACAATGAAATTTTAAATTTATTTTACTCATGTACAGCTTATTTATCATTTTTATGAGTGTAATAAGGACAAAACTGAGGGCATCACATAGCAATTGTCTACTATCTACTATTACTTGCAGTTGAAAAAAGAATAATAATATCAGCTGTTCTTTGACTGATTTTATTTACATTAATGTGATTTGAAATGTCAGACTACACCTGTAAGGGGTTGTTCCGTTCTTCTATTGTCTGTAGTGGATTTGAAATCAGTCAGACGTATTTCTTTATGTTCGTTATAATCTTTAAATTTAATTCAATACTATAGATGAAAAAATCTGATGTGGCCAACACAATACCTCCCGTCTAATTTAATTTTTATTCATGTAAATACTTAGAATTAAATTAAAATACCGGGTTCGATCCCGACCGACGCCAAATATTTCGAATTTTAAATGGCACAAAAATGACCCCTGTGTTGCACTCTCCACGCCAGCAATAAGTGCTTGTGAGGTGACACCTGGTGAACGCCCGCACGGTACAAGATACAAATATGTTATCATCGTTACCGAAATCTGTGTACAAACCAGATTGGCACACCCATTAATGGGTAATATGCCGTGATGATTTATTCATTTTATTTATTTATATACTTACCTATACTCATTGCTAGCGTGGAGAGTGCACCACAGGGATCAATTTTGTGCCATTTAAAATTCTAAAGTATTTGGCGTCGGTTGGGATCGAACTCGGTTCCCCAGATTCGCGTGATGCGACGCCCGGTAAACGCCCGTATAGTACAAATATGTCATCATTATTACCGACATCTGTGTAATATGCCGTGATGATATATATTTTTATTATCTTACCTATATTCCTACATATTTACTTATGCTGAAAACTGTATTAAGTTGCTTTGCATATAATTATTGTTCCATTTACCATTTTCTTGTTAAAACGTTACTATTATTAGTTGAAATGATTAGTTTGTTAACAGTCAGTTATAAAGATTTGAGAATTTTATAAATTTATCCATAAAATATATACAAAAAGTATTAATGCAAACCTGTAGAAAATCTAAAAAAACTTTAATTTTTATAATAACAAATCTCGAAAAAATAACATTTAATGGTATTTTTCGAAGAAAAACTATTTTCTGAACGATAGTATTTGAGTTAGCGCGTAAAGAGGATCCACATACACTCACACACACACACATACATACCCACATACACACAGACATCATCGTGAAAATGTAAAAATTGGATTCTAGGAACCTTAAAACGTGCTCATTTACCAAAATCTCTATAATATGTGATTTTAGCACGATCCATATACCTACTTTACCAAGGGTAGCGGGAGGTAAAAATGTTTAAGTCTTTTTTATATGGTTTTTTACGTAGAATATCGTGGTGTAATTAGATTTTTTTTTCAAAACTTAATAATTCTCCAAATATAACAAAACCAATATTTTTTAAATTGGAATATACGTTGAAAATAACCTCATCTTTCCCTCGACTTAGCAGAACATACTCGATGCTAATAATAGTTTTTATAAAAAACTTCGGAAAACATAGGACCCTTGTAAATAAAAACATCAAATCAAACTATGGTGTGAATTATTTAGGCGTGATTGCGTGACGCATGGGGCACGTGACACCCTGTCCCGCCGCCCATGTGGACAGGTGTCCGCGTTATGCAAATACGCACCATACCTCCTCATTATCGGGTTAAATATTTAAAACATAAGTAGCACCTTTCACGGACAACTGCACCAAGTTATTGATGGGCAGCGCCAATATTTATAGCCCTCAACGCGCCTCCAAACAGGACCCATATACATACATAGTTCGATTTTGGTTTCCTTGCACAAACCTGCAAAATATGCTAATTTTATTACGCTGTGAAAATTTGATTATGTAAACTTTTGATAATAGTTTGTAAAGACCGAGATACTATCATTACGGAAAAATAAGTACGGTTTAAAATAATTATCAAGTAGATCGTTTCCAGTAAAATAATATTCATTCGACTTGAAGACATAGGATTAAAAACTGGAGCGGCAGCGGGAAAGACTACCAGGCTGCAATTTTCAAGTTTTCGGGAAAATAGGCGCAAAATTGTTCTGTTCTGCATGTTCATTTCTATGGGACCATTTCATATATTATAATACGTATTAGAAAATATCTTATTAAAAAATATATAATGAACGTAATTCTAGTTATAATTAGCAGATGGTCAATCCTACTCCTTTATTCCTTTAACAATAATATATTTCATTTATTTTTCCTGCCATTTATTAAAATCTCCCAACTAATAATTTTTTAAAATATTTTCAAAATAATCCTGAATTGCTGTATCAATCTCTTCTTCAGACGAAAACTTTCTATCCCGTAGAGTCCAAAAGTGTAAACACATTGCTAACTTAGTATCAGAGCCGTTCTATCTTTTTTTTGTCAAAACCTGAATAAAATGCTTTCTAGTGAATTATACATACCTATATTTTCACTCACAACGATACTCTAAATTTCCAGTAAAATTATTTCATAAACAAACTATGCAAATTGCACTTGACACTGACATCTTCTTCTTTAGCTTTTACCATGCGTTAGGGGTCGCTTTTTGCGTGTCGTTCTATTCAGTTCCTTTTCTCTCAAGTCTTCCGCAATACAGTCCTTCCATTTTATCTTTGGTCTTCCTCTGTTTCTTCAACCTCCTATTAACTAAGCTATTCATTTCATACTGTAAGATCGGGAGATCTGGGAGGTCCAGACTCTAAACACAAAACACTGCTGCATAGTCGCCATTTTGAATACTGAGATCGTGGTGCCCTCAGGACGTGCAAAACGAAGTTCTCAAGCGCGCGTTTTAAATCTGTCCATTTTCCCTTTCTTGTGACATAACATTTAATATTATCTATAATATTTTTTGAAATTTATCATTTTACAACCCACTGATTTTTACCTCTCGCTAAGAGAGGTATTGCATTCATGCTAAAAATCGCATATCCAGATTTTATTGAATAAGCACGTTTTAAGGTCTCTGCAATCCGATTTTAACATTTTTACGATGATGTCTGTGTGTGTGTGTGTGTGTGTGTGGATGTGTGTGTGTGTGTGTGTATGTGTGTGTGTGGGATGTTGGAAGGACGGTTACTCAAAAACTATAAGACTTAAAATTTGTTTAACAACGTATTTCCCAATCGGACATTCATGGGAAGATCTGAAAAGGTTTTGGTAATAATTGGACAACCGGAAGTAGAAGATTCTTGAAAAAAAATCTTCTAAATATTATTTTTTGAAAATTTTTCGTGGTAATATTAAAATAAAATTAAATTCTCTATCTGATACATTTAAATATTTTATTATATATTCCATAGATTTAGAGATAAAAGAAGTATAATATATAAAATAATCTGTTGTAATAAATTTGACAGCCGAAAGAATGCCATGAAAAATAGTTGATAATTTAAATTATTTGTAACTGACAGATAAATGTCAGTGTCAGAAATAATGAGTAATGAATTAAAAATGTACTTGGAGAATCCCTTAGTTCTTGATCTGTGACTATTATGGAGATGACAAGTCTAGGTTGAAGGACTTAAATTTGTTTCAAACATTATGGGACAATGTACACCAGTACTGTAGACTAGAGTAACTTTGAATTGCGAAAAAGCTATCAAATTCTTCTCAAGTAAGTTGTAAATATTGACAAAATCGGAGTGCAATCTATCCGTCACTTTATTAAAGGGAATTAAGGTTATTTAGATGTAACAAGTATGAAAAAATAAAATGTAAAAGAAGATATATAAGAATAGATGCACAATCCAGATATATACATTTTAGACCGCCCAAAATTAATGTTTTTACTAGAAGAATATGAAGAGAAAGTAAACAAAGTTGTTCGAATTGAAAATTGCTGTTACCAGCCTAATATTTATATATGGTAAACTCTACTTTGTAATTTATTGTAACATAATTTATGGTAAAATATCTTCATGTTGAGACATGCTATTATTGAATAATAAAGAAGTTTATATACGTCATAGATTTATATGAATATATTATTTGTATTTATAAAAATAATCTTTGCTTTATGCATACAGCCAGGTAAAATATACGGCGAGAGGTTATGTGCTGGCCACATCAGATTTTTTTTCTAGTAACCCTGCATTCTCTTTGAGAGTTAGGCTTTAATTCTGAACAATGTTAAAAATGAGGGAAATGTAAAACAATATTACTCGTAAACGTTTCTGACACCATTGTCTTTATCATCATGAAAATATGTGTACCTATTCCTTGTTAGAAAACAGTCGACGTTAACAGTTATTGGAATCCTGCAAAAACAATTTTACAGAATGATTCTCGTTTTTAATAAAGCTTCCACGTAATCGCTTCTCTACTAGCAATTCTGTTAATTACAGCGGAAAGAATAATGGATGATTTGTTCATTTGTTTTCTGCACGAGCGCGAGCCAACAATTATCCAAATAACAAATGCAATCTATATTAAAGATCTGGATGAAATCAAGTGTACATTTCTATAATCGCACGAGAAGTTTCTTCAGCTTGGTAGCTTTTTCTCCATGGAGGAAAAAGTAGCCTTTGTGAATTAAAACATCGGTGTTTGCTTTGTAAATGCCTAGACTGCAATTAAACCGTAACAGGGCAATTTACGCGGAGAAAAAGCCCGCGAAAAAGGCTGTATTTGAATAGAATTACGGACTGATGTGGAAGTAATTTTATATTTGCTTATAAGGTGGAATGATAAGGGCATATTGGCCACTAGAGGGAAATATATCTAATGAAGCGTATGTGATCATTAGTAGCAACTAGTTATTTGCTAATAAGTGTTTAATAATAATGCAAGATACTAGGGTATTAACTTTTTTTGCTATTTGTTCCATTTATAATGATATTTTTAAAGTATGATTATGCTGTATAGGTACTGGTGTTTATTAAATTAGTACAAATTAGAATGTTTTACTGATAATTATATTTGATTAATTTAATTTGATAGGTCATGTCTTATTTCTGTTTCATAATATAAATTAATCATTTTAATTTGGAGCAATTGTTCTTATTCAAATATTTGTTCAAAATCTTTTCGAGATTAAGTAACTGAATTTGACATATAAATATAAGGTTAGGTTTGCTAATAGAAAATACAAAACTTTAAGACAAAATATTGTCATTAAAAGTACCCTTTCATAATAGTTTGACATTATTTATTTAAATTATTTACTATTTAATTATAAAAATTTATTCACAGTGAAATTAGTGGTTATTATTTTCAATTTAATATGTCTGTAAAATATCTTACATATAAAAAAGTGCAAGTTTGATATACCGTTTTACACATCGACATCTAATTTTGCAGTTTCTTATAATTAATTTTCAAAGTTTACATAAGAAAAGCATTGGCATTGGTTTCGTGAGTTGAAAGATTGGTGCTATTGTTGCTAATGACCGGTATTGGGGATAGTGTCCTTTACAATAACTTTAATTTCCGAGATTAGCAACATTGACTGTCAGACTGACGGATATGTACACATAACCTATAAAAATAAACAGGTATTGGATTCATGCTAAAAATCGCATATCCAAATTTAAGTGAATAAGCACGTTTTAAGGTCCCTAGAATCCGATTATAACATTTTTACGATGACGTCTGTGTGTGTGTGTGTGTGGATGTGTGTGTGTGTGTGTATGTGTGTGTGTGGGGTTGTTGGAGATACGATTTCTCAAATTCTATAAGACTAAAGACCTATGTAACTACGGATTCATCAATCTAACAATAATGGGAAGAGTTGAATAGGTTCTGGTAACAATTGGATAATCGGAAGTAGTAGTATTTTAACAAAAATCTTCTAAATATTATTTTTTGAAAATGTATGTTATTACAAATATTAAAATACAAAATTCTCTATCCGGCACATTTTTTTTTTATTATATCTTCTATAGATTTAAAGATATAGAAATATAATCTATAAAATAATCTGTTGTAATAAATCTCAAAGCCTGCTCACAGCCCAAACATCTCCAATTAAATGTCTGCAATTGACAGGTAAATGTCATGCTTTTTCTTTTGTATTATTAATTATATATTCAAAATTATAGGTATATTACATGAACCCTTCAGAAATACCGCTAATCCCGTTAATAAATTGGAAAAACGAACATTTAGAAGAAATGGAGAAAACTTGCTCATAGAATGAATTTAAAATTATAGAAAATACGTAATTATAAAGATTAGGTGTAATTAAATTTTTTTGTATGTACAAGAAATGTTAAATACAATACCTTATATACCACAATGGAAAGAGCGAGCGGTATTGTGATGGCCACAACAGATTTTTTTGCGCTGATTTCACTATATTATGTGTACCAATTTTTTAATAAAATATAAAAATCTATTTTTATACGAAGCAATGACATCAGAATAGTTTCATTATAAAATGATATTTAATAAAGTAATTTTAAAGGGGATGAATATCGTCTCATATGCACCCCTCTCAAAATTATTTTATTTTCTATTCCCACAGTTAGGCGCGCAGATTTGCACCAGTGATCAGACTTAGTGTTCGCGATTATCCTAATCAGCTGCGTTTATGCGACGGCGATCAGGGAGCAAATAGTTTAATAGGCCATAATCGGATCAACTACTAACCAATGTGCAGCATAACGCATTCACTGTATTACCATTTACCTCCACGGACATCCTTTGTGTAAAAACAAATTCTCGGAAACAAAAAGAATGTATGCAAATAATCGAAGTGGCCAGGAAAGTCAATTCATGAACTTTAATTGGAATTAATCACAAAGAAAAAAATTAAGTAAAAAAGAATTTTAAGTATAATAATCTGTTAAACAAAAAAGGTGTGAAAAAAACTGATACACAATTTAGATATAATATTAACCTGTCATGAAGAAATTAGACAAATTAGAGTGCTTCACAAATTGGTGATTATTTATAACGCATTTCATCCTTATTTAAAAATTATTCTTAAAATGATAAAAACTCATTGGTTGAGTGTGTGTTGAGTTGGAAACGTATCTTAAACTTGCCGAATTTAATTGGTGTACTCAGCTCAAAAAATTCTTAGAATCCCAAGGCTATGGACATCTTTGGACAAATAAGTCGATATCAAAAAATCTAATACAAGAAATTATAACTAAATATGTAAAAAAAAAAAACAAAAACGATTTGAATCAATGTGCAACTTCTAGATATAATATAGTTTATAAAGATATAGAAACCGACTATGAAATCGCCGCGCATCTAAAGTGTAAAACTACAATTCACAAACAAAGAGTTCTAACACAAATTCGGATGGCTAATAAAAATAAATTAACTATATATTATAAAAACATAAAATATGAAATAAACACGACAGAAGAATGTACAATCTGCAACCTCCACGAGCACGTAAACTTGTCTCATTTCTTATTAACCTGCCCTATTTATTCATCAATCAGAAAGCACTACTTACGTAAATATATATCAAAGCTATCTAATATATTTTATTATACTGTAAATGCATTAAAACTAAGATACTTCTGTATGAACGAATAATACTAAAAAATATTCCCTCCAGTACAAATAAGCATTAAGGTGTATTATATAAGTCTCATCAATAAAGTATATGTACATAATTAGTGAGAATTATTAATTCAGTAGGTTTATGTAGGTAAATTTAAGGCAAATATATCCACTCATAATTTGTAATAGTTATAAACAGATACGAATCTAAAATGGTTGTCAACGTTTGTATTTTTTTTTCTTACAACAAATAAATATTTATTATTATTATTTGTTGAGTGTGTGTTATATTATTACATGCCGGATTCGAATCATACCGGAATCAATTTAAAAATTATTTAAAACTTTCAAAACGGAAAAGAAATTCCCTGTAGTGTCTTCTATTTAGGTTGAGACATCACTGCAAGTACACGACAAAAGGTAATTTTTCTGTATTTTTGAAAATTGGAAATAGTTTTCAACTTGATATCGGTCAGTTTCGAACTCGTAGGAATCAGAACTGGTGATACAATCAGCCACGCATAGTTGGTAACAATGTTTTTTTGGGTTTATTTGGTAATAGTTTTTCAATTTTATTGATTTTAATATTATTATTTATCGGCTTGTTGGTAGCCGAGCGGGTTAGCGCAAATCTTCTAATTCGCAATGACGTCAACCGAACCTTGTTCCGTGTTGTCGATTAAAAGTAAATACAGCTACTTGCATTATCACACTGAGATGCTGTAAACTTGTCACTTATACATCTTAAATAAATGTAGTAATGGGTGAAATCCAACCTGCTGTACGGCACTGGTAAAACACTGCCGCTCGGTGATGAGTCCGGTTGGAAAAGGTAAGCAGCAAAAAGCTGTTATGTGGATAGGTAGATAATACATATTATTTATAATATTATTTTTTAAATAATTGTATGTTAATGTTAATATAAACATTCAACTTTTTTTTATAAAAAGCATTTTATAAAAAAATGTTAATTTGTAAGGATAATTTTTATTGTATTATCAATATCTTGCAGATTTCGGTATATAGATACATATACAGCGTAGAATAATCTCCCTAGTTTTACTATGGCTTTGTGAAGCGATTAGATCGTAAAAGGATGGGGGGGGGGTTATCAGGTTGGTGGCGGTTAGGGATGAACAAAATGATTTACCATGGGATTTTAGTTTTATGCAATTTCCTGCCCTCCTGTTCATTCTATTGTAAAAACTGTAGAGTGCAATGTTGTACAAAATTAAAAGTTGTATACAAAACTCTTCTTAATTTTAAAAACAAATTTCAAAATTTCCGTTAATTAGTAGCAATTGCAATAACATTGTAGAAAACAATATTATTTTATTCATATTCTGTCAATTTTTTTTACTCCATCTATGAGTGCCCGTGAGGTGACGCCTGCTAAGCGCCCACACGGTATAAATATTCCATCATTACCGAAATCTGTATACAAAACAGATTGGCACACCCAGCAATGGGTAATATGCCGTGATGAAATATTTATTTATTTCTTTATTTAATGATTATTCGAATAAGCAACATGTCATTTTTATAAAGAATTATGTTGCTACAAATAGTTATCGAAGAATACTGGATTTATATTCCATACATCAGATTAACGTTTCACGTTTATTAATAATTTCTGAAAACCAGAAAAAAAGAAAACAAATACAAAACGTAAATACAGTTTTAAATGTTTTGTATTTAATTCTGCACAACTTTGCACTCTACAGGTTTTGGAGTAAAATGAATAGGAGAGTAGGAAATTGCATAAAACAAAAACCCTATGTTAAATCCCCATATTCACCCCTAACCGCCACCACTCTACAAAAAAAGTTAATACTTTACATGCAATAGGTTTTTTTAAGGAAGTTTAATAACGATTATGCTTACACAACATTTGCTTAAACTTAGTTGATCATTTATAATTATTTATCAATTTTTCTGAAAAAAAATGCATGCCGCATTCATCCAATTTCATATAGGTAGTAAAAAAGTAAACCCTATGATGTTCTCTCCACGATACCTTTGTAAGCTCTTGATGTGACGTCTGGTAAGCGCCCTCAACGGTACACTTATCGTCATTCGATATTATTTATTTAAGATACTTGATTTATATAATTTCGTTTGTTTACTCTAGCATAAGAAAGTATCGGTCTTGTTAAAATTTATGGACTTGTGTAAAGCATAAAATTAGTAGAAAATAATGGTTCCTAATGATCATTTATGAATGTACAGCTTCATATTTATCTAAACAACAGCGTCTTGTGGACGAGGCGCGGTCTCGGTTGCTCAGGTGTGGCTCGGTCACAATGCTGGTTTTCTTGATCCAATTCGCCGGGCCCGCAGGCCATCGTTTCGACCAACTGAGCTCTGGTCAGCGGCAGCGAAAATCACTTTCCCGGTGGCGACCTCGAACTCATACACTAAGCCGGATTACACATGTCACACACATCGCCACAAAAATTAGTTCATTTGCGTCAATTACTGTCCTCTCCAAATACATTTGAAAAGAGCAAAAAAAATTGAATAAATACCGAAAGTTTTTGTGGATTATAAATGATTAAATAGAAGAGGTGGACACTTCAAATGATTTGAATATATTAAACGCATTGTTGTGTTTAAAATACATTCAACTTTATATATAACATAATGCAATGAACCATTCCTCCTTGAATCTAGATAACATCATGATCCAGGATAAAGAAAAGGATATTTATTACATATTCCTGATGTCAAAAATATGACAGTTCCAGATATTTTAAGTCAATCATTTTGAATGTAGGTAATATAAATTCTAGAACGCTTACATTCAGCCAGTATTATATGTGTGAAACAAGTTTTATAACAGATTTCTTACCCTTGTCCGATAATTACAGAATTTAAAAAACACGATATTGTGGTATGTTACTCTTTTTATTGTTTATAATAATTATTATTTTGTTTGAATTTTTCGTTAAATATACTATTTTATTTATCATTTAAGAAACGTAATCTAAAAATTGACCAGGACCCCTCTAATACTTTGACGCCTGGATCCTTATCCTTAAATTCGCCGTTGTTACTTTGTCGGTTACCTCTCTATTGCATTAATGCAATCTGGAAGTGACTGGTTACACTATACCCCTTTTCTTTTTTAACACATGAATACTCGGATTACTTGGTTGCTTATTTTAGTATAATAAACAAGTTCATTGTGCAAACTAGATACTTTTTCTAGGGCGACGCGATAATCCATAAAATTGGCGGTTATAATGGAAAAATGAGCTTTTTCAAATATCTGTCCCGTAAAACCGTATGTGGTGTTTTGTAGATATAATAAAAGCACCGGTAGTTGACACTTTAAGAAATGAAAATGTGTAATATTGTTGTTGAAAAACATGATTTAATGTATAACAAAAATACATGAAATTATTCGCATTCATTGACATCTTAGGAAATAATATGCCTATAAAAATATCATTTAACACCTTGTCTTGTAAAATATGTCGTATATCTAATGTTGTCCGAAATAACTTACTCCATAACAGATGAGTCTCACATAGGGGTTACAGGATTTTGAAATTCATATGGTTATCACATCCGTATGCTTGCGGTTATTACCTCCCGCTGCCGTTGGTAAGGGAGGTATAGGGATCGTGCTAAAAACCGCATTCGAGATTTTGGTAAATGACCACGTTTTAAGGTCCCTAGAATCCAATTTTAACATTTTCACGATGGTGTATGTATGTGTGTGTATGTGTATGTGCGTGTGTGTGTGTGTGTGTGTGTGTGTGTGTGTGTGTGTGTGTGTGTGTATATACGTGTGGATTCCCTTTACGCTCTAACTCAAAAACTATCGTTCAGAAAATTTTGAAACCTTTTATTTTTACCCTACTCTTATATGAAATGATGCCATTAGATTTTACTGGAAGCTCAAAATAGTCTTCGAAAAATGCCTTTAAATGTTATTTTTTGTATTTGCACCGTGCGGGCGTTTATCAGGCATAACTTCGCACGAATCTGGGGAACCGGATTCGATACCGACCGATGCCAAATATTTTAGAATTGTAAATGGCACAAAATTGACACATGCGGTGCACTCTCCACGCCAGCAATGAATATAGGTAAGTATATAAATAAATAAAATAAATCCACTGCTGGGTGTGCCAATCTGCTTTGTACAAAGATTTCGGTAACGATGATGGCATATTTGTACCGTGCGGGAGGTATTGTGTTGGCCACATTAGATTTTTTCAGTAATACGTTTTTGTATTTTCGTGGTTTTCCTTTCTCTTCTACTTTGAAAATATATAGGAGTTTGTATGCAATATACATGGTAGCTGCATTTATCGCAAATCAAATAATGGAAACATTGTATTAATTTTTTCAAATTAACTAACAAAAAATGCCAAAAATGTGTTTGCTAAATATATAATCTTATAAGATCACTTACTATTAAATCCAACCAACAGTAAAATTTGAAAAAAGTTCTGTTCACGATTTATTACAACGTATTTATAAACTTATCTTCTTTAGGATTTACACAACAATTCAGCAATTCGGATATAAAAATCTTCCACTGTTCAATGAAATTCTACTTTTGTACAATGTGATGGTTTTGGCATTAATCAATGTTACACATTTTCAACACTGGTGGTTATACTAGTATACATACTAGCGAAAGCTCGGCTCCGCCGAGCTTCCCCTTGGGCTCCGCCGATAGTGTTTTATGATAGTCTATACGTACATCCAATCCATCTAGGCATACTTTAAACGCGAAGTGCTAACGCTAACATTATTCTCATTATTACAAATTCGAGACAAAAGCCGATCGACCTGTCAAAGTTGTGACACTGATGCCTGAGAGCCCTTAACAAGACCTCTCATTTGATACCAAACACGACATATTTCTGACAATTTTAAGCAAAAAACAAAATCTGATCGATTTGTCAAATTTTTGACATTTCTGCCTGTCAGCCCTTCAGAAATATTTGTATACATATTACTAGCAAAGGCAATATTAAACACAGTCATATTTGTTTATTTTATTGTAATTTAAACTCAAAGTGTCAACTACTAGTACTATGCCAACTACCGGTGCTTTTACTTTACTTCCAAAGGAGTTAAAAGTATACGAAGAAATTGTGATAATGCACAAGTATATCATCGCAATTTATTACTAAGTGCTGCGTGAGACAATCTGCTTTTTATTCGCAGTTTTCAGTAATGACGATATAACAGTATCGTTGGGGTAAATAGTGGGATTACCTTAAATAATTTTCTGTAGTGCAGCTTCCTCACATCCTTGTAAGCAGCGCCCTGTCCACATATTCGTTACAAGCTACCGTCTCGTCTTCCCAGCATCCCAACATAAATTAACCGTTTTTATCACTTGTCTTGGGCAGTACAAGACACACGTACAGGTATCAGAACCACGATTACCGTTCGGGAATCATGTCGCGTTGCTGCGCTGTGCTGTGCAGCAGGCCTGCTGTAGCCAGCAAGAAGCTTATGCGGGCATGAATTGATTGCTGCTCTAGCAGAAAGTAATGAGTTATTCAGTTGGTTGTTCGCAAGGTGACATGTTATCAATCATTGCTTTTTGTAAGAGCTTTATTGCTGTAATTGGCACTCTATTATCTCGTTATGCTTAAATATCAAACCAGAAACTTATCATAAATGTGGGTGTACTTTTCGTAGTTTGAACTTTCTCGAACCAATACAAAAATATTAATACAATAGCGATAGAAATTAATATATTAAATTTGACAGTATATTTCAAAAAACCGGAATAGAATTAACAGTTTTGTATATGTATATTGAAGCAGATAACATTTTTTTATAACCCTTGTGTATTTTCACCTTCCGTCACGTCTAGGTAAGGAAGGTATTGTCTTTGGTCAAAAAATTCGGTGGTGAGTTTTCATTGAATAAGCACGTTTTAGGGTCTTTACAATACGATTTTACTATTTTTACGATGATGTCTGTATGTGTGTGTGTGTGTGTGTGTGTGTGTGTGTGTGTGTGTGTGTGTGTATTCGTGTGTGCGTGTGTGTGTGTGTGTGTGTGTTCGTGTGTGCGTGTGTGTGTGTGTGTATATGTATGTGTGTGTGTGTGGACGCCGTTTCGTGCACGATATCTCCAATACTAGAATTCCAAAAATTACAATTCTTGCGTATTCCTCTTCCTTACAACCATATGCAGACCTGTTTAGATTTTGGTTATAATTGGTCAACCGGAAGTACCCTCATTTGAAGATTTTAACAGTTTTTCTTGAAAAAATCAGTTAAATGTTATTCTAAATTAAAGAATATATTATTTTCTATACGATTTGATTGCATTTTATATATCATATTCAACAGATATAGAGTTAAAGAAGAATAACGATAATAAATTTTATATAAATTTCATAATTCAGCCAGCTATACTAACTTAACCATGGAAACTGCTAATATATTCAGGTAATTCAAATTGACAGATGTCAGTATCAATAAAATGTAAATCAATGAAAGAATAAGGGAAGTAACTTAGTGTTAGAAGTTTCTAGATATAAGAGAGACGATTACATATTGGTTTGAACATGTAATGAGGAGAGATGAATATATTAATAGAAGGTGGAAGAAACATAGGAAGACCAAATATAAGATGAAAAGACTGTATTATAGAAGACTTGAGAGAAAAGTAACTGAATGAGGACGACACGCAAAACAAAAATGAGTGGAAGAAGAAAATAAAAAATAGCGACCCCCTAACGAATGGGAAAAACTAAAGAAGAAGAAGATGTCAGTGTCAAGTGCAATTTGCATAATTTGTTAATGAAATAACTTTACTGGAAATATAGGATCTTTTGCAAGAAAATTTATGTATGGGGCGCGTGCAGTAACATGACTTTGACCCGTGTCAAAATGACAGCAATTAATTATGTCCATAACTGACAAGTGTTATAATTTTTCAATCAAAATTTCATAATTTTCTTATTTCATGTAGTTTGTTTGTTATCAGGAGTATGGAATTCAGTTGCCGAGAAAGGGAATCACATAATACCAAAAATTTATAATCTTTTGCAAGAAAATTTATGTATGGAATTTGTACATAATACACAGGATTGACGGAAGGTATTGTGCTGGCCACATCAGATTTTTTTTTTATTACCTTCCGTCACCTTTAGGTAAGGAAGGTATTGTCTTTGGTCAAAAAATTCAATATTCCTCAAGTTTACATCCAGAAAAAGAGGTGATTAGATTTTGGTTATAATTGGTCAATCGGAAAGTACGCTCATTTAAAGATTTTAAAAGTTTTTCTTGAAAAAACGCAGTTAAATATCTTTTATTGACATTTAAAGTTATTATAACTTTAAGATTATAATATTCTCTAGACGTTTTGATTGAATTTTATAGTTCATATTCAATAGATATAGAGTTAAAGAATTATAATAGCTCGATTTAAATTAAGAACTCAAACTTTGTCTATGTCAACTGCTTCACCTTGGTCGGTACTACTTATTAATTTAATTTACAGTTGAAAATATTTTTTAATTGTGAATTTGGTATTCTCTTCCATAAACGTGTAATGTTTTTTTTTTCTTTTATATAAAATACAATTGACTACCTACACATAATCTGCCAATTAAATATTATGTGATGCAAAAAACTTAGTAGACATCAAAAAACCTGTTTTACCTATTAGTTATTGGAACGAATTTTTGTATTATGTTCTTATAAAATTCCAATGATACATTTCTTTTATACGGGCATTGTCGTTTAAATAGCATAAACATTTAATTATTGATAAATATTTATGTAAATGCAGATAGAAGTGAGAGGTTATAATATGCGAAGGATAAGAAATTTGAATTTAAATTTTCTCAAATTTCATTTCTATCTATAAAGTTGTACGATGCAGCCTATAACCTATGTTAGTCAATTGAACTGTCAAAATAATATAAACTCCCCAGAGGAAGTTACTTCTGTTTAGTTTATTGTAATGGTTATAAATCTCACTTAATATCTGCTCCTTTAGGCGACCTCAAGGTTTGCATCTGGGCCCTTTATTTTTTAACTTATTTATAAATGATATTTCGCAATGCTTTGATCATTCACTTTTTTACCTCTCGCTAAGAGAGGTATTGCATTCATGCTAAAAATCGCATATCCAGATTTTATTGAATAAGCACGTTTTAAGGTCCCTACAATCCGATTTTAACATTTTTACGATGGTGTCTGTGTGTGTGTGTGTGTGTGTGTGTGTGTGTGTGTGGATGTGTGTGTGTGTGTGTGTGTGTGTGTGTGTGTGTGTGTCTGTGTGTGTGAGATGTTGGAAGGACGGTTACTCAAAAACTATAAGACTTAAAATTTGTTTAACAACGTATTTCCCAATCGGACATTCATGGGAAGATCTGAAAAGGTTTTGGTAATAATTGGACAACCGGAAGTAGAAGATTCTTGAAAAAAAATCTTCTAAATATTATTTTTTGAAAATTTTTCGTGGTAATATTAAAGAAAATTAAATTCTCTATCTGATACATTTAAATATTTTATTATATATTCCATAGATTTAGAGATAAAAGAAGTATAATATATAAAATAATCTGTTGTAATAAATTTGACAGCCGAAAGAATGCCATGAAAAATAGTTGATAATTTAAATTATTTGTAACTGACAGATAAATGTCAGTGTCAGAAATAATGAGTAATGAAAGAAAAATGTACTTGGAGAATCCCTTAGTTCTTGATCTGTGACTATTATGGAGATGACAAATCTAGGTTGAAGGACTTAAATTTGTTTCAAACATTATGGGACAATGTACACCAGTACTATAGACTAGAGTAACTTTGAATTGCGAAAAAGCTATCAAATTCTTCTCAAGTAAGTTGTAAATATTGACAAAATTACACATCGATATAAGAATAATCGGAGTGCAATCTATCCGTCACTTTATTAAAGGGAATTAGTGTTATTTAGATATAACATGTATGAAAAAATAAAATGTAAAAGAAGATATGTAAGAATAGATGCACAATCCATATATACATTTTAGACCGCCCAAAATTAATGTTTTTACTAGAAGAATATGAAGAGAAAGTAAACAACGTTGTTCGAATTGAAAATTGCAGTTACCAGCCTAATATTTATATATGGTAAACTCTACTTTGTAATTTATTGTAACATAATTTATGGTAAAATATCTTCATGTTGAGACATGCTATTATTGAATAATAAAGAAGTTTATACGTCATAGATTTATATGAATATATTATTTGTATTTATAAAAATATTCTTTGCTTTATGCATACAGCCAGGTAAAATATACGGCGAGAGGTTATGTGCTGGCCACATCAGATTTTTTATTATACGCGGATGATTTGAATTTTTTTATAGCCATTACAAACATAAATGACTGTATTGCATTACAAACCGACCTAACTGAAATATATATTTATTGTCAACATAATTATTTACGGCTTAATTCATCTAAATGTTATGAATTTCACTAGAAATCGTAATGTAATCCGCTTTAGTACGCTCTAAACTTACATACGCGTCCACAGTA
Source organism: Harpalus rufipes (assembly GCA_951394225.1). NCBI lineage: Eukaryota > Metazoa > Arthropoda > Insecta > Coleoptera > Carabidae > Harpalus > Harpalus rufipes. The sequence goes on from OX596274.1 coordinate 14,290,919, forward strand.
TGTACAGAAAAATATTAATATTATTGAAAATGTACAAATCATTATAAGTACTCCTGTATTAACCGTATAATGTTCACATACAACATCAATTTTATACACTCAGATCTGTTGAATATATCTTTAACTCCTTTAAAAAATGCTTAAAATCTACCTTACCATCTTTATAATTGTTTTAAGTACTCTCTGTTTGCTGTAGTGTTTTTGTTTATATCTAATATAATTAGCGAGAACCTATATTTGGCCTTTATTGTGCTGTTGATTCTCCAACCTCATTAAATAAATAAATGAATAAATAAATAAGTAATATTTAAATTACACTCGGCAAAGTTCACAAAATTTCAGTCTCTGAATCAACCTCTCGGTCATTTGTCAGATAGATGCCTCTTTCGAGGCACTCTCAGTGCCTCGAAAGAGGCGTCAGTACACCACACTGATGAGCTGCAAAAATAGCGAAACGCGTCTGTGGTTCTGGTTCAGTGGGCCAGTCTCTGATAAGTGACCGAGAGGTTGATTCAGAGACTGAAATTTTGTGAACTTTGCCGAGTGTAATTTAAATATTATTTAGAGCAGTTCACCTAGTGTCGCATTTGTACATTGTACAGTTTTCTAAATAAATAAGTAATACCGATTTCTACTCCCGGCTGTGAACCTAATAATAATATAATTTGTATCCAGATGGCGAAGCCTGGAAGCTTCAAAGCTCCGATTGAAATTGGCAATCTATTTTTTCCATGAATGGAGTTGGAAAACGTTACAGAATTTCGAAATTTTATGGTTACATTACAGTAATCTTTGAATCGTTGCGTATGACAACAAAAAATTTGTTGACAGTTGAATCGTTACATGTGGCAGCAGATTTCTTTTTTTACAGTTTTTAGTTTGTTGAAATTGTTTTAATAAGTGTAATTTAGTGTAGTGCTGCGGCAATTTGCGCTTTTGAATTTGTTACATCCGAAAACAAGATAATTTTATTATAAAGCACTAAATGCCATTACTTGTCAAAATAATAAAATCTCCCCTAAGGGAAAAATATACACATTTTATCTTTAGAGGTAAAATGGTGGACTTCTCTTTTCATTTTGCTCTCAGTCATGAGGAAATATGTTTTTTCAAGTCTGTCTACCTTTTACTTATGTAATTTGTTGTAAATATAGTATAAAAATTAATATTTTCGTTCCCCTGCGACGAGATTTACAGCAGTGCTTGAGAAATCGTGAAAAGGTAATTTGATTACGTTCACCGGTACAGGCAGTGGATTTTGTAGGATACGGCGCTAATAACAGTTATTAAATAAAAAGTTTGTTGGTCATGCACGTTGTGAATAACCAACAGTGATCTAACCTAACCTAACTGGCTGTGGTTGCAGTTTTAGTTTGTGTAACACGAGTTCAGTGAGTAGAGTAGTTCCCTGACCTGTCGTAGTTGTAAGAGAGCGCCCCGAGGAATCCAGTCGAGGATGATGTGTTTGACATTCAAGAAAAATACGCGATCGCGAAGCCGTCGGCGTACAGTGGCCTGACAGCGGTGTAATATATGTTAATATATGTGCTCCACATATTATCTTTGTCGGCAGCGCAACGGGCTGTGCTGTGCTGTGCGTTACTTCGGCCTGTTGGTGGTTGCTGAAGCTCTGCCACATCCTGCCACATTAAAACAAATTACTATAATTTCGCGTCTTTCGATGCAACGCATAATCATATAATTGGGCTGCTCGTGGCGTGGTGTCAACTGCCTCTATGCCCGTATTTCAATCAGGAACGACCGAGCTGAGAACCTTTCTTCCTTCTTCGGACGCACATTCCGTACGCGGAAGTCAGCCTCTGCTTTTTCATATGCAAAGACTAACAGTCATAAATTTATAATGTACTTTTTCAAAACTTCTGTGTTTTAAAAAAAACGTATTGTTGTTAATTATTTTCATTTAACTACAATAATATTGTTAATAATCGTATTTGATAATATTTTATGAAGAAAGTAAATTATTATTTGTAATATAGGGTTGCGATTATAATTAATGGTAAGGAACTAAATTATCTTAACAGGACATGCTAATCATGCACAAAATTGTATAAACCTCCGCCATGATTAACATATTGAGTAATTTTAACTTTCATTCTAAGAGCTATTTAGACATCTGGCAAATCAAACAAATTGTTGATTTAAATTTCAGGTTAATTTTACTGGTCTTGTTAATGTTGCTACTAAAAAAAAAATAACTTGATAAGTTCCAAAATGTTCTTTTTCTGTTTTTTAATTCTTCAGGGAATACAGAAAACCTATTCCAACACATTTCAAGACAGCTACGAAACTATCTCACGAATGACATCGATCTCAAATTTAATTTATCTTTTAATAATAAAATTAAATTTCTAATTTAATAGAATGGTAAATGAGTGTGACATCGTTGATACAGATAGGATCCATGATGCTTCCAAACGAATTGGAATAGATTTCAACATACAGTAGAACGACGCATAATTAAAAAATCTGATGTGGCCAGCACAATACCTTCCATCAATTCCACGTATTTTGTATGTATTCCACACAGAATTTTTTTGCAAACTTTTCTATCGGCGTTTTTTTTAGGAGAGAAATGAACTGATCTTACCTCGTACTGAACTGAACTGAACTACTCCTAAAAAGAACAGTATATTTCTTAACATAAGAAGCAGAAAATAAAAACATATATAACATTATAACATAGTAATCTGCTGAGTTGGTTTATGGCTATAATCTATTGTATTACCGTACGTGATTTGTTTTTGCCCCCTTAAATTATTTTACATTTTTATATTTCCAGTAAAATCATTTCACAATGATAATATGTAAATTTTATTTGACACTGACATTTGTCAATTAGTAAAATTTTAATATTCTGTTTCCATGGTGCAGCTTTTAGCAGGATTAGGTTGCAAGATATTTCTTTATAATTCTTTATCTCTAAATTCATTGAATATGAAGAAAAAAATATAACTAAATCGAATAGAGAATAACATTCTTTTATTTATTATAACATAAGAGATCAAAAAATGATATTTAGCAGCGTTTAAAAAAAAACTGTTAAAATCTTCAAGTTAGAGTACTTCCGGTTAACCAGTCAACCAAAATCTAATCAACTCTTCATATGGATGTACGAAAGAGGAATTTGAAAGAATTTTAATTTTTGGAATAGTAGTGTTGGAGTTGTCGTAGGAGAAATTTTTGTCACACACACAGCAAACTCTCTCACATACACACACATACATACATACACACCCACATACATACACACACATACATACACACACATACATACACACACATACAGATATCATCGTAAAAACATTAAATTCGTAATAAACTCTGAAACATGCTTATTCATTAAAAATTCACCATCGAATTTTTTGATCAAAGACAATACCTTCCTTACCTATAGGTGATGGAAGGTAATTAAATGATAGCAAAGCGAATTGTTTGTTCTAACAAACCAGAAAACAATATTCCACATGAGAATATACTTTAAATTGTGATCAAAAACTGTTCTAAAAATTTAGGAGTATAAAGTGAATACAGATGAAAATGAGTGGGAAACATGTGTCCGCATATAACATTTCAGAGATGTGAGCTACTTTTTTAATATTTAAATAAATAAATAAATATATCATCACGGCATATTACCCATTGTTGGGTGTGCCAATCTGATTTGTACACAGATATCGGTAATGATGAAATATTTGTACAGTGCGGGCGCTTACCAGGCATCGCCACACGGGCACTCATAGCTGGCGTGGAGTGTGCACCACAGGGGTCAATTTTGTGCCATTAAACTCGAAATATTTTTTGGCGTTGGTCGGGATCGACCCCGGGTCTTCAGATTCGTGACCAGACACTCAGGCACACGTATGTATATTTATCGTAGTAGTCCTGGAAAAACAAAAACAAATCGAAGCCCTTTATAGTGGTTTTGAACGTAATATACATATCAATCATTTCCGTGTTAGAATACAGACTCCAGTAATCTAACAAGTATATGTTAATAGTTAATTAAATTTGTTCACGTGTTTTTTTTTCTTTTTATTTTTTAACGTAGTCAACTTGCTAAAGGATGAATGAATTCTAAAGAAGTACACTTGCAAATATTGTAAATACTTAGCTCTATCTCTGTAATGGTTAACTTGCGGATCTATGTTGATTAAACATTATTTAACTAATTTTATTCTGTAACTACTTTATGCTCCTAAACGATTTTTAACACCCTATCTGTACAAGTTAGCTGAAAATAAATGAATAAGTTTTAATTTACAAAACTTCAGAAAGTAGAATGAGTTTTTGACTTTGACCAAACTGTGACTAGTGTGTATCTTTATTACGTGCTGAATTCTTTCTTTCAGTTTAATATCTATACATTATGTTTCCATTGAAAAGGTGAAACCTCGATAAAATACGAGCAACACCTTGAATAAATCCAGCGTTGTTAGCGCAACTTTCCTCAAACAATAGCCCAGGTGTTTTGGCAACTAAAACAGTCCACAGCCTCTACTCGATTCAAGAAACAGTTATACCCTGAGCGGCAACCACTGCTCGCTAAAATGATTAATAACAAATCCTACTGTGTGCTATCGCTCGATCTGACGCCATAGGCGCACGCTTCTGGCAGGGGCAGCACGCAATGGCAACGGCCACGGCGCCCAGCTTGCGAAACTACCCAAACCCACCGAGGTGTTTGCTTGCTGATAGTTTGGGGATTTGGCAACAATGTTATTGATTAACTCGCGTTGTGACAGATCATTGTCGACGCCTAATCCATACGTGTCTTTTTGTCTACTTAATTGGATTGCTTTTCTCTTTTGATCGAGATAATAAAATGCGTTTAACTGCCACCGTGAACTACGATGACATTTCGATTTTAGATTTGAACGCGCTTATCTTCCGCGGTGAAATTAGAACACTGGAAATATTCACAATCATTGAGCACAACTGATTGGAAATAAATTAACAACTGGCGCAAGTGACCAGCTTGGTATCTACTTGGTCTTGGTACACATATTGATTCATGTGGTTTCGAAATTATTCATTGACATTGACATCTGTTTACCATTTACGGACATGGAAATTACTCCCACATTCCAAAGCAAAATCTTTTAAATAATTATAATAATTCTTCCCGTAACTCAACACTTTACATACTTTACAACTAAATAGTAACTAAATTGAATTGATTATTTCTAAAAGGGTGCAAGACACTTTTTACTAATTTTACAGTACACAAAAAAACTGTTTATAGACTGACCTACGTCATCTAGTGTTTTTAGTTTTTGTTTTATATATAAACAATAATTGTAAAAAAATATAATTAAAGTGACTGGACAAATGTCCTATCAAAAACAAATGACAAATATGTGAAAAAAATTAAATGTATAGTTAAGTTAGGCGCTGGATATAAATTTCTAAGTAACATTCGACCTATGTTTGAAAGGTTGAAAAATGTATGTAAAAGCACACTGTTGTTAATGAAGTTTTTTATTTATAAAATCTTTTCAATTATCCATTTCGGCTATGGATGCCCATTCTCGGATTGAGAGCGTCAAGAAAATTTAGATTAAAGTTAACATTGTTGAAATTTAACAATAATGTTAACTTTAATCTAAATTTTCTTGGCGCTCTCAATTCGAAGATGGCCATCCAAAGCCGAAATCGATAATTGAAAAGATTTTATAAATTAAAAACTTTATAAACAACAGTGTGCTTTTACATATATTTTTCAACCTTTCAAACATTTATCATGCACTCTGAACTGGAGCCCTACATGAAAACAACATTCGATCATTACCGCATTATAGGAAACTACAAAATCTGATGTGGCCAGTACATAACCTCTCGCCGTTTCTATTTTATGTTATATAAGTATCAAATATAACATTTCTTGTACACACAAATAATTGTCATATTATCTATTCATTCTTTCTATTGAGGAATTTTGCCCTACCCTTCGGAATTGTTCAAGATTCCTTAAATTTATTGGCGGAATTAGCAGTCCAAATTATCAAGAGATGGCACTGATAACAAATGTCTAAATCAAGACCAAATGTATATTTTTCGCTGACTTTCATATGATTAGCATTGCTGTCAGACTAATTGTCTTGGTTCATTGAGTTATTTTGTGTTTTAGTTTAGCGTTTTTTATTAATTTTCGTAGAGTTTAGTTTTAAGTTTCCCGTATTTGTAGTTTTAGTGATAGTTTTATTAATATTTTCATTTAATAAGAATAATTTGTAAGTATTTGTAGGTTAACAGTATCTTTAGTTTCGTTCATATTAGTTTTTTATATTAATTTAATAATAAGAAATATTAATTGTACATACTTCCTTGAAACAGCTTTCAGTAACGTTACTAAAACCACAAAACTGTTGATTTTTGACAATGACATTTTTCTGTCAATTACAAACATTTAAATTTGTCTACTGGTTTCCATGGAGTTGTTTGGGTCGTGAGATTTTTTATAACTGATTATATTATATTTATTATCTCTAAATCTATAGGTAATATAATAAAAAAATTAAATGCTCCAGGTAGAAAATTTAATGGTTTTTAAATATTTGTAATGACATTTTCAAAAAATACTACTTTCGGTTTTTCAATTGTTAACAAAACCTATCCAACTCTTCCCATTAATGGTAGATTGAGGAATCCATAGATAAACAGGTCATAAGTTAGAATTTGAGAAATCGTTTATCCAACATCTACACATACACACAGACATCATCGTAAAAATGTTAAACTCATATTCTAGGGATCTTAAAACGTACTTATTCACTAAATTCTGGATATGCAATTTTTAGCATGAATCCAATACCGCTCTTAGTGAGACGTAAAAATGATTTTATGGCAATGATTCGGCATCTGGATATACTAATATTTTTAACTCTTTGATCCTCTGAATTTGACTTAAACTAAAATGTGTAAGAGAGTAGAGACAATATTATTTTGTGCATAATTTTTAGTTATTTAAACTATGGATCTTCAGTACTCCAGTAAAGCTTGTGATAGTCGTGCATCTTGGTTTATAAAAGTTAGTAGCGCTTAACTCCCATGGCTGGAATGCGAACAACATTGTAAAATCCTGCTAATCAGCGGGTAAAGTTGTTCTGGGGCACCAGGCGTGCGCACAACGGTACCTTCTTATCGGATGATCATCGATCCTCGATCTCGATCGATCTAGACCCGCTCAGCTCCCACAAACAAAGCCAGCACAGCCAGATTTCCTAACCAACTAAACTGCTACAGTTTCGAGTTTCGTCACACTGACTCTACTCGTAGTGTTGCCACTCTAATTGAGTTATCTGCTACACTCTAACTTCTAGTCTACGTATATGAACACCTACGCTACGCACTGGAAAGTTTACGATATGTGTGGTAGAGATTTGGAGGCTGACGGTTGACTTTTTATTGTTTTGATCTCATTTCATCAATCATTTTTTATTTCAAAGTGGATATAATTCATTAATTCATTCATTATTTTGTTCGCACTATAGGTTATTGGTTTTGCAATATGACAAGTTATTGGCTAATAATGGGAATATTAAATATTTCTATTATGAACTATGGCGTTTTGATTGATTTAGTTGCACTATTAAAATGATATATTATGTTATGAGATAATTTTTCCTTGACTCAATTATTACAGTTTGCTAACTTTAGCATTTTTGTATTATAAAGTGTTATAATATAATGCTACTAATTAGACAACATAATAAGATCTTTTATCTTTTTCTGAAGCTTATTGGATAAGAATTTCATCTATTGTACAGGCAGGAACAAATTCGAATTCCTTATATGAAAAACTTTCTTATTATACAACGTTACTGAAAATTAATGTATGTCTTTATGGGCCAATTTTTTGAGACAACTTTAATATGCACCACAGAATTTGCTATCGTATTTGTATTTTTTTTGTTACACCTCGAGGAATAATAAGTTTTGAAAAAAAATCTAATTTAACCACGTTATTCTACGTAAAAAAACCGTATAAAAATTATTTACATATTTTTTTCTATATCTCCTATAATAAGCGAGGTTTAAGGTATTTTCAAAATAAGTGTAATACAAGTTCTAGCCGCTAGCTCAAAAACAAAAGACGATAGAATATTCCTGTGGTGTCTATTAATGTTGGACTCTTGTTTGCTCCACCCTGTACATGAATTTACGTTTATGAATCTGTTTGTAAGAATAAATGCTATATGACTGAAATTTGTAGTATTTGTTATAGTCGTTGACAAATGAGTATGGACTGATGCTCAACTTTTTACCTTTTCCGCACCCTGTCCCTTGCCCGGCGATGTTGCCGCTTCTTCATAACTTACCGTTTTCAAAATTACCCACGAATTGGCAACAGTGTAGAAATCTCCAGTCCATACTTATTTGACGGCAACTATAATACTTATTTACATTTAAGTTTCTTGTATTATTTACGAAATAACAACAAACACTCCTTGCAAATACTAAGTATATTATTGAAATAAAAATTTCCACAAATTATTTTTTTTAACAAATATGGCTTTAGAATTTACTCTTGTTTAAAAACGGAAAATATTTTCTATTTATTACATGTTATATGAAAGTACAAAACTCGCTTATAATTTGAATAATTATAAAAATCATTATTGTAATAGGTATTTGAGTTAAAGACAGAAATATCAGTTAGTTTTCCTTCATCTTGATGTCCTGTCCTCCATATCAGTGGTGTGATCGTAGACAAAATTTCGCTTTCGCGTCTGGTGTTTGGGGGCGTCGGAGGTCACGTGACAGCGTCGGCGCCGGAACCTAGCAACCGTGGCGTAGTATTGACTTTTCCCTCCCGCCCGCCATATTGCATTACGGCTCCATTACCAGCGCCGCCGTCGTCGTCACGCGGAACGCAGTATTGTCCACTCGACAAAACACAATCACTGCGCATGAGTAAAGGTACACAATACTCACAAGAGAGGTTATGGCAAGTGTCAATGATATTATGGTGGTGAGAGGGAAATTGTTCAAGGGACAAGAAAACAGAAAAATGAAGGAATAAATTTATAATTTTCTTTCTGTTTTTAATTAATTCATAATATAGAGACTATAGATGAACAACAGAATCCGTGTATAAAGCGTTTAACATTGGGAAAACATTTTTTTTTTCAAATACTATCTGTTATGGTAAAAATACATCTACTATACATTTATATATTTCAAAAACTATTTTTTGACATTATACTAGATTTATTTTGTACAAATCTTTAAATTAAGCTAGCTCGATTACCAGAAATTTTAACATTTTAAGTTTTTAAACAAATTACTTTTGCTATTGGTACCTTTCAGTGATATTTCTGTGGTATGGAAGTAAATATAATATTTATTGTATTAAATTACTTAGCAAATTTTCGTTAAAAAATAGGGTTCGGTATTCAATGAATCAGAGACATGTCATAAAATGAAAAAATACTTATTGTAATAACCAGTTTATAGTATTTTTTTAAAGATGTGCGATCAAGGTCATTTACGTATTGTATGAATAAGATTCTAGCTCCGTCCATTCTGTCAAATTCAGTAGTGTCGTTTACTTAGTTTTTATGAGGGTACATAAGATAGTACTGTTATTTTATTATAAAAATATATGTTACAGTAAAAGCATTCAAAATTCAAAAATAAGTCAAAGTAAAAGTAAGTTTATTAGCAAATGTAAAACCAAATATGTTTAAAATATGTTACTGACACAGTGTCAGTGACACTGACAGAAAATAACGTTATTCAAGGTAATATATCTGAATTAATAAATAAAATTACGTTACAGCGAAAGTATTGTTAACAACGAGCGTCGTTTTAAAATAGAATGTCCTAACTTGGTCGAAAGAATATGATTTTTTTAAAGACATGTGTGTTATATGCATCCTTATCGCACATGCTTGTTGTCTTCGCAAATGAGAGAGATACATGTAAGTATGCCAATTTATTAATTTGTTCATGATATACATGACCTTGATCGGACATCAGTTTGAATTACAGAATTAGTGACATTTGTAATCAACATTAATAAAGGCGAATGTCAAATTTTACAAAAATCATTCTTAAATTTACGAAATGTTGATATTAGTTTTGCATCACAGATTTATCCTTATAATAATGGTTTCAGGTTGCCGAACTTGCTTCGTTATTGTGTTTGGAATAAACTGCCTTCAACAAAAATTATGTTTTTTCTCATATTGCATAAAGGTAAAACAAAAAGTTTAATAACAATTGTTTTTGAAAAACAATAATCATGTTCTTAATTAATACGTACATACACTCGCACGTGATTCTATTATATCTAAAAGTTCAAAATCAAGTTCGTAATAGCATATGTCACTATAAAAAATGACCATGTTTATTCCTGATAACAATTGAACTATTTACAACTATTCTTGTTTGAAATGGCCATATATCAGAGTGTGACACATGACACGTGTGTCAAAAGTTCGCTATCGTCGATTCATCTAACCTACTCATAATATCTAATCAAACCTAACCTCACACACAGACACACATAATCAACATGACAATTGAAAAATGACACACGGAAAGACCACCAAGAATTTCTCTCGACTGAATAATTTCTTTCAAATCGCGACCGTGGCCAATCTGTAGCGGCACAGCGGCAAGATGGTAGGTAGGCTGCTTGTAAGCTTCGTTTTACTATTTTTAATTTGTTGTTACACGGCATTTAAAAAGAGAAGCCGGTTGAGCAGGGCAGGATTGGAATTTTTTCGCTCCTATGGGCAGTTGTAGATCAGTAGCTAATGCAATTAAATACAATACGACAGATCGTGAAATTAAATTACGTCTATAGTAATAATTAACAAAAAAATACTGTTATGTATCAAAAAATGTTTTACATTCCTTCTAATGGCTTTGCACTTTCTATAGTCAAGTTTTTTGACTCTGTCGGGTACAGTAATAAAACTATAAATGAACTATAAATATCGCAATTATGATAAAGCGGCATATCCTTTACTTTCTGTAGTATAATACTGTTTGGCATCGGCCCATATTTTTGAGCCGCTCTATTCATGCATTGAATCGAACGTCTACCAGGTATGTAAAGGAAAATAGCCTTACAGTCCTTTAACATGTACACTACAAAACAAAAACAGTATAATGTTATATGAAACATTTTTCCCAATTTCTAATGGTTAATAGTTTCTTTTAAAAAAAATAATAGCACGTCTAAGATGACTTCTGAAAGGTGAACAAAAGTCACATTTTATCAAACGTAACTCTTTTAGTTTTCGAGATAGCATAATCCCGTAAAAATCATTTTTCATTTCCTTATATTTCGGAAATATCGGACCCATGTTAAGCTTTTTTTACTCATTTTGGTCATTACTAAGGATATGCACTCAAAAAAAAATATTCTTTTTTAACACCCTGTATCTAATTTGTATCCACTTATCAGATATAAAATTAATTTTGATCTTTGTTGAATGATGAAATAATTTATTGTTATCAGTACCAGTACTTGAAACAAGTGAGAAACACGTGATTTAATCAAAAATAAGTAATTGTTTTAATAATAAAATTATTAATACATTTTTTTTTATAAATTGTAGTTGCTTACGTACGAGATAAATATTTAAATGTATTTCATGAATCAGCAATATTATAAACGAATCATATGGATAATAACTTCATTGGAATAATACGATTGATATCTAATATATAATAATTATAAATGGGGAATTACATGCAGTACCGATGATATATAAAAAAACCATAAATGCTATATTTACTTTTATATACATTATTCAAAATTACAAAATATTGTATATTTGAATGAATCATGAACTTGATAAAAAATAATGTTATCTCAATTAGAAAGTCACAGTTTTATCTTATAATTTTTATTACAAAATTATTTATTTGTTTAGTTTTTTAACAGATCCAATTTTATTTCAATTTATAATTGATTTATTGAGATAATTTCACTTATATTCGTTATATAACAATCATCAGTTAAATGATAATTATTAGTAAATCGAGATAAAATGAATACATGAAATTCTGTACATAATACAAATATCCTTTTTGTCAACAATTACTCGAAATCTCAGCCATACATTATTTAGTATTACAAAATTGACGTTTCTGTATATAAACACTTTACCTACAAACTTGCACCTTCATTAGGATCTACAAAAAAAACAACATATTAATACATATGATAACGGGGTCTCGTGGCCGTGTGCTTGAGTGTCTGGTCGCGAATCTGGGGACCCGGGTTCGATCCCGACCGACGCCAAAATTTACTTCGAATTTAAATAGCACAAAATTGAACCCTGTTCTGCACTCTCCACACCAGCATTGAGTGCTTGTGAGGTGACGCCTGGTAAGCACCCGCACGGTACAGATATTTCATCATTACCGATATCTGTGTACAAAGCAGATTGGCACACCCAGCAATGGGTAATATGCCGTGATAATATATTTATTTATTTATAACTTAACATTTTGTCTGGTCGCGAATCCGGGGGTTCGATCTCCACCGACGCCAAAAATTATTTCGAATTTTAAATGGCACAAAAATGGCTCCTGCCAGCAATGATTTCACCTGATAAACGCCCATACGATACAAATACATATATAAAGCAGATTGGCACATCCATTATCTAATACAGTGGTTCCCAACCGATGTTCCGTAAGCACTTCGAAAGTGTTCCGTGAAAATTATTGGTAATTTTAATTTAACTACGATTTGAACTGAGTGGAAACTGCAACAGAATTACTTTTTGTATGAAAATTGTCCTGGTGGGGTCTCATTAATAGTAACAGGCGGGATGTGTGGCTTTTGCACTAAAATAAAATTGAGATTTATATCAACTATTCCTTCTTGCATAGACAAGCACATATTGCAATACTCCTCTTCCTTACAACCATATGCAGACTTGATTAGATTTTGGTTATAATTGGTCAACCGGAAGTACCCTCATTTGAAGATTTTAACAGTTTTTCTTGAAAAACTCAGTTAAATGTTATTATAACTTAAAGAATATATTATTCTCTATACGATTTGATTGCATTTTATATTTCATATTCAACAGATATAGAGTTAAAGAATAATAAAGATAAAAAATTCGTATAAATTTCATAATTCAGCCAGCTATGCTAACATAACCATGGAAACTGCTAATATATTCAGGTAATTCAAATTGACAGATGTCAGTATCAATAAAAAGCAAGTAATTGAATGAAAAAATTAGGGAAGTAACTCTAGTGTTAGAAGTTTTTAGATATAATAGAGACGATTACATTGGTTTGAACATGTCATGAGGAGAGACGAAGAAATTAATAGAAGGTGGTAGAAACATAGGAAGACCAAATATAAGATGAAAAGACTGTATTGCAGAAGACTTGAGAGAAAAGGAACTGAATGAGGACGACACGCAAAACAAAAATTCGTGGAAGAAGAAAATAAAAAATAGCGACTCCCTAACGAATGGGAAAACTAAAGAAGAAGAAGATGTCAGTGTCAAGTGCAATTTGCATAGTTTGTTTATGAAATAACTTTACTGGAAATATAGGATCTTTTGCAAAAAAAATAATGTATAGGGCGCGTGCAGTGACATGACTTTGTTGCCTTTGGCAAGCAGATATGGGGACCCGTATCAAAATGACAGCAATTAATTATGTCCATAACTGACAAGTGTCATAATTTTTCATTCAAAATTTCAAGATTTTCTTATATCATGTGATTTGTTTGTTATCAGGAGTATGGAATTCCGTTGCCGAGAAAGGGAATCATAAAATACCAAAAATTTAGAATCTTTTGCAAGAAAATTTATGTATGGAATTTGTACATAATACACAGGATTGACGGAAGGTATTGTGTTGGCCACATCAGATTTTTTATCATCGCTGTGATAAACGCGTAGCTAGGGAGATTCTGAATGTTGATTGGCGGAAAACATGTCACGTGACTAAGGAATTATATTCTCGTTTAAATATTTAGTTTTATAAACTGACTGAGATTTCGAGTAAAAGATTACTATTTATAAAATCGTACCATAATAGAAGAGTGTGCCTTTGCTTGTTGCTGAATACTTTATTCACCATTTCTGCATTGCGATTAATGTCTTTCCTGAGTGAATCTTTCTTTAAATTCGGCCCTGTTGATATCAAACATCCAACAAAGAGAGAGGAGACTAATCGTGCGCTAACGTCCAGTTAGCGGGGTCAGAATACGCCACGATGATTTTTCAATACCTGTGTACCACGATGAAAATGCCACATTGAACCTACGGCTCCCTATACTACACTCATTACGCACTCACTGTCACCTAAACCTGCAACACACCCAATATCGATCGATCAAAGTCAATAATATTAATAATCAAAGTCAAATATTATAATAAAAAATACAAGTTTAAATACCTGGTAACTGGCTCGGATCACATGGGGAATTGGCTGCGTTCAAACAAGCAATTATCGGTATTGTACACTGCTGCATACGCTAGAAAAAATACCCCTGAGGGAAGAATTGATACCCAATTTGGGAGCAATTCGAAGCCTACGCACACTCCCACACACATATGCTGATTTCAGAAAGTTTATTACTTCATATAAAACAAACAATAAACAATAAAGAAATAGTTTAATTTATTCGAAATGTGTTTGCAATTATTATTATAAGGATGTTTAGATTACAGCCATATGTTTTAAAAACTTTTTTGGGAAAAGAGCTTTAAAATATGTTATTTCCGAAATATTTTATTTACCAATCATCCTAGTATGCACAGAGATTCGTCACAGATTTTTACACTGTTGTTAATTCAGTATGGCATTGTTGAAAACGCTAAATTATGAAGAAGCGGCAACACCGCAGGGCAAGGGACAGGGTGCAGAGAAGGGAAAAAGTTGAGCATCACTCCATACTTATTTTACGGCGACTATAATCAATTAATTTTTGTATTCTCAAATATGTAAGTATTTTATTTGCAAATTAATATATTTTTTACGCCAAATCGATCAAAAATATACCTATTTTACTAAGTTTAAGTTTTTCACGAGGTGGTATACTTTGGCACTTTCCCACATTTGAGTATCATATTTTTGTTTTTACTAAACGCAGCATTTTTTTAAAAGTTTTTTAATTGCTTTCCACTGTTCGGGGTCCGCAGGATTTTAAGGAAAAGTGCCATGTAGGCTATTAATAGTTATCAAGTGTGTTAATGAAGGCGATTAATGATTGAGACATTTTTAAGATCATTAATCGCCAATTAACACACATGTTAGTTACAACATTTTTTCGTTGACCGTATTTTACTAAATTGAAAATTCTAATTTTATTCTATGACAATTTTTTTTTGGGTTAGTAACGCTTCGTATCAATTTTGTCAATTGTTCAGCAATGGTATGTGGTATCTATGGTTACCCACCAGAATATTTATTAATAAAAAAATCATGCATTAATAGGAGCTATTAATTGTTGATTTTCTATATATTAACATAACCTATTAATAATCGATCAACGGAAAAAATATATTAAACTACTTTTGCATAAATATTAATGTTAGTAGTTTTTCTTTATTACTTCTAATATAACTTTTTTTGCTATTGGTGTATTTTAATTTTAAATTCGAATGTTACGATCGTTACTATGTATCTGTACACACTTTTGTAAAGTCAAATTTGTTAGAAGAAGGGATCCGCGGACCAAGAAAGTTTGGAAAACACTGCACTATTGTATGCAGAAACAAGCCATTTATTATTTCATTAGAAATGCGACGTTAAACAATTTAAACATAATACATGATTCTTTTTAATGTATTAAGATTAGTTTGTCATTGATCGCTTATTAATGGGCTCGATTAAAGTATAAGAAATTTTATTCATGCTCCCTATTATGAATGATTTTAATTTTCTATTAATAAACAATTTTAGTATCATAGATATCACTGCTAAAATGTTAAAACACAAAATTTTAAAAGATATAACCCAAATGAATTTGTCGTGGAATAAAATTATATTTTCTTCAGTTTAATGATAAACGATCATCGGAAAAATATTGTAGCTCCCGTCTTAAATTTTCTCGATAATTAATCGCCGTTTTAAACTAAACTTTCAATTTAAACGTTGTTGGTGCAACTGGGCCTAAATTGTTGTGTTTGACACTTGTATGCCGCTAGAAATATGTGTTATTTTAAAAAATGTACATATTAATTGTTTTTAAATTGTCTCTGTATTGGATCAGTTAACTAAATCAAAATTTGCTGAATTATTTGAATTAGTCATTTTAAACCTTACTAGAAACTTGTTTTGTTTCACTTCTGTCTGATATCTTGATAATATGATTCCAATAACATTCGTATATTTCTATGTAAAGTTAGATGCAGAAGTTCTACGTAACAATTATTGACTTTAATAGTCTGGTTAAATTATCTAAAACAGAGTTATTTAAAATAGTCAATCGAAGAATTTTGAATTTGAACGAAATCTCTTACAGTTCCTGATATTGTAATATCATTGTTGAATAACGCACAATTGTGAAGAAAAGGAGGAAAAATTTGTACTAGATATCATAATATGATTTCTTTATAAATACAACAGTATATGGTGTGCCCCCGTGTCCTTTTGGATTCTACGCTACTGATGAGGCGCGGTTAGGAGCATGCGGGCGGATTATGCAAATCTGGGCTTTATTCATCGATCGTTGATACTAATACCGCCATTAGTGAAGGTCATAAGTGATACGTGTTGTTCTATTCACAAATACACCACGGTAATAACTCCTATACCACATCACATAGTCTGACGCTCGTGGGAATAACGTTCTATCGCCTATTTAAAACCCGCAGATTTGGAAAGAAATTCTAAATTCGAACAATACCTGTTGAAATTGAACTAATTATAAAACGTTTTTGCTTATCTAGCAATTTGTGATCTACTTGATGAGGAAGTTATTAAAATTGATGCAATAAATAAAGTTGTTTTACAAAATAAATTATGCATGTAATAATACGGAATATTTGTTTTGCATTCTATTAAAGATATGAATAATGAAAGGTATAACAGAACAATATTATCGCAGGAATTATCAGAATTGTTATGTTTGAGTAGATTAAGTTATTGAACATCTCATTATGTTAAAAGTTTCATTGTTTACTACAATTCTAACTTTTAATTGTTTACGATAAACACTCCTTTAGAAATTGTTCAGCTTACATAATAGGAATTTCCTTTTATAAATTCCGAAGAAAATATAAAAATGAAAAAATATTTTAAATAATTTGCATATTTACCCTTTCATTGTATGAGTAGTTTATATTAAATTGTGCAACTCAATTTTATGATATTACACATTTTTAATACAATCATTTTGCTTGTCCTGTATCACATTTATGTCTATAATATTTTAATATGACTCAGCCAGCGAAATACTGAGTGATTGAAAATATAGATAATTTTTCGGTATTCATTTTAAAATATAAACAACTTTTTAGTGATGCCTAATACCATCATTTTCATTAAAAATTAAAGTAGTTATTAACTTTTGATAATTAAGAAACTTTAATGCTTTATTAGTTTTTTGTTAGAGGAAATATTTTGACGTTACACGATGTACCTATCATTTGTTTTGATTATTTGAACTGCCAAAGAAAAGAAAAAAATAATTTGTATTTCCATTTAACTTAATTTTACTCTTTATTGAAACTTAAATAGTTCGAAATATTCCAGATAATCAAAAACAAATTATACATCCGGTAAATACATATATCCTGAAACAATAGTGTAGTGTGATCGAACCCGACCCCACTGTGTGCAGCAACCCCGCAGCCGACTCCAATGGTTGAACGGGTCAAGACCTACCGAGAATGCAATTACTGTGTAAATAAACTTTACGATATGCTTAATTACTCGCGCTCGCCTAATCCTTTGATATTCGATGTCATTATCGTATCGAACATTCGAGAGCTTTTGCGTAGGTATAGAAGGCGGGTATATGACGCAGTAAACAGCTCTGGAGGGACAGCCGGTTCAGTCTAGTCCAGCCAGTCGAGTCGATATAAATAATTAGTGAAATAAATGTCGTGTAAATAAATAGTGCGTTGTGTTAATTGTTTAAATGAATAATTTTAGTGTTTAATGACCAGTTGCACTAATAAAGCTTAAATTTTAAACTAGATATAAACAAAATGAATGTTATTCTAAAGTTTGATAACAATGTTTTATAATTCAATTGAGATTTCATTTCGATGCAATATTGTCAATTTAAACAAAGTTTAATTTTTATATTACGTCGGTGCAACCGGCCATTAGTGTTTAATAATATTCTTAGGCTTAAATTAATATTTATTTAATCATAGTGTTCGTTATTTTTATTATCTATTTCTTATTTATTTGCCATTTAATAAAATTTTATTTTAATATTTCTCTAATTTTTACACTGTACCCAAATAAATAAAAGTTACAGTATTAATGGCAATCTAATCAGTTTCATCATTTCCAAAAATGAATAATTTAGGTTTAATTTTGAAGAAAAGTGTTTAGAGTAGCAGTGTAACGCTAATTTAAATTATGTTCTGAAAATATAAAAATTTACGAATATATTACTTTCCACTTAAAAAATCAACGATAACATCGCTTCCGGTAAAAACGAAGTAGAATTCAGAAGCTCTTCACTCCAAAAAGATGCATTTAATTTTTTAATTTCGTCCCCAAATTTTGTAATTTAAATAAACTATATAAGTCTTAAATTAATAATAAAGATAATAGTCATGTTCCCTTATTTCTTTAAAATAAAACATTTGGATGAAGTCCACTAATTTAAATCTAAACCTGTTTAAAAAACATGGTAAGACAGTATTATTTTTAGTTGGCGATATAAGAAATAATATTTAAAAGTGTATACTATTGTAAATTACCATACAATTTGCATGAATCTATAAACACCTCAGAATCAGACTCTTTTTCCATTACTGTTTGGGATTTAAATAAGCTTCTGAGCAAGTGTATATCTGAGATAAAGATAACACAACATGAAGACCCATGTAGTAGTGATGTGTGAGTGTAGTCAGCAGTCCGAGGAATGTGGTAGCCCAGGTATGACAGGCACTGCATATGTGTGCGTGAGTGGACACCGTGTCCATGGTGACGCCATTGCGGTGTCACCACCTTGCGCCGTGCAAACTGCAATGGAACAGGGTAACATGAAGAAAATGGAGTAGACAGCGAATTAGTGAGTAGCTTGCAATGAACCAGATTTTATTTCATTATAATATTTAGTGTAAAAGCACCCCAAATGATAGATCATTGACAATGGGTATGTAAGCAAAAAGAAATCAATAAAAATAATTTAGATATATTACATTTAGCGATCGTAAAAACAAAACATTGAGAAAAAGAATTCCTCAGTCCAATAACAAATTTATTATTATTTATTCCTTTTTCCAACGCTCAATATTTCGACAGACATCACCGTAAAAATGGTAAAATCGTATTATAGAGACCCTAAAACGTGCTTATTCACTAAAAACTCATCATTGAATTTTTTGACCAAAGACAATAGCTTCCTTACCAAGGTGACGGAAGGTAAAAAGATTCAAGAAGAAAAGCTTTAGATTCTTTAGGTAACATTTTTGAAATATCTCGGGTGTAATTGACAAATTTGACGGAAATACACATACAGTTTAAAGTAGTTTTTAAAGTCAACATTTTTAAATTTGCGTCTTTTGTGTCTGAGTAAATTTAGTGGCAAAGTGGTAATAAATATTTTATGATTGATTTAATTACTCGATGTTCATTTTTGAAAACAATAGCATACTAATTTTGTTTTACATCTTCAAATTAAGTTCATTTAGGCACAAAAAGCAGAAATTAAAAAATCTTGACATCTAAAAATTCAGTTTGATTTACCAAATATCTATATGTTACGTCATCTGCCCCTAGATGTTAAAACGCCTAACACTTGTAACGGTTTTGTCTATAACTTTTTACACTTTCACAATGAATATAAATATGTACTACCATTATTAACACTAAAACAATACAGATTGCATAAACATATCCCATAGAATTGTATAAATGCTTAAAAGCGGTACGAAAATATCTGCCATTTTGCTAACTAATTTTATTTCACGACTCCGGCGTTCAGTAGCCTCATCTTTTAACACATTTAATAAATTATAAGCCACTTCGTTCTCTTGTGAAAATAACATTCAGAATTACTAACAAGAAAAAGAATATCTCCAAAAGTTATCTTATAAAATTGTTATGTTAATATGGCTTATATGTAATATGGAAACAAAACCCACCTCCTATGAGTAACATGGAAACTTTTGGACGGTAAACGATATAAAATTTCTCTGACACCGATGTTAATTTATATGTTAAATTCATGTTAATTCTGGAAGGTTAATTACGAGTATAATTTAGTTATTTTAATTTTAAAAGTAATATATACTTAATAATTAGTAACCAAATTGAAGCCAAGAAAAACTAATTTGCCATATTAAATACACATAAACGAAAACTTTTGAATTCTATTTTTGTCAATATTGAAGACAGCATTTAAATTGATTGAATCTTCTATTACTATTGGGCTTGCATCATTATTCATAGTATTTCAATATGTTTTATCAATGTTGCGATAGCCTTTCTGGTTAGAAGTAGCTCTCCGGAAATCGAATTTCAATTGTTGGCAAGTCATTTATTCTTGCATCCTCGAGGGACATCCAGTTACCACATCGCGACAGGCTGGTTAGCGCTGCCTTTTTCATTTTGCTGCTCCATATATCAATTACACTTGCGTCTGAGAGAAGAAACTGCAGTAGTCACATGATAATCACCCTGGCTGCAACTTCTACCCTCATAAATCTCCCGGTGAAAACGACCAAGGCGACGGACTATTTCAATTACACATGAGTGATTTAAATCGCTTAGCGGCCCGACTGTCGCCCCCCTAATTGACTAAAAATTATGTGGCTCTCCCAGAAAGAAAGCGGATTGCGAATTGTCAGTCTACTCTACAGTCTAAAGCCCATGGCGGATTAAGAAAAGTTATGAGAGGTGGAGAATCGGCTGCTGACTGTGCCTTACAGGGGTGTATACCAGTGAATCTCAAACAAATGAAATAAAATTAGAATTATACAACCTTTTAGTTTATGTTCTGTATATTTATTAAATACCCAACGTTTAAGCAGTATACATTGCTTCCTTCTTCAGGGAAAAAATGCATTCAATTCTTTCGGCTTGTTATTGTGTAATGTAAGACAATAATAATAAAAAGGACCAATATAGACTTTTTAAATAAATGAAGTTTTTGGTTGCTGCCACCGTTCGTTGTTAGAATAAGAAACGCACAAATTAAGGAATTTAATTTTATCATCACCAGCATTGAATACTTAGGAGGTGACGTCTGATAATCGAATATTTACGGTCTTAGGGCTTTGACATAATAAACTGTCTTACAATCAGGGACTAAGAACGAAATGAGATCGAAAACGAAATAACGAAATAAACCGAAATTTTTATAAGAACGAAAACGGAAACGAAAACGCAATACATTTTTTTCGTTCATGATTGAAAACGAAATAATTTATATCGGTTACCGGTTTTAACCGTAATTTTATTTAAATATTTTATTTTATTTACAGCAAATATTTTACAGGCAAATACATATTATTGAATTTTCAGATATTTGATTTGCAAACAACAGATTTTCGAAGTAGCTCTCCAGTAGCTAACCCTGTTACGTGTTAGGTTAAACGGTATAGTCGTAGTTTCATCTATTGAACACTGACTGCGATAATTTTCATTTGCACACACTGTCGGTATTCGTTTTATTAGTTATGTTAAGTACTTATATAAGAGAACTAACATAAAGGAAGATTTGCTTGAGAACATACTATTAGTTAGGTGAAATAAAATGTAATTAATGTTTTATTCTTTATCGTAAAAAAATCAGGCCATAGCATAAGATTTTCTTCTTATTTTTATATATGTATTTTCTTTCCTTTATATGTATGTTTTATTTTCATGTTTAATTTAAAAAAAAAAACTTATTATATTTCTATATTTTCATCAATTGTTACTCATTAATAGTTATAACCGGTATTAACCGGTATTTAACTACTGTGAACGAAAACGAAAATATTTAGGTGGGAACATTAAGAACGGAAACGAAATTTTTCGGTTTCGTTCGGATAAGAACTGAACGAAATATTTTTCGTTTTTAGTCCCTGCTTACAATTATTGTACACTAGCATTTTTCAACATATTTGTACAAGTGTAATTTTATACGTTACGCATTTGTCACAATTTTAATTTCTACACATATAGTAAGTTTATATCGACCCTTAATCGGATTTACGTGGATTTAGGATTAGAAATCGTATGTAAGAAAACTATGTAAACGATCTGATTTGGATTTATAATACGTTTTTACGATTTATAGATAAATCTGATTTACTTTCCCGTAGATCAACAATAAATTAGTATAATTATTAGTAGAACAATGAGAAATCCGTGGGTGCAAAAAGAAACAGAATATTTATTGAAATTAAATTTGGAAAGAAAAATTATTAATTTGTTAGATGAAGAACCTAAAACAGGAGCTTACTGCAGAATAGCAGAAACTGTAAACTGTAACAAAACAATCAAATGTCAAAACGGTCAAAATTAATACTGGTCATGAATATTCTACGCATTCTGTTACTTTGCCGACAATCTTTGTAATATATCGACAGTCATATCCAGTTAAATATACATTAAATTCGAATGTACTTGATCGATTTAAAATTTTCTGGTATAAACAGTCAAGAATTGAATTCTTTAAATCCGATTTGAATAGAAATCTGATTAAGGGTTTCGATATAAAATTACTCAAAGATATACTTATGTAATCTATAATACATATAAAACATTTAAAATGTTAATAATTATTAATTTATTTCGAACAATAACATTTCGTTTTAATTTTGTAATTAAAATTCTTAAACCTAAATATATGAATAGAAAAACTGGTAGTGTAAAATTGTTTAATACTTATTGTCATTATTAGAGAAATAACAGTTTTTTACGTTTGACTAAGTATTTGTTATATGTGTGTAACTAAATAAATGACGTGTCCTGAACTCGAAAATATTTTATCAAACTTGTGTACAATATATTAATCTTATTTTGCATTGCAAACAACATTCTTTATAATTTTTTTAAATTTTATTTTTGTTAAAAAGGTCAATGAATCTTGTTAAACTAAAAAACTATCTTATTAATATTCTAATTTTACAGTTTTTATTTATGTAGGTGTCATATCTATCAAACGAACATCAAAATCCTTTTTATTCATGCTACTACAACATTCGTAAAAAATAAAACTGTTATCGATAATATTCATAGAACAAAAAGTGTCCTTCTTGATTGCTCATTGAAATCTCCGATCTTTATCTCAACACAGGGGACCCCTGTTGAAATATGTTGGTGGCCACTGTTTTAGGCGCCGTCTCGGGTGTTTTTACAACGGCGCTCTAGAGGTATTTATTGCATTGTAAAATCTGGAGTGTTTATAGTTACAACTCACAATACGTTTAAGTTCCATCGACACAAGTGCGTTTGTCACAAGTGCTGCCCTCTAACTCATTCGTTGCTTGTGGACAACAAGCGAAGAAAACTGGAGAGTTACTTATTACTACTTGCAGTTTTCTTTCAGACTTTCATAGCACACTTGAAGTTGAAGTTGTGTTCTTTTGATAGGATGAAAGACAGCTTGCAATGCTCATGTTTATTTGACGCAAAACAACGACAAATTATAGAGGAATGGAGTTCTTTCTCAGTGTACAGATATCTCTAATATCTTTATTTTATTTTATAGCTAAAATATACTAAAATAAATCTTGACCTCCCTTAATTTGTTGTTGGCCAAGCGCTTTGTGTGACCGGTTGTAGTTCTAACTGCCCAGGTTCAATTCCGATTGCAGTGAACTTGAAATTTATTTCGTTTTTTTTTTAAATCCTATGAGGACATGCCTAGTAAGCTCCCTGTACGGTACATTAAGAATGCTTCAATAAGAGCGCCGGATTTAAATTTGGCGCCATTTTTCTATTTGGTTGGTATCCTTAAAACTTTATTTATAATCCGCCATTGTTCCGATTAATAAAGATGGAACGCCATACGAAAAAGCGCGTTATTATTATGAAAAGGTGTTTTAAAAATGAGAATTGTTGAGATCATTAATCGCCAATTAATCCACGCGTTAGTTACAATATTTTTCCGTACTGGATTGGAAAATTTTATTTTATTCCATGACAATTTTTTTTAGGTTAGTAACGTTAGTAAATTTTGTGAATTGTTCAGCAATGGTATGTGGTATCTATGGTTACCACTAAAATCGTTTCTTAATAAATCATGCATTAATAGGGGTCTTGAATGAATGATTTCCTATACATTAACATAACCTATTAATAAATGATCAATGGAATAAATATTTAATTAAATGTCAATGAGACGATATATTGTCAAAAAAAAATCAAAGCTTTTCTTCTTGAATTTTGTTTTAGAAATGGAGATAAATTAGAAAACGGCGAATGGCAATATGTTGTATCCTACTATAACTTTTCTCCTTAAAATTACATTTCAAGATCAATTTTGACAATTTGACTTTTGAATTGAATACGTTTCTCTGTGCGTAGCCTACTCCGAGTTAGGTTTGTTTTAACACACATTTGGGTCTATTCTATAACTCATTGGTTAATTTTTAACAACTGGTTAAAAAATAGAACCAATCAAGTATGTTGATATATAACAAAGAATTAGATTTTTAGTTGTCAAATTAATATCTATTGGATAATTTTTTTATCAGTTGTTAAAAATTTACCACTTTGTTACAGAATAGGCCCGTGAGAGTATAACATAGAAATTATTGTAATTTAAATAATATCAATTTTATTTTCGTTGTCGAGTAATAGAATAAAGTTGATATATTTGTTTAACTTTTCCTGTCTAATGGTTATAAAAATAAAAATATAATTGAGCAGAAAAATATTTTATCTCTTAATTCAATCTCGTACGAGTAACAATAATTCTAGTTTTGCAATTACTAGTTTGTCGTTTCAATTTTGACAGCTGAACGATTTCAAATAAAAACAAAAAAGGGCATACATATTTCGATATATTTACATATAATTGCATATCAAATTGTTAGTGTATAGTTAACACAGTTTTTTGGTTGTAATTTTGTGTGAAATTTCATCGCTCGTCCAAGTATCATTTTATTTTTTATTGAGAAGACAAACACTTGTTTATGTATGTTATTTGAAACCGGGGTCCAGCATTTTGGCAGCTTGTTCGAATGCATTATTCCAATGGACGTAAGAAATGGACACGAATAATTCAGATGGAAACACAATAAAACAGGACTGTGATTTTGTTCGAACCACTATCCCATATAAACGGAACAGAAATATACCTTTTTGATTTAAAATAATTATATTAAATCCATAAATTTTTACATTTTTTTTTCGTTATTAAAATTAATAATTTGATACTTGAAATATGGTAAAATACAAAATATTTATCAAATTTTCATTTCTTATAATCGTTTTTAACTAAATAACCACGTTATGATAAACAAAATTAACTCCATCATTAACAGAACAGTGCGGAATTTTCAAAACAATTAAATTAATTTTAATAACATAATAATGTTTGTTATATTAGACGTGGCAAAAATAAATTTAAATGAGATTTTGCAAAAAAATATTCTCGGGCATTAAATATTAGTTGAATATTTCCTTTATATTATCTAAAAGTTTGTTTTCTAATATTGTAACATTTCTAAAATAAAATAAACAAAATACGAAAGTCACGGAGGGGTGGCTCAGCTCAGGGAAAGGGGGGACCTAGTTGAAATTGTTCAAAAAATATCATCAAAATAAAAATAACCTATTATACATGTCGCCGCAACTGTTTATCGTTTAGCGATAGCGTTCACGAAGGGCAATAGAAGGCAGCCTCCTATGCTAACTTATACGCTGGTATAATGTGCCTTGATTCACGTATCGTGTATGTAGCATGAGTGTGGAGTTATTTAGCATATGGCGTACATTCATGATATAATTTAAATAATAACTTGGTCAAGATGGTAGGAGGCGGCTTTCAATTAGGTGAAGTGTGGAGTGTGTCTTAAGAACTATGCATATAACGTGCAGAAAAGCTTAGCCTCCGTTGTATGCATAGCGGTCTAAAAAATGGGCATAACATGATTCATACAGAAAAATTATGCTATCCTACATAACTAATACAAAAAATAATGAAAATAAAACAAGAATAAACACGAAAGAAAATGTTTATGTAAATTATTATTATAATCTTGTAGCATAAACAATAAAAGCATTTGCCATTGTTTTTTATTAAATAATTGGTTCTGTAGTTATTATATTATCTAAGCAAAAAAGTATTTCTAAATTAAATTATGTATTGTGTTAATCCTTTGACTATGTTTTTTGTATGGCTAAACGTAATTAAATAATTTCATAAAAAAATCCATCTTCTAATGGTTGAACAAAGTAAAGTAGTTGTATGTATTTATCCCGTGGCTCGTATAATAAAATTAAAATTAATGACATTGCCATTTATCCGCACTGTAAGAACAAGCCCCGCATTATACGTGAGCCTATAAATTCAGACAACTCAGCAAAACAAAAAACGCAGCAAATACAATCAATTCAGAAAGTATAAGCGCCAAAACAATTAATAAAACATGTATAAGTTAGCGAAAATACATGTGTGGAATGTACCTACAAGAGCGTCGACGTGGATAGCAAGCAGATTTTCCGTCCCAGTGGAGAATAACATGATTTTTTAAAATTGGCTTATTCTTAAACAGGTTAAAAGAATAGTGCAAATATTAATTAATTAAGTGCCGATAATATAAATGTCCAGTTATATTTTTGTACCTTGGTGCTAAAAAGGCCAATGCCCAAAATTAGCAAATTTACACCAATAAATTCTAAGAAATATCTATAAATATTGAAATAAATTTTACACTGTTATTTAATTAATGCTTTAATTTTCCAGAACAGATATTAAATTTTGTCACACAAGTTCACGCACCGCTCTGACGGACCATTCGGCAAAAAAGAGATATTTGGCTTTATGGACTATATAAATGTAGGCAAATTATGTTTTAGTTTTTATAAATTATTAATACATTGTTTTTAATTCACACCTCTTATTACAAATATAATAATAATAAAAAACTATCGTTGGTCCCTGAGACCGAGTGCGTTTACTGAAGGATTAATATATTGACAAATTATTTCATGTACATACGAGTTGGGAAAATGGACATTGGCCCTTTTAGCACTGTGGTACAGATATATTTCCACAATAAATTTAATAAAATGAATAAATTCAAACCAGTTTCCATGTTCTTATTTTTAAATCATTGCTGTAAAAATTCGTGTTGCACTTGTTTATTTAATAAAATAAAATAAATAAATATTTCATCACGGCATATTACCCATTGCTGGGTGTGCCAATCTGATTTATACACAGATATCGGTAATGATGGAATATTTGTACCGTGCGGGCGCTTACCAGGCGTCACCTCACGGGCACTCATTGCTGGCGTGGAGAGTGCGCCACAGGGGTCAATTTTGTGCCATTAAAATGCGATGTAATTTTTGCGTCGGTCGAGATCGAACCCGGGTCCCCTAGATTCGCGACCAGACACTCAGGCACACGGCCACGAGACCCCATTTAATTTTAACTAAATCTAACTGCATGTTTATAATATCGACCCGAAGTAGATTAACATATGTATATCGCAAACAATAATTGAAGCAGAGAAAGATATTTTGACGTGTCTGTTCCAAGAGTCTATTTAAAAATTCTGTAGAATATTTACATAAATAAATATATTTGT
The DNA here is from genome assembly GCA_951394225.1 of Harpalus rufipes. Lineage (NCBI taxonomy): Eukaryota > Metazoa > Arthropoda > Insecta > Coleoptera > Carabidae > Harpalus > Harpalus rufipes. The sequence goes on from OX596274.1 coordinate 14,318,821, forward strand.
ATTTAAATAACCCGCCAAATGTCTGAGTACTTGTTTTGTTATTTAGCAAACCTAACGCTAACCGTAGTTATCACATGAGTTTATTTGGAAACTAAACAAAAGATTAGTTATTTTTGTAACAAATATAGAATTACGTTGTCCACATATGTCGCAAACAATATTTTTCTGTGATTGTCACAAAAATAAGAAACATTACGTATTGTATTCTAAAAACAAGTTAATGGTTGAGATTATTAATCGATAATAACATATATTAAAAGAAAATCATGCATAAATAGGCGTCATTAATGAACGATCAACCAGATCATCTTCTCAGGCTCTAAAACATTTCGTCTTTTAGGTTATTCGATTTATTTATTTTAATTTTTGCTGGCTACGTATTATTATGTAAATAATCTTAATGCCTTTTGCGAAGTCGTCGAATCTGGCGACATTTGCCAGTCATCATTCATCATTGATTATCAAAAGTGTTGCAAGTCGCGGCTCGTAAATAATAAAAAGAAAGTTAAGGTTTCGGAGCGATAAAAATTGATCTATATTTGATTTACACCTAGGCTGGCCAGGCGTCACCTTCAGGACATTTGGTTTATCTTGCGCTCCACTTTAATAAGTCAGATTGATTTGCACTGTGATTTCTATATTTCCATTTAATAATTACTATTATTTAAATATCTTATCGCTGTCACTCTTTGTTTTATTTTCAGACACAGAATGCAGTTTGGACTTTCTCGAGTCTCAAATCGGTTTATTGTATTTTATTTGTTTTTTATCAACAGTGATTCATTTTTGTTTTCTCCTGCAGTGTTATCTTCAAATTGATCAAACAAATGTCATAACTTAATAATAAATTTATTACTTTTACCTACTTTATTTGAGAACAGAAAGAAACGAAATATTACGACTAACAGAAATGAACGTTTTTAAATATTAAAATTTCATTTTAAATTACTTAATACATAAGGCCGATATTGCTAACAGTCTTTTAATTCTAAATGAACAAGAAAATATACCAATGAAATAATATTGAAGACTTGACTGACAAAATTTCGATGTGTTTTTTCACGTCAAATGCGAAATTACAAGTAGAATTATTACTATTACCAAAATCTATGTACGCTTTGTATACACAGCCAAGCAATGGGTAATATGCCGTTATGAAAGATTTATTTATATCTTAAACAAAATTTAAATTTTTATTTTTGTTTGCAATGTTACAAAAAAACTATTAGATTAGCCAATATTTTCTTATAATACTATTTCTATATTAACTTGATTATTAAATGTTAATAACGAATAACATTTAAAAACGGTGTTTGTAAAAACGGACTGTGTGTGTGACGTAAGTTTCGGATCGCATAACTTCAATATCACAATTCCAAAAATTATATTTTTTTTGTATTCCTCAAGTCTACATCCAGAAGAACAAGTGATTAGGTTTTGGTTATAATTGGTCAACCGGTAGTATCCTCATTTGAAGATTTAACAGTTAAATATGATTTATTGACATTTAACGTTATTATAACTTAAAGAATATGTTATTCTCTATACGATTTGATTGCATTTTATACTTCATATTCAATAGATATAGAGTTAAAGAATTATAAAGAAATTAAATTTTATAATTCAGCCAGCTATGCTAACCATGAAAATTGTTAATATATTCAGATTGACAGATGTCAGTATCAAAGAAAAGTAAATGAATGTGGCAGAGATGAGAATGTTGAAGTAGATGTTGGGGAAGACACGGAAAGATACGGTAATGAAATAACTCTAGTATTACAAGTTTCTAGAAAGATACAAGAGAAACGATTACACTGGTTTGAACAAGTCATGAGGGGAGATGAATGCATTGGAAGAAGAATGAATAGCTTAGTGATAGAAGGTTGAAGAAACAGAAGAAGACCAAAGATAAGATGGAAGGACTGTATTGCAGATGACTTGAGAGAAAACGAACTGAATGAGAACGACACGCAAAACAGAAATGAGTGGAAGAATAAAATAAAAAATAGCGACCCCTAATGAATGGGAAAAGCCAGAGAATAAGATGTCAGTGTCAAGTACAATTTGCATAATTTGTTTATGAAATAATTTTTCTGGATATTTAGAATCTTTTGCAAGAAAATTTATATATGTAATTTATACATAATACACAGAATAGACGGAAGGTATTGTGCTGGCCACATCAGATGTTTTTTATGATTTGAACATTGCATATCTACCCATTTCCAACAAGCACATTTATTATTAAAATGTTGTATTCCATGCTTACACGTTTTGCGAATTTCAAACAAAATGTCCATGTTCACCAGGAGAGTACGAGTACATAAAGTATAAAAACCCGATGTTTAGGCTTTGTGAGTATGATAAACTCTTCTGTGGAAAAGGCAATTCTCTTACGCATTTGGTGTTGGTCGCTTATGCGAACCTGCTGTGGCTGAGGAAAAAAGTAGTCTGCGCTGGTAGAGCAGTGGCTATCGCGACCGCATCGACCTATGTGATCTACACAGATTGTGCTCCGATATAATCGATCTTTCACGTCAATCAGCCGGACTATGTGTCAATCAACATGAACACTTGTTATTGAAAAATACACGGAGCTTTCTTGGACAAGGATGCGCGTTTGCGAATGCTACCTTAGAGGGAGGAGGCCTTATAAGATACAAGGATAATCAGAATATAAAATTTTACTTCATCTGTATATATATCTGTATAGTATCCGTATTTCCTATTAAACGAGTTAAAGATTCTCGTTAAGTCATGTGTTCTTAACCTCCAACTGCGACAAGTAACTTTATACGTTCAATAGTGATTAGCTTATGGTATATACTTTTATTATAAATCTTATTTTATTGGGACTATTAAATATTTAGAAATGGCCCTGTTTGCATGTAAACAGAAACTGAACAAAGGTATACTTTGCTGGGCGCGCATCAGATGAAAATAGCTTTATTTTTACGATGATGTGTGTGTGTGTGTGTGCGTGTGTGTGTGCGTGTGTGTGTGGATGTATGTGAGGTTGGTGGAGGTACGATTTCTTAAATTATATAAGTTTAAAGACCTGTGTAACTACGGATTCCTCAATCTAACAGTAAGGGGAAAGTTGAATAGATTCTGGTAACAATTGGACAACCGGAAGTAGTAGTATTTTAACAAAAAAATTGTAAATATATTTTGTTATTACAAATATTAAAAAACAAAATTCTCTATCCGACACATTTATTTTTTTTATTATATCCTATAGATTTAAAGATATAGATATATAATCTATAAAATCTGTTGTAGTAAATCCAAACATCTCCATGGTAACTACTTGAGAAATTAAAATGTCTGTAATTGATAGATAAATGTCACTAAGGCAATGCCAAAAATATAACTTATTGTATTATTATTTAAAATTATAGGTATATTACATGAACCCTTCAGAAATAACGCCAATCCCGTTAATGAATTGGAAGAACCTCGAACATTTAGAAGAAACGGAGAAAACTTGCTCATAGAATGAATTTAAAATTTGAAATTTTTGTATGTACAAGAAATGTTAAATACAATACTTATATATACCACAATGGAAAGGGCGCGAGAGGTATTGTGATGGTCACAACAGAGTTTTTAGCTATGTAAATGATGTAAAAACTGACAATGTTGTCACTGTGTCACTGTCATTACTATTTGATCTATTGTGGACCAAGTTCATCATTGTGTTTATAAATTAAAATAAATAAATATTTCAACACGGCATATTACCCATTCCTGTGTTTCATTTACCTATATTAATTACAAATATATTTCAGAAAAATGAAAGACCAACGGACTATGTATTTGAATTTCTCTTAATTTTGACATATTAATTGACATTAGTGACATTGACAAATTAAAAATCAAGATCTACTCAATACAGCAAAAAAATAGGTGTTCGCGATTTTTGCAAGCCAGTGTATCTGCATCTGAAGAAGGATAACAGAAAATAACAGGACAAACTCTTATTAGAAGAAGAAGAAGAGATCAACAAGTACATGTATCATGTTCAGCATATTTTAGAATTCTAATAAAACTAAAAAAAATAATTTGAAAAATGAATGGAATTTTCAGGACTTTTAAAGAAATTGATAAAATAAATCATCATTTTAGTGAAGTTAACATGTAGCATTTCACTTGCTCCTGATTCAAATAATTTACTGGCACATTAATTTCTTTGGCAACATGGCAACGCTCTTCCCTTAAACCTTTAAAACCTACGAACATCTACAAGCATTTAAATAATTCATCTGATTTTGCCTTATAATTCTAGTCTACATTTTCTGTTTGCGGAAACTAGTGTTGTTATTAAATTAATATTTGGATCTGTATTATATTTTAAATAATAACTTTTCATTTAGTTGCACCTAACCTGTAATATTAATTTTGAAAATTTAGCGAATATACGAATTTATTCTTAATCACTACTTATCTTTCTTTATTTTTAGGCATGCAACGATTCTGTTCCTATTGGTAACTTATTTGCATCCATGAACATGAACATAATACTTGTTTCTATTTTTTATAGATTTCCTCTATGAAAACTCCACATCTCATTAAACTTAATACTTGTAGATCTTAGCTTTTGTACCCATCTATGCGTCATTTCCAATTTTTGCCTTTAGATTCACGTTTTTCTTTAAGAATCTCAATACGTCCATCACTGTCTCCAATCTATCTACCCTTTCAGAATTCGCTCCCGTTACGTTTTCTGTCTCCTCGAACCTCTAAATGTTTTATGTGTTGAGTTGCGTTCGTCTCGGTGGTCGGCGCATCTTCTTCACTCTTGGTTTTTGTGGCCGAATCACTCGATCCGCGATGTCCCGCGGAGAGCAGCGCGACCGTGATGAGAGGGCGAAGGCATTACTTATTCAATGCCATTCATCCGCCTGACAATTTTCGACTCTCAAAAGACTTACATCTTTAAATAACTTTACGTTAAAAATAAATATTCTAAATAAGACAGCACAATAACGATAAAAATAAACACAAAAGGTAGAATATATTGTTGGGAGGATACCTACTTTTAAAAGTTGTTTTTTGTTCATAACCTAAAATATGAGGAGATGAATAATATAGTTTCAGAAGTAAATACTTATATATTAATTTACATTACTCTTTGTCCAAGCAAAAGCATGCTTTTATTTGCACTTTAGTATAATATTATTCGTTATATTACTGATTTTAATACTGCATAAACTTTAATAATTCTAGTAGATTTTTTTACTCATATTTTACTCGTACATTATATACGAAATATCTACAGGTTATAGTGGATTCAATTTTCTATATAAGTAAATTATTTTATATTAATGCAGCTGTAATAATAAAATATATATAGTGAAGTCAAGATATTAACAATTAACCAATGCTCGTCATAGATGTCTACATTAAATTAAAGCGCCTTTGTTTTTTCTTAAATAAATTTAAAATTAATTTTGCTTTATTTTTATACACAATTAACAAAAAGGGAAATAATATTGACAGCATGCACTATCTGGTATTTTTGTTTCACTATAAATATACAGGTGTTCCAAGGTTCAACTAAACTTGAAAATAAATAACCTAAAAATAAATGGAGAATTTCATTTAAACAAAAACTGATAAATGCTTCATTTCACAGATATTCACATAAGAAAGCGAACTGGCACGGTCAAAATAGTTTTAGTTCTTATACTGTGTGAAGCTTGGGCAGGTTTTATTATTATAAACATTTCGATTCATATTAAATACAAGAATATATATATTTTATTGACACAGTTTGTGATTGAACCACTTGAACTATACAATGTACATAACCTCAAAATTTGGCGCTACTGACGTTATTTACAAACTTAGCAACTAAGTTCACATACATTTTTAAGGTATATTCGAAAAAGGAACCACGCTAACTGTGGTTAGATTTTTCAGCAACCTGTTACAAATTCGAACACGGTTCATATTTTTTTGGTTAGTTTTGCATGATTACAACCGCGCGAAGGTGGCGGTTAGAAATAAGGTTAGAATCTTGTTGTATGTAATTTGTGTGACAATTATTGAGATAAGAAAAGTATAAATTGCTCAAAATAATGATGTCAACGTCATCTATGAGTGTGATACTGTTTCACTTCTTTGTACTCTTCAATTTTGAAACAAAAGTTGTAAATAAACAAACAAATGCTACAATAATTTGGCAGCAAAAAAGTACAATCGCTTCGTTTTCATTTCACGGTTCTGTAAATTACTCATATATTCTTTTTAAACAAAACAAAAATGTATTGTATACACAGTAATTTATTCTGTTTTTCAGTCACTAATTAGTTAAGACCTCCCGAAAATTATGCGAAATTTGGTTTTATTTTTATTCTGCATTTCCGTCCTTCAGAGAATTTTAGGTTAAGACTACAAAGAAATTGAATGCAAATTTTTCGAATTCCCCAAACAAACAAAATCGCCGAATTCATTAGCATTTTATTCCTAATAATAAAACTTTCTCTTTTGGAACTATTATAGAACAAATAACGGGCACTGAATATAACATAACCTTTCGCATATGAAACGAGAAAAACAAAAGAATGAACTGGTTAGAGAATTCCGGTATGCTACCGACTAGCGGGAGTCGAGAGTCAGTTGTTTTATCCATCCGAGTGTTGGCTAAGAGGTTGAAATATTACGGAGCGAGTGATGAATACATAATTTATTTTGAGTTGTGATGTTGATGTTCCGTAGCCCATATTTCAAAGTTTTTTTTTTTAAACGTCAGTTTCGATTCGCCGGCAACGCTAAAGCACGTAACTGCTTCACTGGACTGATGTGGTGTCTCTGCTTATATGATGCGACTTTTAATTTTTTATGACTGACTGTCCTACAAATTTCTCAGGCCTTCGATAAAATTAAATGGACAGAGAGACGGAATTTATTATACTATGTAAGTTTCAGCGAATGCAAGTTTTGAATTTTAAATTCTGACATGATTTGATGAATTTGAATAGATTATGTTTCTAACCTTGAATTAACAAAATTCCACTATTTGTAATGCATGTTATAAACAATATTATATGCAAAATTATACTGTTTCATAATAATATACACACACATATTTATAAAATCACGATTTGTTACACAATATAGTTAATATATACCTGAAATGAATCATCCTTTGCCACATATTTCTGTTCAAAGCATACTTCCGCCTCGTCTACATTAATATAAGAGTTTTTTGTCTTTCTCTTCGCCAACAAAATAATATGTATCATAATATGTATAAGCACATATTTTCTTTTTATTTACTGTAAAAGTCAATTACTTATATTTCGTTTGAGACTATTTTAAATTTAAAAAATCTAAAATTGATTCACATTCTTCACTCCAACTATGTGCGTGATGTCATATAAGAAAACCTTTCTAGCGAATTTTGTACACTATTTTTCTCACGTCCACAAAAAACGGCACATTTTAATATATTTTTATCTTCAAATTAGTTGTCGCCTGCAAGACTCTCGAAGATGTACATTCCATAGATGAATCGCTGTCACTGAAATCCATTTTGTGATAATCACATTCACGTTGTCTACAAATATATTTTATTGTAATATTGTATTAAGCAGATTGGCAAACCCAGCAATGGGTACTATGCCGTGATATATTTATTTATTTGTATTAACCACGTATTCATTGTTTTATATATGTTCGAACAGTTCTAACCTCAAAGAAAATGTAAAATAACGCAAAGTAAAATGGAAGTAAACTGTCGAGTGCGGGAGTATTCTGTTCTGTTTAGAAGTACTTTATCATAAATGTGAAATTATCGTTATAATAAAAAATGGTTAATTTGCATATTATCACTCATTTTATTTATTTTCATACTTTGATATTTAGCGATTTCTCGTAAAAGACAAATAGTTGGTAAACACTTCTGTGTGTTATAGTAACACACTAGTGTGTTATAATTTTTCTGATAAATAAACAATATTATCAATTTTTGCACCTAGGAAACTTGTAGAAATAATGTTTCTTAGGTGGTTGTGAGAAAAAATAAAAGAAAATGATACATCAGGTAAATATGAAAATATTTCTTCAAACAAAGAAGGTATTAATATCCTGGAAAACTAAATGCATCAAAATTTAAGAATTTGGGAAAAATAATAGGTTAGTTTTTGATAAAAATGCACGTATTTGGCATTAATGTAAAGTTAAATAACTTGCAGAAAATATAAAAATATATACCATTCCTTTTAAAAATCAATGATGATATCGTTTCCGATGAAACCGGAAGTAAAAGTCAGCACCTTTTTATACCAAATAGTGATACTTGTATTGAAGTTCGCTCCCAAATTGTAATTGAAACTATAGGTTTAAAATTTGAATAATAAGAAAATAACCATTTATCTTTTTTCTATTACCCTATAGTCATCTTTATTCTGATTGTACTTCTATATTTCAACATATTTGCTGTTTTCGTTATTATATAAAACCTTGAAACACATTTCACGTTTACTTTAACCTTATAAACGTCACTTTTAATACTCTCTTTTCGCTTTATTAAATTATTTCGATTCGCTATAAACTCTTCCACGTTGCCAATAAACAAAATTTACCTCCTACGGATTTAATTACAATGAACGCGTGTCTTTGTTCGGGATCGGGACGGTGGCGCCCGAGCACCTGTCCACGTATTTGGAAATTATAATTTTACAACTTCCGGTAGGGCAGATGCACGGACAGGCACCCAGGGCTTTACAAGACGGCCCAACACTCAAGACTGAATAAATGACCACACACTAAAGTAACCACTAACCACGTTATAAACGTATTTAGAAAAAGTTATAGCAGTTTGTTTTTTATTTACCTACTTTGTTGAGTCGTAAAGCAAATTACACCAAGATGGGTATTATTTTTGACAAATATAGTGTAGTAGAAATTATTCTAGAATTAGGGACAATTTTTCAAAATGTATAAAATTACTCGTTTATAAAATGGCACTTTGTCCTCTGAAATCTCGGTGCTAAATAACATTTTGATTATGAAGATTAATAAAATCACAAATTCAACTGTTAATACTATTTTTGCTGTTTATTGTTCCATGGCACCACTGATTTTATGAATATTATCTAACAGTTAAATTTATTCGGTTTTTTCTGTTCCAGATAATAAAAATTATGAGTTAGAATAGAATATCATTAAATGCAGATTTTTTTTCGTCTACAAAAATTATTAAACTGTTTTGCTTGAAATGGATATGGTGCGTCCTTTCAATGATACTTATGTTCATTTGTTTTAAACTGTAAAAATGCAAATATTAAATTTATTGGATAAAAATAATTTGTTTTGTATTTACTGTTGTATTTTTAACAATTTTAAAATTAAAGTTTAATACTGTAGCGCGCGCCGACCCGACGCGCCGAATGCTTGCGTCGCTACTGATAGCATGTTCGCGAACGATGACGTAATCCTTTCGCCGAAATTACCCCGATGACGTAATCCCCCGGGGAAAACCCATACGCGTTCTGACTGGTCAATTACATCCAGTTGAGTGAATATTTTGTGTTCGATGATGGTCGCGTCAGAGAGTTCTAGTAGGATAATGGGCTGTATAAATACCGGCCGAAAGAAAGCGGAGAGATAGTCGGTGATATAGAAGCAACGAGCAATGAAGTCGGTGATATAAATAAGTAGTCTACGAGTTATTAACATAAATAAATGTAGTAATATAAATATTGGTCAAATAAATAATCTTAGTGTGTAGGCATTTAATAATATTCTTAGTCTTTAAATTAGTGTTAATATTTGTTTATCATAGTTGTAGTTACTTTTATCATCTTTTTAATATTTAATCTTAATTATTTATCTTTTAATAAACGTATTCTTTTGATTAATAATATCTCTCTTATTTTTACACTTCATCCATATAAATAAAACGTTACAATACATATATAATTTATTTACAGTTTAATTTTTTAAATAAGTCCGTTCAAAGTCAGCTATGAATTGTATAAATTAAGATTTTAGCTTCACCCATTCTGTCAAATTCAGTAGTGTCGTTTACTTAGTTTATATGAGGGTACTTAAGATACTACTAAGGTATTACTGTTATTTTGTTATTATAAAAATATATGTAAAAGAGAAAAAGCATTCAAAATTCAAAAATAAATCAACTGGTATGTTTATTAACAAATGTAAAACCAAATATCAGTATTGTCAACAATGAGCATCGTTTTGAAATGGAATGTCCTAACTTATCTGAAACAGTATGAAATTCTTGAAAGATAAGCGCATTATATTCATCATATCGCACACGCTTCTTATTATTGCAAGTGAGAGAGATAGATGAATGTATGCCAATTTGTTAATTCGTTCATGATTCAGATGAGTTTGATCGGACTTTTTTTGAAAAAGTAAACTGTATGTACAGACATTTCATGCTAAAATATGTATATTATTAGATAATTAATAAAAACAAACGAGAATGTTAATAATCAAATAAATATCTTTCTTAATTATTGTATGTAACGCTTGTCGTTATAAAATACAATAAATATTTCTTTTCTTTATCATGTAAGATCTTTAATGCTTGGAAGATGATGTATTGTTAGTCAGTCTCATATAAGACCATACACACCTAACCTAATGAATATGTAGTTGTTGATATTTCAGGTGTGTAATGTAGTAAAATTACTAGTAATAAATAGAAGGCTATTATTATAAAATATAGCTGACACAGGCTAGACTTCCACCTGTCAATGATGAAATTATAACAGGATGTCATAATTTGTCCATTCACAGTTCCAATTCAGATGAAATTAAGGGTAGAAAGCCTTAGGCTCCAACTCTCACATTGAGGGCGTTTTCGTTTTCGTCCCGAGTTTATTCATCCCATTGTTAAAATTGTAAGAATACAAATTTTGTAATACGTTATCACTTACTGAAATAATGCACCTGCGGAAATTAGTATGGGAAATCTTAAGAGAATGCTGGTATGATTTCAATACTTATGAGAGATTTTTATTTTTAAATCAAAAAAATCCATAACGATTATCTTCATCGAAAAAATACCGTTAACGCTAAAACTATCAATAATCATCAAAAATAGTTTTTATTAATTTTCATAAATAAATATATCATCACGGCATATTACCCATTGCTGGGTGTGCCAATTTGCTTTGTACACAAAATATTGGTAATGATAAAATATTTGTACCGTACGGGCGCTTACCAGGCGTCACCTCACGGGCACTCATTGATGGCGTGGAGAGTGCACCACCGGGGTCAATTTTGTGTCATTAAAATTTAAAGTCATTTTTGACGTCGGTCAGGGTCGAACCCGGGTCCGCAGATTCCCGCGCAGACACTCAGGCACACAACCACGACATTTTTTATAAATTTCATGAGGTAATCTTAATTTATACTTTAATTCAAAACAATTGTTTCGGGCAGCGTTACTCTTATGGCAAAAAGATTTCATAAATAAATTTTACAATGCAGCATTCAAATATTAATTCATCTTATGTTTTGATAGAATGGTGTCTTCATCATTTTGTGAATTCTATCTTTAGACAGCTTTCAGCGGAAATGCTGTCTCCACACCAATATGTCATGCACCTCTCTTTTCAATCCCTTATAATATGCTCCATTCTTGATATTTAATATTCAAAATTTTCTTCTTCGTCTTTCTACTTTCCTATACGAGCCCAACGCCAAATGTATTCGTAGCCTCTGAAAAAAATATATTAACAGCAAGAAAAAATAAATTTTTAAATTACAATAGTTAAGACTATATTTAGGCAATTTTTTACCTCTCGCTAAGAGAGGTATTGGATTCATGCTAAAAATCGCATATCCAGATTTTATTGAATAAGCACGTTTTAAGGTCCCTACAATCCGATTTTAACATTTTTACGATGATGTCTGTGTGTGTGTGTGTGTGTGTGTGTGTGTGTGTGGATGTATGTTGTGTGTGTGTGTGTGTGTGTATGTATGTAGGATGTTGGAAGGACGATAACTCAAAAACTATAAGACTTTAAATTTGTTTAACTACGTATTTCCCAATCGGACATTCATGGGAAGATCTGAAAAGGTTTTGGTAACAATTGGACAACCGGAAGTAGAAGATTCTTGAAAAAAAAATTTCTAAATAATATTTTTTGAAAACTTTTCTCGGTAATATTAAAGAAAATTAAATTCTCTATCTGATACATTTAAATATTTTCTTATATATTTTATAGATTTAGAAATAAAAGAAATATAATATATAAAATAATCTGTTATAATAAATTTTACAGCCGAAAGGATGGCATGGAAAATAGTTGAAAATTTTGTTTGAAACTGACAGATAAACGTCAGTGTCAGAAATCCGGAGCCGGAGATATTACTAAAGACTTTTTCTGGGAAGTACATATATTATATTATTTCTTAATGTATTAATAGTTAAATATTTAAAATTATAGGTATATAACATATATCCTTCAAAAATACTGTCAATCCTGACAATGAATTGGAAACATTTCGAAAAATTAGAAGAGGACAAAATTTCTTCATAAAATTAATTTAAAATTAAACAATCTAAATATAAGGAATAGATACATATATGTAAGTAGAAGTTTTGGTGTAGAGTGTAGGTATACAAGAAATGTTAAATACAATAGGGTGTTTTGACAAGGAGATATAGGGGCTTAAGTCAGAATGATAGCTAGTAATTATGTATATAGATGTCAAGTATCAATTTCTCATTCTAAATTTAGTGATTTTCCAATTCTATGTGGTTTATTTTCCTCGACAAGTAAATTCCATACTCCTGGTGACAAATTAACTACGTGAATATAGAAAATCTTGGAATATTTAATGAAAAATTCTGACATTTATGTACATAATTATCATTCTAAAACGGGAACCCCACATCTGCTTGTCAAGGCCAACAATGTAACATGACTGGTCGGGCCCTATACTTATGTAACCAAAAAAGGAAGTGGCGAGAGGTATTGTGATGGCCACAACAGATTTTTTATTTTATGTGTTAATAAAGTGTAGTGGATTTAAATATAATGTTATTACCCAAATTTATTATTTTAACAAATATTATGAATATGTTTTTCTGAATATTGTTTCTCTCACAAATTCTTTTCTCTTTTCCAAATCTTCTCAGCACCTGAATCTCTCTCTTTCTCTCTCTCTCTCTCTCTCTCACTCTTTCCACCAAATCTTCTCCAACCGTCGCCACAACCACGTTTTAAAAATTTTCAACTACTTTTTTCCTTCTTCCTCAAGATCCAAGTTTCGCATAGTATAATATAAAATATTAAGCAGTTTGCAAACCTTTTTAGCTGTTCTATATTAACGCACCTTGCTGTAAAGTAGTGTAGGACGTTTATAATTATTAATAATCAAATTTTCAAGGCGAAAGTCGTTAATGTCAACTTAATTAATTAGTGTAAAAAATCAATTCTTATGGAAAATAATAATTTAGAAATGGTTTGATCCGTGAAATAATAGACATAATATATTACTAGCATATAATTAAGAAAAGTGCATAACTATATATGTTTTCATTCATTGCGTATGCGCACATAAGGCTATTTATTAGTTTGATTGCGGGACGAATGAGCACGGTACGGGTAAAGAAGAAGAGAGTTGTGTTGCGCAGCCCCTATTTCGGCGCTGGCGGGTTCCTTACACCTGTTACACTCGTAAATCAAATTCCAAATAGGTAGGCGTTACTTATTAAACGTCTATATACAGCCCTGTACACTATCTCTGCTTGCGGAACATGCATCGTGAACTATAAACTCCGTTCCTGTAATTATACACAGCACACGGTTCGCCGTTCGCCGGCCCCGTATAGAAAGTGAGATTTTTTATATTGGCCGCCTTCAGATCGTACGGCTCCGATATAAATATATTATAAATAGTTGCATGGGATAAAAAATAAAGAGAAGAGTGAGGTACTCGAACAACGTGAAAATATCGGAGCGTGAGACTGAGAAGCCCAGCTTTTTAAATTACTAGAGGTAGAGGAGAGCACAGCACTGCACGATCGCAATTTGTAAGTAAGCCCGCCCCTGTTCAGCCCGCTTTCTGCTTCTCGATCCGGGAATTAATCACTGCAAATTGCAATATTACCAACGCACAGATTATCAAATTATTGTGTTCGCGAGACAACTGCAAATTAAACTTATTTAACGGTAGCGAATGAATCCACCAAAAAACTGCCAGAATCAGATAACAAAAGTAAAGACTACAAATTGACTAGTAATTTATAACAAGAATAGATTTTAACAGCCTTTATCTCCAAGCGTTCAGTTAGCTTTTCAGTCGCCGCTCGAGATAACACTAATCATATAGTGCTACTTTAATAAATTTGTATTTTATTATTCACAATTAAGAAAAACTAAAATGAGACAGCATAACGCATAAAATTTGCATTGGAATGGTTTAAAATATCGAAAAGCGATTTATGTAATGTCAAGAAAAAATATTCAAACAGGTGAAATTCTATCTATTATTTTAGTTTTTCTTTTATCTTATTTCAATCTTTCTAATTTACAATCTATTATCTATGTTAATTATATTTTACGGAAAATTGTGACCTATTGGTCAGTAGTACATGCTTACCATATTAAATTAAACACAGAATACAGGATGTTAGATTTCCAACAATGTATAATATAGAAATAAATTGTGAATGTATATGGTCATTTGTTTCAAACATTAAAAATTCAACAATGGGGTCATTTAACATTTTCTGATTTATTTATTTATTTTTTCTTGAAAGAATAGGTTAAATTAAATATGTAGGTGTATATTTTACACCTTACAAGTGTTTATAATCAGAGATGTATTTTTTTTACTTTAAAAAATATCAATGCTGACGTCATAGTTTCACGTAGATGTATTACAGCTGACTCGTTCGCCCTGTTAGAGCCTACTTCAATCATTCAATATCAGTGTTACAGTATTATTAATCATAGAAATTATCCACAATGACGGGTTGTTTTGCTCCAAATTGTGCAAATCATTCGAGAAATGGTTATAATATTTTAATATGTTTTATTATTTATGCATTACATATATTTATCTCTAACCTCAAAAATCTTAACCGACCGTATTTTTATTTGTATTATTATTTTCATACGTAATATAACAAGTGATATGATCATCGATGATATTCTCGAGTGAAACCGAGCTGCAGATTTCACGAGTCCGAAGGACGAGTTGAAATGTGTTGCTTCGGTTTCACGAGCAATATCTTCGATTATTAATCATATCACGAGCTTATATTTAATGAGAGAATATAATGAATTTTTGCAATCTAACCTAACCTAACTTTTGATATACATATTCATATTGTATTAAAACATGGTACTTACGAGTTTTATTTAATATTTCGGAGTTTGAATTATTGTTATTATTTATTTTTATACTCAAAATTAACTGTCAATGTCATAAATAAAGAAAACAAATCCCTTAGTAACGACTATAAATACGGTGTTTATTTCCTTGTTTTTTATCATCGCTGTGATAAACGCGTAGCTAGGGAGATTCTGAATGTTGATTGGCGGAAAACATGTCACGTGACTAAGGAATTATATTCTCAAATAAATATAATATGCCAAACATGAATGTTATATTAAATTCTGGAAAGTAGTTACTTCATAAACATATAAAAAATCCACTTTTATTTCATAATTTACTGCGTTCATTTTAGCTCCAATATGACGGACGAGTCAGCTAGGTATTATCTAGTAGCTGTAGCTTCACGGATACGGCAGTCGAGCTCTACCGGTTTCGTTTGGAACTATTTAATGAAAGTTTTGGTATTTATTTTAATAAATGTTTTATTTACACACCTTCTACTGCACTTGTACTTTTAAAGAATTACACAATATAATTTGCTGTCACCTGTCACAATTTTAGGTTAGATTGCTGTTTTGTGTATGTGTGTGTGTGTGTGTGTGTGTGTGTGTGTGTTTGTGAGAGAGAGAGAGAAAGCTGTGAAGCTGTGATGTCACGAATTTAGTCCGTGTTTACAGTTGTGAAAGTTTATTATCAAATTTATGAATGAAAAGTCTCATATTTTAAATTATTTGGTATTACTATATTTAATAAATGAGACAGGTTTCGCGATTAATAAGTTGTGATAACATATTATTATTATTATATTTTATTAATTATATAAACATGAATTTTCAGATTGAAGCATACTTTCTTCATTCTACTTTAAAGTAGTAATCGACTGTTAATTTGACGTGATACCTAGAGCTAGGGTTACCAGACGGCCTCCTCACCGGAAATGCCCTCTTTTTTGGGTAAAGTTTGTGTCCGGCATCTTTTTTCAAATCCAAAATATATTATACATTAATTTTTTTTTCCTATTGCTGGTCACAAGTCACAATTCCATTGAAAAGGTGTTTTTATTATTGAATATTCAGTGGACAGATCAAAGAAATAGATTAAATATATATATATATATATATATATATATATATATATATATATATATATATATACATACATACATAAAATCACGCGTGTCCCACTTAGTGGGTTCGCACCCGAAAACAATAAAAACAATATCAACATATACAACAAATCCTTACTCTTAAACATATTAAAGTGACTGATTTTCGGTAGCGAAATACCGCATCCTGATCACAATAATAGTTACGAAACAATCATCCTTCGCCACACATTCCTATGTAAACACACTTCTTTCGTCTCGGCCACACTCATAATCGAATTCATACATGCTCTTCTTCTCTTCTTACTTGGAAATTCCCTCTCTTTAAGCATCCTACCAACCACATCAATCCACTTACACACTGTTCGGCCACGCAATCGAAAACCCTCAACTTCACCACTCAAACCATCTCAACTGACTCACACCAACTCTCTTAATAACATTGTTCTTAACCATACATTCTTCATACACCAAATTATTCCTCACGCGATCCCGTCTTACATACCCATATACACCACGTAAATATCCCATTTCCACGGCAGTCACTCTCTTTTTATGCTTTCCCGTCCATGCCCAACATATGCTTCCATACATCAAAGCAGACACTAGCACTCCATTATATACACTTAACCGAGCATCCCTTGATACGTTAACGTTTCGTGCAAACGTACCCAGAGCACCCATTACCTTACATCCCGCACTCACTCTCCTTTCTAGCTCTATATATCAACAGTTAAAAGTCTATCAATGATTATATTTAATTATAAACAATTTTCATGTAAAGATTATTATATTTTTTTATTGATTAATAAGACTATTCATAAATAAATTGGGAGATCAGAGAAATGTACTTAAACTTAAAACTATCAAAATATTTTATTCATCCACCTTTAGATGGATTAGCGTCATTATGTACCAAATAAAGTCTTGTTTTTTTTTTGTTTTAATCAATTGTGTTATTTTTAATCAAAATATGATTTCTGTATATTATTTAATTAATCAGTAAAGTTTTTTTCTTCCTAGATATGTTTTGTAACTGCACCAATATCTATAGTACTTGTGCTAATAAAATTGCATAAAATTCGAAAACGGTCCTTTTTTTGAAAAACGGTTTTGACCTCGCTTCACTAGACGACCTCTTTTTCAACTGTTATGGTTACCCTACCTAGAGCTAAAGCGTTCGTTGAGCACATTACATTTCACAAATTTTATATACCGATAAAAATACAGTTAAACATAAAGAAGTTATGAATAAAAAATGTTCCAGGTATGTTGAAAATGAAATCTAATCTAATTGGTGGAGTGTAAAATGGTTCTAACTAATTATATCTGATTCCGGGTCTGTCGGAATCCCTGGCAGGCACCGGGCATGTAGTTCTAGTCGTAGTACTCGCTACCCGTGACAATAAACCACTTAACTGGAATGATTCTCGTGAATAGACACACGTTGCTTCGATCTGACATTTCACAAAAAATCTTTTGTCGCAGTAAAAGCTTTTTGACATATTTGAAACTTTTTTTTCTCATTCCACTTAGCAAAGATCTGGCTGTTAGTGGAGCGGCTCTTGGACAGACTCGTCTTGTGTTTGTCCATAGAATTCGGTGCTCCGCTCTGTGGAGATGGCCAGATAGCAGATAAGATGTCTCCGAAATGACATTCATTCCTCTTTGCGTACATGCGCGCTTTGTTCAACGCGTGTAGAATCGATCAAAGGAATGATTTCGATCGTAAAAGGATTCATCTCATCCTTTACAACAATAGCCTCAAAAATTTCACTTGACATTCCTGAGATTTCCACGCGAAATAATGGACAAAGATTTGAAGGTCAACCGATGATTAATTGTTGTTTGCTATTGTAATAATTTGCAATTGTTTTTATAAACATGGGAACGGCATTCTTAAAATTAATAAAGAAAGTTGGATGTTTCGAATAAAAAATAAATGATGTACTTAAGCAGCATGAAGCTTGTAGTATAACTGTTTCTCATTATTTCTGGCTACTTATAAAAAACTAAGCAATATAATTGATTATAACAAGCTACCGGATCATCAATAATAATATATTTAAGTATTTTTTGTTACTGTCATGAATATTAATTTGTAAGAAAGCTGTCAAACCGTCTGAAATTCAAAAAACCTGTCACGTTCATTATTTTTCACGATATTTATTGCCGTCGTTAGGTGGAAATGATGAAAAATTATCAACATTAATATTTTAATTCAAATTTCCAGTAATGCGGTAATTATTGACGTTAAAGGAAGTGGATAATGCGATCACTTAACTCTAAGATTGAATAAAACATGAGTGTCAATCGTTGGTTTATAAGACGATTAAAAAAGTATTAATCTGAGTGCAGCCACAAACTGTGCAGTTTAATCCCGAGGGTGCGCCACCCTAGATACGGATTACCACCCGCTATTCACCACTCATTTTTACAGGGGAAGACTCAGGAGAAATAAACACTACATTATCGAAACATATATTTGTTATAATATGTTTACCGTAGAATTATTTTAGTATATTATGTAAAAAGTTTTATAAATATTGTTTTAGACGCAAGTTATGACACGAACGGAGCAAATATTTAAAAACCAAGACAGCAAAAACTTTTTAGGTTATATATATTTTACAAAGTAAAGCTCTCAACTACAAAAAAAAAAAAAAAAAACTTCACTTTGTGCTTGAATCAATTGGTTGCTTGCTTCATGCCGCGTCCAATACAATCGTAGCCACAACTTGGCAAGATGTGATTAATAAGTTGTTTAGCACAGCGGAAACCAGTACGTTTTCAAATTTTAACAACAGGAGTAGAAAAACTTTTGTTGTCTATTGTTGAGATTTCATACTATATTTTGTTTTTAAATAAATTCTAAATTCCTCTAGTATGTTCTCCGATTCTGACTGGCTAGATTCAGCCAAACAGAATAGTTATTTATCTTATAAGACCAGGAAGTGGCCATAAAAGCAATTGTCATAATCGCTTATAAATATAAGGCATAGTCGCCCAAGTCAAAAATTTAGAACACATTTTTTATTTTTTTTATATTCGCAGACGATTGAAAAAATATTGTTTGCAACATACGCGGAAAACGTGAATCTGAAACTCCAAAAAAAACTATTTCATTTTGACGTTTAGTCATTTTGACATAACCTCAAATACAACTTTCTTTTTGTTGAAATAAAAATAAACCTATCTTACGAAAAGGAATTATTATTTTTAAGTTCCATAATTTAAATTTGTTATCGTGTTTTTCAGGGTATAAATATGACGTATGAATTTACTTCTCCTGAAAAAGAGTGTAGAGTTATTTTAATTCTTAATTCGTACGACGATGTTTAATTACTATTGTTCTAATCAACCAAACAACTGGTTGTCATTGTGTTCTAAAAAATGTATTTTTAAAAATACTTACATCTTTGTCTTAACTCACTAAAATCTGTACTGTAATTATAAATTCTTCTGAAATATTACTGCGTGACAACTCTATAGAAAAAAAAATTGAATGGTCATAAATATTTTATAATATGCCCATTTAATATAAAATAGGATAATTTTTTATAAACACTACATGCAATTGCAATTATAATTGTACACGGAATGTTAATTTTATATCCAAAGAATTATCATTTAATTTAATGTAAATGAAAACATTGGGTTTATAAATTTGAAATTTATTAATTTGTTGAATTATTAATAAGTACGTACTTAGTTTAATTGAAGGTAACTGATATACATTATTATTCATTTCGAAAAAGGAAATAATTATGGAAAATATTACATATAAATGACATTCAAAACAGGACATTACAATATTTTAAAATATCTAATGTAATTTATGAAAAACGTGAATAATTAGTATTAGTACTAGATATATTCCGAATAGAAAAGTAGATGCAAATAAATTAAAAACAAACATATATGTGTACAGCTATATATTTATATAATTCACTGTTTCAAAATCTGGAAATGCCAAATGTGGTACGATCAAAATACCTCCCTTTTAAAAACTAAGATCGTAAGTATTACCTTATCCCAGTTGTCTTTTCGTCTTCCTCGATCTTTTTTTTTCTACCACGTTCATCATCCATATTTGTCTCAGCGGTCTATCTTCGTTCTTCTGATCATGTGGCCCCACCAAGCTATCTGTGTCTCACCTCGATGAAGTCAAATACAGACCTACATTGTAGTTGTTCTCTAATCATTTCATTTCTAATTCTATATCTCGTAAAGTTGCTCCCAGTACTCTTCTTAAATATGTTATTTCAAGTGCTTGAATTTTACTTTTCATTCTCCTAGATAATACCCATGATTCGCAGCCGTTCGTTTTGATGTTAATCTCCTTCTTCTTATAAAGCTGTTCTTTATTGCATGGGAAACTATCACTGTTTTCTGAATTTCGTCGTTTATTGTAATCCATTATTTTCCTAATAATATGATTTATTTTGAAAGATTTTCGATTACGACTAAACAAAACATCCTTAATTGCATATAAAATTGATTATAAATAACATAAATCTGGGGAACCGGGTTCGATCCCGACCGACGCCAAAAAGAAATATTTCGAATTTTACATAGCACAAAATTGACCCTTGTAGTGCACTCTCCATGCCAGCAAAGTGTGCTCGTGAAGTACAAATATGTCATCATCATTACCGATATCTGTGTACAAAGCAGACTGACACACCTAACAATGGATGATATATTTATTTTATTTATTTATATGTTTTCACTCTAATGAAGGAAAAAAAATGAAGGAAAAAAAATACAAAATATAAATAAATGATAATAAACATAAAAAACATCGAAATACTCATGAAGGTAATACTTGACTATTGAAATATTTAAACAAAATCATCTTAAATTTATTTAGTTGGTCAGCAAAAATGCCAATATCACAGATGATATCGTTGTATTCAGTGCACATCTGTCTGACTGGAGATTTCATCTCATAATTTGTTCTAGCTGTTGTACAATTAAAAGTAATTTTAGTTCTAGGGCTAACTCCTCGCACATGAAATGATATCTTACTTAATATATTGGGGTCGGTTACAACATTATGAAGAACTTTATACAAATACATACAAACTTGTAATTTTCTTCTGTTTTGCAAAGAAACCAATATATCAAGGCTGCAGATAATTTAGTGAAAATATATCTTTCTAATTATATTTCTGTTTTTTTAAAAAAAAAATTAATTGCAACAAAAACATTGCTTAATTACAATAAAGAAAATTTGATTACAATAATGATAATGACAAACCAATACTTTTAAAAGGGCAAATTAATCAAAATTGTATGATTAAATATTCCAATTCAAATTGAAATGACAGTTCGGGAACAATTCTAACCTAACTTCATAAACATATTTATGATGATGCCATAGTAGTTGAACCGCTTACCTATTTCAAAAGTATAGGATTATTTGTAAATTTTATAGTTTTTATAGAATTTACAAAATACAGAATTCCAATTGGTCATTTGTAACTACCATAATCAAGAATGTAGTTTGTAAAATCTTCTCGTTACTGTCCTGTCCCTGAGAATCTCATCCCCTTAAAATCATTAACTAACTTAGTTCCGTGGTTATATCCGCGTAAATAATGCGAACACATGTTTCGACAATCAGTTTAAAAACAACCCTAAATTGAGGGTGCGCTCCCTTACTTTCACCAGCCTACTTCGAACGCTTGTCCGAACCGCAGCCAATCGCAATCTATTTATCTTCTAATCAATCAACCATTGATTACATCCAAGAAGATACAGCAGCAAAACTCATACAGTCGAGAGTCCCTTACACTGAAAATCAACTTGCGCTTTAGAGAAGTCGCAGAGGAAGGAATCCAGGAAAGGAAAGTGGACTTTATGTGTAGGAAGGATAAGATTGAAGCGTTATCTCAGCAAGATCACTATCCAATTAAATCTGACAATAGGTTTACTTGGTGACATGAGTACAGCTGTACACTCCCAGTCAAATTGCAATCGTTGGAAGACTTGAAACTAGTTTGGATGTAGTTCTGTCCTCCCTCTTAAAACGAGGAGGATCTTTATGCAGGGAACCTGTTTTTGTTAGCCGATCTTTCTCGTGATTAATTTAATGCTAAAGAGAAGCGAATTAAATTAATCACAGCAAGCTCAAACTTCTGTTGTGGCACGTTTCTTTGAATGCCTATTCATTTAGAACAAAACGTACGCAAGAGAAAGCAGGAAGATTTGTGGAATCAAAATTGAGAACTTAAAAAGGACAATAGGTGATTATTCCTTCTTGTCAATCACGTAATCCAGATTCAAAATATAATCTAACTTTAAAATTTGTGGATGACATGGGTACTTTATAAATCTAAATACTTGTATTGTGTTATTTGTAACAAATTAATAATTATTGTAAGATTTTATTCTCAATATGATATAGTATATTTTTATACTGCAGTATTTGACACATTCTAACAAAAATAGGAATTCATAATTGAAAATATCTGATATGACCAACACAATACCTCCCGCCATTTAATTTTTATTAATTTAAATACATATAATTATGGGGTCTCGTTGCCGCGTGCCTGATGTCTGACACCAAATTTTAAATGACACGAAATTGACCCCTATTGTGCACTCTCCACGCCAGAAATGAGTACCCGTGAGGCGACGCTTCATACTAAGATATTATCATCATTACCGCAATCAATGTTAGCAGACCCAGCAATTGGTAATATGCCTTGATGATATATTTATTATTATTTTTATATCAATACAAACCTGTATTTACTAATGTTGGAAACTATATATATTAAGTTCCTTTCCATATAACTATTGTTCCATTTACAATTTTCTTTCTAAAACGTTACTATTATTAATTTGAAATGATTATTTTTTTGACAGTGACATTTATCTGTCACTTACTTACATTAGAAATATGTACTGTGTAACTAAGTAATTGTGTTTATCTGTAAAACATTGACTCCGGGATTTATAAAATTAATTATGTTATTTATAAAATATATAGAAAATTATTAATACATGTCAGTAGAAAATTCAATAATCTTTAATTTTTATAATAACATAATTGCGAAAAAAAGATATTTAAAGGTATTTTTGGAAAAGAAAAACTATTTTGAGCTTCTAGTAAAGTGCGATTTCCAGTTATCCGATTTACACCAAAATCTAATGGGTACTTTCCATATTAGAGTAAGGTCGAAAATACAAGGTTTCAAAATTCTGCGGTTGATAATATTTGAGCTAGAGTGACCAGAAGAGCCACACTCACACATATACACACACATACACACACACACACACACATACACACACACACACACACACACACACATACATACATACACACCCACAGACATGATTGTGAAAATGTTAAAATTCTATGTACCTTGATACGTGGTCATTTTTTAAAATCATGATATGCGATCCCTATACCTCCCTTACCAACGGTAGCGGGAGGTAAAAATTATAAGTTTGTATCTCCTCTGAAATTCAATTTCATAAAAAAATAATTAATAATACCTAAATAAAATCAAACATTTTTCATATATTTCTAGACTTAGATTAATGATAATGTAAAAGTTTCAGTAGCCTATTAGAATTTTTGGGAAAATAAAAAAAGCACACCTCTGGTGGTCTCACAAAGGCGAACAGAAAGTTTCGTTTAACCGAAGTTGTAACTCTTATATAGTTTTCAAGGTTCCAGTAGTGGAAGTTTTAAATGGGACACACTGTATACAAATGTCCGAATTTCGAAGGTCATTATTGGAATCTCGGATACTATGAGATATGACTACAGTTAAATGGGACATGTGGGGCGCCGTTCGGGGGTCATTTTTGATGTGCTTTTGTTTCGCCAAAATTTCTCATAGATTGCTAGATTATGGCGGAAACTGTTTGTGATTCGAACAGCAAGAGTTCGATTCCTGAATAAATTCAAGTTTGTTAAACGTTTCCTTCAGTAAAAATGTCGTTTAACATTATTAAAATATATACGTAAAGTATTTTACCCATTTCATCAATCATCATAATGATATCTGCATATTTAATTATTTTAATACATAAAAAGAATTATTATGAACTACATCTTCTGTGTAAGAATTGATTGTCTAATGTAAACATCTAACTAAATTAGAAATTAATTATTTCGTATAGTACCTACTAAGTAGGAGAAAGCTTTAGGTATGTAAAAATATTTAAATAAATCCTCCTAATGACAAAAACAATCTACAAATACTTTTCTGTTTATTTTTATTACTCGCAAACCTAACTATAATGGCTCCCAAATCTCTACATGACATTAAAATGTTTGACATTCCTGAGTTTATGATTAGGGTGTGTCACAAAGCTATCTGTCTTGTTTTTTACCATCTTGGACGAGTGTATAATCCGTTTGTTCTTGTTACAGTCCTTGCAGAGCGCAGCTAGAAGGGCCGGGACGTCGTGTGCGAACTGCAAGACGACCACGACGACGCTCTGGCGTCGGAATCAAAATGGGGAACCAGTATGCAATGCCTGCGGGTTGTACTACAAACTGCATAATGTAAGTCAAGTTTAAGATTATTTTTTGGTTGTTATGTGATGATTATATAAAATGGATGCTTTAAATTGTGATCGACAAGGATTATAGAATTAGTTGGTGTTCCAAATTATAAATTACCGTGGGGTGCACTCTCCACCACAACTAAGTGTTCTTCGCAAGCGTTATATCGTCAATATTGAAATCTGCATATTGTCATAACAGGTTGTAACACGAAAAGCGGCCGATATGCATGTAACAAAGGAAAACAAATTTTACTGCAAAAGTAGCTTATTAATTTTAGACAATAACCTTTCGTATTATTTTAATAGACTATACAGAATTGAATTCTTCACCCAATTCAATAATTAAATTTATTTTGATCGTTTTGTAACAGTGCAAATCGAAATTAAAATTTTATAGACGTTACTTCTTTATAGTGTTAGCCATGGAATTAAAACAAAATCACAAACAAATGTAATAACGTTTTAAGTATCAGAAGCTCTATATTTCGTTATTGAAAATGAATAATTAATAAGTAGTATTTTGGTGCAAATTAAATTTTATAATTTGAATTTTTTTCTGATAGCTAAACCGTTATTACATTTGTTTATTTTGTTTTAATTTCAAGGCTAATACAATAGAAAAATATCTGATGTAGTGACTTTTATTACGCGTAACAGATAGATTGTACTCTAAAACTACTGTATGTATTGAATAAAAGTTGGTATATTTTAGATTAAAGATGAATAAAATACGTAATCAGATATATAAACAAATTTTGCGAAAAATTCTTCGATAATGGCGATCATATAAAACAAATTAAGAAACCGCCTGTCCGTAGCCTTATTTGAAGATTTTTACAGTTAAATATGATTTATAGACATTTGACGTTATTATAACTTAAAGAATATATTATTCTCTATACGATTTGATTGCATTTTATACTTCATATTCATCATTGTAATAAGATGTAAAATCATTAAATACAATAAAGAATCATTATTATACTTCATATTCATAGATATAGAGTTAAAGAATTATAAAGATATTAAATTTCATAAATCAGTCAGCTATGCTAACCATAGAAACTGCTAATATATTCAGATAATTAAAATTGACAGATGTCAGTATAAATGAAAAGTAAATAAATGTGGCAGAGATAAGGCTGTTTACGTAGATGTTGTAGAAGACACGGAAAGATACGGTAAGGAAATAACTATAGTGTTAAAAGTTTCTAGAAAGATACAAGAGAGAGGAGTACATTGGTTTGAACATGTCATGAGGAGAGATGAAGAATATATTGGAAGAAGAATAATTAGCTTAGTAATAGAAGGTTGAAGAAACAGATGACGACCAAAGATAAGATGGTAGGACTGTATTTCGGAAGACATGAGAGAAAAGGAACTGAATGAGAACGACACGCAAAACGGAAATGAGTGGAAGAAGAAAATAAAAAATAGCAACCCCTAACGAATGGGAAAAGCTAGAGAAGAAGAAGACGATGTCAGTCTCAAGTACAATTTGCATACTTTGTTAATGAAATAATTTTACTGGAAATTGAGAATCTTTGTAAGAAAATTTATGTATGGAATTTATACATAATACACAGGAGTGACGGAAGGTATTGTGCTGGCTACAACAGATTTTTTTTCTTTTTGCAATTCATACTGTGTTTGTGAAGAATATTTTGTGATTTTCTATTTGATATTTCGATATAAATAATTACAATGATAATATGTGGACCTATTTCAAAAACAGGTATACTAACATGTTTTGTAGTAAAATGTTACTATTAGAAAATAGGTAAACATATACTTTTAATTCATATTAGCAATCCACTTAAAATTATCCGATATTTCACTGGTCCGCGTAGAGAAAATAGTTGAGAAACACTGGTATAAAGAAGTAACTTTTATAAAAGAATTAATTTGGTTTCCTCGGTTACAAAACATGCTAAATAAAATGTGATAATAGATTTGGATATAGAATTGAATTCTTCATAATATTTATTTATATGCCAGTACTTCTATTTATTCATATTCTTTATTGCAGTATTATTATTCTTGATTATGATTATTCTAAAAAAAAAAAAAACATTAGGTATGAGAAATTTGATATTTATAAGCATTCTTTGTGTTTTACTGTGACATTTAAATGAAAATTATATATAATTTACATAATTTTGTTTTACTAAATTTTCAGGCTCAATAAACTGCTACTTTTACAATAATTCGTATCAATAAAATTCACAAATAAAGTATCAATACAGTTAGATATTAGACATCTATTATAATTTAAAATTTAAATCAATTCAAAATGTAGGTAATAGAATTTTCAATTAGTTAAGTGGCTTTCTTTTCTCACGAGAATTTCCCTTGCGCCGATCCTGTCAACCTGGTAGTGCGTTTTCACGGTGCTCAACTGATCGGAGCAGATAATATGAATTTGAAATTTCACACGGATCAGTAGATCCGTTTACGGCGCCCACCGCTACATCTCGCCGAGAGCTGTACGGGTTACGGACTCGGTTAGGGAAAATGGAACGAGACGGGATGGGATCACATAATATTCGATCTGCCTGCCTTATTCACACACTGGAATTGTTTCAGTTTTTCAGCCTATATCAGATGTAGAGATGATCACGTTAGGAGGAATTCATGTGCGTGATAAAAGATATAAATTTGATAGATCGACCTTAAAAAGAACAAAAAATATAAATTTGTTTATAGGAGTTTGATTTGACTTCTTTTTTGAAACAAAAATTATCGAAATTGATAAATTGGCATAAAAACCATATACAGGCGTTAAAAAGGGTATTTTTCTAGTGTATATAATACTGACCAAAATGAGTAAAAAAAATCTGATGTGATCAACACAATACCTCCCGTTTAATCTCATTTTTATTCATATATATACTTAAAATTAAATTAAATTTAAATACCAGATTTGATGACCCCTGTGGTGCACTCTCCACGCCAGCAATAAGTGCTCGTGAGGAGACACCTGGTAAACGCCCAAAGCAGATTGGCACCCCCAGCAATGGGTAATATGCCGTGATGATATATTTATTTTATTTATTTATATACTTACCTATATTCGTTACTGGCATGGAGAGTGCACCACAGGAGTCAATTTTGTGCCATTTAAAATTCTAAAATATTTGGCGTCGGTCGGAATCAAACCTGGTTCCCCAGATTCGCGTGAAGTGACGCCTGGTATTAACGCCAACCTGTAGAAAAATTAAAAAAACTTTAATTTTTATAAAAACAAATCTCGAAAAAATAACATTTAAAGGTATTTTTCGAAGAAAAACTATTTTGAGCTTCCAGTAAAGTGCCATTTCTGTTTATCTGATTTACTCCAAAATCTAATGGCATCTTTCCATATAGGAGTAAGGTAGAAATACAATGTTTCAAAGTTTTCTGAACGATAGTATTTGAGTTAGAGCGTAAAGAGGATCCACACACACATACACACGCATATACACACGCACACACACACATCGGCACACACACACATACACACGGACATCATCGTGAAAATGTTAAAATCGGATTCTACGGACCTTACAACATGGTCTTTTACCAAAATCTCGATATGCGATTTTTAGCGCGATCCCTATACCTCCCTTACCAAGGGTAGCGGGAGGTAAAAATATATATTTATACAGGGTATTATTTAATATAATGCTTAACCAATGGTAGAACTAACCCCATAGATAGTAAATCTGGTAATATTTTTTCTTCTAGATGCTTTCTGCAAGAACTGGAGCCCCTTAAAACTGGCCAATTACGTCATAGTTCAAAATTTTGTAACAAAATCAATGTGTCCTGTAGAAAAATTGTTCATTGTCAAAACTGACATTAAACGATTTTTGCATAGGCGTACATTTTATATTCTGTTCATTTAATCTTCTCAAAATGCCAATTATCTTCACCAGTGCAGATAATAGTGTTGAACATGTATTTTTTCATTGTGAAAGTCTGAAATGATCATTTATGTCAGTTATGACTGGTGTGACAGTTTTTACAGAGAACACATTGATTTTAACTTTTTTACAAAATTTTGAACATTGAAGTAACTGGTCAGTTTTAAGGGGATCCAGTTGATGTAGAAGACGTAAAACAAAAAATATTGTCATTTTTACCATCTATGTCATTTAGTTCAAAATAAATTCTTTACAACGTTTTCATAATTTACGGTTACGGTATACGGAAACAAATCATGCGTAAGCGTTGTACGCTTATTTAAATAACACCCCGTATAGTGTTAATGTTTCATGCAGAACGTCTCCTTTCAATAACTTTCAACGATAAATATGGCACTTAAATATTTTTTTGACAAAAACATACTTTTAAGAAAGAATACATTTAGTACATGTAAGCTTATGTCTCTCCCAAGTTGTTAACTGGCACTATGCAATTTCTTCCCCTTCTTTGTCGGCCGCCATGCCTGTGTATTAACTATATCATTATCCAGTACATTACACTTTTATTTTCATCTAACATCCTGCTAAGACTAAAAACTACCTCGCGTAAACAACAAAAGAAACAACTGCTTGAGTGCATGTAACAAAATACCGGAACAATTCAGTAGCAAAGCAAATGATACAATTACTATCTCTGACATCTATATGTGGGTACGGCACCCAAATAGAAATACCCACCAGCCCTGTCATTATCCCTGCCGATCTTTGTCGGTGCGAGTGATACTTTATGCGACAATGGGGCAATGTTTTGTCGCTTGTGCAATTGTTAGTGGAGCGTAATCGAGAGGAGGTACTTGAAACTTTTCTCAGGGTGCAACAAACAATGTCAAAATGGACGACAACAGTCAAGAATGCAGGGAGAAGTTATGCTATACAAGGATGCAAATTCAATTGGATTTTGTAATTCTCGGGAAGTTAGCAGATAGACGAAATTGGTAATTATATAGTAGGTGATCACAAGCATACTGGATGTAGTCGATAGAAATTTTAAATTAGATGTTAGATTTTTTACTGAAAATTACATACTTATTACTTACATACTTAAAATTAAAAATATTAATTTGTAAATCGTTTTACACTTACTTCCCGTCTACAAAAAAAAATGTTTAATACGAGGGTCAGGCTAGAATTATTGAGGATATGACACATGGTTCATGTTTTTTAGAATTTTATTTTTAAAATCTTTCCCTTCAGTAATAATAGGTACATTTTGACATTCATTCCTTCCACTTCTTAAAAGCTCCGAACCATTTTTTTTTTGAAATGCTTTTAAACTGACTTAAGAATCGTCAAAGCTGTCAAATTATAATTGATTCGAAAATTCTCTCTGGTTAATATAATTTAACAACTTAATTTCATATGACAGAAACATAACTGTTTGAAATGAATTGTAAAAAAATCTGATGTGGCCAGCACAATATCTTCCGTCAATCCTGTGTATTATGTATAAATTCTATACATAAATTTTGCAAATTGTACTTGACACTGACATCTTCTTCTCTAGCTTTTCCCATTCGTCAGAGGTCGCTATTTTTTATGTTCTTCTTCCACTCATTTCTGTTTTGCATGTCGTTCTCATTCAGTTCCTTTTCTCTCAAGTCTTCCGCAATACAGTCCTTCCATCTTATCTTTGGTCTTCCTCTGTTTCTTCAACCTTCTTCTTACTATGCTACTCATTCTTCTTTCAATATATTCTTCATCTCTCCTCATAACATGTTCATACCAGTGTAATCGTCTCTCTTGTATCTTTCTAGAAACTTGTAACACTAGAGTTATTTCCTTACCGTATCTTTCCGTGTCTTCCCCAACAATTACTTCAACATCCTCATCTCTGCCACATTCATTTAGTTTTCATTGATACTGACATCTGTCAATTTGAATTATCTGAGTATATATATTAGCAGTTTCCATGATTAGCATAGTTCACTGATTTATGACATTTAATATCTTTATAATTCTTTAACTCTAAAACTGTTGATTATGAAGTATAAAATGCAATCAAATCGTATAGAGAATAATATATTCTTTAAATTATAATAACGTTAAATGTCAATAAATCATATTTAACTGTTAAAATCTTCAAATAAGGGTACTTACGGTTGACCAATTATAACCAAAATCTAATAACTTGTTCTTCTGGATGTAAAGTTGAGGAAAACGAAAAAAATATAATTTTTGGAATTGTGGTATTGAAGTTATGCGATCTGAAACTTTCGTCACACACACACAGACACACATACATACATACATACATACATACATACATACATACATACATCATCGTAAAAATGGTAAAATCGTATTATAGGGACCCTAAAACATGCTTATTCACTAAAAACTTTATGTTTTGTTTATTTCTTTTACATATCCATATTAAGCATAAACTTCATTTTAAATATAAAAACATACACATTATTCTTGTTACTGGAAACAATAATATATAGATAATTTTAAACTAACTGTAATTATTAATAAAAGTGCAACATGTAAAAGCAATTTATGAATTTAATTTCCAATTTACTGTGCCTTTTCTCGTTGTTTTCAACAAATCTGAGTTTTCCTTGAAACTATGATA
Source organism: Harpalus rufipes (assembly GCA_951394225.1). Classification (NCBI taxonomy): domain Eukaryota; kingdom Metazoa; phylum Arthropoda; class Insecta; order Coleoptera; family Carabidae; genus Harpalus; species Harpalus rufipes. The sequence continues at coordinate 14,350,343 of OX596274.1, forward strand.
TTTGCTAGACGTGCAATTAGTTGATTTGGTTGATGGGATGATTGTCGGTGTCTGGTGGCCTGTGCCGCGGCGTGCGTTTCGCGTGTGCGTTGTGCGGGGGCGTTGCACTGCACTGCGGTCTGTGATGTGCCGACGCGACGCCGGCTGCATGTGTAATCCGCAACACCCAGGAATCTCGCACTCGCACACAACTGCCAATGCAACACCAACTTGATTCACTCTTCCTGGAATTACAACGCAATAATCTGCTCGTAGAATTAACACTTTGCGAGAGAAATAACTTACGAGTATAAGATGATTTGGAAGCGTCATTGTTAGTGTTACTATTATGAGGATTTATGTAATCAGCTCAATCTGACGACCGTAGTTCGAATTCAAGTTTGAGTGCTCCTCAGATTATGTAGTATATGCCAACGAAATCTGCAGCATATATTAATATAAATAAATATGTATACAAGTTCACTTCATTTGTAGACAAAACGAAGGATAAAAGTTTTACTGGTGTCAAATGAAGTGGGGATGCCATAAGCAACTAAATAAAATATTACTTTATTAGCGTGGATTAAAAAACAATATTTTTTGTGAGGTTATGTGTTATGTGCACTGCCATTATTTATTATCGGTAATTTTCTTCAGGAACATCCCGTTCTTCATACGCATTGGCATTTTTAAAATTTGAAAAAGTAGAATACTGCATTGAACAAATGCCTGCACAAAAAAGGTTTAACACCGAAATAAATTCATGAAAACATGGCAATACTATGGGAACATCTAGCTCTTCATAAACAATGGTAAATAATCTTACATGGGCAGCACATGATCTCCCACCAATTCCATGTTTAAAATAGCAGTTAGCTTTATTTAAGTAAATTATTTTCCGGTTGATCGTTTGTAAACAAAATCTAATTTGTTTGTTTCAATAAATAGAAAAGTTTGTAGTGTGAAATTTTAGATTATATTTTAATATGTTCTTCCTTGAAAATCTGTTAAGAGCTCCAAGAAAAGTACCACATCCGGTGTTTCATATAGTCAAAATCTGATATGTTATTTCCAATCTTAAACTAGTTTTAAATACCAAACTTTGAGAGGTTTTGAATCATATTTTAATTTATTTTTTCAAGAAAATTGTTCAAAACTTCAAATAAAGTACCAATTCCGGTTTATCAGTTTTAGTCAAAATCTAATATATTATTTCCATTGATATAAATGTCCTAAATACTAAAATTGAAAAGTTTTGGATTAGATTTTAATATAGTTTTTCATTAATACATGCATAAAGCTTAAATACAGAAAATAGAAATTTTTGGATGTTTGATGTAACAGTTATCGTGGAGGATAAAATCGTCGCACACATATACACACAGACTGGCTGTGTGTCAGGCATATTTATAAAAATAGTAAAAACGTGTTGTGGGAACCCAAATTCGTGGTTATTCACTAAAAACTTGGTATTGAATTTTGGATTGATAACATTACCTACCTTCCTTACCTATGTAGGTTGGCGGGAGGTAACAAGTGAACTGCTGAGTTTAAACGTGGGATGAAAATCATTGAAGATGTTCCTCGCAGTGGAAAGACTAAAATTGTTACCAGTCAATTTTATTCACGATATGGTCATGGCCGATCGAAGATTTTAAAAATGGCTGGACTGGGAATTTTGTATGAACGGGTTTAAAACATTCTGACCAATACGTTAGGAATGATAAAAATTTAACTGAAACAGAGTGGATCCCCAAGTATCTTAGGGTTAAAAAGAAACGTGTTTGTTTCCAGACGTTGTCCGACATACTATTTTGTTATGAAGTTGACTTTATTAGCTTGAATTAAAGCAATAGTTGAAATAGTGGAAGCATAGAGGGAATCACCACCTCTCAAAAAATAAACTCATAGTTTAACTTAAAATACAAATTAGCAAATTAATTTAAAACTTCACTGATACACTAGTATTACCTCCTATAAGTCTCTAAATGTGAAACATATAAGCATGTATAATAGTAATTATATAAGAAATAGTTTTATATATATTAAGGGCTTTATTAAAAGATTGTAGTACGAGGAATGTTTAAAGCTCGACACGTAGCGGAAACCTTTAATTTTCTCTAGTGCTATAATCTTGTTTATGTCCGTGGTGCATGCAACGTTTTATTTTATTTTCGTTCTCGAAATTCAAGGATTCAGTGGGTATATTTGTATATTCGTTATCCTTATACTGGCGTTGTGAATTTTAAGTATGCTGTGGTTTCCACGTAATTTGTTGGTGTTGCTACGTTTGTAATAAATAAGTTTAATTTAGTGCCAAACGAAAATGACCGATATCAATTATTCCAAGAAAAGTGGTTCCACAGAAGTCAAAGACGTATACGAGATAGAATACGAAAGTTTTGCGAGTGACGGTTTTAAAAATGTGATTTATCGAATTCGTTGTCTGACATTTAATATAAACCACGTTTCTGATATGTTTGAAAAGCTGTTACTTGGTAACTTCATAAGCCCTCGGGCAATAAAATCCAGCTTTTGAGGGCGAATGACTAGGTATATGATTCCAAAATAAAATAAATTTGAAATAAAGAAATTGATTTAAACATTTATTCAACATTGTATGATTTATATTTATTCATTCATATTTTCTATTATACGAGTACAACCATACGCATACATATTCTTATTGACCACCAAGCCACAACTGCATATATATAACTATTAATATTCGAACAGTGTGTGATATACTTTACATATATGTCTGAATTAATTGAAATTTATTCAGTGGCGAACCCTTGTTTTGATTTGATAGCTGACTGCTTGATATATCATTTGGGTTGCTGATCGTTGTGATAACGATAAAGAGATATGGTGTGCAATCATCATGTCACCGATCTAATAAAGTAGAAGTATAAATATGGTTGTTGATGTTGCTGACAGGAGTAGTATGGCAGCAGCAACAAGGAGAAAAAGGCACGCGAGACGAACACGCGTCCATGGCAGATCTCAGATTAAGGATACGCATTTAGTTTCATTTACTGATTTTACATAAATGAAGCAACAAATAATTTTCTTAATATAAAGGTTTTCATATAAAGTTAATCAGAAACAGGGTAGACAACATTCGAGGAATAATGGAAAAATATGAGAATATAGTAGTTCCTTGAGTCATGGAATTTTACTAATTGTCAAAAAAAAAATACTTTTTTCTACACTTATTTCACAATAGCAGCATCCTACCATGATTTTTAAATAAGTAATGGTTATATATTCTAATACACTGCACACTCAGTGTTGGAATGAACACAAGTAGCGACATCTCGTAACAATTTGTAATATTAACCAAATACTAAAACTAATATTTTAATAATTATTCTAGTACTAGGGTGACGCTAGAAATATTGAAAATAAGACACTTGGTTTATAAGAGTATTTTTTAGAATTTTAGTTTAAATATGTTCAATAATACACATCAGCATTTTTTACTTCCATTCCTAACCGACCCGGTGGTACAGTGGGCCCGGGTTCGAACCCCGGGTAAGGTATGGTTGTGTATGTATGTGTCTCTTTTATTATTTCAACCTCAACAGCGACTATTAAAATGTATAAAAATAGTACAAAAATCTGTCTCATCCTCATCAAATCACCACTTACAAAATGTATAATAATGTGTGTAACAAAAAATATTTACATTTTTTAAAAACTCCAAATCAATCTTCTTAGGGAATGCTTTCAAATTAATTTCTGGGAAACTGAAAAACTCTCAAAGCTGTTGACCTAACACTGTCAATGATTCGACAACGTTCTTTGGTTCATCTTATATTTTCACCGACAATAATAGATTAAAAAATTGATTAATTAAGTTTTAACTAAAACTTTCGCAACTTGATTTCAAATGACAGATAAATATAACAGTTTAAAAAATTTAATATACAATTAATATATAAAAAATCTAATGTGACCAACACAATACCTCCCGCTTTTTAATGTTTATTAATTTAAATACATATACCTATGGGGTCTCGTGTCCGCGTGCCTGAGTGTCTGGTCGCGAATCTGGGGAACCAGATTGAATCCCTACCAACACCAAATATTTCGAATTTTAAATGGCACAAAATTGACCCCTGTGGTGCACTCTCCACGCCAGAAATGAGTACCTGTGAGGCGATGCATGATAAACGCCCGCACGATACAAATATAACATCATTACCGAAATCTGTGTTCAAAGCAAATTAGCACACCCAGCAATGGTCAGTATGCCGTGATGATATATTTATTATTTTATTATATAGAAATACATACCTATATATCTATTAATGCTGGAAACTATGTTTATTAAGTTCCTTTCCATATAACTATTCTTCAATTACAATTTTCTTTTTAAAACGTTGCTATTATTAATTTGAAATGACAATTTTAAAACCTTTAAAGGCTTCTTTTCATATTAGAGTAAGGTCGAAATACAAGGTTTCAAAATTGTGCGATTGATAGTATATGAGCTAGAGTGTCCAGTACATCCATACTCACACACATACACACACACACACACACACATGCACACACATACACACACATACATACGCACACATACACACATTCTATGGACCTTAAACGTGGTCATTTATCAAAATCTCGATTTGCGAATTTTAGCATGATCCCTATACCTCCCTTACCAAGAGTAGAGGGAGGTAAAAATCATATTTAAAATATAAAAAATTCCACAATTTTTCGAATAAAAGTAATTGTCGATTTAACATTTCTGTCACATTTAGGCAGTGATTTACATCTATTACATATTGCGAATTTAATGTCATATAAGTGAAGTTGTGACTTCACAATTTTTGTAATTTAAGATGTTTTTTGATACATAATGTACGTAAATCATTCATTGTCGTAGAAAAAATATGGCCTATTACTTATTTAGAATGGCATTTCCACCCTCGCGAAACTCGCCTTCCCTCTGACAAAGATGCCTCATTCCTTACTTGTTACAAGCTATTCTTTAAAATGATTTCGATTCATGTAAAACCGCAGCAGGAATTCTTTGATTCTGATATTGTTGCCTGCTGCCAAGTCCTGCTTCGCCTGCCGGTGATGAAGTGATGAGTGTTGCGAAGCAAATGAGGTTAAATCTGGCGTCGTCGGACGCTCAATTAAGCGGTGGCGGCGGCGGCTTGCGATTCTCGGGACAGCACAAGCCTCCACTTGTCCTCGCGCGCGACCAACAATGCCGCGCTGTTTGTGCTCACCAGCGCAACGCGCAACTTCTTGCTAATTTTAAATCATACTTGCTAAGTGGTGGTCCCAGCTCAAGGGTTTGCTTTATTCGTATTATTAATGTGTTGCTTATTAATACTCATTTTTCTTTTCTCCAATTTGTATAATTGTGTAATTGGATGCTCCTTCCAAGAAATAGACCATAAGAAAGGATATACATACATATCTAATTATTTCAAAGTTTACGTCATTACATTCATACGTTTAAGATTGCTTAAGTTTGCGAAATATTAAGCAGGATTTTTATCTACGAGCACCACCCAAAAATTAAAGATAAATAGGCTCCCAAAAATCGAAAAAAATAATTATTTTTAAAAATCTTACAGATGGGTGTAGGTATACATCTCAACTATTTTTCTGCATAGTCCTCATTAATTTGAATCACTTCTGAAGGTGAGGCACGAGTTTTTGTATGCTTAGGGTTTTATCAAGTCAAGTAGCTTGATATTTTTGTGAATTACTTGACTTGACTTGAAAATCAAGCTTTTCAAAAATTCATTACTTGACTGGACTTGATTTTCTATCGTTACTACTTGACTTGATCAAGCAATTTCAAGCAAATTCAAGCTACTTGATAACGAACCGATTATGTACGAAAACGCGCGAATTAGTAATCGTAATCTAACTGTGTGTGGTACACCGTGGTGTGCTATATAGGTACTGTGCTGATCCACTACTGCAAGTTAAAATCTGGGGTTTAAAAAATTCACTCAATATTGGAATATATACTAGAATGACCCAAGAATATGTCGACAAAATTTGAAGTCCTAATCATTATTATTAAGTTAACGGTAGATGGTTAAACTATCTCACAAAAGCCCAGAAAGCTATATTCCATTCGAAATAAGAATAATAATTGGAACTTCAGATTTTGTCCACATATTCTCGAGTCATTCTAGTATATATTCCAATAATGAATGGGTTTTTTAAACTTCCTAATATCTCGGAGAAAAATAAAGTTCCAAAATGTGCCAAAACCGAAGGTTATTTAAATGGGGAAAAATCAAATGCATTTAGGCACGGTCAAATATTAAAATTAAGCGGAATCATTGCCAGTATATTTTATTTATTTATTTGGAACCACTTTAGGGGGTGGTCCAGTTAAAATTCGACTTGCCCCCTTTTAAGGTCCACCATAATATCATATACTATAGATAATTTGTTAATTCATATAGGTATACTTTTAAATCTTTTTTTTTTAATTTTTAAATTTGAATTTATGTTTTGTTTTTATGAATAAAAGTCTATATTTCAAGATATATTATTGATATTGTTATAAAACAGAAGGAACTAAATGAAAATGAAATGTAATCTTGCAGAAATTTTTCTGGTAATTAAAAAAATAACTACTTGATTTTTTCAAGTAATTGAAAAATAAATACTTGATTTTTCAAGTACTTGAAATTGTAACTACTTGACTTGACTTTCGGTTACTATTACTTGACTTGAGCTTAACTTGATTTCAAGTCAAGTCAAGTCAAGTCAAGTAGCTTGAATATCAAGTCAAGCAGTGAAACTCTATGTATGCTAGTTCCACTTTATCTTTTACCTCATCTTCGTCTTATTTCCCGCCAGATTTTTTTCTTTCTTTCCTCTTAAATCAAGTAGCAGGTGAATATTAAACAGTGCCAGATTGGGACTTTTGTGGTGAATGGTCCACAATATCCCATCCAAAATTGTTCTGTAAAACTCACGCCGCTAGTCAACATTCCTTGCCTTCATTTCTGAATCGTTCTTAGACATTTCTTTAGGATTTTGCAGTAGTGATTCGCATTGACAGTAGACCCATGCAGAAAGGAATGATTCGTCGCAAACGGCTGCTACTGACTGCCAAACTGTTCGCCCCAGGGAAGGACCTGTTTGGACTAGTTTCAAAGAGCCCCTCTACACGAACCAAAATTTTCCCAGGTCACAAGTGCCTTTATACCTTTAATTTTTGGACAATTCTCGTATTTCATTAATTTCGTAATTTTTGAAATATTTCAAAAGATTCTATTCTCAAGTATAATACTACGTACGAAAGCGCATAAAAAAGTTCCTTGCTTAACAAAGAGAGGACGTAGCACAGCATCAGAAGCATAATTTTTTTTGTGGTTAAAAAAACTGTTATTAGTGTCTATACGATAATCCGCCAATTTGTGATTTAGTTGTAATTTTTTGGATTAAAGTATGTATTGACTTTTAAAAATGGAAAACGTGGAACACCGTGCCATGATCAAAAACCTGCAAAAAAGACTTAATATCGGAGAAAATAAAGACTTGGCATCTTGTCCTCCATACACAATGGTAAAAAAGTGGACAATTGAATTTAAAAGTAGGAGGGAAAGCTTTGAAGATAAGCCTCACAGTGGAAGACCTGCAACTGTTACCAGATAAGAAAACATCAATTTGATTAACGATATGGTTATGGCGACGAATCAAAGTTCAAGAAATAGCATATGGACAAGTCCAAAACATTCCTACCAATGAGTTAGGAATGACAAATCTGCGAAGAGAGCCTTCTGACTTGGCGATTTATCCTCTTGTTCGTTTCCAGGCATCGTCCAACTTGTTTCTCCGTTCTAAAGCTGATACTGATATATTTATGGAAATATTTGTTCAACAGTCACCATCACCACTATCAGCCTGAATCAAAACATCAGTCAAAGAGGTAAAAGCATAGTGGTACACCACATCACAAAACGGTCAATACATGTGTTAATTAAAAAAAATCCAATTAAGTTAACATAACCTCACAAAAAATAATTGTGCGTTTATTGCTGCTCTCTCTGTTAGACGACAAACTTTTGTCAGCCCTTGTATTATTTAATAATTATTATGACGGAGTATCCTGACTACACTTTATAGTAGATTTTTTTCAGTTATCTATAGTTACTTTTAAAAAGTAACATTAATACGAATATGACTGAAAAATGTTTTGTTACGATAAGTGAAATTAGAATAATTTTCATACTAAAACTTCTGCAGAATAGAATGTTGATGATCCTACAAAATTCTACAAGTTCATAGCCTTCGAATTCCTTTGTAAGTATTGCTTGCTCTTTGCTCGTCTTTCTAATAATTGTTATTAGTAATTGAAGAGTTATTGCTCCAACTCCAAGATTCCTTCCTTCCCTAGTATATCGTATTTTTCTCGCTGCGGGCTTCGAATCGTAATAACTGTATTATGTCGTTGCAAGGTATGTTTTGTTTTCTTAACTTGAATACTATGTAGTGAAGTAATAGCAATGATAGTGGAATATAATGTTGCATCAGATTTTTCCCTCCACTTGTAGTTTTGTTTTTGTTTTCATTCAGTTAAGCACCAGCTGTCTACACGTAATAATCTTGTTGTGATGTTGTTACTGTTGTTTTAACGATGCTACAGCCAACTTTATTCGTTTAATTCACTTGCAAACAACGCCTCTGAAAACTTTTACACCACGCAGAAACTACCTCTACATTTTGTTTACATTTTCACAAAAGGTACCGAATTCTATACTCACTATTTTCATATTGTTTTACTGCTAAAATTTTATATTTCAAAATATTAGAAACATGAAAGGTATCGTACGTGTTTAAATAAATCTGCATATGTAACTTGTTAATTGTTTTTAAAATGCCTGAACGCGTCTAAGTTTTTCTCAAATTCTTGATTCGAATGATTTAGATTTAGAATGTTATCTACTTAGCTATCAAATCAAAAACGAGCTATTATAACATTTTGGTTGCAAAGTTACACGTTTGACGGTTCAAATTGAAAGAGGTTTGCAGAATTATTGAGAATAAGACAAATGTTTAATATTTTTTTGAATTTTAAATGTATACAAAGTAAGTAGTTCCCTTCAACAATCGTACACGTTCACATTCTTTCCTTCCACTTATTAAAATCTTCCTACCAATGTTTTTAAGGAATGCGTTCAAACCATCTTCTGGCAGACTGAAAAACTGCCAAAGCTGTCAAATTAATTTCTGATGATTTAAAAACTACCAGAGATGTCAAACTAGTTACTTAAATACTGTCAAATTAATTTCAGCATGGCTTAAATTTTTTTAAAGCTATTAAATAGCTAAATTATTAATCATAATTCGAAAATGCTCCCTGGTTAATTTTATAGAATGTACCACAATTTCAAATAGGTACAAACTTTAAGGGCATATAGGACTGACCAAATAAGTAAACAAAAGCTTAAACAACAGGTCTGATCATTAATAATAGGAGGAATCTAAGGTTAAATTATAACTAAAACTAATACAATTACCCCTTAACCTTAAAATTATAAAATAAGCTATATACGTATTTCGAGAACCAAGTTCTCATCAGTAGTACAAATTTAAGCGGAGTAGCTAAGATTACTCAACATGTAAACCATGCCAAAGGTCCTATCAACGCTGAAAAAACAAGGTAGAGAACTAGGAATATATAGGGATGGGAGTCACAGGTGAATGAATACCAATTATAAACTAAGATTTAGCGTCCAATGATATTTAAGATTTAAACGTCCTATAAAATTTAAGTTTATATTAAATCGAATAGTTTAGAATTTGGTATGGGACCGAAATCTGCGTTCATCAAATTATTTTTAAATTTATTTATTATTAAGCTCTCTTATGCGTCTAAATATATATCATTATTAATATGTTTTAAAAGTTTAATATTAGAATTGTTAATTTTGTGATTATTAATGAACATATGTTGAGCTACGCTAGATTTTTCGGGATTACCGCTTTTTAGATGATAAAAATATTCTTTAAACCGAATGTCAATTTGTCTTTTAGTTTGCCCGATGTAAAAAAAAACTGACAGATAGTAATCGAACAAAATTTTGTTCGTCATTCCTATGTATTTTATATAAATTCCACACAGAAAGTGTATTATATTTTCAGAAAAATTATTTCACAGACATATTATGTAGTACCTGACACTGACATCTGTCAATTAGTAATATTCAACTGTTACAAATTTAGTACAGTTTACTCAATACGTTTCAGATGCTTTAGTAGACAGAAATCAAGTAGATTGTGTTTACACTGATATCTCTAAAGCGTTTGATACGGTTTCTCATAAAATTCTAGTGCATAAATTAAAACTTATTGGTTTCGATGTTAGTTTATTAAATCTTATTTCATCTTATTTAGAAAATAGAAATCAATATGTATTTGTTAATGGATTTAAATCTAGTATTTACAACTCTACGTCGGGGGTTCCACAAGGCTCAATCCTAGGCCCTTTGCTTTTTTTAATATTCATAAACGATATTGTCAGTGTAATCTCTCACTCAAATTGTCTCCTTTTTGCCGATGATTTTAAATTGTTCAAAACTATAACTAACATTCACGATTGTGTTGAATTACAAAATGATTTGCATAACATTTATGACTGGTCACTTCAAAATAAATTACATTTCAATCAGGATAAATGTGAATTGTTGACGTTCTCCAAAAAAGTTAATACTGTTCATTTTAATTATGTTCTGAACAATAAAATTCTCAAAAGAGTGAATAATAAGAAAGATCTTGGTGTTATTTTTGACAACAAACTTACATTTAATCCTCATATGAATGCAATGATTTGTTCCGCTTGTAAGAACCTTGGATTCATTATGCGAATGTCATACGATTTCCGCAACAAACAGTGTCTTAAAAATTTGTATATTTCTTTAGTTCGCAGTAAAGTCGAGTACTGCAGTATTGTCTGGACTCCTTTTTATAATTACCAAATAAATAATATTGAAAATGTACAAAAAAAGTTTTGCAAACACTGTTATTACCGCTTGTTTCTTACCTGGCCAAACCTTGACTACAGCTGTTTGCTTGATTTGTTGGAATCGCTAAGATCCCGACGTACTAAACAACAAATAATATTTATATTTAAAATTATAAATAATGTCATAGATGATGCCAATATTCTGTCTCAATTGAATTTTTATGTGCGTCCTTGCAACACGAGAAATTCTGACACTTTCCTTTGTAATTTTTCCAAAACTAATTTCTATTTAAACTCCCCACTTAATTCCATGTGCACTAGTTATAATACATATTCAGGTGAACTCGATTTATCTAGTAGTTTATCAATATTTAAACGGGAACTGACTGAACTACTAAATAAAATCGATAATTAAATTCAATGTAAAAATTTCATGTAATTCATATTACATATTATGGTTTATCTTCATATATATTTATATATTGTTTGTTTTCTTTGAAATTATTTCTTTATTATATTTAATATTTAACCTGTACACTAAATGTATTTAAATTTATCATTTTCTTTTGTTCTGTAATTGGGATATATATTCTGTAGAGCATGTATGAAATAAATAAATAAATAAATAAATATTGAATTATTGAAACTTTCTATGATGCAGCAAAGATATCAAGATTTATGAAAATTAATTTCTTCATAAATTTTTATCTTTAAATATTTTGAATATGAAGAAATAATTAAAAACTTACAGTTCAATTTTTTGACCAAAGCCAATACCTTTGTTTCTTAAAGATGACGGAAGGTAAAAACAAAATTTTATATGGAAACATTTTTCTCAATTTTTAATAGTCACGAAGTTATTTGAAAATTAAATAATGGCACGGTCACCACAACAATTAACAATTATTTGATTTTTTTGAAAAACAAAAGCACATCTAAGTCGTAAATCATATAGTGTTCGAGATAGCAGAGGTAAACACCGTAAAAACTATTTTTTCACTACCTTATATCTCGGAAACTATGGGAGATCGGACCTTTGTTGATTCTCTAAGTTTTTTTACTCATTTTGCTCAGTAATAATATATGCTTGTGGTTGTGGAACAGCCATATATTGTCACAGCGATACTTTAAAAAAATGGTTAACTAAGTTCTAACTTTCACAATTTAATTTCAAATGACAAATAAATAACTCAGTTACTATTTTCTTTTTAAAACGTTAATATTATTATTTTAAATGATTAGTTTGTTGATAGTGACATATATCTGTCAGTTACAAACATTTGAGATTTGAATTGTGTAACCATGTGTATGAGTTGTGTTTAAAGCGCAGGCTTCGGGATTAAAATTAAAGATAGTTTTATAAATTTATCCATAAAATATATAGAACAAGTATTAATGCAAACCTGTAGAAAACTTAATAATCTTTAATTTTTATATAACATAAATCTCGAAAAAATAACATTTATAGGTATTTTTCGAAGAAAAACTATTTCGAGCTTCCAGTAAAGTGCCATTTCCGGTTATCTAATTTACTCCAAAATCTAATGGCATCTTTCCATATAAGAGTAAGGTAGAAATACAAGGTTTCAAAAGTTTCTGAACGATAGTATTTGAGTTAGAGCGTAAAGAGGATCCACACATACACACACACATACACATACACACAGACATCATCGTGAAAATGTTAAAATTGGATTCTAGGGACCTTAAACCGTGTTCATTTAGCAAAATCTCGATATGCGATTTTTAGCACGATTCCTATACCTCCCTTACCAAGGGTAGCGGGTGGTAAAAAATGGTGTTAATTTCGTTTTCCACAACCTATCTGATTTTATTGCGAAAACAAATTGGTACATCTAGTAAAGAGGGAAATCATTAATGATTAATTAAGTTATTAATCAATTGAAAAATATTAAAAATATGATGTTGTTATTGTTGGTTCCTCGTTTACAATGTTCTTCTCGTTTGAGTGTGAACGTCCTCTCGTTATTTACTACAATCCCGCAGCAGTGCGCAGTATAGAGCGAGTTATTACGCAGCTCTTGCAGCGTAAATAAATCATATTCACGAACCCTACATCGGCACCGGCACTAGCCAGGCACGCCCACTCCAAACTACGTCGTTACGGCCGCGACAATAACAATTTGTTACAGAAATAGTTGCGCACTGCACAGCACAACCACCGTAACCATAGCCACGGCAACGGCGATGGTTCATGCCAACCTGCCTGCTGGTTCTACCTCGGGACGAATTGGTTGTTATTTACAGACGACAGTAGCGATTTTCTTCCACTCTAATTGGATGAGATTAGAGATGATATAAGTTACAAAGAATTTTATAAAATGAGAATATTTTACACAAACGTATTCACAGCAAGATTATAAAAAATTAGGTGTTGTTTTGCAACTTGTTAGGTACTGTATAACAAGAGTAAATAACTTTTAACCATGGAAAAGGCTCGCTAAAGACACGAATTTTGGACTAATTTTGATTACGTAATTTCGGAATCTTCTACAGAATGTTTCTGATTATTTTAAATTGTCAAAGACTTAAGAAAAAAAAATCTGATGTGGACACCACACGACTTCCTTGTACGATTATTAAACTATACATATTTTTTTAATAACATGTCATGAGTGATGTGGACACCACACGACTTCTTTGTGCGCCTATTAACCTATACATATTTTTTTAATAATTAAATTACAAAATATTGACAGGCTTAAGTCAAGCCCGAGAAATATTTTGATATAGAACAAAAAATAATTCATTTACTACTATCATTCTTAAATTAACATTAATCTAACCCGGTTCTTTTTAAAGAGAGTTTTGATTACAACAAAGAAATATTTGATTACAACAATGAATAAGACTAATTTCACATTAAAAATATAATATTTGTTATTGTACGAATCATAAAATTGCACGTATTTAACGTAATTTGACATGAACATTTTTTTTTTGTTCTAATCCATAGCAAGCTTTATTACAAAAACAAAAAAGTATATAATTTTTAAATTTACATATCTCGCTTATACAAAGGGCTAATTTAATAATAGTTGATGTGCTATACGCAGAAATTAATTCTCTAAAACTTTTATTTGAAGCATTTATTTCTAAATCAAAATAAAATCATTTTATAAGAAAAACTGTTAACAGCTTCAAGTAATGTACCAATTCCGGTTAGCCTATTTTAACCAAAATCTATTATGTTATTTCGATTGACATAAAAGTCTTGTATACCAAACTTGAAAAGTTTTGGATTATATTTTAAAAGTTTTTCATGAAAATCTATTATAGGCTTCATGTAAAGTGCCACTTCTGGAAATTGTGTAATAACCAGAAAGGGAGGTGCACAACTAGATGTTATAGCAGTCCTAAATACAAAATTTCAACTTTCTACGGCTTACCGACTTGAGTTATGCAAGATCGTACGTACAGACGTCACGACGAAATTAGTCAAAATGGATTCAGGGATGATCAAAATGGATATTTCCGCTGAAATCTGAAAACCGATTTTTTTCGCGATTACAATACTTTCTTTACTTTCGTACAAGGAAGTAAATAATTGTATTAAATATAATTTCATTGATTTTTTTATTGACTCTTAGACAACTCGAATTGTTAGAAATAATCTAAAACATAAGATACGTCAGGTAAACGTCAAAATATTTCTTCAAACAAAGAAAGTAACTTCAAATGTCATGGCAAACTAATAAAGCATTAAAAATTGTAAAACTGTTTGTTTAAACGTTTAAACTAATGTATTTAAAAAATAAATAAATATATCATCACGACATATTACCCATTGCTGGGTGTGCCAATCTGCTTTGTACATAGATATCGGTAATGATGATGACATATTTATACGCGAATCTGGGGAACCGGGTTCGATTCCGACCGACGCCAAATATTTCAGAATTATAAATGGCATAAAATTGACCCCTGTGTTGGGTGTGCCAATCTGTTTTTAGATGAATAAAAATTAAATTAAACGGGAGGTATGGTGTTGGCCACATCAGATTTTTTATCTATACAATTCTCACTCATTGCTGGCGTGGAGAGTGCACCACAGGAGCCAATTTTGTGGCATTTAAAATATGAAATATTTGGCGTCTATAATTTTATGTTTAAGAATCTGTAAGATCTTATCCTAAAGAAGGTAAATGCGATATAACTAAGATTTCGAGTATTTGTTCAATTTTAATTTAAAGTTAATTTTTGATGAAAAGTATTTGGCTTCACTGTAAAGTTAAATTAAATTACTTTTAGAAAATATAAAAGTAAATACCTACCGGATGTCTATACTATTTTTATGAACCATAGGAAATACAATGGGCGCATTCAGCAGATTTGTGTGGTCACTGAACACCTGACCGAACGGTCACCGAACAAGGAAGTCTTATGCTGAATGCACTTTTCACATTCAATCTGATTCACGTGGTTCAAACGTCAAATAGTCTTAACCTTAATTTTATTCATTTATAATAACTTTTGTTGCCATTATATTCTGTGTATATCATTAATAAGTAAGTAAATTGATTGAAAAGTTAAATAACTGCAATTTATTATCAAATTCTTAAAATTTTCTGGTATTGCAATTTTTTTCATTTGTATTAACAAATAACATAATTAATATATTTTCGGTGCTTTAAATGTGAATCAATTTTTATTTTATTTTACTGCACAGATAATGGATGACAATATTGGAATATTTCTACTAGCAAAAAAAACAAGTGACCAGGGACAACTGATCATACTTTTTTACTATCAGCTGTTAGGTTACCGTTCAGAGAACGGTCACTAGCGTACAGTGCGTTCAGTAACTACATGCCTGATGAATACGCCCAATGGTAAAATTTTCATGTGGTTGGAATTTCTGCTCTATTAATTTTAGAACAAAAGTATATACACATAAAATGTTCAGAATTAAAAACTGCATCAAACTTATTGATATAAGTTATCTTGTCAAGAGATAAACGTAAAATAAAATATCCGTCTTTTAATTTTTTTACAGAGTACCATATGCAAGACAAAACATACAATTCAAATAGTCGCATTATTTGATAAAAGTTTATTAATTGATATTTAATTGTTAATACATAAGTATTATTCCACTGAGTTTTTTCTGCGATGGTAAATGTATCCGTGATTACTGATAAATAATTTAATGAAATCAATAATTATTAAAACGTTTGCCTCTCTTTCGTGAACGAAACGCATGGTAACAATATTTTTGTACTCATTAGATACGGTATTTAATTCTGAACATTTTTTGTATTTGCACTTTTGTTCTAAAATTAATATGGCAGAGATCACAGCCATATAAAAATGTTACTATTGTATTTCCCATGGTCCATTAAAAACTAAACACCCGGTATATCATTTCATTTAATAAATCACTGGAAATTTCAATTCTGAAAAACCGGAAGTAGAATTTAGGATTCTTCCATACCAAAAGTGAAATTGAAGATCCCCCCTCCAACAGTTTGGTAATTTAAACTGTAGCTCTAAAATTATTAATAATAAAGAAAATAATCATGTATCTCCTTTTTTTTCAATCAGCCTACAGCCTGTATAGGTAAAACTCTATTATACAGGGTGTTTCAGGACTAGTGTAACAAACTTTAACAGCTTATTCCTGAGGTCATTTTGAGCCAAAAATGTCATATGAACATAGGTCCTATTCCTTCTAGTTACCAAAATACAAGAGGTTGAAGTTCTATAAATAACACGAAATTTTCTAATTTTTGTAATCAAGGTGCTTTCGGAAAACAAGAGTTATTATTGAAAAGTCATACCTTATTTTGTATTAATTATTTTTATTTATTAATATTAACGAATACGATTTGGACAACAAAACATACGATTCAAAATTTATATCACATACATTAAATTATGTACATTTATTAATATTACAATGAATTTTACACTCTAAAACGTTGCATTTACAGCAGAAATATTTCAAGCTTTTAACACATTTTTGGTATCACTGGTTTACACTAAAACCATTTTTTACTATTTTTAGTAACTTTTGAATTAAAACTACAGTTTAATGTCAAAATTTTACTTTAAACAACTTGTAATGAAAATTGTAAAAAAATCCGACGTTGTTGGACATTTCACCAAGACGTACTTTCCATTTAAAATTTCCTCAACTCAATAATAACTCTTGTTTTCCGAAAGTACCTTGATTACAAAAATTAGAAAATTTCGTGTTATTTATAGAACTTCAACCTCTTGTATTTGGGTAACTAGAAGGAATAGGACCTATGTTCATATGATATTTTTGGCTCAAAATGACCTCAGGAATAAGATGTTAAAGTTTGTTACACTAGTCCTGAAACATCCTGTATAATGTGAGGTCGTGGGACTGAATGCGTTAGGTAATTGGTTGTGATTCAGCTGATGAACAATATTCAGTTTCGACCGATGTTAATTTAAAAATGATTCCCAATATTCAAAAACACAAAATTTACCCTTGCGGTCTTCTCTCCTTTAACATTGAGAGCTTTTAAAGTGATGCCTGATGCCTGGCGATTTCAATACTCTAACGGTACAGATATATCGTCATTACCGAAATCTGAGAGATATTAAATGCAAAGACATGAAGCCCTTTTGTTAATCACTGAACGTCATCTTCATATCCTCTATTTTTTGTGCTGTTACAGCTCTGTAGAGCAATTCATCCATTTAATAAAGAAAGCAGTTTAGTGAGCTAGATTTGGCTGCTCCAAGTATAACCAACAGAAGCTGTACTCATCAACATGGGGAGCATATCAGCACTTAGATCTCCTCTAGATCTGATCTCCGGGTATTTCAGTCCTCCCGAAATACACTCTTACACACACGCACACATCACGCAAAAAAAACACTCTCATCCTCTTTCGTGCGTGGAAGCGCTTTACCAGACAGCAGGCTGTGGCCGCTTCGTTATTGTTTTATAGCCATGCGTGATGCACTTCCGTGAGGAAATGAACAGCGACTGTGGCGACACCACGTCCAAATGACTTATGTTGTAACGTTTGCATAAATTGTTGTTTGTAATTACTAAATGTGTGATAATAGTTTTCCATGGAATTTTAACAGATTATGTAATAACGCTTTGTTTATCTAAAAGATAATGGTTTGTATTTTGCTGACACACTCTATCGGAGTTTAGATCTGACATAACCTCGTTTTTTCATAACGACAAAATGACTCTGGATTCTGGCCAAAATTATCTGGATTTGCGAGAAATTTTTCAGATTAGATCTTTCTCTAATAATGTACCTACTCAATTACTGTTGAAGAAAATAGATTCTTTGATTTACTGAATTACAAATGTCTCATTAGAGTAAAAATAAAACTATTTATAGTATTCAATTTGTTTTATTTTCCTTATAGTGATGTTTCAACATGAACATGTGCATATAGGTTATTTGTAAACGGTTGTTTCACTCGCAATTTAAATTTCGCAAAATTTATGGTAATAAAGAAAAACACACATTTTAAAAACAATATATGGTAATAATGGGGTTCTCCTTTATTTTTTTTTATCAAACTTAATCTAAATTGGAAGCAATTTATGGTTTTAGAAAGTCATGAATTCGCAGGTCTAGAATAACAAGGTAATAACCACAAATTTTTGGTAAAATGAAAATTTTGTATGGCTAGAATCTGCCCTACCCTGTTTTTAGATATTTCTGTCCTTTTTGGAGATAGTTCAGAAATAAAGTTCTATCTACTAAAAATTAAATCAAACGTGTGTAGTTCTATTTGCACAGGAATATTTCTGAGCTTAAAGAAGCTAAAAAGAGATTCAGAAATGAACGCCGAGAAAGCGGAATGCTTTAAAAATAATGATTTTCTTACAATAGAACTAAATTCATTATTAGAGTAAAAATTGTTAATTCGATAACAATATCTAAGGTTAAGTTTTAAGTTTAAATAAAACAAAGTAACTTTGTTGATATCACTTATTTATTTAACACAATTTTTGTTACTAGTTTCGACCAGTTCGGTCATCATCAGTCATTTGTCTGATGATGACCGAACTGGTCGAAACTAGTAACAAAAATTGTGTTAAATAAATAAGTGATATCAACAAAGTTACTTTGTTTTATTTAAACTTAAAACTTAATATTCAAAATGTATCACAAAGTAAAGGCTGAAATAATAAATAATTTAATATCTAAGGTGTTTAATATTAGCCAGTTAAAATTTTAAATCAGTTTCCTCGCCATTTTACTTTCTTGCAGTTACAACCTTGTTATTTTAGACATCGTGAATTGTTATTCGTTAAGGTGTAATAATTTTCTTAATATCTCATGACATAAATGTTAATGGGCGTAGCCAGGATTTTTTTCCAAAAAATAATTACAATTTACTGAAGAATTTCAAAAAAAATCTAAAGTTTTGAGTTCCTTTGTATTTAATTTGAACGAGATATATATTTTTAAATATTACATGAAAATTTTAATTTTACCAGATGTAAAAACTAAGACAAACAAGACGGTTGATAAACGCATCAACGGCAAAAAATTGTTTCTTGTTAATGGTGTAGTTTTATGCACACAATTTATTAGAAATGTAATCATTCATTCGTACATCATAGACCATTGATATCTTTTTAGCGTCAAAATAAAATGCAAGAAACTCATGTTAGAAAAACGAATTTCATTTTTTAACTCTCGCTATGAGAGGTAGGTACCTATTGGATTCATGCTAAAAATCGCATATCCAGATTATAATGATTAAGCACGTTTTAATGTTCCTACAATCCGATTTTAATATTTTTACAATGATGTATGTGTGTGTGTGTATGGATGTATATGTGTGTATGAGTCCGTTGGAAGGACGATTTCACAAAAACAATAATACTTATTAATATCTGTTTAACTACGTATTTCACAATCGGACATTACTGGGAAGAGCTGTAAAGGTTTTGGTAATAATTGAAAACCGGAAGTAGCAGGTTCTTAAAAAAATTCTTCTAAATATTATTTTTTGAAAATTTTTGTTCTTGCTTGTATTAAAGAAGAGAAAATTCTCTATCTGATACGTATAAATATTTAATTATATCTTTTATAGATTTAGAGATAAAGAAATATAAGATATGTGATAATCTATTGTAATAAATCTCACAGCCCAAATATCATGGAAACCAGTTGAAAAATGAAAATGTTTGTAACTGACAGATAAATGTCATTGTCAAAAATCCAGAGACATTACTGAAGATTTTTTCTGGGAAGTACATTCATTATATTATTTCTTAGTGTATGCATAGTTAAATATTTAAAAATTATAGGTATATTACATATACCCTTCAGAAATACTGTCATTCCCGATAATGAATTGGAAACATCTCTAAAAATTAGAGGAGTAGGACAAAATTTCTTCATAGAATAAATTTAAAATTGAAAAATCTACATGTAAAGAATTGATGTAAATAGAAGCGCCCTCCTGACCCCCCCCCCACGCTAGATACTCGTATACTAATGGGTCGACTCTGTTCACATCTGCAAGTCTTACAGATCTTTAAATGTGTAAATAATGAACAAAATCGCAACGAAATCTGCCCCACTTATGTATAATTTTATATTAATCAACAAGAATAGATGTTTGAAACTTTTTTACAGATTTACAGAACTGTAATACTTACAGTATTGACAAGAATCGATCCATAATTTTGTTCTCAAACAATGGAGATCGCTAGTAATTGGAGTTACATAAATTGATATATTTCAACATTTATAAAAATAGAGAAATATGTTTATGTTTAAAATAACTTCCGCGATCAATAAGAAAATATGCATGGATCTTTGATAATAAGAAATTTATTTATATTATACTACAAGTTTTGTTTTCCATTAATAGCTTACATTATCTTTTCTTTTTATATAAATGCGCGTGGTTTATATTTGGCGTTACATCGTACTTAACATTCAAACAAGTATTATTTAGGTTTTTTTTTCGGTATTTCATTATTTTCTGCATTCGTTTACTAGAGAATGGATTATGGATTCTGAATGTCAAAATGGCGGTAGCAGAAGATTTGAGAGAATAAAGTGACGTAGGTGTTAAGTGCATTAAAAACTAAAATATTTTAAAAACTAATTTTTAAAACTTATTAGTCCATACTCTACAGATAACAGGCCTATTCTGTAAAATCGAATCGTTATCATAACGAAATCTTATTATGAAAATCGTTATTTCTACTTAACGATTATCGTTATCTTCGTATCCGTATTATGTAACACATTTTGAAAAATAATAACCTTGGGATCAAGTTAAGAACTTTATTTCCTAAAATCAAATTATAATTTTAAATGAAATATCTAAAATAATTCAATATATCTCACAAAACTTCTAGGTTAGATTAGTTCTGATTGGAGTCTGCTGTCAACTTGTCAGCTGTCGGACCTTTCTTTTTCTTGTTGTAGGTTATGCTAGAGCTACTACTGCCATCTGTAGACAAATTGGGAAGCTTGCGCTATGCGCTAGAATAAAAACTTGTTAAATTATTTTAATATTACCTTGCAGAAAACTGTAATATGACTGGTTTTTGAGATCACTATTCAACAATTTTATTTTGACATGAATAAAAATACTGAATTATTGACAAAACGTTTAGATAACGAATGATTTTTCCAATCGTTAAGAAATAACGATATCGTTATCTTTTTTCGTTATGTAGAATTAAATTATTGTTTACAGAATACCACTGATGATAACGATTTAATAATGCAAAATGTCATAACGATCGTTTACAGAATAAGCGTATTAAACGATTTTCGTTATTACCATGACGATATAACGTTTTAACGATTCGTTAGGTCATAACTATTTTACAGAATAGCCCTATAAGACTAGATTTAAAATTACCGATATTCTAATTTGTTACTATGGTGAAGGACCCCATTTAACAAAAATTTGTTTGGTAGCTGTTTTCCGCAACTTTATATTTTAATAGTGCAACTTATGTCTCACAAAACGACTCGAAACTCGTGGTATTTTTTGATTAATAGATGTTGGGTGCGGAATATGAACCCATGACCTTTGAGCTACAGCTGGAATATAAATGCAGAAAACTGTAAAGCAGTAGACTTGCACTGACTCACTTCTTTCTGTTTTGCTTTTTGTTGAATTCTTGGAAATTTTTCCAGTTTACTGTGTTATAAATTATTGTGATATGAAAGTGCTCCTCGCCCCCGAATTACGCTTATTGTCGCTGTGTGCTCCGTTGACACTAAAGGATTGCACAGCGCAGTGGGACGCCATTAAATCACGAACGAGTTCGATTTGTTAGGCTACGTTTCTCTCTCTCGGTGCCTTGCCCAGAGGCCGAGTGAAAAACGACCGTAAAAATAATTACACATCTTGACACATAATATAAGATCTAATAAATCGTACGCGACTTCTGTTCGGTAGCCTGGTTCTGGTTAGGTTCCTACCCGACCCTCTCGCTTATTACTTCTCTCAACGTGTCGTCGTCGCATCCTGGACCTGTTAACCGAAATGTTTTATTCAAATTATTGTTGTCAAAATTCCCTGAGTTAAATTGTTACGCCCACCGGAGTTTTTTTTGTCGGAGTAATAGCCGAGGAAGAACGCCTAATAACCATGAAGTGTTTGTTGTTATTTTAGGTTTGTTAATATAATTAGATTGGGGAGTTTAATGTAGTTAAGCAATTTTTCAGTGTTGACCTTTTATGAAGATTAATTACTTTTACTTTGTTTTACTCCTAATAACTGCCTACTAAATTTTGTTAACATCATATAACCCTATTTCTTATTTTACATAAAATGGACATAAAAATACATTTTTGAAAGTTAAATTAATTTACTAACTTTGATATATTTTTTTTAAATTATAAATTATTTGTCTAATTCATTGTAATTAGTAAATCAGGTGCATAATTACGACATTAGACAGGCTGATCAATTAATTTTCTATTGGTACAAAATAATGATGCACAAAGCTTTTTTTTTGTCTTGCTTAGTTATTTCTTGTTTTGTCTTGCTTAGAAAGACAAGAAATGAAACAACTTCTTATCTTGCAAATTTCTTGTATGCTTAATTCTTGTCATGTATATCCAGATTTTAGTGAATAAGCACGTTTTATGGTCCCTAGAATCCGACTATAACATTTTTACGATAATATCCGTGTGTGTGGATGTGTGTGTGTGAGGTTCTTGTATGTACGATTTCTCAAATTCTATAAGACTAAGGACCTGTGTAACTACGGATTCCTCAATCTAACAGTAATGGAAAGAGTTGAATAGATTCTGGTAACAATTGGACAACCGGAAGTAGTAGTATTTTAATAAAAATCTAAATATTATTTTTTGAAAATTTATGTTATTGCGGATATTAAAAATCAAAATTCTATATCCGATGCATTTAAATTTTTTATTATACCTTCTATTATCTATAAAATAATCTGTTGTAGTAAATTTCACAGTCTGCTCACAGCCCAAACATCTCCATGGTAACTACTTGAGAAATTAAAATGTCACTAATATCAATGTCAAAAATTCAAAGATAATACTGAAGGATTTTTCTGGGAACGATATTTAATATTTCTTATTGTATTATGAATTATATATTTAAAATTATAGGTATATTACATGAACCCGTCAGAAATACCGTCAATCTCGTTAATGAATTGGAAAAACGAACATTTAGAAGAAATGGAGAAAACTTGATCATAGAATGAATTTAAAATTATAGAAAATACGTAAATATCTAAAGATTGGGTGTAATTAGAATTTTTTGTGTGTACAAGAAATGTTAAATGCAATACTTTTATATACTATAATGTAAAGTGTGCGAGAGGTATTGTGGTGGCCACAACAGATTTTTAAATTTTGAATTAATATTACAGACTATTTTTTATGCAATTCTGAAATGAAATTAATAATTTTATACGTAAAAGTGTTACCTGTTTTCACAGAATTGATTTTTAATTCTTGGTTTTGTGATAAGTAAAACAAAAACTTACGAGTCTACGATTTTATTACCTTTTGAAAACGCATAAGACAGCTGTTAATTCCTATAGGAATTTTGTCATTAAATGAAAGAAATTAAAGCTGTGATGGTACCACATTTAATCACGTTGCTCAATAAATTAGTTTAGTATGTAATTAAGACTGAAAGCATTCATTAAAATCTGCTGTTAACAAGATAAATGTTTTATCCGAAAAGTAGTGATTGCAAATCACTAATAGGTTTGCCAAGAGAAACGGAATCATGAGATATAGTTAGATTCACCTAAGCTGAGGACGTTTACACTCATTGTTAGGAAATTACTGACATTTAAAAATTACAAATAAATAAGTAAATATAAATTAGAGCCCGGGTTTATAAATGACAGTCGAACTTTTGACAATAATGTTATACATGGAATGAATAAAATTGATTAGAATTTGTTAATTTAAATAAATATACTATGGACGTAAATTTATTCTGTTCTTTATAAAATTTGGGGAAGGGCTTATTATTCATTTTTGGTGTCATCTCAGGGGTGTCAAAACTGAAGTTTGAAATCGGTCGGAATTGAACCCGGGCTGTTCGAATCACATCCGGTCATAGTAACTCACACACCTAAACGATAAAATATTATAAATAGTAAACGCGCCTTCTATTGGGATCTCGAAAACTATAAGAGATTCGAATTCAGTAAATTTATTCAAAAATTACCCCATTTGGAAGCCATTTTAGTGATGCACTGTTAGTTAATAAAAAAATGTGTAGGTCACTAGATATAGGCGAAAATTTTGCTGTTTTATTTATTGTTGTGAATAACTTCAAAGTTTTAATGGGGTATATGGAAAAAATTAAAACCAAATTATATTTTTTCCATAAGGGTGCCGAAAATTCACATATATATTTATTTTATTTTTACAAGATTTTGGCGACTATTTGAGTATTTTATTATATTTATTTATTTAACTGTTTTGACGTCCTACGTGTGTTATGTTTTTTGTTATTTTTTAATGTGTTCTTTTAATGTGTATATACAAATATAGAAAAAATTCACGTGTTTTATATAAAAAGATTATGTTTTTAAAAAATGTTTTTATAAAAAAAATGTATGAATTGTAGCTCCTGAAGAAGGCATAGGAGATGCCGTAACCGGCACAGGCCTGAAATTTAAATAAATATTTTGACTGCAATCCAGTAATTCATTATTTCAATTAAATATATAGCTGAAAAACAATATTGCGATAAACAATTGTTGAATAACACAATTAAACATATGTATGTAATAATGTGATACGTACGTAAATGTAACAAAAAGAAATAGAATATTTAAGAACCGTTTAGACAAGAAACGAACATGCGTTTATAAACAAGTTGTGTTCATTGCTTCAAAAATTCATTATTAATGGAATCCTCTTCTTGGGGGGAATTCTATAACACTTCTCGTGTGAGTAACTGCACTGTTCACTGCATCGGTGTTGGTATTGTAGGTGCGTGCGCCCTTCTCGTCTGCAGCCGAGCCTTTGGGCAGAGTTCGGCACCGGTGCGGTTATTAATGTTCCCCGGTAACTAGATTTTAACTAGGCTGCTTTCCAATTAGTATAAATCAAAAACGGCCGGTCCGATCTGTCCCGTTAATAGGGCGCTGCTTCCAACGCTACCGTGACCGCGTAGCTGCTTGCTCGTTGTTAACAAGCTGAGGATTGTGAAATCTGCCTACGATTCTGCGTTTTACTCTAATCTACAGATTGGAATCGCACGAATCAGGGAAAGTAAATTGTACTTCATCTAAAAATTGCTACCACAGTTTCAATATTCACCAAACTTTTTTTTATTAAATTTTGTGAGGTTATATTCAGATAATATAATCGTAAAATAAAATCTGTTTTAAACATTTTATTTACAGAAATGAATACATTAAAATTATGTATGAGTCAAAATATGATAATAAGTAATGTAATATTTAATTGCAAATGTCTAGGATCTTGTACTACAATCTGCTACGATAATTTATGATTCACCAGCTCTCAAGGTAAAATTAATGATTAACTTTGTTAAAAGAATAACTTAATACAGATTTTTCCGGTACGTATTATGATCATCATAATAATAAATATTGATAAATATATTTAACTCTTAGAAATGGGCTAAATTGGATCGAGGAGAATTTAAATAAACGAAGAAAGAAATTGTGAAAAATTCATGGACCTCGCTGGGATTTGAACCCAGGGCCTTCCTATATATAGTAGGACGCTCTAATCAACTAAGCTACGAGTTCCCATCCAAGTCAATGAATATTTCACAAGTCTTTTTACAAATCGTAACGAGTACACTCTTCTAACAGGAGAGATGAATACTCAGCGCGAACAATGCGCATATATAGAAATTATTGTGAACACATATGTAGATTATAATTTGTTATCTACCCTAAATGTTTAAATCGTAGAAATGATAAATATAAATAACATAACCTAACAAGTAGTAACTTTAATTTTTAAAAGTCGTTTGAATAAAAGTTATACTTTTAAAAAGTAGTAATATAAAGGTTACGCTGGAATTATTGAGAATAAAAGATTTTTTATATTTTTACCTCTCGCTAAGAGAGGTATTGGATTCATGCTAAAAATCGCATATCCAGATTTTATTGAATAAGCACGTTTTAAGGTCCCTACAATCCGATTTTAACATTTTTACGATGATGTCTGTGTGTGTGTGTGTGTGTGTGTGTGTGTGTGTGTGTGTGGATGTGTGTGTGTGGGATGTTGGAAGGACGGTTACTCAAAAACTATAAGACTTAAAATTTGTTTAACAACGTATTTCCCAATCGGACATTCATGGGAAGATCTGAAAAGGTTTTGGTAACAATTGGACAACCGGAAGTAGAAGATTCTTGAAAAAAAATCTTCTAATTATTATTTTTTGAAAATTTTTCTTGATAATATTAAAGAAAAATAAATTCTCTTTCTGATACATTTAAATATTTTTATACATATTTTATAGATTTAGAGATAAAAGAAGTATAATATATAAAATAATCTGTTGTAATAAATTTGACAGCCGAAAGAATGCCATGAAAAATAGTTGATAATTTAAATTATTTGTAACTGACAGATAAATGTCAGTGTCAGAAATAATGAGTAATGAAAGAAAAATGTACTTGGAGAATCCCTTAGTTCTTGATTTGTGACTATTATGGAGATGACAAGTCTAGGTTGAAGGACTTAAATTTGTTTCAAACATTATGGGACAATGTACACCAGTACTATAGACTAGAGTAACTTTGAATTGCGAAAAATCTATCAAATTCTTCTCAAGTAAGTTGTAAATATTGACAAAATTACACATCGATATAAGAATAATCGGAGTGCAATCTATCCGTCACTTTATTAAAGGGAATTAGTGTTATTTAGATATAACATGTATGAAAAAATAAAATGTAAAAGAAGATATGTAAGAATAGATGCACAATCCATATATACATTTTAGACCGCCCAAAATTAATGTTTTTACTAGAAGAATATGAAGAGAAAGTAAACAACGTTGTTCGAATTGAAAATTGCAGTTACCAGCCTAATATTTATATATGGTAAACTCTACTTTGTAATTTATTGTAACATAATTTATGGTAAAATATCTTCATGTTGAGACATGCTATTATTGAATAATAAAGAAGTTTATACGTCATAGATTTATATGAATATATTATTTGTATTTATAAAAATAATCTTTGCTTTATGCATACAGCCAGGTAAAATATACGGCGAGAGGTTATGTGCTGGCCACATCAGATTTTTTAAAATTATATGTTACATAACTATGTTCAAAGTACGTAGTTTCCTTCAACAATCGTTTTTTTCCTTCCACTTCTTAAAAGCTTGCAACAAATATTCCTTTGGAATGCTTTCACACTAATACCTGGGAGATTTAAAAACTCTTAAATTAATTTTTAGTGACATAACAGTTATTTGTATATCATATGTTACTCTTTCTCGTTCCGATGAAAAATTGTGGCCGAGGCCGTTTGCGGCCGACGAAGGGCAATGTCGAGAGCGCTAAAGGATTTCACGAACAAGGTGTACACATTATTTTTTGTGCAACCGTAAAAAATATGTAATTATAAATTATTGTATATAACTAGTTTAATTTATTGAAATAGAAAGGTGGTATTAATCGGACTGATATTTTTTGATAAACAAAACAATTAGTTTTGTAAAAAAAAGTTGAAAATAAGAAATAGTTATTTTAAAAAAGCAACCAAAAAACTTATTTCTGTCATATTTAAAAACGTTATTGTTAATGTCATATTATCCGTAATGTCAATTCTCAAGTGTCAACTTGATTTTAGGTTATATCCAATTTCGCGGCGTTACCATGACAACGACCGCGAAACTAGATTTCGCGGCCTATATTGCGTCTGCGAAATGTTTAGTTCGCGTCCATTTTCACAAAAAATCACAAAAGCTGTCAAAATAATTACTGGGGAACTTAAAAATTATCCAATTAATTTCAAGTAGAATTAAAAACTGTCAAAGCTGTTAAATTATAAATCATGATTTGAAAATGTTCTCTGGTTAATTCTAAATTGTAACTTACAATCGGGCCTATTCTGTAACTCGGTGGTTAAGAATGGTTAAAAAATTTAACCTAAAATAAAAATTTTGATTTTCCGTTGTGAAATCAATATCTATTGGATAATTTTTTAACCAGTTGTTAAGAATTAACCACATTCTTACATAATAGGGTTGAATACTGGTTAACTACAGTATAATGAACGAATTAACAAATTGGCAAACATTTATCTCTCTCATTTGCCATGACTAGAAACGTGTGCGATAAGTATGGCTATAACACGCTTGTCTTCCAAAAAATTATATTGTTTCGACTAAGTTAGGACATTCCATTTTAAAACGATGCCCGTTGTTGACAATGCTTTCGCTCGTATAAAAGGCAGTATTTATAAATTAGAGATTTTTGAACATTCTTGTAAAAGCCGTTAGAATATTTTTTATTTGTTCTTATTTCTGTAAGCGATTTGTTCCCACCCTCGGCTGTAATGTGTCCCATTACAAGTAATAAGTCACTGTCTTGGCTCACGGAAGCTGCAAGTAGCGATTGTAGGGCCCCTAAGCACTCCGAGCCATTAGAACTCGTTACTCTCGCGCCAACATATGCACCAGCCAAACGCTAAACACTCCGCAACACCAGCTACACTCACTGATCAATGGCCCGAAGCGGAATCGAATTGTGAAACTTGCAATTAACTGCTATAAACAACGAACAGTGATTCGAGGAATCTGGCTATGACTTATCAGGGACGTTATTTATGATGTAGGTGATAGCGAGCACAAAAATAATGCATGCAAGAACTGTTCTTTCAATTAGTTTCTTTTTATTCGGACTTGCTTATAACATTACTAACTGAATCATTTAATGAAAATAAAAATTGTAACAAGTTAGAAATCAGATTTCTTGCTCTTAAAAAATTACAGTGTTATCTTATGAATTATAAGCATAATTTTCTAAAAGGAATCTTCAAATTAGAATGTTTCATGTGACATGTGATCGGTTCTGGTTTCCAATTTTCAAATAGCACAAAAATAACTCTTGTGGTCATTGAGCAATTTTGATCCTGGAAATAAAACATTTTTTTTTTTTGTAAAGCTGATGTTAAAGTGTGCTTTTATCTACTCAAAATAATAAATAGATAAAGTAGCACTTCAACCGTAAAGGTAAATTAAGTAACATTTTAACAGCTAGAGTAGATATAATACTGTGTTTATTATTATTATTATTATTATTATTTATTTTTATCTTCCATCACCTTTAGTTAAGGAAGGTATTGTCTTTCGATGATGAGTTTTTAGTGAGTAAGCACGTTTTAGGATCTTAGAATATGATTTTATCATTTTTACGATAATGTCTGTATGTATGTGTATATACATATACGTGTGTGTGTGTGTGTGTGTGTGTGTGTTTATATGTGTGACGATTTCTTCATAGACGATAACTCCAACACTACAATTCTAAAAATTATAATTCTCTCTCATTTAAAGATTTTAACAGTTTTTCTTGAAAAAACGCTTATTTTTGACATTTAATGTTATTGTAAGTATATTCTAGTATCTATACAAATTAATTGCATTTTATACTTCATATTCAATGGATAAGTTAGAGAATTATAAAGAAATTACATTTCATAAATCAACCAGCTATGCTAAAACCATGGACACAGATAATATATTAAGAAAATTATAATTGACAGATGTCAATGAAAAGAAAATGAATATGGCAGAGATGAGGATGTTGAGATGGATGTTAGGAAGACACGGAAAGATAGGATAAGGAATGAGAGGATAAGGAAAATGGCTCAAGTAATAGAAGTTTCTAGAAAGATACAAGAGAGACGATTACATGTCATGAGGAGAGATGAATAATATATTGGAAGAAGAATGAACAGCTTAGTAGTGGATGGTAGAAGAAACAGAGAAAGACAAGAGAACTGAATGAGGACGACAAGCAAAATAGAAATGAGTGGATGAGGAATAACAAGAATAGCGATCCTAACGAATGGGAAAAGCTAAAGAAGAAAATGTTAGTATCAAGTGCAATTTATATAGCTTGTTTATGAAATAATTTGACTTTAAATATAAAATCTCTTGCAAGAAAATTTATATATGGAATTTGTACATAATACACGGAATGTTATAGAAAAAATATAATTTTATACACTACAATAACTTTTATGTAGTTATATACCGGGTTGCTATTAAAAAACCATATTTCAAATATTTATATAGAATAACAAGAGAATAGCGACATTCTAAATTTCCTATTCAAATCTACTCTTACACGTTGATAATTTTATAATCAACTTAAAACGAAGTAGGCTATTATTGAAACAAATGAACAGTAAGTGACATTGTTTTTACCACTCGCTAAGAGAGGAATAAGCACGTTTTAAGGTCCCTACAATCCGATTTTAACATTTTTACGATGATGTCTGTGTGTGTGTGTGGATGTGTGTGTGTATGTGTGTATGTGTGTGTGTGTGTGTGTGTGTGTGTGTGTGTGGATGTGTGTGTATGTGTGTGTGTGTGTGTGTGTGTACTCTGGATGTACTCTGGAGTTATGGGGTTTCAAACAGGATTCGTTTTTTAATAGCTATCCGATATAATTCACTGGATTAAATTGATGCCAACAAACTTCAGCGTAACTCTAGAAAAACCATCAGCAGTTCTTCTGAGCTACCTACATATTGTAATACACTATAGGATCCATACGAGTTGTAGGACGACAACCTACACTATCACAAGTAAAATTTGTCAAGAACTAGTACCCTTTCTTGTCCTATTCACAAGCAACTTCAATGGTTTGCAACTAGACATGTATTAGGATTACTAGCTTCACCCAAATGATAAAAAAGCCAACAGTTACAATCCTATTTTGATTTGTTTTTTATTTATTTTCTTAAAAGTTTAAGTTCAGTGAAATAGGCTAGCTCATTTAGATTGTCAAACAAAAACCTATCATTTATTAAATATTGTTTAAAAGTGATAAACAATGCCACATATCAACTCGTTCTTTTAGATATTTGTTTGTACGATTGGTTAAAAAGTGAATAGCAAAAAACAGAAATGAACAATTGAAATACACAAATTCATTGGTTTGGAAACAGTTTCGGCACATGCGCATTTGGCTGATGTAACAAATATTTCGTTTTGCCATTATTCCATTCTTTTACTTCGTATCACAACGTACAAAAACTACACAATTGTCATTTTTTTGTAGATTAGTAATACAGTCAAAACAACGGCAGAAACATTATGCTACTTCTATGTACGCATGCGCAATATCAAAACTGAATTTTACTTGTTTACATGAGTAGTTTTGAAACTGGTTTTCATGTCAAATCCACGTATTTTAGTTTTGGTTTGAGATAACTCATAATCGTTTTGACACTGTATACATGGTGTTTTCAAAAGTAAAATCGTTTTGAAAATGGTTTCAAAACTGCAGTAAACTTAGTAATTGTATTTTGAATGTTGTGGCATAAAGGAATATCAAGATAAACTAGGGAGAATATCACGCGCTGTTGGTAAATGTCCCAGAAAACATCTGGAGATCCATGGATTTATATTTGAAAATTAAAATTAAACTTTTATCACTGGATACTACCTCCTTCGTGGTTTACAATTAATAATAAAAACCTTTTTGGACGCTGTACTAAATACAAATTCGTTTTAGAACTTTTGAGCTTTTTAGATAGGATTCTTAATTTATCTGAACTAAGATAGACACAAGTGGTCAGATCGTTGCTTCCTTTGTTCTATTATTTGTATTAAATGCTTGGAAGAACAGTGTTCTTCATTCGAGCAATTTTTAACCAAGTTTTATTTCGTATTGTTGGTGAATGCATAAATTACGTAGAAGTAGTTGCATTTTTGATTGGAAGTATCAAACGAGTATATCCCTATTGTGCAAAAATCCTTCGAATAATAGCCCAATAAAATCCTCATTCTCCATTTATATCTCCGTCACGTTCTTAAATCCAGGATAAAATTAGAAATTAGAATTCGTTGGGCTGCTGAGTCGG
The DNA here is from genome assembly GCA_951394225.1 of Harpalus rufipes. NCBI lineage: Eukaryota > Metazoa > Arthropoda > Insecta > Coleoptera > Carabidae > Harpalus > Harpalus rufipes. The sequence continues at coordinate 14,382,844 of OX596274.1, forward strand.
CTCCGGACGTGGCGAGTGTTTGTCTCTGGGGTCAGCTTCCGGTACGGGGAGTCGGGCGTCACTTCCAGCGACACTACAGTGCTTCCGGCTGCTCATTTGACGCGGCCCATTGCGCCGAGATTGCCTGGCGATTGTCCGTCGGACGTCGGACGCAATTCCAGATCTAATCTCGCCAACTACACGCTCCAGCCAAGCCAGAGCCGGAGGAATTATCTCTGAGCAAGGGATGCTGAGATGACCTTAAAGAGGGATGCTTAATGATAGGCCCGGGAGAATACGGATAGTTTAGATCTAATTTCAATTTCTATTGTTTCACGAGAAGATGGATATGAATATTGTAATTTGTTTATGTTCAAAGTTAATATGGTTGCTATAACTTCCTAAAATCTAAATTGCTTCAAGATGTTCTGATAACAGTCAATGAAACAATAATTATTTATTTAATTAATAACAGTAAATATTGGTATTTCTACTATAGAGCGTCGAATTTAAGATTGGTGCCTTTTTTCTAATTAGTTTGTATCCCTGAAACTATGCCATTTGAAATCTGTTATTTTTCCGATTAGAAACGATAAAATGGTTTAAGAAATTATTGTGAAAACGAATTTTGAAAATAAGCCTGGAACCATTGTAATGATGGTGGTCGTTAGTTATAAAAAAAATCTGATGTGGACACCACACGACTTTCTTGTACGATTATTAAACTATACATATTTTTTTAATAAATAAACTACAAAGTATTAATTTTAACTTCAAAACTGTAAGATATATAGCGACCATAATCAACCCGGTTCTTTTTAAAGAGTTGATTACAACAAAGAAATATTTGATTACAACAATGAATATGACTAATTTCACAATAAAAACTTTTTTTTATGTTTTGGTCCTAATCCATAGCAACCTTTATTACAAAAACAAAAAAGTGTATAATTTTTAAATTTACATATCTCGCTTATACAAAGGGCGAATTTAATAATACTTGATGCGCTAGACGCAGAAATTAATTTTTTTAAACTTTTTGAAGCATTTATTTCTAAAATCAAAATAAAATCATTTTATTCAAGAAAAACTGTTAACAACTTCAAGTAATGTACCACTTTCGGTTAGCCTATTTTAATCAAAATCTATTATGTTATTTCGATTGACATAAAAGTTTTGTATACCAAATTTGAAAAGTTTTGGATTATACTTTAAAACAGTTTTTCATTAAAATCTATTATAGGCTTCATGTAAAGTGCCACTTCTGGAAATTGTGTAATAACCAGAAAGGGAAGTGCACAACTAGATGTTATAGCAGTCCTAAATACAAAATTTCAACTTTCTACGGCTTACCGTTTTTGAGTTATGCGAGATACGTACGTACGTACGGACGTACGTACAGACGTCACAACGAAATTAGTCAAGTCAAAATGGATTCAGGGATGATCAAAATGGATATTTCCGCTGAAATCTGAAAACCGAAATTTTTCGCGATTACAATACTTCCTTTACTTACGTACAAGGAAGTAATAAGAAAGGAACTTAACCTAACCCATAAAACGTAACCCCATAAAATTCTGAACTGCTGAAAGATTTAGTTTCGTAAAAAATATTGTACCCAATGTCAACGAAATGGTATATTTTCGTGGAATTGATCACTGTAGTATACAAAATGTTTTTAACTATCTTAGAACTAATCGAAACAATCTTTGATTACAGATCACATCGGATTGAAATATAATTTATAAATTATATTATTAAAATCTGTTTATAATTTATTTCAAAAATGTTCATGTATTATTTTCTATTTCTTTGTTGATCACAAATCTGAATCTTGGAACATTTATTAAAATATTTTTAAGTCTATTGTCTGTGTCTGATTCTAATTGGTTTTTCTTCTTCTTGTTGCAGGTGAACCGACCACTAACAATGAAGAAAGAGGGTATCCAAACGCGGAATCGGAAACTTTCGTCGAAAAGTAAGAAGAAGAAGGGTGGTTCAGCGTGTCTCTCGCTAGGAGGTGTCATGAGCGACATGATCAAACCTCTAGACCCGACGGGCAAGGGAGCTTTTGGAGCGACTGGCTTCGGTGCGTCCATGGGTCAGTATTAAATTCTTTTTCGTTTATAGTTTCATTATATAAAATTTTGTAACATGTAGATTAATGCCTATGACACACCGGTCGGGAAGTATCCAAAAATTCTCTTCATGAAAATCACATTTATCTGTGAACGCGAGACCTTTTCAAGTTCAAAAAACTCGGGTCTCAACAGAATATAATAATAATACTAATAATTTAAAATGGGTTTTAATTTTTGAAGAAATATATCCCGCTTTAATATAATATAAAACAGCTTAAAATTTAATATTTATGATTCAATGATCTAAATAGAAAATTTAATAGCGTTTTCCATACTGCGATTTTTTTTTTACACTGAGTGTATAACTCGTTTCCTGTTTATATAATCAGTGCGCACTAGTTGAGTTAATATATAAAAGGAAAACGCTAAAGTCTGAACAAACGATGAAACCAGTATTTGCAGTAGTTACTGTCTTTTATCTAGTATAACTTGGTGTTACTGAAAATAATTAAAACTTTGTTAGAAACTGTTTTATACAGTTATTTTTGTCACATTCAGAATTATGAACGATTCAATTATTAAATACATCCCGCAGAAATATTTTTGTAAAAAAAATCCAGTTAGTAAAACATCTTCCTAGACCAGTGGCGGCTCGTGCACTAAAACTTTGATGAGGCAAGGTATCCAGAAAAAAAAATGCGCCGCAGACGAATTTTTTTTTCATTCAAGGTCAAATGCCTTATAATTGAAAGTTATATTTTTTCAAGGAATGTGCAAATGCATATTTTTCCCCTTTCATGTACAAAAATAAATTGCCAGATCACAGAACATTTTAGGAAATTCTTTAACAAATAGTTTATCTTCATAAGACAGTTGATTAAATGGATTTTTGTTAATTAAAAAATTAACAATATCTTCAGAATTCCTTATATTGTCATTCAGTTCTTTTAAAGTTGAAGTCGAAGCCATTATTTGTTTTTTGTTTTCAACTAAAATTCAAATTACAAAAAGACTACGTGGGTAAACTATAAAAACAACGAAAAAAATAAATAATTAAATATTTACTGCAATACGTATCAGTCGCAAACCAGAGCCTATTATAATAAAAATGCTAGACAAGACAGGTTATGTTAGGTTTGTTTATTGTCAAAATTTATCAGTACGTGGCGTTAATTGTATTCATGTATGGTAACGGCCTCTATAGGGCCGCGTGAAAGGTAAAGCGACTATCTTTTATCCTTTACGCACATTGCATTTAGCATTTGAAGCAGTGCCTCAAACAGCTCTTTGTCTAGCGCACGTATTTCTTACCGGAATGAATGCTTTATCAAAAACATTGGGCAGTTATACTATTCATTTCGAGAAGCACTTTATAGGGTGTAACTTAGTTGAACTGCATTACATTATAGTTATGGTCGTGGCTTAAATTATTCTTTTGATATTTATAAAGACAACCATTAACAGAATAAGTTAAAATTTAATTTACATACTACTTTACTTGCAGCTTTATTTCTTTTCTGGTGAGGCACTGCCTCACCTGCCTACCCTGACAAGCCGCCACTGTCCTAGACACAGGGGTCCTAAATTAAAGTCCGTTGAATCCATATTTTTTTCATAAAAATATTGTTTCTCACTAATGTTATTTTCTTCTTGTTTTAGGCAACAACCACCACCACCTGAATCCAGCGCTTCACCCACACCACGCCGCCATGTCCCATTGGTACCACAACGGCGGTTCGGTGCACCACCACCAGGGCTTCGTGTCCGCCGGACCTCCGCCTCCAGCGCCGCCACCCTCTGCCGCCTCTTACCACCACCACATGAGCTCGCTCAGCGCCGCCGCTGGCTTGGGGCTCGCTGCGTCTAACGGCATGGTGAGTACCGGCTATAGTTATTACTATTAAGACTTAGATAATGTAGTAGCACTATAGTTTTTTTTAACTAAGAGGAGTTAATTAAGACCCGGTATTATCATCTCCGGTTAAACTGTCTCTTAACTTAATATAAGTAATATATAGCATCGATATTATAGCACAATTAAGTGACAAAGGATATTTTTAATTAAATTTATTTATAAAAATCTTTGTGGTTATCGATTTCGGCTTATAGATGGCCATCATCAGATCTCAGCCTCAAGTACAAATTATCATATTTAAATATTGATACATTATTTTAATAAAAGTCAAGAGATAATTTTGTACTGACTATAACATGCGCTTCGATTAATATCCTTTTACATTTAATTGAATATGTACATTGAACTGGAGACATCAATTTTATTATAGCACAAGTTGTCAGAATTACTCTTGTCAATTTTTAGATGCGATATTTTTTATTTTAACTGACAGTTAACAGAGTTTAATACTCTGATAATGGCCATGATGAAAATACTAGGCCTAAAATTTTTACTTCTAATATCTATTTTCCTATATAATTAAACTCTTCTTAATTAAAAAATTGCCTATAGAAAAATTGCTGTAAAATTAAATAGAAATGTAATATAAAGTTTTGTGATACCGCCAGAAAATCTGACGTAGCTTCATTAATAAATGGAAGATAAATAAATGTAGAATTTTACTTATAAACAATAAAGACTGATACATTATAAGTACTGTTGAATATTTTTTATTATAATCTTACTCATTTTCAATTACTCATTTATTTCTAGGCATAGTTTATATATTATCATTTATTTTTAATATTTGTAAACCATAAATTATATTTTAAATAAGAGGGTTGTGTTAAAATTATTGAGAATAAGAAAATCAGGTAAACCGTGAAAAATTGAAATTAAGTTGTAAAAGTTAAGTTAGTTTAAAATTAAGTTAATATTTTTTTAGAAGTATCGGTGAATATGTGCAATTAACTAAAGAGAATTCTCTTCAGTTTTTATCGAAAAAAGTAATAAAACACTCGCCCTACTAATTTGACAATGTGCGACTATTGGCATTTTTTTTAGACAAAAATAAGGAAGTATCGTAAAATTTTTCAAAGATGTCCGATCAAGATTATCTGTATCATGAACGAATTAACAAATTAGCGTATATTTATCTTTTTCCTTTGCAAAGGCTATAAGCGTGTGCGATAAGGATGGATATAACACGCATGTCTTTCAAAAATTCTTATTGTTTCGACTAAAAGGGGTATCACACGCAGATATCTGCAACTGATTTGACGCAACTTTTCAAAATACTCAACTCTTGTTATTATACGTGCGCAGAGTTACATATATTTTAGGTTATTTACATATTTAATGTTGATAACGTATTTTTACACGTCTCATATCCCATAACTCTGAAACATCTCTATTTACATTTATCAACGTTTCCAAATATGTCTCTAAATTATTGCCTGTGGCACACATTTTTAAACTTTACATCAAAACATAAACACGTGTGTTTAGGGACTTTTAAGTTCTATGGCGCATGCGTACATCGTTTGTACGCACATACCTGCAACTTGACTACGAAGTTTTCAAACATGTTCGTAAACTAGTTGCATGAAACAAGTCTCTTTATCATATGCAAAAAGTTGCATGAAATAGACAAAGTAGCAGAAAATCTGTGACAAGTTGCGCGTATGTGCTTACGTGTGATACCCCCCTAAGTTAGGACGTTCCACTTTTAATTCAGATACATTACCTTCATTCATAACCGTACGAATAACGTTATTTTCTCCCAGAGTCACTGACATTATGTCATTATCTTATTTTTCACATATTTAGTTTTACATTGGCTAATAAACTTACCAGTTGACATTTTTTAATTTTGAATGCTTTTATTGTAACATATATTTTTATAATAACTAAGCAAACGACACTACTGAATTTGTCATAAAAATGTGAATTCATACAATTCGTACATCAGACATCGTTCAAAAATTTTACTGTAGAAGGTTTTTATCTAAAGAAGATATTGATACTGCAATTCATGATTATTTTGAAAGCATTCCAAAGAAAGAAGTAAAGAGAAAGAATATTGAAGTGTATTATTTATGAAGGGAATTACTTGACCATAAAAAAATTCAATGAGAATATAATTCATTAGTCACGTGATATGTCCGATATATTAAATAAAACTCGTTAGTACCATGTTTTAATACATTATGAATATGTATATCAAAAGTTAGGTTAACCTAATGTGTTACAAAAAATCATTATATTCTCTCATTAAATATAAGCTCGTGATATGATTAATAATCGAAAATATGGCTCGTGAAACCGAAGCAGCACATTTCAATCGTCCTTCGGGCTCGTGAAATCTGCAGCTCGGTTTCACTCGAGAATATCATCGATGATAATCATATCACTTGTTATATTAAGTATGAAAATATAATTTCATTTTAAATTTTTAAAAAATAAATAAATACGAGCCCAAACTTATATTAATTCGGCCGGTTTACATTTTCAATAAATTATAAAATCTACACAAATGGATAGAAATTGCTACAAAATTCTTTCGGCTACTTTAAATTTAAAAAAACTGAGCCAAATGACTGGTGATAATAGTTCGACCGGTATTTTAAGGATTATCTTCTAGTCCAGATTTAGCCTGTACCTTTACTTTTGGCAAATGAAAAGTAACTTCGTAAAAATCAGGTATGTGCAGTAAAAAAAAATACTAATAAAGGTGATGTAACCCGAATATTAAATCGCGGAATACTTGAATAACATAAACAGTTTTTGTAAGTTTAAACTTTGATAAGAATTATTTGCGATCAACCGTAACATATTTAACATAGAAGTAGGCCGTAGGGTCGAGGAAAAAAAAAATTAAGTTTAAACTCTATATTTTAAATTAGTGGAAAGTATTTGTACAAATTTCTTATTATTTGGGAGGGTTTTATAATTTGTTTGTTGAAAATGTTAACTGGCCAAACTAATATGAGTTTGGGTGTATATCATCACGGCATATTACCCATTGCTAGGTGTGCCAATCTGCTTTATACACAGATATAGGTAATGATGATGACAAATTCGTACCGTGCGTTTACCAGGCGTCACCACAGGGGCACTCATTGCATGCACTACAACACAAATAAACATAATTTGCAAAATTTTCATCTATTTCTTTATGTGAATCATAATAAGCATGTAGGTCAAAATTTCGTAAGTGTAAAATTTGTTTATTTATTTGTTAATGTTTTCGTATTATTATGATAGTCATCTTAATGTTGCAAAATTGTATTTCCTTGCAAATTATCTTGAACAAATAGATAATTATTAAAAAATAACTTTTTCATTTTATATATTTTCCACAGGTTGTTACACATAAATTTCCTTTCTTTTTTCTTTGATTAACCGTCTGAAACTAAAACTGTACGGAGTATTGAATCTGAGTGTACGAAATTTTTATTAAATCATACAATAGAAATATTTTCCGCGGGTCATGAAAAATGACGTAACAATTGTTCGTTGCCTCATACAGCATTATTATAGTGAATTCCTCATTAAAAATGTAGATGGCGCTGATGATACATTAGATAAACAAAAACTAAATTTATGCTAAGTGAAACCGTAGGTAATTTAATGTTTATCTTTCCTCAATTAAAAGTGTAAAGTTGAGTAATATTTCAGTAAAAAAAATCATCAAGGTTGGTGAGGAAAACAATCGATGTCACCAATTGTGGTTCTGAACATGCAGATTTGTACGAAGTCATCAGAAGTAAACAAATACCTACTTTCATGTTTGTACATATGGAATGTCGCATTGAAAGACGTAACATAACAATTTCAATGTTAATTTTGAAATGTTAAATTACTTAATTATAATTAAAATTATAATTACTAACGTCAAACACAAATTGTCAAATAAAAAGAGTACCTGTCTAGCTGTCAGTCTGCGTATTTTTTTTATAATTCCATGGCACCATAGATTTGATTTAATTAATATTAGCATTTAAATATCTTCGATTTTTTCTGTTCTGGTTAATTGAAAATTATGAATTAGAATACTATTAGATGCATTTTTTTGCTACAAAAAACTATTTGGTTGAAAAATAATTAAAGGATTTGAACATTTTGAAATTAATATTGAAATCGCTGTGGTGGGTCTTACAATGCACAAACCCGTATGTGTATATCTTCAATTAATTTTCTTACGTATTTTGATTAAATACGCAACATTCCCTATACGTACACCTTCGTACGAGTCAAAAAGTACTTTTATCTCCTACTTCTAAATAAAATAAATAAAAATAAATATTTCATCACGGCATATTACCCATTGCTGGGTGTGCCAATCTGCTTCGTACACAGATATCGGTAATGATGGAATATTTGTACCGTGTGGGCGCTTACCAGGCGTCACCTCACGGGCACTCATTGCTGGCGTGGAGAGTGCGCCACAGGAGTCAATTTTGTGCCAATAAAATGCGATGTAATTTTTGGCGTCGGTCGGGATCGAACCCGGGTCCCCAGATTCGCGACCAGACACGCAGGCACACGGCCACTATTTTTTAAATCTATGTATCTGATAGCAAAAGTATGCCAGAAGTAAAACATTTTGCCTCTAGGACTCTAGGGAGAAATGTGTCAAAAATAAACCCTATAGAGTTTATATTATTTTGACAGTTCAATTATCTAATATAGGTTATACGCTGCATCGTACATTTTTCTAGATTTCGGTAATAAGTTTAGAACAGCTGTCCTGAAAAAAAAATATAGGTACACTCTGTATCTCCGAGTTGATCCACACGTCATTCATTTCTGGTGCAAGAATTGCTAAACTTTTATCTAGCATCTTTGTCGTACACACATAACATACATGACTTTTATTCGCTATCTCATTATCGTCGGTTTTTCAGAGGGGTATACGCTATCTCCGTCCAACCGACGGCAAAAAATTGTAATTTTCAAATATTTGAATTATTTGATTATTCATGTCATTCTGTCAATCATGTGATAAAGACGATTTTTTGATTTTGGCATCGATAATTCAAGTTTCGTTGTGTGGTGGTAGTTTTATTAATTCTTGGTATTATATTATGTATTTTGCTATTGCAAAGACGGTGTTTCTAAATTTGCCAACAATTATTGCAACATATTGCTTTTGGACAATATAAAGAGGTATCTATATTTCATCCATTATACTTAATATCGTATTTATTCAATTCGTTTAGTATTGCTAAATAACTATTTATACTTCGAATTTTGATGTATAACAAAACTGACACAATATAGATTATATTTATTTTAATACTGTCAGTTTTGACATTACATCATAATTATTCAATTGATTTATTATTGCGAAACAAATGTCTTACTTCGGATTTTGATGAATTATAATATTCACACGGTATAAGTTATACTATATACTGTCAGTTTTCAGTTTTGATTTATATGAATTGACGTCATCAATTCCCTCTCGCCCCTGCGATTTGAATCATATGGTTACAAATTATGACGTGGGGGTCAAGTCGTGGAAACGGAGTTTATACATTATTTTATTTTCCATTGCGAGGAAATAAGAAATAAATAAATAACTCGTGAAAACATTTTCCAAGCTAGCTCAGAAAAGAAGTAATTTCCGATCTATATTCCGCATGATCACGAAAAAAAAAAATTATATTTATATTCATTTATACCGATGTACCTACTTGACTAAAAACCTAACATCAAATGTTCGTCTATTGGCAAAGGGGCGTGATGATGTACTTACACGTATTTATTTTTTGTTGCAGACGAGTTGGCGATCGGAATATACGTGATAAGGTGGAGGAGGAGTGAGCAACCTTGTAAAGTTTGTATAAAGTAACCAAACCTGCCTATAGGGTGCCGGTTCTAAAGTCACTTTCAAGAAACTGTACATGTACCTAGGACTTTCTAACCGGCTTGTTTTATATATAAATTCAGTACAAAACGTTTACAATGTATAAATTAATGAATTCATACACAGTAATTATTATAGTGATTGTTTTAAACCGTTTTTAATACGATTATCGGGAGTGTACATAATAAAATAACTTTGTAGAAATGTGAACAAAGTTTGTTTTAAATACAAATGTGCAATTTTAATAATGTCTAATTAAAATAGCGTTATTTATGACTGTATTTAAGATGTGCAGATATGAACGCGAGGTGAGAGGCCAAGCGTAGTCATGGCAACAACAAACAAACAAAGCGCGGGTGAAAATCACCCTCATCATACATATGACCGGGGGCGAATCACAACGATCGAGAAAAAATATTTAAATTAATATTATGTACTCGTACGTTTAATATATTTTGCAATACCTACATTGCAGCATGTGCTGTTTCCAAGTTATGAGTTTTGTTACAAACGCAAGCATGCCTGTACATTTACATTGCATGTTGTACATATTGTTCATATTCGAAGTACCTTCATTAATTCATTACACCTACTAATTAATGTTCATAAAATATACATAATTTAATCCTACATAATAAAAAATATGAGCACTTGTTCGTTTTAAAAATGTAGTTCTGGCTGTATAGTCTATAATGTTGCCTTGGTTGTAATGGTAATCATAGGCCGTCGGGCGTATGAAGTTTCTGGAGACAGCTCCTCATTCATTTGAGACTTGTCTGTACTCTGTCTAAAAAAGCGATTTTTTTTGACAGATTATTGTGATTCTGTTGGTTGCTAAGTGCTGTAGCCAAGCACGGTTTACACAAACACAATTCAGATATGTCAATTCTGATTTAATTCATTGTAAGTGCTGTGCATTATTTGTTGTTGTATTGTCGTTATTTCCCTGTATTTATTCTCTTACGGTTTTGTGCAATTGGAGCTTCTTTTTAAACATCGAAACTGTTTTGGTGTAAAACTCCTAAACCATGCCCCAATTAACTGTCACAATTCTTTCGTTATTTCAAATATAATATGCCCTATAGGTGCATTCAATGAAGTAAGCAAATCAAGCAAATGCTAGGTAAGCAAACGAGACTTGTTACTTTGTACACTGAACGATTTGCTAGGTATATGACGAACTGTGATTGACAACTGTCATCGAGAAAGTTATACATTTGTCAAATATAACATGTGTATCCCTCGTACCTCTTTTATTGGTCTGGAAAGTTATACAAAATGAATTTATAGATAGGTACAGTTATTTGCAGATAGTGGTCTAAGAAAATACTTCAAATTTAATAATTTTATATACATTCATCACAAAACTTTGAAATTCTTTTTGAAATGTAAAATAAATAAAAAAAATATTTCATCACGGCATATTACCCATTGCTGGGTGTGCCAATCTGCTTCATACACAGATATCGGTAATGATGGAATATTTGTACCGTGCGGGCGCTTACCAGGCGTCACCTCACGGGCACTCATTGCTGGCGTGGAGAGTGCGCCACAAAAGTCAATTTTAAATGCGATGTAATTTTTGGCGTCGGTCGGGATCGAACCCGGGCCCCCTAGATTCGCGACCAGACACTGAGGTTGATAAAAACACCATAAAATGATATAGAAACAGTACAAGGTAACTTCAAGCAAGAAATTTGGCGCTTGAATTGCTTGCGAGCAAATCAAGCAAATGCTAGGCTAGCAAAGTCGTTCAACAAATTTTACTTCCGGTTGCTTATTTTGCTGAGCTTATTGAACGCACCTTGTCTCAAACAATGGCGTCAGATTTTGTGGATTTAATTTTCTAGGTTGTTATAAATAGGGTGGATTATGATAATACGTATTGTTGGTTATATTTTTCGGATAATTTTAAAGTGTAGGTATGAGGAAGAACTTTATTAATAAGAAACAGAATCATTTCCCATAACCAACATAAAGTCTTGTCATATTTCACACTATTTATACCAACTTAGAAAATTAAATCCCTAAAATTTGTCGTCATTGGTTGAGACTGTGTGGAAATCAGTTCCCAAATGAATCCGAACTGGTCTTCTGTTTGTATTTGAATCAATTATTTAAATAATCCAGTAAAAGGATTTTGATTCTTCATGCAAAACCCATTCAGTTTACTGCAACTGTGACATAATAATTTACATGTAAATTTCTTTCTGTGGTAGGTACTTCCGAAAAAACAATCCCATTTCATGGAAAAATAAATTGTATGGTACCTTATTCTTAAGATTAATACTTTCACAATTTAAATTTGTTTCAAATATTTTTTTTGTGCTTTGTATGATTTACTTATTTCAGTTTAAAAGCAGGGTATAGTCATGTAAAACCTTAAAAAATATCCGTTGCAACAGTAACGAGTCAATAAAGTGCATAGTCGTTTGACATTTTCTATTTTAAGTACTCTTGCGTGTTTCATTTCAGTAATTATTCTACTTTTCAATATATTGTCGTTATACTACCGACTGATAAAATAGTGTACGCTCTAGATTTGGAAAGATTCTTTTCTGGTGTTTCGGCACCACTTACACGATTGTTAATAATTATATTATTTATTTACATTTATATTTCCTCGCGTTTTGGTTGTCATCTATCAGTTTTTAAAAGTACATTTAGTACTACAATAGAAGCTCTGTAGAGGGCCAGCAGTGTTCTTGTACTTGCTTGCGTTTGACGAAGTTCTATCAGATGTTGCATTGCAGTTGATGATGCAAACGAAGTTCTGGTCGTATTTAAGTGATTTGGTCGTTGTTAACGTAAAGAAGCAAAGGTGAAGCAAACATTGCAGCAGTGAGGAGGATTCTATTTGTGAAGCACGTTGTAAGATTGTGGCCGTGATAAGATTGTACTCGCTAACGGATGTGGAACAAAACCTTTGTTCTTTTTCTTCCCGTCTCCCCGTGCTTTGTGTTTGCGTTGCCGTAACGACGCGCTGGCCGAAATAGACTGCAAAAAGCATATTAAACTTGTACATAAATCTCTAGCGTATTTAAATTGTATGTCACGAATTCGACCAATTTTTATTAATGTAATTTTACCATTTTAAATTATTGTCGTTGTGTATTTCTGCGGTTCGAAAACAGAACAAAATTCATACCGCTTGTATATTATAGGTAATAAAAACAAATAAATTGTAAAAATTTCGACTTGTCATGCATCAGTGTTAGGTTTATTTCGACATTATTTTGTAAAGGTAAGTTCATTTCACTTGGACCCAAACAAAACGCCATCTATATCTTGTTCACAATGATGTTACTACTTGAACACTTAAATAATTTTTTAATAGTCAATCTTACAATAACCGCATAAAATTTTATCTGCCAGTTAAAAAAAAACTGAAGCGAAATGAACTGTCAAATGATAAATTTATCATTACTATCGTTAAACCGATTTAATATTGTGTATTTATCTGAAAGTTAAAATTTTAACTGGAGATCACAAGATTGATCCTTAGTAAGCATTAGAATATTTGGAATTAGCATTCCTCTGGAACCTTTATACAACAAGTTCAGTAAAGAAACCTATTTCCTCTGATCTGTAAAGTAATACTGAAATCATATGAATGGGAAATATGTGATTCTACACGAATGCTTGTTTGATTAAATTTTTTAGTTTGATTTGAAAATAATTTATTTCTAACTTCACCCGTCGATAAAAATGTTCAAAGCTACCAACATTTAAAAACATAGATTAGTAGTATTTTCTCTAAAATAACAAATCATGTTGTTTTTTATTTGTACCAATATATTTTTAAATGGTAGCCCTCCTAAATAATTAGTTAGGGTGACTAAAATTTTGAGTAAATACTACCATGACCTACAGCCATGGGTTAAAGTCATTGAACTATTGTATAATATTAAAGGGAAGAACAATTGAAAAATCTAATCGTGTCCGTAAGGAATTTATAGGCTGGCAACAGTTGGAAACTGACTTTTTTCTTCGTCCTAGTAAATTTAAATAAATGTCCATAAATTCAAGAAAAATCTATTGGTATTTTTACAAATTTACCAAGCCTATCATTATTTATACCAGGTGTTAAAGAAAGGGTAAAAATATTTGAGGGTAAATAAATTAATTCGTAATTATTTCCTATTTAACGTCTGTGACGTGATTTTAATAAATATTTTATGTTGGCAGTGGCGCAGTAAAAAATAATTAAATAAAAATAAGAAATAAGTTTCTGAATTTTGAGAAAATTCTTTTTGATTGAGATTCAACACATCGATTTTTTTACCCTTTTTTAACATCCTGTTTAATTTGCAAATAACAAAACACTAAACCAACGTTTTTAAACTTTTATTCAACATAATTCTCACAAATGTGAGTTTCAAATGCGTTTTCATAGATAGCGCTGTTAAAATATCAACATAAGGCAAAATATTTAAAAACTACGAACATCTTTTCTGTAAAAACTCTAAACGTTGGCTTTCCAACTAATACTAACATTAATCCATCGAAATGGCAAGCTTCTTGCTGATACACTGGTTATTTTATATTGCCATATTAAATCACTGATACAGTTGTTAAAGTGTAAGAATTTTCTACAGTTTAATTCATAACTTTGGGAAATGGTTTAGTAAATAATATTGATATTTTATTTTCTTAAGTACTGAAATTCTTATTATGAACAAGAAATAGTGACATTCTGCAATCCATAGACTAATTTATTTTCCTTCAGTTTAGAAGTGATGAATTTTTAAATCATTCTGTAGTTGTTAACGAATGAATTTTCACAAAATTGTATGAATAAACCATACGAATTTTGTGACATAATTCAGTTCATCATTTCTGTCTGAAGGAAAATTGTCAATGTATACAGTTAGTTACAATATTTATTTTTACAATATAAGCAAGTTTATTCTACGTTAAAATAGTAAAGGATTGTAGAAATGTATAAAGGCGAAATAATGAACAAGGGTCGAACTTAAATGAATTTATTTTGATTAATTCTGACGCATACAACTCGAGATTTCTGAACAAAAATGTTTGAAAACCAGAAGCAGTTGTTCGCAGCAGCCTCCACGTTGTGTGATTTGTTTTCCTGTTGTTTTCGTTAGCCCACCGCGACTCGTTCGCGTGGAGGCTGTTCGCGAACACCTTCGGAGTTGCCATAAGCAGAACCCGGCCGTGGTTCGCTCCCAGGACCTGTAATAGTTTTATCTTTGCACACAGATCGACACATTTGACATGACACAATACACACTGACATTCAGACACGACACACAACACAGTTCACTTGACCACGGATTTTACTCTGTCTGTGATGGTGAATGCGTCATTTTAACAATGTAATTATAATTGATATAAAATAAATTGTACATAAAATCGATGTATGTATATGCTCTTCGTGTGATATATAAAAAATATTTAAAAGATCTTACACTTTTGTTTTTCATTGCAATTCCTCTTCATTATTTTTTTAAATGTTCTTCTTCTAATATCCACAGAATTATCCATCCAACCTAAAAGATTTATATCCTACTTACTTACAGGAAGTTAGAACAAAATGAACATCGTCTCTGAACTTGGGACCTCTTCGTTTTTATAGCAAAGAGCTTTTGCTTTTCCTATGAATAAATAGGTAAGAAAATAATGAAATACATTAATTTGAGGGTCAAGATATTGGGAATATGAAAATTTGATAGCCGATGTTCTGGAAAATAAAATTTACACTATCATATTAAACAGTTATGTTGTTAAGTTGCGAAAATTGTCAGTTAGAACCTCCGTTAGAACTTAGTTAATCAACGTTTTACGATATCGTTGCCAGTAAAAATATGGAATTATTCAGGTAGCATTTTTTCAGGTTTAAGAAAAAAAGATGCAAAAGTAGGTACAACATCCACTAAAAAATTACAGGGTAGAAAGTTTTCGTCTGAAGAAGATACTGCAATTTATGTTTATTTTGAAAGCATTTTAAAAAATCTGTTGTGGCCAGCACAATACCTCTCGCCACTTCCTGACCCCCATATTTGCTTGTCAAGTCCAACAAAGTCACATGACTGCTCGCGCCCTATAAATTTCTCATGTCTTTTCTTTATGTTCAGATTATTTTTATAATTTTAAATTTATTTTTGAGGAAGTTTTCTCCTATACTTCTAAATGTTCGAATTTCTTCTAATTTCTTGCCGGTATTTCTGATGGGTATATGTATATAGCTATAATTTTAAATATTTAATTGTTATTATTGTTATACAACAAGAAATAGTAAACTTACCAATGTCACAGAAAAATTCTTCAATAATGTCAGTTAAACTTCTTCATTTAACATAAAAGCGTATTTTGACGTTTTACTACTATGTTGCCAAAAAAGAATGTCTAAGATTTATTTTCAGCTAAAATCTCCATAAAACCGTATTCGTACTATGACAAATTCTGAATCGGCTCTTATCCACTGTCATGTGTTTAGTTAAATTAGACTTAGGTCAAGTTTTAGAATTGAGCTGCCAATACCGCCCAAATAGGTTTATGAACTACTGTTGGTTTTTGACAATGACGTTTTTCTGTCATTTACAAACATCTGATGGTTACTATAGAGTTGTTTAGGCTCTGAAATTTATTACGACAGAATATTTTATATATTACTTTTTTATCTCAATATATGGAAGATATAATAAAATTTTAAAATGTATGGAATAGAGAATTTTACATTCTTTAATACTAATAAAAAAAAATTCAAAAAAATAATATTTAGAATTTTTTTTAAGATACTTCTACTTCCGGTTTTCCAATTGGTACCAAAACCTATTCAACTCTTCCCATTAATGTTAGATTGAGGAATTCGTAGTCAAAAAGGTCTTTAGTCTTATAGAATTTGAGATATCGTGTCTCCAACAACCTCACACACACACACACACAAACATTGTAAAAATGTTAAAATCGGATTCTATGGACCTTAAATCGTGCTTATTCAATAAAATCTGGATATGCGATTTTTAGCATTAATCCAATACCTCTCTTAGCGAGAGGTAAAAATAATTGGTTGGGAACTTTCAAGAAGGAAAGAAAAGATGAAGTTGCATTATTGTTGAAAGGAACTACTTTGAGTTTGAAAATAATAGAAAATAAAATTCTAGAGTGGCCCTCGAATCTCGAATATACGCTACCACCCACTCAATTTTTTTTCTGTTAAATTACAACAAATTCAAAATTTAAAGGACATAGTAAACTCATTTCTTTTATTCTAGGTTTCTTAAATTTTAACACAATTTGGAATCATGGCATTGATACAGACTGCCAGAAACTTAACTCTTGACATACGAGAATAATCCTTGAAATGGAGATCATTGTAATTATGGTTTACATTTTCCTAATAATATACATTTCTCGTAACTTGAAATTCTCTGATTTCTTGCTCAATTGGTCTGCTAAATAATTACCATATCCATTATACAATGTACAAAAAAATATATTTTTCAAAATCTGTAGTTTTTTAAACTACTTATTGCATTATATTTTTTCTACAAATCTACTATTTAATGTTTGTTTGTAGGGTTAAAAAAGTCATTTTCTGACACCAATTTAAAAAGTGACAGATCATTGTTACTTTTAACACTAGTGTTAAAAGTGAATTAGTTATCTTGAGGCGATTTCGGGCAACAATCGATCAACTGTTCACTAGTTCTATTTCTTTTTATTATAGTTTCGTCTTTTATTTTGAAATGTCAAAATTAGAATAATTTTATTTTATAAAATATTTTAAGAAATTCTTTATTATTTACGACTGTATACTTCATTTCATCCTCCAGTGCTAAATATAAACACATTTTGATTTTTTTATTTACTTACATTTTAATTGTCAAAGAAACTGGTTGTGACAGTTTTAATATGTCATATCCAACAAGTTAATCAGTCGATTTTTAGTGACACCACTGACCACATTATAAGGTAACTATCCAAGTGAACGAGTATGTCAGTCGAAATCGCCTTTGGTAACGAATGGAAAAACAAATTGACATTTTTGGCATATGTCAAATAATTATTAGAAATACAAATATAAATGAAAGAAATAGAATGTCACTTTTAACACTTATATCACAAATAAATATTTGAAATTTCGTCCAATAAAAATATTAGTAAAAAAGTTCACTTATATTCTTCACTATTAAATTCTAAACCAAGCAGATTGAGAAAGACAACTTCATAACGGTAATTTTTTTTTTGACCATTGTCTATAGTGTGTTTTACGTTTCACATGAGAAAATAGCTGATGGCGCTTGAGTGTCAACCATTTTTACATGCTAAATAATTTAAATTTGCCAAACCAAACTTTCTCAAAACTGTACCTCTTCACGCGGAAAATAAAATCTGATTAGTGATTTAGGTGTACAATTTTATTTTCTGCAACATTTATTTGAAACAATTTTGTCTAAAATAGGGAAGTAAATACACAAAATAAAAAAAAATAACATTGTATTTCCCATATAACGGATTTCAACTAGAAACCCGGTATATACAGTGTGTTCAATAAAAATCCTAACTCAGAGTAGGCTATGAACAGAGAAACGAATGTCTGATCATTATTCAATTCAAAAGTCAAGTTGTCAAAATTGATTTTGAAATGTAACAAAGAATAATACAGTGTATTACCATTCGCCGTTTTCTATTTTGTTTCCATTTCTAAAATAAAATTCAAGAAGGAAAGCTTTGATTTCTTTAGATAACATTTTTGACAAGGTTTTTTTTCTCAACACACTGTATAACGAACTATAATAAATATTTTAAAATTGACATCAAAACTAAAAACGAGCATTGAGCAGACAAGTGACTGTTTCAGTGAACGCAATAGTCTTTTGAATACATCCATTAATTTCGTTTATATTCGTAAAAATTCGTTGAAATGAAACAAACCAGCGACAGCGGAAGAAGAATGTAAGTGAAATGTTTTTTATTACAAAAATTAATTAAACATTTTTTGAAATGATATTTAATGTTCATATTATTTAGAGAAAAATGGTATATTTCTGTACAATTAAATTAAGCACACAAAATATTTTATACTTTGAAGTGGACATGATAAGATGCCTAGGAACGAAAATATGTAAATTTGTCATTTTTCTTATTAATGTCAAAATGCCGCGTCATTTAGACAGTAATTCTAAAATTAGAATTATAACTAGAATAGAAGATGGTTTCTCTATAAGACAAATCGCTCGACTGATGAACATCAGCAAAGACACCGTCTACATTAACCAAATGATATTTTTAAGCTAAGTGCTAAGTAAGTTTTTCTATTTATTTACCAATTTTATAGCGATCAAGTATGGTGTTTGTCATTCATTGAAACTGATGCTAAGCAATTAAAATAAACAAGAAATATACAACTAAAATTTGTGAATAATAGTCGCAAAACTTGTGCTTAGTTTTATTGCACAGAAGTGTACTTGCCTGAATATATTAGCATCATATACTTTTTCTATTAAATTTTATTTTACTAATTGTTTTTACACATCTTCGGGTACAAACTTTAAGGGCATATAGTACTGATTAAAACAAGTAAAAAAAGCTGTGTCCGATCTTCTATAGTTTCCGAGATATAATTGTGTTTTTATAGTCTACTTATTCGCGTAGACAAAATTTTATTCGATCACTGTTTTTGTCAGTTTTTCTTCGATTCAAATACAAAATGACTTTTTCTTACTCATTTCAGGCTTACTATAAGCCAGCATTTCTCAAACGCCGGTCCGTGGTACTCTTGTATATTTTGTCATATAATACTTTTCCACTGTACCCCTGAAATAATTCAGTGAGCAAATGTAGTTCCCTGATTTTAGGAAATTATCATAAGCGAATTCTGCGAGTAAAAACAAATTGACACACCAAACAATAGATAAGATGGGTGTACCTAAATACCTAGAAAGACATTACAGTTCATTTAAAGTTTTTTTTTATTAACTAGGTTACTTATGGTCGACAGGATATTTAGTAAGTTTAGAAACCTTGTTTAAATAAAATATGATCAGTTACTTATGAAAAAGCTGTCAAATTGATTTCTTGAAATTTGACAATTATTCATCTTTATTTTCGGTTCCCAAATGATATCTAATAAAACGTTCGTCGAATTTGTTATGTATGTATTTTAAAATAAAAATCTGTTGTGGCCAGCACAATACCTCTCGCCACTTCCTTTTTTGGTTACATAAGTATAGGGCGCGAACAGTCATGTTACATTGTTGGCCTTGACAAGCAGATGTGGGGGCCCGTTTCAGAATGATAATTAGTCAGTATGTTTCATTCAGAATTTCAAGATTTTCTAAATACACGTAGTTAATTTGTCACCAGGAGTGTGGAATTTACTTGTCGAGGAAAATAAACCATATGGAATTGGAAAATCACTAAATTTAGAATGAGAAATTATGATACTTACATCTATATACATAATTACTAGCTATCATTCTGACATGAGTCCCCATATCTGCTTGTCAAGGCGCCCTATTGTATTTAACATTTCTTGTATACCTACATTCTACACCAAAAATTGTACTTACATATATCTATTCCTTATATTTAGATTGTTTAATTTTAAATTCATTATATGAAGAAATTTTGTCCTCTTCTAATTTTTCGAAATGTTTCCAAGTCATTGTCAGGATTGACTGTATTTTTGAAGGATATATGTAATAGACCTATAATCTTAAATATTTAACTACTAATACATTAAGAAATAATATAATGTATATGTACTTCCCAGAAAAACTCTTTAGTAATATCTATGAATTTCTGACACTGACATTTATCTGTCAGTTCAACTGGTCAACTATTTTCCATGGCATCCTTTCGGCTGTAAAATTTATTATAACGTTATTTTATTTATTATATTTCTTTTATCTCTAAATCCATAGAATATATAATAAAATATTTAAATGTATCAGATAGAGAATTTAATTTTCTTTAATATTACCAAGAAAAATTTTCAAAAAATATTATTTAGAAGATTTTTTTTCAAGAATCTTCTACTTCCGGTTGTCCAATTGTTACCAAAACCTTTTCAGATCTTCCCATGAATGTCCGATTGGAAAATACGTAATTAAACAATTTTTAAGTCTTATAGTTTTTGAGTAATCGTCCTTCCAACATCCTACATACATACACACACACACACATACATCCACACACACACACACACACACACACACACAGATCATCGTAAAAATGTTAAAATCGGATTGTAGGGACCTTAAAACGTGCTTATTCAATAAAATATGGATATGTGATTTTTAGCATGAATGCAATACCTCTCTTAGCGAGAGGTAAAAAGACGAAGGAAAGAAAAAAAATGGGATTAGATTTTGTTTATAATTGGTCAACCGGAAGATTTTTACAGATTTTCTTGAAAAAACGCTGTTAAATATGATTTTTCACATTTAATGTTATTCTAAATATTAAACAATATTGTATTCTCTATACGATTTTATTGCATTTTTTCTTCGTATTCAATGGATTTAGAGTTAAATAATTATAAACATATTAAATTTATAAGATAATTCTGATTGACAGATGTCAGTGTCAGGTGCAATTGATATACGAGCCCAAACTCATAATAATTCGACAAGTTTACATTTTCAATAAATTATAAAATTTACAAAAATGGTTAGAAATTTCAACGAAATTCTTTCAGCTTCTTTAAATATAGACTCAATACTTTAAAAAATTGTGGACCAAATGACTAGTGATAATAGTTCGGCCGGCATTTTAAGGGTCATTTTCTAGTCCAGATTTAGCTTGTACCGCACCCTTTACTTTTGGCATATGCACCTTGCAAGATATATAGGATAATACTCACAGGAAAATGTGTAGAGCGTAGGGATACAATACCTAATAGAATTGAAACTGATAAACGCAATGTAACCTAATATTAATGGCCAGTTGTATCAACGTTACTTAAAAATTTTGAAACCTTCTATTTCTACCTTACTTTTATATGGAAAGATTCCATTAGATTTTGGAGTAAATCAGATAACCGGAAATGGCACTTTCCTGGATGCTCAAAATAGTTTTTCTTCGAAAAATACCTTTAAATGTTATTTTTACACAATTAGTCATGATAAAAATTAAAGTTTTTTAAATTTTCTGCAGGCTCGCGTTAATACTTTTTGTATATATTTTATGGATAAATTTCTAAAATTATTTATAATTATAATCCCGGAGTCTACGCTTTAAGGGCTGCTTTGTACAGAGATATCGGTAATAATGATGACATATTTGTACCGTGCGGGCGTTTACCAGGCGTTATTTCACGCGAATCTG
Organism: Harpalus rufipes; assembly: GCA_951394225.1. NCBI lineage: Eukaryota > Metazoa > Arthropoda > Insecta > Coleoptera > Carabidae > Harpalus > Harpalus rufipes. The sequence continues at coordinate 14,404,970 of OX596274.1, forward strand.
GGGAACTGGGTTCGATTTCGACCGACGCCAAATATTTTACAATTTTAAAGAGTACAAAATTGACCCCTGTGGTGCACTCTCCACGCCAGCAATGAATATAAGCAAGTATATAAATAAATAAAATAAATATATCATCACGGCATATTACCCATGCTGGGTCTGCCAATCTACTTTGTACACAGATTTCGGTAACGATGATGACATATATATAAATTGTGGGTATTACGTCACAAATATTTATTGCTGGCGTGGAGAGTGCACCACAGGGATCATTTTTGTGTCATTTAAAATTCGAAATATTTAGCGTCGGTCGGGATCAAACCCGATATTTAAATTTAATTTAATTTGAACTGTTTACTTGAATAAAAATTAAATTAAACAGGAGGCATTGTGTTGGCCACATCCGATTTTTTAATATTAAAGAGCCAACATTTCAAAGGCATTCATTTATGAAATGAACGAGCAAAGAATATATTCAGGTTGACAATAGTTTTCAATCCATTGTGTCCAAAGCACTTCCGAAGTTTTATTCCATATCTCCTCTCGTTTGTCTTATAGGGGCTTTAATTTTGGGGATATAAAATTCAGCAATTTCTTACCCTCGTATTCTGGCGTCAAGATCGCTGTACTTTGTCACTTCCATCAGGTTAGGTCTTAGGCCAAATCCTGCCTTAGTGGACACCGGTCATCTCATTATCCTCGCTACATTGGGTCCCCCGCGCTTCCGGTTCACAGTTCGCTACCCAAGGATCAATTCTTGATTGATTCCCACTCACGATACAATGCAGAGATTTTCAATTTTGATTCAAGATTCAAGCTAACGGAAAAATGGACGGATTGCCGGATTCGAGATGGCTTACTTTTATTGAGAATTCAATGATACCAACAGTTTAGAATTTATGGTATTTGTTTATCTCCATGAAACAAATATGTTACGGAAAAGACGTAAAATCAATTCAAGATTTTGGGAATATGAAGCTTAAATCGACAAAAAATCAGTAGATTTGGTTAATTTTCCCTTTGTATCCAAATTGCCTCGGCAATGAAACGGTAGAATCTGCTATAAATCTGGTATTTTAGTGCCCACGTATTTCCAATATGGCACAGTTTGTAAAATTTATAAATAAATTATATGAAGCTGAAAGTTGTTGAAAATTGCCAAAAAATCGTTAAAATATTTATAGAGATTATGTTGAATTATAGAGAATTTAGTAATTATGTTATTAAATATTGCAAAAGAGACTAATATGCAATACATTCAAATATAAGTATATTATCAATAAATTTGCAAGAGGAAATATAAAAAAATACTCCTATTATACTATATTATATTATAATACTGTAATTATAACTTTAACACCTTAATACAAGTATTTAAAACACTATAAACAATTATATATAGTAGTATGTTTTTATCAAATAATAAAATATTAGTTCATTTTACAACATTGAAATTCGTTTTTAACCTCTACTCGCTAAGAGAGGAATTGGATATTGGATTCATGCTAAAAATCACATATCCAGATTTTAATAAATAAGCACGTTTTAAGGTCCCTACAATCTGAATTTAATATTTTCACGATGATGTTTGTGTGTGTGTGTGTGTGTGTGGATGTATGTGTGTGTGTATGTGTGTGTGCGTGGGGATGTTTCTCAAACACAATAATATTTAATATTGGTTTAATTACATATTTCTCAATCGGACATTAACTGAGAAGAGCTGAAAAGGTTTTGGTAATAATTGGACAGCCGGAAGTAGCAGATTATTAAAAAAAGAATCTTCTAAATATTATTTATTGAAAATTTTTGTTCTTACTAATGTTAAAGATGAGTAAATTCTTTATTTGATATTTTATTACATCTTTTACAGATTTAGAAATAAAGAAATATAAGGAATAAAATAAGCTGTTGTAATAAATCTCACAACCCAAATAATGTCATGGAAACTAATTGAAAAATTAAAATGTTTGTAACTGGCAGGTAAATGTCAGTGACAAAAATCCAAAGACATTACTGAAGATTTTTTCTGGGAAGTACATATATTATATTACTTCTTATTCTATTAATAGTTAAATATTTAAAATTATAGGTATATTATATATACCGGTCAGAAATACTGTTAATCCCGACAATGAATTAGAAACATCTCGAAAAATTAGAAGAGAACAAACTTTCTTCAATTTAAAATTAAAGGATCTAAATATAAAAGATAGATATAAATAGAATTTTTGGTGTAGATTGTAGGTATACAAGAAATGTTAAATACAATAGGGCGCGAGTAGTCATGTGACTTTGTTGGCTTAGACAAGCAGATATGGGGACCCCTGTCTGATTGATAGCTAGTAATTATGTACATAGATGTCAAATATCATAATTTTTCATTCTAAATTTAGTGATTTTCCAATATCATGTGGTTTATTTTCCTCGACAAGTAAATTCCACACTACTGGTGACAAATTAACTATGCGAATTTAGAAAATCTTGAAACTTTTAATCAAAAATTCTGACATTTGACATTTATGTACATAATTACTGAACAATATCACATGAGTGCTCACGCCCTATACTTATGTAACCAAAAAAGTGGCGAGAGGTATCGTACTGGCCACAACAGTTTTTTTTTACGATCATGAATTATTTATTATAACAATCATGTATAAAGTTTATGTTTATAATCTATTGCAATTTATATTATTAGTTTTATAAGTTATTATATTTAATACGCCATTTTAAACATTGTCTATGACAGCGAAGATGGAATTTCTTCTTCCCATCCCCACCATTGGAAACTATCCGCAAAACAATCTGAACACACAAATACAAGTATTACCATAGAGTATTTAATAATAAAATCTATTTACATTATTCTCGTAACCAGTGGGTTTAAGTTCTTCTTTGTTATTGCGATTTATATTTATACCGCAATGTCCATTCGGCGTGCCGCCTCCAGGTCCTCTGCGTTACTCAGGATCACCCCTGAATGCCAATTTTGTTGATTTCTGCCTTTCACAACACAAAAATAAAATAAAAATATGATTAAATAATTCCATTTTGTATTATTTTGAATATTATTTCAACCCAATGAATAACAAAATATATTTATACCTAACACTTTTAGAGAAATAAAATTTAACAATTTTTATACAAAACAAATCTATTGAAAAGAGATAAAGTCAAATAATTTTTAATGTAACAATTTAATATAATTTTTTTTAAAAATGACTAAAATTTATCACTGGTGTGGAGAGTGCTCCACAAGGGTACATTTTGTGGCATTTAAAATTTGAAATATTGGCGTTGGTCGAGATCGAATCCGGTTCTCCAGATTCGCGACCAGACCCTCAGGCACGCGGCCACGAGACTCCATAGGTATGTATTTAAATTAATAAAAAATAAATGGCAGGAGGTATTGTGTTGGTCATATCAGATTTTTTCTTAAGTTCTAAGTCTATATTTAAAGTAGTCGAAAGAATTTTGTAAAAATTTCTAATCATTTGGGTAGATTTTATAATTTGTTGAAATTTAAACCGGGCGAACTATTATGAGTTTGGATGCGTAGATTGTTCCAAAGAATTACTTCAAATTTTTTAAATAGCTGATTAGAGAATGTTTAATCATAAGTTTAATTTTTTGTGAATTACTGTTCTCTGAAAATCTACGCAGTAGTTTTTGTATCAAACTACCTAATATGAAACAATAAGTTAGATAATACTTGCAGTGACTTACGCACAGCATACAGCAGAGACATTGGACAATATGCTATATGAAGCATAATTTAGAAAATTCTTCAAACATATTGATAGATTTTATTATTTATTTCCACTGAATGATTTTAATTCACACACATGTTTCTGTAAAATATACAAAAAAAAACTCCAAAGAAAGTGTTTGTAGTTGATGAAGTCGTACGTCAAAAATTTCTTTCCCATGTAAACTTTTTTCTACATTATTAATTACCATTAAAAAATAAACTCATACATGTCACCTACTGATAAAGTAACAAGACTTTGATCACATCTGGAGTAAAAAATAATTCATCAGACTTGGACATTATTTTCCGATCTCTGATGTTCGATACATCATAAACACGAACAGTGTCCAGTGTTCAAACCGTCACAAATTGATTGATTTGCTGGCGATTATGAAAAGTTGACATTGATTAACGCCAAAGAGATCACTAGATACAGGCGACGTCTCATTAATTAACGCTTTTAATTAAACACACTGGATTATTAATCACATAAAAGTGGCCGGGCACTAAAATAATAATTCACTGATAGATTAGCGCGATTAGGTTACGCATTAAGTGAATAAGCTATGAAAGATTGACCCGCAGCTTAAAAATTTACATGCCGGGGCATATCTATTGCTTTCATACCATGTTCTTAATTATTCATACTATGTAGTATTGTAGCATAAAAAGTTCAATTAACATAATGGTAGGAAATGTGAATGTACATGCTTCCAAGATATCTATTTCGCGTGACATACAGGCGGGACATTCGAGTAACAGAAAAAAAATTACCGAACGTCCCAAAAAAAAGCTCACCTCTTGAAAATTGAAATTATATATCCAAAGGCTTAATATTCAATACATAGAAACTAGATGAAAACGAACGTTTCACTTTACAGGGTAGTGGCGGCTCGTATCTTTTCAACCGGAGAGGCGCAATAATTTAAAAAATCTGATGTGACCAACACAATACCTCCCGCCATTTACCTATGGCGTCTCGTTGCCGCGTGCCTGATGTCTGGTCGCGAATCTGGGGAATCCGATTCGATCCCGATCAACGCCAAATAATTCGAATTTTAAATGGTATAAAATTAACCCTTGTGGTAAACGCCTGCACAATACAAATATGTCATCATCATTACCGAAATGTGTGTACAAATCAGATTAGCACACCCAGCAATGGATAATATGCCGTGATAATATATTTATTTATTTCTTTATTTAAATACATACCTGCATATTTACTAATGCTAGAAATTATGTATATATTAAGTTCCTTCCCATAAAACTATTGTTCTATTTACAATTTTCCTCTTAAAACGTTACTATTATTAATTTTAAATGATAATTTTTTTGACAGTGACATTTATCTGTCAGTTACACACATTTGAACTGAACTATGTAACAATTAATACAATATTACTTTATAAATTTATCCATAAAATATATAGAAAAAGTATTAAAGGAATAATATCTAAAAAAAATCGCATATCGAGATTTTGGTAAATGACCACGTTTTAAGGTCCCTAGAATCCATTTTTAACATTTTCACGATGATGTCTGTGTGTATGTATGTATGTGTGTGTGGATCCTGTTTACGCTCTAACTCAAATACTATCATTCAGAAAGTTTTGGAACCACGTATTTCTACCTTAGTCTAATATGAAAAGAACTAATTAGATTTTGGTGGCAATCGGATAACCTAAAATGGCAGTTTACTTGAAGCTCAAGATAGCTTTCTTCCAAAAATACCTTTAAATGTAAATTTTTCTCAATTTGTTATTAAAAAAATTAAAGATTATTCCATTTTCTACAAGTTTGCTTTAATACTTTTTCTATATATTGTATGGATAAATTTAAAAAGTAATATAAAAATTATATACATAGGTAAATGGCGGAAGGTACTGTGTTGGTCACATCAGATTTTTATAATAACAAATTGCGAAAAAATAACATTTAAAGGTATTTTTTTGAAGAAAAACCATCTTGAGCTTCAAGTAAACTGCTATTTCCGGTTATCCGATTGCCACCAAAATCTAATGGCTTCTTTCCATATTAAAATAAGGTAGAAATACATGATTTCAAAACTTTCTGAATGATAGTATTTGAGTTAGAGCGTAAAGATGATTCACATCCAAACATCATCGTAAAAATGTTAAAATCGGATTGTAGGGACCTTAAATCGTGCTTATTCAATAAAATCTGGATATGCGATGTTTAGCATGAATCCAATACCTCTCTTAGCGAGAGGTAAAAATGCATGCCGCTCGAGAGTTGATATATTATCACCCGCGGAAATTAGCATTCTCAGTTTTACCGTTGGGGTAAAATATTTCTGTATTCACTTGCACCAAAAATAACTAAAACCTAATGTGAATAAAATCACCAAAAATATATAAAAAATATCCTAATAAATACTTTTAGGGCTATACTGTAGTTTAATGACAACATTTTTTTTGTACCAAAATTTCATTAAAACAATATATTATTGGAAACAAGCTATTTAAATATTAAACAGATATTTACATATCTTGCATTTTAATTATTTATTATAATCATGAGCTACATGAATGAGATTTCTTGGAAGTGCAGAGTGTGTAGTTATGGACAACTTCTAAATATGAAAGTGAATGTATTTCGGCTACATCATCAAATGACACCGCCAGTGATACAGCACAGCAATGGAATACATTAATGAAAGCCATCAGGGACACAGGGACAGGAAATGCTTCAGAAACAATGGCACGCGTGTGTACAGCAGCATTTGTACACGTACAGCCAATTTCAATGTGTTAACATACGTTCGTATAAATAATACATACACTAGCCTAGAGGTGACACTGTTTGGACAAAATTTATCTGCTGTTTGCAACGTTAAACAACTACATTACGCTTATTTTCACTGTAAAATGTTCTCTTACATATTATATATTATCATTTATAATCGTAATATAATCATTGTGATTTGAAGCAAAAGAAAAGAAATGTAAAGAAGTTTAAATCAAAAATTTTATTTTATATTTTTGGAAAGATTCAATAATAAAAATCTCCAAATTTTGCGTCAATTTTTATACTAATCAACCTCGTAGGAATATTTATTTACTACAAAAGAGTATTCGAGTAGATAGTAGATTGGAAGATACTGACAAGTAAATACATATAATGTAGCTAGATAATGATTAATTTATCCATAAAATAATAATAATTATACAAATAAATTAATATCATTAAATCACTCCGTTCATAAATAGATTTTACGTAGAACATGATGGAAGAATTTCACCTGTTTCGCATTTCTCAAGGTTTTAACTTATGTTATAATAATTATGCGGGTTGTTAAGCTACCGTTTACAAGATACTTACGAGCTATATTAGATAATAAACAACATATATTATTGTATTATCAAATCGGAGATTTTTGAAAAGTGTCCAAGGAGAGGATATGGTGACAGGCAAGAATGTAAAAGCATAAATTACCGGGTAAATTGCCATATAAATTATTAAATTTGTTTACGGTAAATTACTATAAAAAAATTCAATTTTTTTAGAAATTACGCATTTTATTTCCGTGCAGTTACTTATCCATGATTGCCTGGTCCGAGATTAACAACAATGAATGTCAGACTGACACATATAACCTATAAAAATAAATATTCCTTACAATTTCACAATTGTTCGATTACCGTGGCAATGAAGTTCCTATATGACTCATATGGTTTATTTTGCTCGATTATACGGGCCTCGACCTCGACAAATAAACTTTACATTCGTGATAAAAAAGAACTAAAAACCTTCAATTAAACTTTTCCAAAAATATTGAACGAAGTATTTTTTACATGAACACAATACTACAGTGCTAGTAAGTATACCGGAAATAGATTTAAATGGTATTTGGGCTCATTTACAACAGAAACCATGCTTTCTTCCCTATACTTTCATAAGAAATTACATAAGATTTTACCTTCCGTCACCTTTAAGTAAGGAAAGTATTATCTTTGGTCAAAAAGTTTGATAGTGACTTTTTGATTAATATGCACGTGTTAGGGTCTTTCCAAAACGATTTTCCTATTTTTACGGTGATGTCTGTATGTGGGAGCGTTTGTCGGTGTGGGTGTCACAATTGCAAAAAATATCAGTATCAGTACTGAGTCAGTAGCTAGAATACGGTGCAATATGAGTATATTAGTAAAGATTGGCATATTTTGCATCTCTACATATCCTATAAATTTATAACACGTATTCATTACCACCCTATATGGTAACTTAAATGCATTTTGAGTTTTGACTCTATTCTATACTTCAGCCAACTGACGGAAGGTAATGTGTAATGTGCATCATATTTTTTACCTCCCGCTACCCTTGGTAAGGGAGGTATAAGGATCGTGCTAAAAATCACATATCGAGATTTTGGTAAATCATGTTTTAAGGTCCCTATAATCCAATTTTAACATTTTCACGATGTGTGTGTGTGGGTGTGTGTATGTGTATGTGTGTATGTGTGTGTGTATGTGTGTGTGTGTGTGTGTGTGTGTGTGTAGATCTTTTATTCTAATATGGAAAGAAGCCATTAGATTTTGGTGTCAATCGGATATCCGCAAATGGCAGTTTACTTGAAGCTCAAGATAGTATTAAAATTGTTTTTCTTCAAAAAATACCTTTAAATGTTATTTTTTCGCAATATGTTTTTATAAAAATTAAAGATTATTCCATCTTCAATAATTGCATTAATACTTTTTCTATATATTTTATGGATAAATTTTATAAAGTAATATAAAAATTATATCTCGGAGCTTATGCTTTAAACACAACTCCATGGTTACACAGTTCAGCTCAAATGTATGTAACTGGCAGATAAATGTCACTGTCAAAAAAATATGATTTCAAATTAATATCAGTAAAGTTTTAAAAAGAAAATTGTAAATAGAACAATAGTTATATGGAAAGGAACTTAATAGACATTTCAAATTAATAATAATAATGTTTTAAAACGAAAATAGTAAAGAGAACAATTGTTATATGGAAAGGAATTTAATATACATTATTTCTAGCAGTAGTAAATATGCAGGTATGTATTTAAATAAAAAATAAATATTTTATCACGGCATATTACCCATTGCTTGGTGTGCTATCTGCTTTGTACACAGATGATGATGACATATTTATATCGAGCGGGTGTTTACCAAGCGTCACCTCATTGCTGGCGTGGAGAGTGCAACACAGTGGACAATTTTGTGCCATTTAAAATTCGATATATTTAGCGTTGATCGTGATCGAATCGGTTTCCCCACATTCGCAACTAGACATCAGGCACGCAGAAACGAGACCCCATAGATATGTATTTAAAGTAATAAAAATTAAATGGCGGGAATTATTGTGTTGGTCACATTATATTTTTTTTCAGATTTAAGGTCATAAAAGATTGTTCTCTAAGTGATTGATCTACAAAATAAACAAAATTTTGAAAACGCATGTTTGGTTTTTTCTCTTGTAATCTTCAAATTCAAATTCGACCGACAGTGACCTGCAAGTATAGGAATCTGACTTGGAACTTAACTTTTTGTACACCCTGCCTCTTTTTCTCTTGTACGTCATAATTCCGTGCAGGTTGGTGTCCTGCCAGGTGAATGTTGGGCTAATTAGGCCCGTGGTCAGGTGCAGGTCACGTGTCCAGCTGCCTGCCAGCGTCAGCGTCTGCACCTGCACACACGCGTGCCACGCACGCCATGGCAACGTCTTCGAGACGTTCACTAGCCCTAGCCAACTCTAATCATCACAATTACTGCAGTGATGATGATTGCAGGAGCCAAGAGTTCAGGTGCTAGCTTAGAGATGAAGGGTGGATGTGGATGATGGATTAGGGACAAATGGGAATTGGTGTTGGGAGTAATGATAACGATGAAAGTAATATATGGTCGGTAAGAACGAATAAATGGGTGATCATATGAAAATTCGAATATACAAGTAAATGGTTATAGTTCTAATTAACGTTTCCGTATCAGCTGATTCAACAGCCGATTTTAATGTCCACTGATTCACTTCTGCCTAATCTATTGGCTTCCACGAATTAAGTATGCTTTATTCTCAGCGGCGGGTCATAGATGTAGGATATTTATTTTAAATGTATTTTTAGGGGCATGATATACGAGCATTACGTTAAACCGTTATTCATCAGTCATTTGAAATTTAAGGCTTGATTTACATTAGTGGTACAATGACGATATAATGACGGTACGATACTTCTTGCGCCAATGTATTTTAATGGACCCATTTACATCTTGGTACGATAAAAGTAAGATGACGGTACGATGACGGTACATTGATATTCACTGATTTACATTAGCGATACGACCACAGTACAGTATAGTTTTGTTTCTATTGAAAAGATATTCTATCACGTTGATGTTCATACCAAAACCAGTTGAGTGGATGTACAGTCCATACGATGTAACTTGGCGAGTTGGGGCAATTCACATTATCACTGAGGTAATGGGAAAGTTATAAAATCCATAGGCGTACCGAAGAAAAATGAAGTTCAATAAAATTACGAATATTACAAAAAAAAGAAATTATTTATACAAAAAAATATATTACAAATATTGGAATGAATTATTTATTATATAAATCATATTATAATTAATTATTTTTTAAATTAATAAAGTTAAGAAAATAAAATTTCTATTGCTCTTGAGAAAAAATGCACCAACGCTTATGTATGAATATAACTTCTTGGGTTGAAAAGTACCTGACACCCCGAGTTTGAGTGTATTAGGATGAAATTTGCTTTGTGTAAGGCAATAAAATCACTATTTCACTTCTGAAGCTGTGCGGCATCGAAGTAAAAGTAAATATTTGACAAAACGCAACTTAGGAATAGTGAACTGAATTACATTCTTTTGGGTCGCCAAGTTAAATCGTATGGACTGTAAACATGTGCTAGAACGTGTTTGACATCTGACATGTTTTTGACTTTTTGATATTTGTCCTTTAGTTAAACCAAAATGTAGTCAAAATGAGATAGACATGAGAAATTATTGTACATATTATTGAACAAAAGTTCTCTGCTTATGACATAAACGAAAAATATTAGTGTTTCTGACGAGACGATCGAGACGAGAAACTACATTGTCTCGTCTCGTCTATAAGACAAGACATTAAGTCTCGTCTCGGTTTTTTCTCGTCTCGAGTAATGAAGTCTCGTCTCGGCCGAGAATCTCGGCGAGATTTCTCGATTTTTGTTTTCTTAATAAATTCATTATGCAATTTAAATTGATAACCGAAACACGTATAAATAATATACAGAGTGATTAAAAACTTGTGACAAACAACTATTTTCTTCACTATCAATTTTATACCTAGAGGGCAAACAGGTGCGTTTGAGTTGGGAAGTCTCATTGGCGCGAAAATTCAAAATAAGGAAAATTACAGAAGAGCGTACAAAACAAATAAATAAGCTTTTTTGCAATTAAAAGTTTTCAATAAACAAATTGCACATGACAATATTATATGTTGTCCATGTTTTATGTTTCATCATTTTCTAATATTCACGCATATCTCTTTCATTTGGTAGCAATTTTGTAAGTGTATCTTTGCTTATTTAAACATTATTTATTAAAAAGAATTCCTATAAATAATAAATTATTAAAATAAAATACATTCTGTCGGTAAGTGAACGTGAACACTGTGATTTCAGGGAAATAGGAGGTACTTTTATTTTAAGAAATTTTAGCGATTCTATTTAGACTTATAATTACAAAAATATGATCACTTTTTGATAAAAAAATTACAATTAAAAAAAAAGAAATTTTTAAAATAAAAAGAATTGTCGAGAAATCTCGGAATAATTTTCGAGAATCTCGACATGTAAGTCTCGTCTCGTCTCGTCAGTTCAGAAAGCTTTCTCGTCTAGGCGAGACAAGAAATTTCGAGACGAGACGAGACGATATTCGAGAATATCTCGTCTCGTCAGAAACACTAAAAAATATACATAATAGATTATCACAGTAAGTACAAAACAGTATCGTTGTGTAAATTTTTCTGGATTTTCTTCATTTTCTTCTTCTTCTTCGTCAAGAGTAAGGGCAATTATAGACGGTATTTGATAATTTTTTAAACATTGCACGATATTTTCTACTTTTGATAGACACATGATATATGACCACAAACCGTTATAATACATAAAAGCAAAGTTATATTGTCATGGTATTTTATTATGTTCGTACGGTCGTGATACCGTCTAATGTAAATGCTTCTCGTAATTGAATTACCTCCATTGTACCGTTATTGTACCGTCATCGTACCGTCAGTGTACCGTTAATGTAAATCAAGCCTATTCTGTAAAATATTCGGTTAACGAATCCTTATCATAACGAAATCGTTGTTATGAAAATCGTTATCTTTGTATCCGTATTCTGTGCCACATTTTGATAAATAATAACCTTGAGATCAAGTTAAGAACTTTATTTCGTAAAATCAAATATAGTTTTAAATGAAATATCTAAAATAATTCAATATCACTCACAAAACTTCTAGGTTAGATTAGTTCTGGTGGGAGTCAGCTGTCATACTCTTTCTTCTTCTTGTTGTGGCTATACTAGAGCTGCTATTACCATCTGTAGACAAATTGGAATTTAAGTTGGATAATACACCTACTGTGCTTATTTTTCCTTTCTCTATTGGCATGAGCTATACTTACCTACAATTGTCGATGAAACTGAAACTACACCCTTGCAAGGTCTAGACTCCAAGTCGTGAGTGACTTCGCAAGCGCATTGTGATCGCCGTACTTTTCCCAAAAGGGGCGCTGTAAGCAGTGGTTTAAATTTGACTATGAATTTAACATTTGTTTGTTTTCGTAGGGTTGCATTTGAGGTTTTCAATATTAGTTTTATTTAATTGCAATCTGAGTTAATGAAACCAATATAATTGTCAAATATTCTACTGAATCTAGTGTATTTTATAATGTTCTGGAATTTCCACTTCAAGTGTAAATTAAACATGGTCTAAAGTGATTGTGAATGTACATTTCCTGATCTTCTATTCTACTACTTTGCAAGTGTTAAGATCTTCGCATGGTGGTAATTGTGAAGGGAGCAATTATAGAATTCTTCCTTATATCTGAGTGTTACGAACATACCTCGATCTGTTGCACACGTGTAGATGATAAGCCTGGGATCGAAGCATCGGGCGAACCGTGCAGAAGAGAAGTAAACAGCGATGGTATCAAACTGACCGATGAGAAAGGCGTGCTTTTTAGGAGGGGGTGCAACCACACCAATTCACAAATCACAGTGGCGGGGATGCTCTGCAAGAAAAAAGTTATACAAATACATTATAAATATACGTATATATGAATTAATTACTCGAAATCTCATTTCAACAATATTTATTCTTACAAACCGACGATTCGGGGTGCACACTTGCACCTTCTTCAGGGTAGTAAGATCTTACAGATTGTTACTACCCTGAAGAAGGTGCAAATGTGCAGCGAAACGTCGGTGTTGAAAGAATAAATGTTGTTTGAGTAATTGTTAATACCTTAACCTCATCACAGTCGAGAAATTTCCCAGATATGAATTAATATTTGTATTACCAGTAAGTAAACAATCAATAAGCCAGGGGGTCTATTCCAATACACTGTAGTCTCGTTATTTCGTCACTGTTAATGACATCATATGATGCCGTACAAGCTACGTCACCATTTAGTAACTTTTAATTCATTTAGTGAATTTTAATATTACACGGTGAGTGGCGCCATACACATTTTCGTATTTTATTTTATTTACACATAACAGAGCTACCACCATCAATACACGGTTGGCATTTAAATTATCTTACCTAAATTTAGTTTTTTTAATACATTCATGTTGGTAATACCAATAGAACTGCAGTATTCAATTTCTGTTATCTGTTAAATGTAAACTCGGTATATGGTATGTTCAAATTTTCGTCTGCTCGTCTGTCAAATTTCTAATTTGTTTCAGGAATTTTATTTAAGGTCATATAAAAAATATTGTATGCAGCTCAAGTGTAAACAAGCTTTATGACATTCGGTCAATAATTTTCGTGACACGGCGACCTCATGTCATAAAGATTGTGTTTACACTCTTGTTGCATAAATAACTATTTTAGTATTCATGGTAATAAAAAAAGTTATATTTTAATAATACATATAGGTATATAATTTTTTCTCTAAATTTGATTAAGGTCACAAACTCCATTTAGAGCATTATTCTCCATATGGAACATTTAAATGATTGTGAAATTATTGGCCGGTGAATTCTTTTCAAAACAAAAATATATTCGTATCATCTACAATCATTTATTTAACTATTTAAATATAGACTAGGTGTATTCTAAAATAAAAATAGACGACATGATGATATATGTACTTATAAGAAGATTACATATATTTGATAAAATCTCGAATTGAATTTATGTTTAATATATCTTGTGTCTAAAAGTAAATCGATTAGAGATAAACAGTTAAATCTATGTAAAAATCTATAGAGTAACAATTTAAATTTATATTTTTCTCACTTAGTAAATAGTAGTTCGCTATTTCCTCAAGGCGTTTGATGTAGCTAAGTGTCTAATCAAGCCGTGATGCATTCCTGGTGTTGTCTTATATCTGGCATCAGTTCAGTGGAAACAGCCCGCACGGGCACGCCACTGGCCTGGATCAGAGATAACCAGAGATGCATGCATCTATTTAACATTGTACCGAGGTGTCGAACGTGGCTTCCCGCAGTACACTTTTAATTACGGGTCTGACATCGCTACAACAGACCCACCAATTAAAATGCTTGCGCAATAAATATTTTAAGGCGGGTCCTCGTTAGCAAGATCAGAAGAGAGACAATGCTAGAAACAGGCGTACGTGGCAGTGGCGTAGGGGATGCTCACGAAGTCCGAGAAAATGGTTCAATGGGTAGAGTTAGGTTCTAGACTAAAAAATACACAATTATGCTTTATATTTAATCAAATTTATACTGCGGCAAAAAATAATGAAGATTATTTAACGTCCCTTGGTTGTTGTTGTTATGAAAAAATGTGTCCGTGATTTGTATTTTATATGTCTTACGTAAAAATAAATTTAACCGGCTGACGTCATTTCACACAAAATCGAGTTGTTCTTTGTGTTTTAAGAAAGTACTACTTCCGATTGTCCAATTGGTACCAAAACCTACTCAACTCTTCCCATTAATGTTAGACTGAAAAATCCGTAGTTAAACACATCCAAACACACACAGATATTATCGGAAATTTTTTAAAATCGGATTGTAGGGACCTTAAAACGTGCTTATTCACTTAAATCTGTATATGCGATTTTTAGCATGAATCCAATACCTCTCTTAGTGAGAAGTAAAAATATTTATAATAGAGTTTTATGTGCTATTAGTCTACTTAGGCATTGATTAGTTTAGTGAAGTGAAATCTATAATGTATAGGAAATTCCTAGCTGGGCAACGGATTGGGAATCTGCGATTCAACTTAGTTTTGCTGTTATGTTTTGTGACGTCACAATTCGATCTAGCCAAGTTACAGCTAACTAAAAAATAACTATGATTAAGAGAGTTTATTATTTTGTTATATACAAGGAAAGTGAAATTATAGGAAGTTTTGTGTTATTTAAAAGCAACGGCTGAGTCTCGATATTATAGTGAGAGAGAAGAAATTATTGATTCATATTTACATGTGAAAAAAAAATCTGTTGTGGCCAGCACAATACCTCTCGCCACTTTTTTTTTTTGGTTACATAAGTATAGGACGCGAACAGTGCTGTTATAATAAACTACATGGAATTGGAAAATCACTAAATTTAGAATGAAAAATTATGATATTTGACATCTATGTACATAATTACTAGCTATCATTCTGACATGGGCCCCCATATCTGTTTGTCAAGGCCAACAAAGTCACATGACTACTCGCGCCCTAGTGTATTTAACATTTCTTGTATACCAACACTCTACACCAAAAATCCTACTTACATCTATTGCATATATTTAGATGTTTTAAATTTAAATTCATTCTATGAAGAAATTTTGTCCTCTTTTGTCTAATTTTTCAAAATGTTTCCAATTCATTGTCGGAAGTAACAGTATTTCTGAAGGGTATGTGTAATATACCTATAATATTAAATAACTTGGTTTCGAGGTTAGATCCTTATAAGTTTTATTTGATAAGATTTTGGGAGGCAGTAGGATCGTTTTTTATTCCAATACATATTTATTAATGGTACAATTAGTTATATTTTGGACGTTTCGACCGCTATGCAAGTCATCATCAGCTACAATACATTGTCAATCAATAATACATTGAACAATATAATTTTGAACAACATAACATATAAACATTGAATACTGACCTGTTTACTTGTACATTATGTATATATAAATTTTTTTAAATAAATATTGACTAAGTTACATTTGGAACATTTTAAGTTTGTTGTACCACTACGACATCTTGGTTGGATGTGCGGAAATGTACAAACCACCAAAGACAAAATGAAGTTACGCATGCCTAGTAGGCGACAGTGATTGTAAAATTGAACCCGCGTGTTTCATGATGTTTAAAAAATCAGTGTTATTATTCAAAGTACTTACATTGTCTTTATTAATATATAAAGTTTCAAGTGTAAGTCTTTTGTATTTATTGTTCTCAGAATCCACAATAATTGGATTTTTAAAATCGATCTTATGTCCTGTTTTTTGTACATGTTTAGATATTCCACTATGATGCGGATTAAGTAGTTTTGAATGGTATGAATGTTGGTATATTCTTTTTTTAAGTGGTTGGCTAGTTTCCCCAATATAATGTTTTTTACAAGTAATGCAGTTGATTTGGTAGACCACATTACGTTTGTCCTGTATGTCAACTTCATCCTTCAGTTTAGTATGTAAATTTTTTTAACGTAAGTTGGTTCCCGTTAACAATTTTTATGTTTGTATTTTTAAGGATTGATTTTATACCATTGTTAATGGATATAACTAATTGTACCATTAATAAATATGTATTGGAATAAAAAACGATCCTACTGCCTCCCAAAAACTTATCAAATATAATATTAAATATTTAACTATTAATACATTAAGAAATAATATAATGTATGTACTTCCCAAAAACAAACAATTTAAATTTTCAACTATTTTCCATGGCATTCTTTCGGCTGTAAAATTTATTACAACAGATTATTTTATACATTATATTTCTTTTATCTCTAAATCTATAGAATATATAATAAAATATTTAAATGTAACAGATAGGGAATTTAATTTTCTTTAATATTACCAAGATTTTTTTTCAAAAAATCGTCCTTCCAACGTCCCA
This sequence comes from Harpalus rufipes, assembly GCA_951394225.1. Classification (NCBI taxonomy): domain Eukaryota; kingdom Metazoa; phylum Arthropoda; class Insecta; order Coleoptera; family Carabidae; genus Harpalus; species Harpalus rufipes. The sequence goes on from OX596274.1 coordinate 14,422,032, forward strand.
CATACACACATACACATACACACACACATACACACACATCCACACACACACACACACACACACACACACACACACACACACACACACACACACACACACACACACACACACACACACACACACACACGGACATCATCGTAATAATGTTAAAATCGGATTGTAGGGTCCTTAAAACGTGCTTATTCAATAAAATCTGGATATGCGATTTTTAGCATGAGTGCAATACCTCTCTTAGCGAGAGGTAAAAAATCGTTGAAAGAGATAAAATGAATTAATATTTTTGTTTTGTGTCTTTAAAGTAGTACAATAAATAAACAGCCACATGAAATTAATGGAAAACTTTTATCATGTAATAAACTCTTCTTAAAAAAATGACATGTACTTGTAAAGTTGGAAACAATGGAACATGCAAACATGTAGCAGCAGTGCTCTTATATTGCAATAGGTATTTGTTAAATTGGTGTAATATATAGATAGATTTCTATTATTATAAAATTTGTAATATACTTCCCTTTTTTTACAATATCTTATTTTAGATTGGCCGCACTGTGACGTCATTTTTAAGAGCTTCATAAGTTGGTGAGCATTTTTCTTAAACCGCGAATAGTTGGTGAAATCAGCTACTAGAATTAAACGTTTCTTCAAGCTATTTTTATTATTTCTTCTTTGTACGCCACTGCGAAGTACCCATCCGGGGTTCGAATTCGAACTCGAGATGTAGTGACGTAGACATCCATCTCCAAATTGGCTATCCATCTATTGCGTGTTGGAAAACAGCTGGTATTGTTGCGTTCGCGATGCAAGTGTTTCGAATTGGCACCTGTGGACGGTTGAGGACGGTTGTAAACTCAACCAGACACCAACGGAATTCCAGATACCATCGATGCAACAACTTCTATATTTTTTTAACTAGCGAAATATTGAAAGCAACAAGGTGAATTAATTGTTTCCTTTTCGGCAAAAAAGCCCACTGTTGTCAAATTAGGCTCGGTAGGCTGAAGGTAACTTTATTTTCTTCGAATTGATTGGTATAACAAGGGTTCGATCTTTTTATCGGCATGTGACATCGAAATTTACCTGCCAACATTGATGGAATATTTAATTTTAATAAAGAAATAATACGAGTATAAAACCATTCTCGTGTATATCATATAACACAAATCCAATTCTGTATTGAATTGCTATTACCATATGCACTTTGTTTTTATAAAATGACATACATATTCAATATATATATGTCAAATGTGCATTCTTTTATGCAATTAAAATATGTATTATAATGATAATAATGGTTGACCAGTTACTTTAATAATAACTACATGTGGATAATAATACGGGCAGATAATATGATATAAATGATAAATTATACGCACTGAATTGATGTTATGTATACTGGTAGAAATCAGACATATGTATGTAAATTGTTTCAAGTCAAAATTAATTTTAAAATAATTATAAAACAATATTTTATTATTTCTTTTATAAACTTACATTTAACTTTTACAGGCACGATGTTAATTTCTTATACGGTAGTTTTATGAGAATAAGTATTTTCAGCTTTTATTCTAATCAAGAAAATATGTGCCTTGCCTTAATCCATTTAAATAATTTTTACTAAGGTCCACTCCTCCTTTAGTTAACGTAACAGTTAGTGATAATCAACGGTTATATTGCAAAATTGTTTTTTTCAGCTTTGGTTAATGTTTTAATTGGTAGTTATCTACTGTCAGATCTCAAATAATTCATACATTACACATACAAATGCATATCCGAAGATATTGAGGATATATAAATTCTTTTTCCTTATAGAAATGAAGAGTTAATAGACAAAGTAGATCATTTTAATATTTACAATGATAATGTATTCGTAACCCGTTTTTACTTATCAAAAAATCACAATACCTCTCGCGCCCTTTCCATTGTGGTATATATAAGTATTGTATTCAACACAAAAAATTCTAATTACACCTAATCTTTATATTTACGTATTTTCTATAATTTTAAATTCATTCTATGAGCAAGTTTTCTCCATATCTTCTAAATGTTCGAGGTTTTTCCAATTCATAACGGGATTGGCGTTATTTCTGAAAGGTTCATGTAATATACCTATAATTTTAAATACATAATTAATAATACAATAAGAAATATTAAATATTGTTGCCAACAAAAGCCTTCAATACTACCTTTGAAGTTTTGACACTGACATTAGTGACATTTATCTGTCAATTACAGACATTTTAATTTCTCAAATAGTTACCATGGAAATGTTTGGGCTGTAAGCAGGCTGTGAGATTTACAACAGATTATTTTATAGATTATATATTTATATCTTTAAATCTATAGACGGTATAATATTTTTTTTAAATGTGTCGGATGGAGAATTTTGTTTTTTAATATTTGTAATAACTTAAATTTTCAAAAAATAATATTTATAAGATTTATGTTAAAATAATACTACTTCCGGTTGTCCAATTGTTACCAGAATCTATTCAGCTCGTCCCATTATTGTTAGATTGAGGAATCCGTAATTACACAGGTCTTTAATCTTGTAAAATTTGAGAAATCGTACCTCCAACAACATAACACACATACACACACATCCACACCCACCCACACACACACACACACACACACACACACACACACACACACACACAGACATCATTGTAAAAATGTTATTTTCGGATTCTAGTGACCTTAAAACGTGCTTATTCACTAAAATCTGGATATTTGACTTTTAGCATGATTCTAATAAAAAATGCACAATGGTGTTATTAAGAACAATAACGTATTTTAGACATTCTGTATATAAACGATGTGTTTTAGTTTATTATTTTTTTTATTAATATTCATTATTAAATTGGGGGGAGTGGAGGTTGTGAAAAAACTAAAACAAAATATATATCTTTTATTATAAAACCTTTTACTCACTTCTACTCGGTACGAGTATTATATGTTGTGGATGTTTAAGCATTTGCATCGTAAACAACTATTATTACGTTTAATACATGTGTGTACTACGTAGGTAGGTATGTAGTTGTTCAATATCTGTACTTTTTTTCTTACAAATAGCCCACTATTTACTACACTCTTACTAGAATTTTTTAAATAAATTAATGAACCATTCATCACTTAAACTCTTTAAAATTACTCTACATTCTTGTTGTAATTGGATTGCCATTGCAGTCACCTATTAGCATTACACAATTGTTATCAAAACAAACATCCTTTGCTGTCTCATCTTCACACATCATTCTCAATTAACTGAGATTTTTGCCGTGCACGTGTGGCTGTCCGTGAGTGTGTGACAGAAGATCGAGCTGGTTACGTGCAAGAAAAACTCATTAGCGGAGTGAATCTCACTCTCGGGACAGACCGCGTGGAGCTAACCTCTATCTGATCCCAACACACCAATACCGAGGCGATATGTTAGTGTAGTGTAATGATGATGAAGCAAATACAATAAGTAATCGATTTGAGATTTGTTGCGTAATAGAAGAGCAAGATTTTAATTTATTTATAATATTTTTTTATGAATTATAAGCTAGCACAGTTACTATTTTACATCTACATCTTATATCTTGTGTGGAATATAATTATTATAGTATCGGCAAAACACCAATTTGTTATAAAAAAATCTGATGTGGCCAACACAATACCTCCAGTTTAATTTATTTTTTATTCATGTAAATACTTAAAATTAAATTAAATTAAATACCGGGTTCGATTCCGACCTACGCCAAATATTTCAAATTTTAAATGGCACAAAAATGACCCCTGTGGTGCACTCTCCACGCCAGCAATAAGTGCTCGTGAGGTGACACCTTGTAAACGCCCGCACGGTACAAATATGTCATCATCTTTACCGAAGAAATCTGTGTACAAAGCAGATTGGCAGACCCAGCAATCCGTAATATGCCGTGATGATAAATTTATTTTATTTATACACAGGGATCAATTTTGCGCCATTTCAAATTCTAAAATATTTGGCGTCGGTTGGAACCGAACCCGTTCCCCAGATTCGCGTGAAGTGACGCCTGGTAAACGCCTGAACGGAACAAATATGTTATTACCGACATCTGCCTACAAAGCAGATTGACTCACCCATCAATGGGTAATATGCCGTGATGATATATGTTTTTATTACCTTACCTATATTTTTACATATTTACTTATGCTGGAAACTGTATTAAGTTCCTTTCCATATAATTATTGTTCTATTTCGTCTTTCTATAACCTTGTTGTATCATAAAAGACGACTTTTGTAATTATGTTTCAAAATATTTATTTCACAATTTAATTTTTTTACGAATTTGTATTTTCTGATGATGGGTGGGTTTTACTCCCGAAACGTCCAATTATGACTGACTTCATTCTCAATTAAATATGTGAACCTAAAAGCCTAAATACATTTTTATATTTTAAAAACGTTAACATTATTATTTGAAATGATTAGTTCGTTGACAATGACATATATCTGTCAGTTACAAACATTTGAGATCTGAATTGTGTAACCATGTGAATGAGTTGTGTTTAAAACGTAGGCTCCGGGATTAAAATTATAGATAGTTTTATAAATTTATACATAAAATATATAGAAAAAGTATTAATGAAAACCTGAAGAAAATTTAATGATCTTTAATTTTTATATAACATAAATCTCGATAAAATAACATTTAAAGGTATTTTTCGAAGAAAAACTATTTTGAGCTTCCAGTAAAGTGCCATTTTCGGTTATCTGATTTACTCCAAAATTTAATGGGATATTTCCATATAAGAGCAAGGTAGATATACAAGGTTTCAAAATTTTCTGAACGATAATATTTGAGTTAAAGCGTAAAGAGGATCCACACACACACACACACACACACACACACACACACACACACACATACACACACACAGCCATCATCGTGAAAATGTTAAAAATGGATTCTAGGGACCTTAATACCTGGTCATTTACCAAAATCTCGATATGCGATTTTTAGCACGATCCCTATACCTCCCTTACTAAGGGTAGCGGGAGGTAATATTGAATGCCGATATCACCAACTATGTCCTAAATTAGGACAAAACACTTCGAATCTGGGAATTTCGTAGGCCACTTAGATATTCTATTAAGTAGTTTTGGTTTGGAGAAGCTCGAGTATGTGTAATAACAAAAGACGATATAACATTTAAATATAGCCATTAAAGATTGATTGTCATTTATCGAGGTATTAATAGGGCTATTCTGTAAGAATCGTTATGACATAACGAATCGGTAAAACGTTATATCTGTATAAGCGATTTTTAGCATTAATCCAATACCTCTCTTGGCGAGAGGTAAAATGTAATTTTTTTTTGTAGTATCTCCGTAATTAAGAACTTAATGCTAATATTCTCTTTATGGAAATATAATTATTAAAAATCGATAATACAATGGGTTATCTGTTTCTTGTTCTGCCGAAAAATTAAAGATTAGATGTTATTACTAAAATTATACAACATATTCTAGTTATTTTACTGGAACTAAAAGTTACATTTTAATCAACCTTGTTACCACTCAACCATAGTAAGATTAATTACGCGTTCTTAACTTTTATTCTCAAGTAACAAATCATTTAGCAACTAACGAATTGTTACAAACAAAAATTAATCTACTATTCTACGAAATCTTCATTATAAATGTTAAAATAGTTTTTCAAATGTGATTAATTAGTTTATAAAGTAGGCTTTGCTTTTACGCCTCGGGTCATGCTGCATCATCATCCACTGTTCGTCTCGGCTCGCTTCGATCTACCCTCTTCCTACAATAACTAAATGCTGCTTATCTCGTGACAGCCATGAAATTATAATGCGACGCTACAAAAATCGATTGATTTTTATTTGAGCCGCCATTTCACGCTCTATCACAGGACAAGTCCTCGAACTTGCGGCACGGGATACCGGATGAACAGCAACTTTTTATGGATTCGATCCCTCGTGGTAATTATAAAAGTGTGAATTGTAATTTAACTTGATTTATGGAGACCTAAATCAATGAAAATCAATGCAAACTAGCAGGTAAAGACAAACATTGATTAATTGCAAATGGTTAAACTCGTTAATTATTTTTAGATTATCTTTGTCATCGTAAATATGTAATTGTATGGATGTATAAGATTGTAGCAATCTGTAGCAAAAATGCAATAAAAATAAATTGAAACAACAGTTTAGTAAATCTTCGAACTTATTATCTAGACTCCTTGGCAGTGTATAAACATCAAATATCAAATAGATCAGTGCATCTCAAACTAGTCATATCTTTCTCAGTTATATAAATTTTAACATTCCATCGTCATCCACTCACCATATTTTATACATGTAACATATACAATTAGAATGCAATAAGAATATGTAATAAATACAAATAGGTAATATTGATGAAGTAAACACATCGACAAATGTTTGAATTCAACAACAATTTTATTGTTTGTTATATTAAATTAGTTTTAGAGCTAACCTTCAAGGATAATTATTCAAAGAAATGATTTTGAAAGAAACATGTAGCACTCATCTGAGATTTTAATCAAGCAAAACAGTTGGGAGCCAAAAGTTTATTTTCCTATTTCGCGTTCACAAACTGAATTTTGTACAACTGTTTTTATAAAAACAGTTTTTGGGGATTCTTTAAATTGTGAAGTTGATAATTAAAGTGTCAGATAGGTACCACTCAACAGGATTGAAAAAAATACCAATTATTGAGGGTTGAAAAATACATAATTACAAATCATTATAAACATATACAGAGCGAAAAGAGACGAAAAATAAATATAAATATATGTGTGTATGCACAATTATAGTAATACTGAATTTGCATATAAAGACCTTTTAAAAGTGTTGAAGGAATCGTTGAAAATATCAAGTTCTATTTTACATTCACATAAATTATAAATTCTACAAAGCATTCGATACGACGCTATTAGATTTTATTTTCTGTTTTTTTTTCAATATTTAGACATTTTCAGCATGTAATTTGTATAGATGCGCAGTAATCTGTAGCCCATTGGCCACTTTTTGTACTGCTGAGATCAAGGCATCATAACTTAAATTTGTACTTTACAGTATTTAATGTTACACATCTGAAGTTTGAAGTCTCTGAACTGTTCTTCAGCGTATGAGAAAAAAGCATTCGTTCCAATGACGATGAAAAATGATAAAATTTTGCGGATCTCTGGTTTGGTTAAGACAGTAGGTCTCGCGATCCCCAAACCAATAGTATCAGAAGCTATCAGAAGATGCAAATTCGCTATTACCGTTCAAAGACACGTTCGGCTCGTAACATTTTTATTAGGGAATTAAGAGTAAACGCGTTACTATCTCCCGATACGATTGCAGCGCCATCGTCTTCGGTGGCAGCCGCAGAGGATATTTTAAATAGCGTTTTAAATTCGAAGTCACATTGCGTCGATCGTATCTCGTTCATAAGTATGTTTACACAAGAAACCGATCTCGCGTCGATGCCGGGGAAATTATAATAGCTACCGAGGATAAATTCTCCACTGGCTCGGGTTTCATTTATATGAATGATGTTACAGGAGCATTATTGTTGATTGTCGTAAAGATTAAACATGTAAACCAAGCTTTATACTAGTGTTAAAATCACTGCTGATAGCATTTCTCTATTTCTTTAACAGCGGGACGTAAAAGCATGATAACGTCTGGTCTGGTCTGGTCTGTTCCCGAAACTTATTTAGTTTTGATTTAAAAATGTCTGTAATCTCCTTAAAGCCGTACATTTTGATTAGCTGTTAAATAATTTTGAGATAACTTTAATGGCTGGGCTTCTTCGTGCTGTTACTTTATTTTAGCTTGCTACTGAGAATTGTGTTTGTTTTTACGACCTTCAAATTGTTGTTAAACAGCGTAATTAAAGTTTTTTGTTATGCACGTGTATTTTCTATTGTTTTTCGCACGATATTTACCTATTATTCACCACTGCTTCAAACTACTGACACTTTAAAGGAACTCGCTACGCTACAAAGTAAGAATTTTCACCAAAGTAATTACATTTTCTTTGCAGTTATTCTTAATTAATATAGCGCAGATGTTGGTTTATCCATTTTATTATGCAAATCAGATATAAATGAGTTATAGTATCAAATATTTTATCTTATTTGTAATGGGGCAGGTATATTAGATCAATACTACCTTTTGTATTTTTAAAGAGCACTCCAAGCCGAGTTCAATTAAATATTATTTATACTTCCAACCAACTGAAAAAAACACAATATTTTAACGACTATTTCATTCATAAATTTATAAACCAATCCAAATTGATTCTACCTAGTTATCAAGTTTTATTTCGACAAAACACCGTCACAAATTCTTTTTCGCATCCTTCGAGCCAATAAGATGCTATATTTACAAGTGAGTTTTGATAAGCGATATTTTTTTGACGTTTTAAGAGTACCTATCAGGGGGGGTGAAATTGCATACAGAAACGTGATAACAAGTTTTCAATCTAGTAGCGTTTGGAAATACTTCCTGACCCTTTCATAGATGGCTTTAGTAGTACAGATTTTACAGGGATTCTCAAACTTTAATGTCAAAATACTATAAAAAGGTAACATACGTTTGAGAACTGCTGTAAATTTCCCACAATTCTTTATTGCATCGTTCGAAATTCTTTGACATTTAAAACTGTTATTTGTGAATTTGTATCTTTATTGCAATATATTACTTTATCATTCAATATATTTTCGGTAAGTATATTAGTTTTCATACTAGCATTATTATACGGGAGTGATATAAGATATAACAACAAATTAATAATATTTCAGAAAAAGTTCACATGAACTGCATAGTGAAAACACATTCTCGCAGAAGTTGACAGTGCCCAATAGAAGAAATGGTTTATGTAAGTGGACCAGGAGAATTTATATCATGATGGTGCTCTTAGATATTTATACCGTAGAAGAGCAACAAAATATTATATTATTAGGTGAAAGGACGTGAAGCTTCATAAGATTCATCAACGAATGTTGAAAATAGTATGGTGTCAGTTTTAAGAAAAAATGAGTATAGAAGAGGGTAGATTTGTTAAAAAGTGGACAAACATCGATAACGAGATCAATGAAGCAGTGCATTTCTGGCAGACATTTAAAGTAACATCCCTTTTTTACCTCTCGCTAAGAGAGGTATTGCATTCATGCTAAAAATCGCATATCCAGATTTTATTGAATAAGCACGTTTTAAGGTCCCTACAATCCGATTTTAACATTTTTACGATGATGTCTGTGTGTGTGTGTGTGTGTGTGGATGTGTGTGTGTGTGTGTGTATGTGTGTGTGTGGGATGTTGGAAGGACGGTTACTCAAAAACTATAAGACTTAAAATTTGTTTAACAACGTATTTCCCAATCGGACATTCATGGGAAGATCTGAAAAGGTTTTGGTAATAATTGGACAACCGGAAGTAGAAGATTCTTGAAAAAAAATCTTCTAAATATTATTTTTTGAAAATTTTTCGTGGTAATATTAAAGAAAATTAAATTCTTTATCTGATACATTTAAATATTTTATTATATATTCTATGGATTTAGAGATAAAAGAAATATAATAAATAAAATAACGTTATAATAAATTTTACAGCCGAAAGGATGCCATGGAAAATAGTTGACCAGTTGAACTGTTTGTAACTGACAGATAAATGTCAGTGTCAGAAATTCATAGATATTACTAAAGAGTTTTTCTGGGAAGTACATATACATTATATTATTTCTTAATGTATATTTCTTAATATTTAAGATTATAGGTCTATTACATATATCCTTCAAAAATTCAGTCAATCCTGACAATGAATTGGAAACATTTCGAAAAATTAGAAGAGGACAAAATTTCTTCATATAATGAATTTAAAATTAAACAATCTAAATATAAGGAATATATATATGTAAGTACAATTTTTGGTGTAGAATGTAGGTATACAAGAAATGTTAAATACAATAGGGCGCCTTGACAAGCAGATATGGGGACTCATGTCAGAATGATAGCTAGTAATTATGTATATAGATGTATCATAATTTCTCATTCTAAATTTAGTGATTTTCCAATTCCATATGGTTTATTTTCCTCGACAAGTAAATTCCACACTCCTGGTGACAAATTAACTACGTGTATTTAGAAAAATCTTGAAATTCTGAATGAAACATACTGACTAATTATCATTCTGAAACGGGCCCCCACATCTGCTTGTCAAGGCCAACAATGTAACATGACTGTTCGCGCCCTATACTTATGTAACCAAAAAAGGAAGTGGCGAGAGGTATTGTGCTGGCCACAACAGATTTTTTGAAATAATATTACCTCTTGTAATAATAATAATTCAAAATTTTGATTCCTTCTAATTCTAATAGTTGCCGCCGTGTAGTTTGAGATTTGTAGTTATTTATTTATTATTTGATTTAAATAATGTAATGTATATATTTTAAAATAAAGACATTAACATATTAAGTACTGTATTTTTTTTATAGTTCAACATATATTTCACATTTATTTATAATGTCTTTAATAAATTATCTATTTTCGATAGATTTTTTATTAATTACATTATCAAGAAATAAAATTTAAAGTTTCGAATAATTCAAAATGAATTCATATTTCCCGCGACTTTCTCGGCTGTCAAATTTAGTTCTCTGACCTTTTCATAGACGGCACTAAACTTGTTATCACGGTTTATAAGGGAGATTGGTCAATCTTCTACTATATATTTTCCTTAATCTATGGTACCTAGAAACATTGTTTATATAACTGTCAAAGTGCGTATATTTTCAATCTTTTCAGTTTTCATTAAAAATAAGTCGATTCGGACAAGAATTTGTTCAGAAGATTGAAAAATATAACGCCTAAAAACACAATAGAAATTTAAAAATTTTTGTCAAAAAACTAAATTATTACCTGATTTTTATTTTGGATATAGTCATCCGAATTCCATTCGTGGTTAAATTTTATCCTGGCAAAATTTTCCGATTGCTTTACTCGACCCTCTTGCTAATTTATCTCACGACATTGATCAAAAATTACTCGCTTGACAGCTCGTGAATTTTTTGCCAATGCCACTCGATAATTTGCTAGGCAACTAGATCTCGTAACAATCTAAATATAATATATCATCACTGCATATTACCCATTGCTGGGTGAGCCAATATGCTTTGTACACAGATATCGGTAATAATGATAACATATTTGTACCGTGCAGGCCAGTCTTGGGTACCGAGTTCGATCCCGACCGACGCCAAATATTTTACAATTTTAAATGGCACAAAATTGACCCCTGTGGTGTACTCTCCACGCCAGCAATGAATATAGGTAAGTATATAAATAAATAATAAATCACGACATATTACCCATTGCTGGGTGTGCCAATCTGCTTTGTACACATAATTTGGTAACGATGATATATTTGTATCGTGCGGGCATTTACCAGGTGTCACCTCACGAGCACTTATTGCTGGCACCACAGGGGTCATTTTTGTGCCATTTAAAATTCGAAATATTTGGCGTTGGTCGGGTTTGAATCCGGTATTTAAATTTAATTTATTTTTCTGTCGACCGTTTATTATATATATATTAGGCTATCTTAATGTATAGAAAATCATTCATTAATGACCACTATTAATGCATGATTTTTTTATTAATAAACAATTTATTGGGTGCGTTCACCACATGGAACACAGCATGTATTGCTAACGCTAAGTTGTAGCAAAAAGGTAGACAGAATTAAAAGTCATGCTTTTGACACTTACTAGCTAGGTATATTTACGTAGCATACCTTTAAAATGAATTTGAAAGAATAAAATTCCTCAAATAACATAAAAAACCGCTTGTGTTGTCTAGCATTAAGTAAACTGAACGCACCCACTGAAAACAATTGATGACAAAACTTATTGATTTTCTGACGTAAAATTTGACGTTCGGTCAACCATTACTAACCTAAAAAAATTTGTCATGGAATAAAATTAGATTTTCCATTTAATTAAGATACGGTCAACGAAAAAATATTGTAACTAACACGTGTGTTAATTGGCGATTAATGATCTCAACGTTAAAATGTCTCGATCATTAATCGACCTCATTAACACACTTGATAGTTAAATAACTATTAAGTATTTACATGAATAAAAATTAAATTAAACGGGAGGTATTGTGTTGGCCACATCAGATTTTTTAAATGGAAGTCAATCGATACTGTAGTTCAAAGCGTGTTCCTTTTTACCGAGGTCAAACCTGTGTACTATTATTTAAAATTAAAATTTATAGTAGTATCCTAAAAACAATACAAGTAAAGGGTTTTCCAATAAGAGGTGTTATTTTGATATTCAAAGAAAAATGCCATTTTTTAATATAAATGATCGGATGTTTATTTCATTATAAAGAGGAAGGTATGCCGTTAATAGTGGAAAATAACATCAGGCAAATGACCACCACGACCACGCTGACAGGACAATATCCTTTTCATGAAATTTTCCATAACCAAATCGCAAAGTGACTGTCCTATGTCCTCGATAGCCTCACGAATTCCATCTTTGAGGGCTTGAGTCGACGCTGGGCAGTTGGCGTAGACCTTCTCTTTCACGTGGCCCCAAAGAAAGAAGTCGCAAGGTGTGAAATCACAAGATCTCGGTGGCCAATTGTGATCACCTCTTCGAGAGATAACACGGTCCGGAAACTTTTCCCGTAAAAGATCAATGGTTTCGTTGCTTGTGTGGCACGTAGCGCCGTCTTGTTGAAAGTAAACGTTGTCCAGATCAATACCATCCAATTCCGGCCATAAAAAATCGTTAATCATCTCTCGGTAGCGCAATCCATTCACCGTAACTGTTGCTCCAGCCTCATTTTCGAAAAAGTAAGGTCCAATGACTCCGCCGGACCATAAACCGCACCAAACAGTCACACGTTGAGGATAGAGAGGCTTTTCAACAATAACTTGTCCCAACAGCTCGAATTTTTCCACCAATTTCTGTATTGCGGTCCGACAAGGTGCTTCACGACGACCCAAAAATTGTCGAGTTTTACGAACCGTCTCTGCCAAATTTTCACCATTTTTATAGTGAATTTTAATAATTTCAATGCGTTGTTGACGCGTGTAGCGTTCCATTTTTATTAATGGCGTAGTTTCTACTTGTCAAATGTCAAAAAATGACAGCTTCAAAAGCGACATCTACCGAAATAGCGGGCTATTCAAAATAACACCTCTTATTGGAAAACCCTTTAGATAAGTAATATCCGATGAGTATTTTCCTTCCCAAACATGGTATTATCAAAATCAAATTCAATCGTACCCCGGTAGTGATGGTATCTGGTTACCGTTAATCTTTTAGCACCTCCGGTTGCACGCACCGTAAATCGACTCAGTGTTAGAGTTAGAAACAAACCTCGCGTCTTTGCCGATAAAAGACGCTCGCCGCAGGCAATAAAACTACAAATCAAAACAAACGCGAGCACATTCAAGCTGGATCACTACCGAGATAGCAGAATCACACATCATGAAATTATCAGACGGAATAAAAAATAACATAAATGTGAATAAAAATAAAATAAATATACATTTAAAAAAAAAAACTTTTATTTATAACTCTAGCAATGCGTATGGCGCTAGCGTTATAAGGGTTAGCAATAACAACTTGGCCTCTTGGAACAGGGTCCCGAGCGAAGTTTTGGCTCCCACTAGCAGCAGTGCAGACGGGGTGGTTACAATTGAGCTGAACAGGGAGGAAGAGGGCGCCATTTACTCTGACAGGGCAACCCAAACAAGCCGAGTAACTAAAATGAAAAATATTGTAATGAATATGAATGGTTTATTATTTCGAACTTAAATATTTGATCGTACGACTGTACTTAATCTAAACAATTCGGTGTGCGACTCACGAGATCACTGGGACGCGGTTAGTCTTCAAGACTGATTTGGTTGGGTTAGGTGTTGGGTCAAAATTTCATAAAAGTGTCTTCAAAAGTTCCAAATTTTGTAAAAGAAATTACTCAAGTGAAACCGAATCCCTCGAGCAAGAAGTATTCCAGGTAGACTTCTTTCACTTCTAGAAACTACTGAAGGTAGGTTTTCTTCTTTTGTATATTTTTACTATTTTTTATTGTTAAGGTATTATTGCGTAACAATTGCAACATTTGTAATATAAATGTAAGAATTAAAAATTTGAACTTTAACATCTATATCTAATTTATTGTCTAATCTAATATTTTTAAAAGAACATTTTTTTCTATTTTTAATTATGTTTTGTTTGTTAAATTCGTATTAAAATTATTTTCCTATTTAATTGGAATTCCTAATTCTAATATTACCCGCCGAAAAATAAAACTACCTGCCAAAAATAAAATTACTCGTCAAAAAATAATATTACCCGCCGAAAATTAATTAATTTATTAAATCATTAATTTATTTATTTTAATTTAATTTCTTATAATTTAATTTAAATCAATTCCATTTCCCGTTACCCGTCAAAAAATAATATTATTCGCCGAAAATTAATTAATTTATTAAATTGTTTATTGATTTATTTATTTTAATTTAATTTATTATAATTTAATTCAATTCCAATTCCGAAAATTAATTAATTTATTTTAATATATTATTATTTAATTCAAATTCCAATTCCGAAAATTAATTTATTTATTAAATTATTTACTAATATATTTTAATTTAATTTATTTATTATTATTTCTTTTCTATATTAAATAATCGGGCAGCTTATGCTGATGATTTTAAATTATCATTTCAATTAAATCAATTAGCGATGCTGAAAAAAATATCAACGTATACAGGGTGTATCAAGATAATGGAACAGTGCCATTTATTCGTGAATATGAAAAGTTACACAAAAAATTGATTAAGATATTTTATAAAGCGTAGAGGGGGACACATTGTGACATAACCATTATTATTTTAAAGCCAGTGGTACTAAACTTATGGATCAATGTTACATTTTTTTAAATGGCATTATATATTTTTTATTAACTAAATAAATAGAGAATTTTTTTCTGAATTCAACGATATAATAATATCATATCCTTACATTGCGAAAAAATTGATAAAAATTAACTCAAAGTTATCATCTCATTTCTATTTTAATTTTTTTAAGTAGGTTGTGTAAACATTTAATCGTTAAAATAAAAGAAAATTATCTGTCATTTTCAAAGTTCATTGTTATCTATTATTACAATTAAGGTCATTTTCGTTACTTTCGTAATAATTAATTTAATAATGGCAGCAGATTTAACAAAAACTGATCTTATTTACTGTTGCAAGAACCGAACAAAATGCATTCCTAGCATGCAATTTATTTGCAGAAAGTTATCTTAATTTCGCAAGACTAAGTAGTAATTACGCGAAATAAAAAAAAAGAATAACGAAATTTGGAACATTTCGAAAAAATAATATAATACGTAACAATGACATACAAAAATGACAGAAAATTTTCTGTTGTTTTAATAGTTAAATGTTTGCTGGCCTACTTAAAAAAAAATATGTACTAACTTTGAATTAACTTTTATCAATTTTTTTGCAATATAAGGGTATGATATTATTATATCGTTGAATTCAGAAGAAAATTCGCTATTTAATGAGTTAATAAAAAATATATGATACCATTTAAAAAAATATAACATTGACCCATAAGTTGTGTACCACTGGCTCTAAAATAATAATAGTTTCTCGAAAATGTGTCCCCCTATATGCTTTACAAAATATCTTAATCACTTTTTTCTGTAAATTTTCATATTCACGAATAAATGGCACTGTTCCATTGATACACTCTGTATACACATGATGCAAGAATAATAAACACCCTGAATATCCAAAAATGCTGTGTTGTTTCCTACACTAAGGAAATAAATAGCATTACCTTCCCTTATAATATACATGGTTTAGTTCTTGATAATGTTAAATCATTTAAGGATTTGGGAGTAGTATTTTCTTCAAACTTAAGTTTTTCTGATCACATAAACATTACTTCTAAAGAAGCTAATAAAATGCTTAGTTTCATTATTCGATCAACAAACATGTTTCACAATATTCATGCCATTAAGTCGCTGTACTTTGCTTACGTCATGAGTAAACTTGAATACGCTCACCTAATCTGGACCCCTCATTATGGATATCAACAACTAACAAATGATCGTGTTCATCGCAGGTTCTTAAAAATTCTCTCCTACAAGCTAGATAGGTAGGATCTATCCGCCTAGAGGTACAGATCAGCAGTCCCTTCTTGAGCACACAATATGCCGTCCCTGAAGTCTAGAAGAGAGCTGATCAGTGCCAGATTTCTGTGTCTCCTACTACGAGGCGAGAAGGATGCACAAGACCTCCTTTCGTGTGTCCAGATCAACGTCAGGCCTCCAGGTTTCCCATGACATTTTATCTTCCCCAATCCCGTACGAATGTTCTACAACGGGTTTCTATTACTGTCATGTGTCGATGTGCATTATAATGACATATTTATGTAATTCATCTTCATTTGTAATTGTTAATATTTACGTATCTGTTATTGTTGTAGTAATTTGTCCTGTAATTGGTTTGTAAAAGTGTTGGGCAATAAATAAAATTATTATTATTATTATTGTTATTTAATTCAATTCAATTCCAATTTCGAATTTTTTTAAAATTTATTATAATTTAATTAAATTCTATTTCAATTTCTAATACTAATATTACCCGCCGAAAAATAATATTACCCGGTGAAATTAAAATTACCCGTCGAAAAATAATATTACCCGTCCAAAATTAATTTATTTATTAAAATATTAATTATTTATCAATTTATTTATTTTAATTTATTATAAGTTAAATCAATTCCAATTCCGAAAATTAATTAATTTATTTTAATTTAATTTATTATATTTAAAATTCAATTCAATTCCAATTCCGAAAATTAATTTATTTACATTATTATAATATCTTTCATTTATTTGTATTTGTTGTTTTGTAGTTCATGTTTTTACCTGAAGAAGGCAATAGTCTATATTGTCAAACGTTGTAATTTAAATAAATACAAACAGAATTTAACTAAAAAGGTTGTATTATTCTATTAATTTATTTACTTTAATTTAATTTATTATAATTTAATTCTATTCAATTAATTATTTTACCTTAATTTATTATAATTTAATTCATTTCAATTTCAATTCCGAAAATTAATTTGTTTATTTTAATTAAATTTATTAAAATTTAATTCTATTCAAATTCCAATTTCAATTCATAACATAATATTACCCGTCAAAAAATTATATTACCACTCAAAAAATAATATTACCCGCCGAAAATTAACTTATTTATTAATTAATTTGTTAATTAACTTATTTTACGTTAATTTACTATAATTTAATTCAAATGAATTCAAATTCCAATTACGAAAATTAATTTCTATATTGAAGTATTAATTTATTTATTAATTAATTTAATGTATTATAATTTAATTCATTTCAATTCCAATTCCGAAAATTAATTTAATTATTTTAATTTAATATATTATAATTTAATTCAATTCAAATTCCAATTTCAATTCACAACAAATTAAACGTTAAAAAATTATATTACCTGCAGAAAATTAATTCATTTATTAATTTATTATTATAATTTTATTCAATTCAATTCAAATTCCAATTCTGAAAATTATTTATATATTAAATTATTAATTTATTTATTTTAATTTAATTTATTATAATTTTATTTTATTCAATTCCAATTTCAATTCCTAATTCAAATATTACCGGCCGAAAAATAATACTACACGCCAAAAATAAAATTTCCCGTCAAAAAATAATAATACTCGCCGAATTTATTTTTTTATTAAATTATTAATTAATTTCTTAATTTATTTATTTTAACTTAATTTAATTCTTATCAATTCCAATTCTTAATACTAATTTTACCCGCCGAAAAATTATATTACCCGCCAAAAATAAAATTACTTGTCAAAAAATAATATTACCTGGCTGAAAATTAATTAATTTATTAAAATACTAATTTATTTATTTTAATTTAGTTAATTATAATCTAATTGTATTCAAATTCCAATTCCGAAAATTAATTATTATTTTATTATAATATTATTTAATTCATTTTAATTAAAGTTATTAGAATGTAATTCAATTCCAATTCCGAAAATTAATTTACATATTAAATACTAATTTAATAATTGATTTATTTATTTTAATTTATTATAATTTTATTCAATTCAAATTCCAATTCCAATCCAATTCTGATAATTAATTAACTTATTATAATTTAATTCAATTGAAATTTAAATTTCAATTAGCAATTCAATTTCAATTCATAGCACAGTATTACCCGTCAAAAACTAATATTACCTGCCGAAAGTTAATTTATTTATTAAATTATTAATTTATTTATTTACTTTAATTTAATTTATTATAATTTAAATAAATTCAATTCCAATTGCAAATTCAATTCCTAATTCTAATATTTCCCGCCGACAAATATTTCCCGCAAAAACTAAGATTACCCGTCAAAAAATAATATTACCCGCCAAAATTAATTAATTTATTTTATTTAAATTTCAATTCATAACATAATGTTACGTCAAAAAATTACATTATATATTCAAGTTTTAATTAATGATTATAATTTAATTCATTTCAATTCTAATTCTGAAATTTAATATATTTATTTTAATATAATTTATTATAATTTAATTCAATGCAATTTCTAATTCAAATTCTAATTCCAATTCCGACAATTAATTTATTTATTAAATTATAAATTATTTATTTATTTTTAATTTATTTGTTATAATTTAATTCAATTCAATTCCACTTGCAATTCTGAAAATTAATTAATTTGTTAAATTATTTAATTTATTATAATTTAATTCAATTCTAATTTTGAAAAGTAATTTATTTATTTTAATATAATTTATTATAATATAAAATCAATTCAAATTCCAATTCCGAAAATTAATTTATTATTAAATTATTAATTTATTTATTGTAAATTTATTTGTTATAATTTAATTCAATAAATTCCACTTGCAATTCAGAATATTAATTTATTTATTAAATTATTTATTAATTTATATAATTATTATAATTAATTCAATTCAATTCCAATTCCGAAAATTATTTTATTTATTAAATTATATATTAATTTATTTATTTTAACTTAATTTGTCATTATTAATTCAATTCAATTCCACTTGTAATCCAGAAAATTAATTTATTTATTAAATTATATAATTTATTATAATTTAATTCAATTCCAATTCCGAACAGTAATTTGTTTATTTATTATTATTTATTATAATATAATTCAATTCAAATTTTAATTCTGAAAATTAATATATATATATAAAATTATCAATTTATTTATTTTAATTTATATAATTTCAATTTACTCAATTCCAATTTCGAAAATTAATTTATATATTAAATTATTAATTTATTTATTTTAAATTAATTTGTTATAATTTAATTCAATTCAATTCCACTTGCAATTCAGAAAATTAATTTATTTAATTTATTATAATTTAATTCAATTCCAATTTCAATTCCAATTCCGAAAATTAATTTATATATTAAATTAATAAAGTAATTTTTTAATTTATTTATTTTAAATTAATTTGTTATAATTTAATTTAATTCAATTCCACTTGCAGTTCAAAAAATTAATTTATTTATTAAATTATTTATTAATTTATTTTATTTATTATAATTAATTCAATTCAATTCCAAAAATTAATTTATTTGTAAAATTATAAATTATTTATTAATTCATTTATTTTAAATAATAATAGGAATTATAGGTATTATAGGAATTATAGGAATTAATTGGAAGTATAGGAATTAGTAGGAATTATAGGAATTATAGGAATTATAGGAATTATTGGAATTATAGGAATTATTAAAAATTAACAATAACAATATTAATAACAATAATTATAAGAATAACAATAATTATAGAAATTAATAGGAATTATAGGAATTAATAGGAATTATAGGAATTAATAAGAATTAATAGAATTTTTAGAAATTAATAGGAATCATAGAAATTATAGGAATTATAGGAATTAATAGGAATTATAGGAATTAACAGGAATAATAGGAATTATAGGAAAAATAAGAATTATAGGAATTAATAGGAATAATAAGAATTATAGAAATAATAGGAATTATTAGGAATTTTAGGAAATAATGGGAATTATAGGAATTAATAAGAATTAATAGAATTTTTAGAAATTAATAGGAATCATAGAAATTATAGGAATTATAGGAATTAATAGGAATTATAGGAATTAACAGGAATAATAGGAATTATAGGAAAAATAAGAATTATAGGAATTAATAGGAATAATAAAAATTATAGAAATAATAGGAATTATTAGGAATTTTAGGAAATAATGGGAATTATAGGAATTAATAGGAATTTATAGGAATTATAGGAATTATAGGAATTATAGGAATTATAGGAATTAATAGGAATTATTGGAATTAATAGGAATAATAGGAATTATAAGAATTAATAGGAATTATAGGAATTAATAGGAATTATAGGAATTAATCGGGATTAATCGGAATTAATTGGAATTAATAGGAATTAATCAAAATTAATCGGAATTAATAGGAATTAATGGGAATTAATCGGAATTAATAAGAATTAATGGAATTAATCGGAATTAATAGGAATTAATAGGAATTAATCGGAATTAATAGCAATTAATGGAAATTAATCGGAATTGATCGGAATTAATAGGAATTAATCGGAATTAACCGGAATTAATAGGAATTAATCGGAATTAATAGGAATTAATCGGAATTAATCGGAATTAATAGGAATTAATCGGAATTAATCGGAATTAATAGGAATTAATAGGAATTAATAGGAATTAATCGGAATTAATCGGAATTAATAGGAATTAATGGAATTAATCGGAATTAATCGGAATTAATAGGAATTAATCGGAATTAATAGGAATTAATAGAATTAATCGGAATTAATAGGAATTAATAGGAATTAATCGGAATTAATCGGAATTAATCAGAATTAATAGGAATTAATAAGAATTAATCGGAATTAATCGGAATTAATAGGAATTAATCGAAATTAATCAAAATTAATAGGAATTAATAGGAATTAATAGTAATAATTAATATATAAATTAATTTTCGGAATTGGAATTGAAATTGTATTAAACTAAATTATAATAAATTAAATAATTTAATAAATTAATTAATTTTCGGAATTGGAATTGAAATTGTATTAAACTAAATTATAATAAATTAAATAATTTAATAAATTAATTAATTTTCTGAATTTATTAATTTATTATTTTATTTTATTTAATTTTTTATAATAATTTATTTTATTTATTATAATTAATTTAATTCAATTCCAATTCCGAAAATTAATTTATTTATTAAATTATAAATTATATATTTTATTTATTTTAAATTAATTTGTTATAATTTTATTCAATTCAATTCCACTTGCAATTCAGAAAATTAATTTATTTAACTTATTAATTTATATATTAAATTATTAATTTATTTATTTTAATATAATTAATTATAATATAATTCAATTCAAATTCCAATTCCGAAAATAATTAATATACAAAATTATTAATTTTTAATTTATTTATTTTAATTTAATTTATTACAATTTAATTTAATTCAATTCCAATTTCAATTCCAATTCCGAAAATTAATTTAAATATTAAAGTATTAATTTATTTATTTTTAAAATTAATTTGTTGTAATTTAATTTAATTAAATTCGACTTGCAATTCAGATTTTTTTTTAAATTTATTATAATTAATTCAATTCAATTCCAATTACAATTCCGAAAATTAATTTATATATTAAATTAATATATTAATTTAAAATTTAATTAAATTTATTAATTTATTTATTTTAAATTAATTTGTTATAATTTAATTTAATTCAGTTCCACTTGCAATTCAGAAAATTAATTTATTCATTAAATTACTTATTAATTTATTTAATTTATTATAATTAATTCAATACAATTCCAATTCCGAAAATTAATTAATTTATTAAATTATAAATTATTTATTCATTTATTTATTTTAAATTAATTTGTTATATTTTGCGACGCTAGCCCCTGTTTGGGCGTCATTTGTGACGCCGGTCCTGTGGGCTGAGGCGCTATCTTATCCTCTCTGCCAGCAAGGTTCGGGTTGCTCGGGCGCCTTCGGCGGATGCTGAAAGAGAGGAAGGTTTGCCGGATAGCTATCTGTGGAGGTGGGTTAGGGTTTGTCTCAGAAAATGCACGTAGTTAACTTAACCAACTACTTTATTATTCCCAACGTAATGTAAAATTAAAATGTAACACATAAACAATAATATACAACAATGTACACGCTTCGTATTATGGCTTTATATTACACAGGTAAGTCAAACATACATTTATTTGCCAATCTCTGACTTGTTTAAAATTCCAGGACGCTGCAATTTATTTTACGATATTACATCGTTGAGGTTAACTGATTGTTTCTCGACAACAATGTTGAGACGAGGTACGTATCGTCACATCCCCCTCTTACTCCGGTGAGAAAAAAAATTAAATATACATATTTTTTTTGCTACTATATAACGGCCATTTACAACAAAAAGAAAACTTTTAAATCTTTAATGAAATAAAAGCAACAAACTGCCTTTTAAAAGGGACAAACATGTGAAGGAAATTGTTCTATTTTTAGGCCTTACTAAAAAGGGAAAAACTCCTTTCCTTCATCGGCGGTTTCGCTGCTTCTTGTGCCACCCATGCCCACATGACGGCTCTTCCTCCTCCGGCGGTATCCGGACCTCGGCTGGAGCGGCTGTGGGGTGGCCTTGGCAGCGGGACGGCTCCTCGCATCACGCCCAAGATGTTGCAGTCAGGAACATCACGGATAGGACGCCCTGCGCCTGCCGTTGGGGGGGTCAGTCTGGCCCTCAAAGGTCTCCGGCTCGGCACCACCTGAAACAAAGACGGTATCGGCGGGGGCGATGCCCGAACCGGCGGTGACGTCTTGAAGGTTTGACCTGACCACTTCACTGGTGAAGTCGGAGGCCCAGGGAATTCAACAGCTCCTGGCTGGCCTACTTCGGCGTCCTTGGGGTGATGGGACGGTCTGACGGGGTAGAGGTCAATTTCTCGACGATGTCCTGTCGGCTCCTTGCCCCGGAGTCGACTAGGACGGTGGTGACGGTAATAGGGGACGCCTCTGGCTTCGACATGGGAGTGAGGAGCTTCCTCTCGGACAGCTGCGTCGTCGGTGGCGGCTGCGGACGCACCTCTGGTCGGCGGGTTCGTAACAAAGGCGACCTCAAAGCCTCAGTACATGGACGATTACGGCGGGACGGTGACCTGGCTGCCATGGGTACCATTGGACGAAGCGGTGCCAACTTACCCATCTCCTTTTGGGACTGAATTGCGCTTACCTGGGCGACCTGTGTGGGAGATGCTAGCAGCGTGACTCTACGCGACGCTGCGCAGATAGTCGCTCCGAAGGTCGCCAGCGTGTCTATGGCCAGGATTATGGTGTGAGCCAAATTGGGCAGGCATTGGAACGCTAGCTGTCTCCTGATGCCGTCTATGAGACAGCCAAGCGTCAGCGCACCTTGAGTGTGCGTCATCGTGCCTTTGGCCAGTTGGACCTGCTGATGGGGGGCGGATCGTATCTGGGTATGGCGGTCGCTCAGTCTCTTGGCCGTGCGTGTGTTGATATAGGAATGCATGGAGTCAGTGTCCACCAGCGCCTGGAACTCCTGTCCCTTTATTTGTACCGCAAGAAAGAGGCGGTTGTCGCTGGTTCTCTTCTCGTGGATACCAGGGAGCGAGGCAGGGCGCGGTATGGGTGTATTCTGGCAACTGCAGTCACGCGTTGTCGTTCCATGCTTGTTACAACGCCAACAAAACAGCTTGGGCTTGTTCTGGCAGGTTAGGCGTAAGTGGCCGTGCTGGCCACATCTCCAGCAGAACACGGACACGTCGGCCTTCGGCGGCGGCGGCGGACGTTTTGCGGTGGATGTTGAGGCGGTAGCGGTATGGAGTCGCGTCGCTTGTGGCGCTGCCTTTATCTCCTTCTGGAGACGCTCGTACTGGTCTATTTGTCAAACGAGGTCACGCACACTAGCGACGTCACGGCGGCGAATGTAATGGCGGTATTCAGGCAACATGTTGTTGTAAACCCGGACGAGTTCCTGTTCTGCAAGGTGCGGGTTGCTCGGGCGCCTTCGGCGGTTGCTGAAAGAGAGGAAGGTTTGCCGGTTAGCTATCTGTGGAGGTGGGTTAGGGTTTGTCTCAGAAAAAGCACGTAGTTAACTTAACTAACTACTTTATTATTCCCAACGTAATGTAAAATTAAAATGTAACACATAAACAAATAAAGAATGAAAACCCCTTTGTGAAAACTGTGACGGACTGAGTTTAATCTACAAGGGAACTGTGCTCCCGCGAAACGGCAATAGCACAGTCTCTTACGGCGGTAAGTAAAAATGCAATTATCTAATAAAAGCTAAAGTACAAAACGGACGGCGATTTATCTCTGCGAGTGGTGAATTTCAATCACCCAAACTCGAAATTTACGGCGGAGTCTCTCTATCCACGAGAGACGGACGGCGGTACTACTTCACGACTGAGACATTCTTCTGCAGACACGACTTAGTCGCTTCTGATCGGTAGCTCTAATCCGGGGGACCCAAAGCATGAATCGTTCGGATGAACTGAAGAAGAACTGACTTCTCTGGACGGTATCGTCACACAATATGAGTTTGATTAAAAAAAATTGTCCTAAGTTTAATGTTATGGCGACCTTGGCAATAATTAATTTTCAAATAACTTTGTAACTATTGGGGAAATTGAGAAAAATATATCATATAAAGTTTTTCTTATGGAATATTTACTGGATAGACATAATTTTGTTCGATCACTATATCTTTGTCAGTTTTCTTCGATTCTAATACATTTCTTTCTCGGAAACAGTTCAAGAATAGACCTATGTTGATTAAGCTTTTTTACCTATTTTGTTTAGTACTATATACCTTCAAAAAAATTACCTGTAACTGTTAGTTAAAATAAAAAAATTAAAATTATACCAAACATTTGTATTAACAGTTTATTAAGCTGCTCTTTTCAATAGGCAACAATACTCTTTAATTTTCAGATTCGGGGTTTCAGAGATTGTTTTTTAACACTTAGCTCCGTTTTAAAGGTGGCGGGAATTTTTTTAAATTCTAATCGCCATATTAGATTTCGTCTGTTCTGGAAAAGTATGTATTAGATGTACGACGGGTGACTTATTCATCTACTATCAAATTAATGTTTACGACATAATAAACAATAAATAAATAACTCTGGGTAATATCAAATTGTCGATTTTGCCTTAATATGACAGACTTTACTTAAGTAAATTTAGGTTAGATTAGATTACTTAAAATAATTTTTTATTTCTAAATTTACAATTTGTACTTTATTATTAAATTTATATTATGTGAAAGAATAACGAAACCCCAAAATTCTAGATGCCAGGTTATATTCATTTTGTAATAAATATTGCCTTGTCCTTTTTGGGAATTTTAAGGCCTCGTTATTCTATCAACATATTACGGTTTCCAAAAAAATTCAACTCTATATCTGTACTGTTTATTTGGCCTTTATCTAGTGATTAAATACTCACTTTCAAATATGAGAGTTGAACATTTTGTCATTAATTCTCCAATTTTCCTAAATTATAGTTTTCGTTCTTTTTATGATTAACTATGTTTAATAATAATTTCACAATATCTGAATCCAGTACACTTGTCATATTATTTAATTTTGAATGATTTATGCGTATTATAATGTTGTTTCTCAATTTGGGAATAATAACTCTGTTATTATGTAAATTTTTCTTGATGATATATTTGTTCTTAACAAGTCAACTGTCAGCAGCTCTTGATTTAGAAAGTTTTATTAAATGCAATAAATTTACATGTTATGTAGGACTCTGCCGTACTATTACAGTAATTTAATTGTTGTTTATTATTTAAATGTGGAACATAAAACATTGTTACCTAGATCATGGTGTGATACTTTAAAACTTCATAATAGTAAATGTCTTATTCAAAGTAAGTGAAACAAATATATCAACTTTCCTTACATTGTATATGTAATTGCTACTACATACAATTTTAAATAGAATTTTCACGTATAGTATTACATAGATAAAAGATAAAATTGTAATGAAAAATATACTCACAAATTTATACAGATCAATTACAATAAATTTATTATTATCTTAGATGAGGGCTTCAAGCGCTAACCACTTTTGTCACTGCGACCTGTAAGATCTATTGTAACATAGCCCTATCTTAGTTTTCTGGAAGCAGTTCCAGTTTTCCGATTCATTTGCCGCGAAGTACCTTTTACCTAGACCTATATGGTTAAGTTTCTGGACCATCTGGATATTCATATACAATATGTTTCGAAATTTCTTCGTCCTCTTCGCAGAGTCGAAATATACTGTTTTCAGCTATCTATACCCCTATACCAGTCTTACATAGATTGTATTTCAAAGAACAATGGCCAGTAAAGATACCTGTCATAGTTCTAAGATCCATTTTGCTATGAGCTACGAGGGTTGCCTTTTATATTTCGGGATTAGGCAAGCAAACGATTAGATTGTATTTTTTGCACAAAGAACACAAAATTTTATTACGTACCACTATTTCACGGATGCATCCATAACGAGGCAGATGTAAGAGGTCAACAAACTATGCTCAGGCGAAAACTATACTGAACCAATATTAATAAAACTTGATGATATTGATGAAAGTTAGCCAAAAATAGTTTGGGTGCCAATTCATATTATTCGGCACTACAGAAAACCAGTCCTAAATCTTTATAGCTAAACTGTGTATACATATATGAATATTTTGTTTAGGTTAGGTCAGGTTAGTTTAGGTTAGATTAGGTTAAGTTCAATTTTTATTATAAATAATGACTATTTAAAATACATTGCTTTTTACCTCCCGCTCCCTTGGTAAGGGAGATATAGGGATCGTGCTAAAAATCGCATATCAAGATTTTGGTAAATGAGCACGTTTTAAGGGACCCTAGAATCCAATTTTAACATTTTCACGATGATGTCTGCGTGTATGTGAGTTTGTGTATGTATGTGTGTGTGTATGTGTGTGTGTGTGGATCCTCAATATGCTCTAACTCAAATACTATCGTTCAGAAAATTTTGAAACCTTGTATTTATATGGAAAGAAGCCATTAGATTTTGGTGTAAATCAGATAACCAGAAATGGCACTTTACTGGAAGCTCAAAATAGTTTTTCTTCGAAAAACATTTTGAAATGTTATTTTTCCGACATTTATTAATATAAAAATGAAAGCTTTTTAATTTTTCTACAGGTTTACATTATTACTTTTTGTATATATTTTATGGATAAATTTATAAAATTATCTATAGTTTTAATCCCGGAGCCTACGGTTTAAACAACTCACACACATGGTTACAAGATCAGATCTCAAATGTTTGTAACTGACAGATATATGTCACTGTTAACAAACTAATCATTTCGAATAATAATAGTAATGTTTTAGAAAGAAAATAGTAAATGGAACAAGTAACATAAGTAAATATGTAAAATATAGGTAAGATATTAAAAATATATAATATATTACTCATTGCTGAGTGTACCTACCAATCTGCTTTGGACACAGATGTCGGTAATAATGATGACATATTTGTACCGTGCGTACGCTTACCATGCGTCACCTCAAGAGCACTTATTGCTGGCGTGGAGAGTGCACCACAGGGGTCATTTTTTTGCCATTTATATTTCGACATATTTGGCGTCGGTTGGGATTAAACCCGATATTTAAATTTAATTTTAAGTATTTTAATAGTCTATGTTACTGAAAACTTTATTTTTATTTTAATGGCACCAAATTGTCCCCTGAAGTGCACTCTCCAGGCCAGCATTGATTGCCAGTGTGGTGACGACTGGTAAGCACCCGCATGGTACAAATATTTCATTATTACCGATATCTATGTACATAGCAGATTGGTCCACCCAGCAATGGGTAATATGCCGTGATGATAAATTTATTTATTTATGAATTAAGAGTTTTAAATTTTGTAATATTTTTTACATAAACTTGACAGAAATAGTCATAATTAATAAAATAAATATAAAACAAGTAACATTTTTTTACAACTACCCCATTTTGGATCATGTAGGATGTCCGTTAAAAATTATTGGCATATAAGATATCTGTTGTAAAAATTAACTAACTCCCCTGATAAGAAAAATATAGATACGTATCTTAAATAATGCCATGAACCTATCGCTATTGAATATTCATACAAGTTTCAACGTAGGATATTAAAATTAGTCTCTACTGAAATATGTTTATTATTATTGTTATTAACAACGAAAGATATTATTTCTTTACTTATGTATTGTTTGGTGATTATATGTTTTATTGGCAATGTATGTTGTCGACTTGAAATAAGGTGTTTATTGCTTCCACTCGTAGAAGTTTTCAAATCTCTCGCACAAAAAGATCGGCTTCGTTTAATGATCATCCTGCATGATTTGAATCACAATCCATCGAGTATCAA
The DNA here is from genome assembly GCA_951394225.1 of Harpalus rufipes. Classification (NCBI taxonomy): domain Eukaryota; kingdom Metazoa; phylum Arthropoda; class Insecta; order Coleoptera; family Carabidae; genus Harpalus; species Harpalus rufipes. The sequence goes on from OX596274.1 coordinate 14,450,637, forward strand.
TTGAGCGCTTACTATTCATCTATTATCCATCTGGTGCATTTAATTTACGGTAAAATCATATGAATATTTATTGGGAAGTGATTTTTGCTGTAATTAATTAGATCGACTTTTAAATAGTTTAGGATTATTTCGATTAAAAGTTGTAGGAGTGATGTATGCGATTGGGGTTCGAATTGGAATTGGAACCCGGGTTGTGTTGGTTTCGCCCACTGGATGCTGTTGCGTCTCGCACCAGACGTGCAAGTATGATGAACGGCTGTTCTGCTTTTATCGATTCCGTTAACGCTAAGTATAGGTTCTCGGGGGCCTGTGATCGCGGTGTCTGTTTACCCAGGGCCCGAGTGTACCCGCTTATTAGGAGGCCGAAGCGCACTAAATCAAAATCTAATTCGAGGGCCCGGCGGGCTCGCTAAGTCTCGCTGGAGCTGGTGCTGGTGCTGGTGCTCCGCGCTTCTCGCCTGCACGTTCACATGCCACGGACACGCCCCCGCCAACCACAACACCACCGCAATTGATTTGTAGTGTCTCGATGGTAATGAACTATCTGCAATCACTTCTTTCTTTCTTTCTTTCTTCTTATACCAGATACCCCAAAGCTCTAACATCTGCCATACTACCAATAATATTCAGCATAACATTTCTATATTGTAAATAGGCATGTTCATTCCTTTATTACATTGCGGAATTCAAGAAGTTTCAATGATGATGTTACTTTCATTTTAATTTTACAATTTGTTAATAGGTATGATGCTTCTTCATTATGGCCACCATTCGTCCCGGATTTCCCGGGACAATCCCGGATTCTAGCTCTGAGTCCCGCATAGATACGCGTCTATATCCATTGAATATGAAATATTAAATGCAATCAATTCGTATAGATAAGAATATTGTTTAATATTTATAATAACATTAAATGTCAAAAAATAATATTTAACAGCGTTTTTTCAAGAAAAACTGTTAAAATCTTCAAATGGGCATACTCCCGGTTAACCAATTATAACCAATATCTAATCAAGTCTGCATATGGAAGTAAGGAAGAGGAATACGTAAAAATTGTAATTTCTGGAATTCTATTATTGGAGATATCGCGGCCGAAATTATAGTCACACACAGGATCACACACACATACACACGCACACACACATACAGATATCATCGTAAAATCGTAATGTAGGGCCCTTAAAACGTGCTTATTCATTGAAATCTCACCACCGAATTTTTTGACCTTCCTTATCTAGAGGTGACGGAAGGTAAAAAGATCATTTTGAAAAAATGTCTCCAGCGTCTTTGAGCCAATAGTAAAGAGGATTTTTCACTCACTTTAATCTGTACTTTAAGCCCTTAATTTTTTAATAATCTGTAAATTTTTTAGTTGTAATAATCTCTGTAAATTTACTCTGTTTCCTTACTAATTCTTTCCGTAAATGACAAAATCTTTCTGTCAAATAATGAGAAATAGTTATACGCAATATTTAAATTGAATGAAATTTAGTACCTATGTCGTCTAGCAAAAAAAAAAAAAAAATACAAACGAAAACAATCGTCAGTATAAACTATTATTATACCCTTGGTAAGGGAGGTATAGGGATCGTGCTAAAAATCGCATATCGAGATTTTGGTAAATGACCGGATTTACGGTACCGTACATTCCAATTTTAACATTTTCACGATGATGTCTATTTGTATGTGTATTATGTGTGTGTGGATCCTCTTTACGCTCTAACTCAAATCGTTCAAAAATTTTTGTAACCTTGTATTTCTACCTTACTTTTATATGGAAAGATGACATTAGATTTTGAAATAAATCAAAAAACCGAAAATGACACTTTACTGGAAGTTCAAAATAGTTTTACTTCGAAAAATACCTTTAAATGTTATTTTTTCGAGATTTATGTTATATAAAAATTAAAGATTATTAAATTTTCTACAGGATTGCATTAATACTTTTTCTATATATTTTATGGATAAATTTATAAAACTATCTATAATTTTAATCCCGGAGCCTACGTTTTAAACACAACTCATACACATGGTTACACTATTCAGATCTCAGATGTTTGTAACTGACAGATATGCCACTGTCAACGAACTAATCATTTCAAATAATAATATTAACGTTTCATAAAGAAAATTGTAAATCGAGCAATAATTATATGGAAAGGAACTTAATAGTTTCCAGCAAAAGTAAATATGTAAAAAAAGGTAAGATAATAAAAACATATATCATCACGGCATATTACTTATTGATGGGTGGGCCAATCTGCTTTGAACGCAGATGTCGGTAATAATAATGACATATTTGTATCGTGCAGGCGTCTACCAGGTGTCACCTCACGAGCACTTATTGCTGACGTGGAGAGTGCACCACAGGGGTCATTTTTGTGCCATTTAAAATTCGAAATATTTGGCGTCGGTCGGGATTGAATCCGATATTTAAATTTAATTTTAAGTATTTACATGAATAAAAATTAAATTAAACGGGAGGTATTGTGTTGGCCACATCAGATTTTTAAGATATTACTTTCAGTATCACACTTTATTACAGGCAGTTGTGTTAGTGTAGAGGAAGCAATAATTTAATTGTAAATTCCCAGAAAGACGTATAAATTCAATGTATGCTATCCATGCTGTTGTAGTCGTGTGTGTTTGTCTCGCTTGTGATTAATTTTTTAATCACATTTAACGACTTCCTTCCTAAATACGACGCGGTCGCGACTCGACTGAATCAGGTTTGATTGATGAAGCTGTGAGCGGCTCGCGATCATTTTAAAATTTAAATTTTTTGTTAACTCACCGTCGAAATTGCTGCTTACTCCAAACGCCAAAGATAAGGCTCGAGTGACAGAGCAGACCGACGAATTTTCCGACTCCTTCACATCGTCATCGTGATGAATGTTGACATCCACGCGGACCCTAGAAATACAAACATCATTTACATCAACCAAACGACTTATATTCAGACACAGCCAAAATTATTTTGGTAGAAAAAAATAAACATGTACATACATAAGAATGACTTCTGAGCTACTCGGACCTAATAAATATTATTTAATAAGAAGAGAATTATAGTATAAACCAAAAGAAAAATATTTGTTTTATGGTTGACGTGTTTTCAATGTGAAATAAAAGTTTCATAATATTTTACAGTTGAATAAGTAGATACTATTGCTTATTATTCAAAAATAAGTACTGGAAAATTCTAATTTATGATTATGAACTTATGCTTAGTCAAGCGCGCGAAAAGGTTATTATATTCCGTTTTAAATTAAAATAGGTATAACAAATTTAAATTATTGAACTTTCAGTTTTAAGAACGTGATACTATAAAAGGTGATTGAAAAATAGGGACAAATGGCTTTGGTCAAAAAATTCAATGATGAGTTTTTAGTGAATAAGTACGTTTTGGGGTCCCTAAAATCCGATTTTACCATTTTTACGATGATGTCTGTATGTCTCAAGTTTCCATCCAGAAGAACAACTGATTAGATTTTGGTTATAATTGGTGAACCGAAAGTAGCCTCATTTGAAGATTTAACAGTTAAATTTGATTTATTGACATTTAACGTTATTATAACTTAAAGAATATATTACTCTCTATACGATTTGATTGCATTTTATACTTCATATTCAATGGATATAGAGTTAAAGAATTTTAAAGAAATTAAATTTTATAATTCAGCCAGCTACGCTAACCATGGAAACTACTAATATATTCATATAATTCAAATTGACAGATGTCAGTATCAATAAAAAGTAAATTAATGTGGCAGAGATGAGGATGTTGTAATAGATGTTGGGGAGGACATGGAAAGATAGGTAAGGAAATAACTCTAGTGTTACAAGTTTCTAGAAAGATACAAGCGAGATGATTACATTGGTTTGAAAATGTCATGAGGAGAAATGGAGAATATATTGGATGAAGAATGAATATAAAATATGAATAATGGAAGGTTGAAGAAAGAGAGGATGACCAAAGATAAGATGGAAGGACTGTATTGCGGAAGACTTGAGAGAAAAGGAACTGAATGAGAACGACACGTAAAACAGAAATGAGTGGAAGAAGAAAATAAAAAATAGCGACCCCTAATGAATGGGGAAAGCTAAAGAAGAAGAAGATGATTTCAGTGTGAAGTACAATTTGCATAGTTTGTTTATGAAATAATTTTACTGGAAATTTAGATTCTTTTGCAAAAAAATTATGTATGGAATTTATACATAATACACAGGATTGACGAAAGGTATTGTGCTGCCCACAACAGATTTTTTATTTTTTTTATTAATTTTCGACCTAAAGTATAAAGTTCAGGGCGGATTTAAATACTACTTTCTTCGTGTGAAAAGGTCCTAATTCTACTTCCAGATTTGCCGAAAGCTATATAATCGGTAATTATTTCCATTATAGATAAGGAAGGTATTGTCTTTGGTCCTACAATACGAATTTACTGTTTTTTACGGTGTCTGTATGTGTGTGCGTGTGTGTGTCAGTGTGTGTGTATGTGTGTGTGTGTATGTGTGACAAAAATTTCTCCTCCGATAACTCCAATACTACTGTTCCAAAAATTATATTTCTTTCATACGTCCATATGAAGACTTGATTAGAATTAGGTTATGATTGGTTAACCGGAAATAATCTAATTTGAAGATTCTAACAGTTTCTATTGAAAAAACGCTATTAAATATCATTTTTTAACCTTTTATGTTATAAATAAAAGAATATGTTATTCTCTATTCGATTTAATTATATTCAATGAATTTAGAGATAAAGAATTAAAAAGAAATATTTTTTAACCTAATGCTGCTAAAATCTGCACCATGGAAACAGAATATTCAAATATTACTAGATGTTAGTTTCAATATCTTTGTGAAATGTTTTTACTGGAAATATAAAAATGTTAAATAATTTAAGGTGGCAAATACAAAACACATAAGGTAATACAACAGATTATAGCCATAAGCCAATTAAGCAGATTATTATGTTATAAGTACAATGCTATATACATTTTTATTTTCTACTTCTTATTTTAAGAAACATACTGTTCTTTTTAGTAGTTCAGTTCAGTTCGGTACGAGGTAAGATTTGAGTTGCATTTGCTCATTTTGATGATCAGTTAATTAAACAAGGCGTTGATGAACGTTTCTGCAACCGGGCACTTTTTATAAGAACCGTCTGTTGAATGAAAGAGGTTATGGTATGGGATAATTAATATAATGTCAAAATGGAAAAAAAATATGTTTTGGTGTAAATATGGGGCCCAATTCTCTATTTTCACCGAAATGATATTAAAGTGAAAGTTTTTCACTTTATCACTTGGAACTATTCTCATTTGCAAAGTGATCTGATATAAATAAGTGAGAAAGTGTGAAATTGCATGTATTTACTGTATGTTGACAATATTGGTTGCGTTTAACAAGAAAATATGAATTTGGTGCATGTGTTTATTGACATTTGACAAATAATATCATGATACTGACAAGTGATATGATATTAATTTATCATTTCCTATCATGACAGTGATGAAAATTGAGAATTGGACCCATAGTTGAGCAGTGACCAATCAATTGATTATGCTGGAAGAACTTTTAATTTACTCCTCTTATGCTGGATTGCATGAAAACTGGTCAATAAATAGTTTATTGATTTTATAGTTACCGGTCCTATAAACTTAGCGAACTGTTAAAATTCAGACAGGTGCATGGAAAAAATATTTGGCCGTTTAATTAAATGAATTGTTTACCTAGTAACAGTATCAATCTAATAAATATCAACGTTATAATCCATAAACATGTCCGAGATTGAGTAAAAGTAAAATTATTTAAAATGGATAAAAGAAATAGAAATACAAATTTTACTAAAAGAAAACAATAGGTTTTGCTGGAAATCATTCAAAATGTAATTGAAGACACTAAAATGAATTTAAATTATATTCTTGTATAATAAATATAATATACGATTATTTACTTGCGCAATTTTGACATTTAACGTCAAACTCGACTTATTGAACCGTTAAATATTTTTCGTAATTCCATACCGTTACTATGATTTAACAGAACTAAACACGTAATTAACAATGGATCTATAATGGACGCCGGCCGTCAAGGATTATACCGGCCGCATGAACGAAAAACAAAAGTGAAAAGATGTCCATAACGGCCGCCGGTCGTTAAGGTTTATATTAGGCATCTGCTATTAAGGATAAATTATTTCTAAAAAAAATACAGTATCGTAAAGAACTTTATGGTATTACGAAAAATTTAGAACTCCACACGGCCGATATGCAAAGAACGAACTCGGCTGATTATAACAAACGTCAGTCGCGTCCGTTATTTGCTTTATATCGGCCAAATGGCGTTAATAGCTATATAGATCCTAAATAAGCCCTATAAGTTATAGGACTGTTTAGTTAAAATTATATGACGTTCATGCAACGATTTTTCGAAACCTAGAGAACCGTGAGATGCTAATAAACCGGGAAATAGTTTCTTGCAACCCAGCATTAGATTATAAATGGACTATAGAAAAAATGTATAGGTCTCTAGATATAGACGAAAATATAAATTTTACAGTTTTTTGTTTTTACAAATTAGTTCCAAGAAGTATTCAATAATATTGGATTTTAGTTTTAACTTTATAAGGTTTCTTTTTGTGCTCTTTCGAACGGCCATACTAAATTATTTTTGTCAGTGTAAAATTTCGAGTTGATATCAAAGTTATATGTTTGTACCATATTGGATTTCTATACTTCTGTAAGAGAAACGGAACTAATCTAATTAAACTTATATAATATTTGAAAACAAATTAAAATATTGAATTTTTAGAAAGAAATAAAGAAATAAATATTAAAATTTAATTCCAAACTAGTGGTAGAAAAATATTCACTTCAAATAAACTGCATTTATTTTATTTTTACGGATTTCAAAAAAATCTATTTGTATAATAGAATCAGTATATCAAATTTTATTAGCTGTTCGTTTGATGGGTAAGTTGTAATCTATTTTTAAAAAATCAAAAATATATCGCTTCCAGTAAAACCAAAAAGTGGTATTTAAACATTAAGTATAAATTTAATAATAAATAAAATAACCAATTGCCCCTATTGTTTCAATCACGATGTAAATGTAATTAGTTTTTATAAGCAATATATTTTTTACTCAATGAATATCACAAAATTTTCTTCTGTATAATTTATTGAAAAAAGTGATTAAACATGAAAATGTAAATCTATTGTATCTATTATAATGAAAATACAACTGAACACTAGCTAATTAAAAGCATAAATAAAAAAATACTATACAAACTATTTATTCCGTAAAGTTTAAAAGAAATTATAATAATGTGGAACTTCTAATTACAATGTTTGTACATATTTAATATAAAATTAAATATTTATAAACTAAAATTAATCAACATTCAAGCATCATTATTTTTATATTTACTATAAAAAATATTTTAAAAATTATTCATTGCTCTAGTACCCTTATTTTGTATGTCTCTCGTAAAATTTTAATGATATTATCTCATCAGATTTGAAGGTTTGGAGTAATTAAATGCAAAGTGAATTTATAAAAGACTAAGTTGGCAACAAGAAAGTATTTTACGAAGGAAACGCAAATATAAATATGCAAATACTGAGTATGAGTATGTGCGATGAAATCTTTTAACTAAAATAAGTTTAAAACTTATGGTTGGACTTAATTGCTGGGTATAGAAATAAACAGTGTAGATTACAATCAACTTGGTGGGTATTAAGTACTTATGTATGTTTTATATTATTATAGCTATTTATCTTTTACTATTTCATTTCCCTTGCCAACATTTTAAATAAAATTTATGCACAAATAAAAACAAAATTTACTCTTCCTTTCTTCAATTTTATGGCTATGCAAATTAATAAACACTATCTATGTATCTCAAAAAACAATGTTTCCGAAACAATCAACTTTTATTTTTTAAAAATCAGTCACTATTTCTTAACATTTTTGTCTAGTGTTGCGATTCGACAGCGCTTAAAGCGACCATCACCGCTCGGATCCTGGGGGTCGTGAGTTCGATTCCCACCATGGGCTTGGATGTTTGTGTCTGTCCTTTCATCGTCTCATCTCCATCATCGCAATGTAATAAAAATATGTAGAAAAACTGACTCATTCACATCAAATCACATAATAAGTTGTAAGACTTGAAATACAATAAAGAATATTATTTATATTATTATTATTTTGAGGTTCATTACTCTTAAAAATTTATTCTATACTGTTCACAATATGAAAAAAAAATCTTGCATACACAAGAAGGGATAAAACACTAACAACCGGGCTTACAACTGGACAGAATGTGACTTGAGACACTATTCAACAATTAGAAACATAAAAAATCTGTTGTGGCCAGCAAAATACCTCTCGCCACTTTCATTTTATATTTCATAGAGCGCGAGCAGTCATGTGACATTGTTGGCCTTGGCAAGCAGATATGGGGGCCCTTGTCAGAAAGACATCTAGTAATAATGTACATAGGTGTCAAGTATTATAATTTTTCATTCAAAACATCATGATTTTCTATCCATCAGAATATTTTGAAATTTTCAATGAGAAATTATGATATATGACAATTGTGACTATGTAAATAACTACTAGCCGTCATTCTGATAAGGATACCGATATCTGCTATCCGTTTGCCAAAGCCAACAAAGTCATATGACTGCTCGCACCCTGTAAGTAATGAATTTAACATTACTTGTACACACAAATAATTGAAATTGTATCTCTTCTTTCGTTCTATGAGGAATTTTGTCCTACTCTTCTAATATGTTCAAAAAATTTCAAATTTATTGACGTATTAGCAGTATTTCTTAAGGATATATGTAATATACCTATAATTTTAAATACATATTTAATTCATAACGCAATAAGATATATGAAATGTACTCGTACCTCCCAGAAAAATCTTCCAGTAATGGTAGTAAAACTGCTGATTTTTGACACTGACATAATGTATTTATCTGTCAGTTACAAACATTTAAGTATCTCAACTGTTGTTTGGGCAACGAGATTTATTACAACAGCTTATTCTATATTATTATATATAATAATAATAATAATATTTCATCACGGCATATTACCCATTGCTGGGTGTGCCAATCTGCTTCGTACAGAGATATCGGTAATGATGTACCGTGTGGGCGCTTACCAGGCGTCACCTCACGGGCACTCATTGCTGGCGTGGAAAGTGCGCCACAGGGGTCAATTTTGTGCCATTAAAATACGATGTAATTTTTGGCGTCGGTCGGGATCGTAACCGGGTCCCCAGATTCGCGACCAGACACTCAGAAAATATTATAAAAAAATTAAATGTATCATATTGGGAATTTAATTATCTTTATTATTTGTAGTAACATAATTTTTTAAAAATAATACTTATTTAGAAATTATTTTTTTTTAGAAAGTACCACTTCCGGTTGTTCAGTTTTTACTAGAACCTATTCAACTCTTTCCATTACTGTTAGATTGAGGAATCCGTTGTTACACAGGTCTTCAGTCTTATAGAATTTGAGAAATCGTACCTCCAACCTCCAACGACCTTATACACGCATACAGACACACGCACATCCCCACACACACACACACACACACACACACACACACACACACACACACACACACACAGACATCAACGAAAAAATGTTATAATCGGAATCTAGGGACCTTAAAACGTGCTTATTAATTAAAATCTGACTATGAGATTTTTAGCATGAATCCAATTCCTCTCTTAGCGACAGGTAAGAATTGTGAACTTCCAACTTTACAATTAGAAATCTACCATCCTCTTTGTGTTAGCCTGCGAACTTTTCAGTCCACCTTCATACGAAGAGGAAAGATTACTATATTTCTAATTACCATTTTTCAAATACAAAATCCAATATTACTTGTAGATTCCTTCCATAGCCAACAAATTAACAAGAAGTATATTAAAAATTTTAACGTTAGATTTAAGATTCTTGTATCAAATCAGAACATTGTATCTAATAACACGTTGGAAGTTCACGCATCACGTATAATTAAGCTGTACGCTTCCTTATGTATGGAAATCATAGTGTGTTTTTGTTTTGCACATAGCCTGAAACAATTCGATGACTCGGCGCAGTTTGAGTAATGATTTCGTTCGCACTTGGTGATTAACCCGTCAGCAAGCCTGCACTAATAACAAGTGCACTGTCCACAGAAGCAATAGACAAACACCCGCATTGCCTCCATCCAGAGGCGAAGCGAGGTACAAAGAACTATTGAAAAAGTGGATGGAATCTAGTGAGGTTAGTTTTTGTATGATTTAAATGAAACAAAGTAAATGACAAATTAGAGTGTTATTTGCTGGGTTAAAAACTTGTTATACTTAAAAAGTAATGAGAATGTATTATTTTTATGGTTTTTGTTGAATTTATTTACAATTTAATATCATCTCTGTTCTCCATTGGGAATGCACAATTAGTCTATAGACGTTTTGCCATTTTTGGTAAAAATTCTAGCTGTCTTATTATACGTTCTTTTAACAGATAATAGTACGAGGGCTGTTTGATAAGTCCGTGACTTTTTTAATTTCCCGCGCAGTAACTTTAAATACAACACTGCTCCCATCAACTGCCATCTATTAGTAGGCTACTGAAAAATTTTGAACAAGCTGCGCCATTTAGTTTATGTTTGACAGCTATTTATATTGGACAACCATCAATTTCAATGGTTAAGAAGTGGTTTACCGAGTTCCGTTGTGGTCATACCAGCACAAGTGAAGCCGAACGTTCAGGTCGCCCAAAAGAAGTCGTCACGCCAGAAATCGTAGATAAAATTCATGGAATGATATTGGACGATCGGAGAATGACAGTGCGTGAGGTGGCTGAGGCCGTAGGTATCTCAACTGAACGGGTGCATCACGTTTTGCATGAATATTTGGACATGAGGGAGGTAACCGCGCGCTGAGTGTCGCGATTACTGACACTCGACCATAAGCGCAACCGTGTGACCATTTCAAAGGAGTGTTTGGCGATGTTCAACCGCAATCCGAAAGAGTTTTTGCGTCGTTTCGCTACCGTAGACGAAACTTGGATCCATCACACCACACCAGAGACCAAGGAACAATCAAAACAGTGGGTTTCTTCGGGTGAACGTGCACCAAAAAAGGCCAAGGTGGGTCTTTCGGCCAAAAAGGTTATGGCCACAGTTTTTTGGGATGCACGCGGTGTCATTCACATCGATTACCTTGAAAAGGGTAAAACGATCACCGGCGATTATTATTCCGAGCTTTTGGACCGATTTGATATTGATTTGAAGCAGAAACGTCCGCATTTAGCGAAGGAAAAAGTAGTGTTCCATCAAGACAATGCACGTGTGCACACGTGTGTAGTCGCTATGGAAAAAATTCATAAATTGGGCTACGAACTGCTACCCCATCCAGCATATTCTCCAGATTTAGCTCCCTGCGACTATTTCCTGTTTCCAAACCTGAAGAAATGGCTGGTCGGTAAGAGATTTGGGTCGAATGAAGAGGTCATCACTGAAACAAACGCCTACTTTGAAAGCCTTGAGAAAAACTATTTTTGGAAGGAATAAAAAAATTGGAAAAACGTTGTACTAAATGTATCGAGCTAAAAGGAGATTATGTAGAGAAATAAAACGCTTATTTGTTGAAAAAAATATTTTTTATTCAAAAAGTCACGGACTTATCAAACAGCCCTCGTATATTACATCCGAGGTGGGATATGTTTCATTACAGTCGAGGGCTTATGTATATGAGATACAGCGTGAGGCAGTAATGAAACTCCCACCGAGGTATGTATACTACTTTATTTAAAATCATCCTTCTTTTAAATCAATAATTTTATTAATATTTTTGACAGCTCCATTAAAATAAGTTTAGCTTAATTTATTATAGGGACGTATGATAAAGTTGCTAGGCAATCTCTACATAAACATTTCCAACCCGTGGGGTGGAATTGAAATCTGTTATTTCCAACCCAAGAGATTGTCATTACAGTTAGGAATGATGTATTTCTCAACCTCTAAAAGTAGGGAATCGACATATTACTGTAATGATTGTGAATAAATTACATTTACAATCAATTAGTAGAAAATTATTTTCTAACTTTCCTAAGAAATTATAAGAGGGATACAATTTGAATACATTGTACATAGTTTTTACATATCAGTGTTTTCATATTTTTGGTCGGTACTGTATCTACTTAAATAATACAAAAAATACCAATAATCTGTACAGGTAATTGAGAAAACATGAACATATATCTGTTTTCTTTATTATTAATTTTAGACCTATAGTTTAAATTATAAAGTTGGGGGCGAACTTATATTACATATTTTGGTTTGTATTCTAATTTCCGGATTGCTGAAAGCGATGTAATTGTTATTTTTACCTTCCGTCACCTTTAGATAAGGAAGGTATTGTCTTCTAAAAAATTCAATGATGAGTTTTAAGTGAATAAGCATGTTTTGTCATTTTTACGATGATGTCTGTATGTATGTGTGAAAGTTTCGGATTGCATAACTTCAATACCACAATTCCAAAAATTGTAATTTTTTCGTATTCCTCAAATTTACATCCAGAAGAACAAGTGATTAGATTTTGGTTATAATTGGTCAACCGGAAGTACCCTTATTTGAAGATTTTAACAGTTAAATATGATTTATTGACATTTAACGTTATTATAACTTGAAGAATATTTTATTCTCTATATGTTTTGATTGCATTTTATACTTCATATACAATAGATACAGAGTTAAAGAATTTTAAAGAAATTAAATTTTATAATTCAGCCAGCTATGCTAATCATGGAAATAATAATATATTCAGATAATTCAAATTGACAGATGTCAGTATCAATGAATAGTAAATTAATGTGGAAGTCATGAGGATCTTGAAATAGATGTTGTGGAAGACACGGAAAGATACGGTAAGGAAATAACTTTAGTGTTACAAGTTTCTAGAAAGATACAAGAGAGACGATTAAATTGATTTGAATATGTCATGGGGAGAGATGAAGAATATATTGGAAGAAGAATCAATAGTTTAGTAGTAGAAGGTCGAAGAAACAGAGGAAGACCAAAGATAAGATGGAAGGACTGTATTGCGGAAGACTTGAGAGTAAAGGAACTGAATGAGGACGATACGCAAAACGGAAATGAATGGAAGAAGAACATGTAAAATAGCGAGCCATAACGAATGGGAAAAGCTAAAGAAAAAGATTTGCTTGTGCTTCCCACATCAGATTTTTTCTTAAAAGTCTCTAAAAGTTTTGACTATCAAATAACTGTCAAATGTCATTTGTGTTTATTTTTTTGATGTGTATATGTTTGGTGTTATGAATGATTGATTAAACCGAAAAAAAAAAAATAGGAAAATGGAGTAAAGAATTATTTGACATCTTGATGGATATATAGAACAAATTGAAATGATTTAAAATCAAAGACAATTTATGTAGGTATAACTTAACTTTTGACACTTAGATATTTTAATTTACATAAAACTTGATTGTGCAAATATACTTGTAAGACCAATTTATAAAGACACTTCATCGTGTAATTTACGCTTAACATTAAAAATTGCTATTAATTAAAATATTTAAAAGAAAATATGTATACATATGGAGAGTAGATAATTGCTCTAATAAATCATACTTTCAAGAAAATAGTAATTGTTCTTTATTTATTTATGAGCCATAAAACAGTATTGTAAATCATCCTTAATAAACTCAACAACGCTTTGTTATTAAGTCCGTCTCTGTAGCTTGAAACAAATTCGCAAAAATCTCAACAATGTTCTGTGTTCACATTTAAGTACCGCGTTGATAACAGCTGCAGTCAGAGGCGGTAATACGTACTTTTATATTAACAACCAACAATTAAATTATTCACGGCTTGCAAGCGAGTGCAGACAAGCGCCATGATGCAACGACGTCCCTGCAAGAACAATGCCTGGAGAGCACTTTTTCTATCCCAACACAACACTATAATTCATTTAATTACACAACAATTACCTGAAATTATAAAAAAACCTGTTTATTTTATTTTGCAAATTACAGGAAGATAAAAACGCAGTCTAAAGGAGGATTAAATAAATTAAACCAATTAGTCAGAGTAATTAATTGATACTTTACTAATTTCATGGGGTAATTTAACTATTTTCTCAACTAAGCTAAATATTAACCTAATTGTATGGTATTATGAATTTATTTGATATAATTATTTTTAAATATGTAATTAAGCCCTTTACGTGCCTACTTAACAGAACATTGTAATTTGTTGAATTGCATTTTTTTTAAATCTTTATTAACAAAAAATCTGATGTGGCCAGCACATTATCTTCCATCAATCCTGTATATTATGTACAAATTCCATAAATAAATTTTCTTGCAAAAGATCCTAAATTTCCAGTAAAATTATTTCATAAACAAACTACGCAAATTGCACTTGACACTGACATCTTCTTCTTCTTTTTCTTTAGCTTTTTCCATTCGGTAGGGGTTGCTATTTTTTATTTTATTTTTCCACTCATTTCTGTTTTGCGTGTCGTCCTCATTCAATTCCTTTTCTCTCAAGTCTTCCGCAATACAGTCCTTCCATCTTATCTTTCATCTTCCTCTGTTTCTTCATCCTTCTATTACTAAGCAATTCATTCTTCTTCCAATATATTTTTTATCTATCCTCGTGACATGTTCAAACCAATGTAATCGTCTCTCTTGTATCTGTCTAGAAACTTGTTTCACTCGAGCCATTTCCCTTATCCTTTAATTCCTCATCCTATATGTCTGTGTCTTCTCCAACATCTATCTCAACATCCTCATCTCTGTCACATGCATTTTCTTTTCATTGATACTGAAATCTGTCAATTTGAATTATCTGAATATGTTAACAGTTTCCATGGTTAGCATAACTGGCTGTTATGAAATTTAATATCTTTATAATTCTTTAACTCTATATCTATTGAATATGAATTATAAAATATAATCCAATCATATAGAGAATAATATATTCTTTAAAATTTATAATAACATTA
This sequence comes from Harpalus rufipes, assembly GCA_951394225.1. Classification (NCBI taxonomy): domain Eukaryota; kingdom Metazoa; phylum Arthropoda; class Insecta; order Coleoptera; family Carabidae; genus Harpalus; species Harpalus rufipes. The sequence continues at coordinate 14,465,686 of OX596274.1, forward strand.
AATGTCAATAAATGATATTTAACTGCTTTTTTTTTTTCGGGAAAAGCTGTTATAAGTTGCAAATGATGGTACTTCCGGTGGAACAATTATAACCAAAATCTAATCATGTCTGCCTATAGATCTAAACTCGAAGAATACAAAAAAAATATAAGTTTTGGAATTGTGGTATTGGAATTATACGATCCGAAACGATCGTCACATACACCCACACACACACACACACACACACACACACACACACACACACATACAAAAAAAACACACACACACAGAGACGCGCGCAAACAGCACATACAGACATCATCGTAAAAATAGTAAATTCGTATTCTAGGGAACCCACAATGTGCTTATTCATTAGAAACTCACTATCGAATTTTTTTACGAAATACAATACCTTCCTCACCTGAAGGTGATGGAAGGTAAAAATTGGAACTATCATTTGAAACAATTACTTTTCCGTCATTTGAAAAAAAATTGCAAAACTTAAGTTAGTTATTTATTTAATTGGTTAAAGTGATGACCAAATCCTAAATAAATAAGTACCTATTGTTGTTTCACTATCTCGCGCACGCTTCCAAAATCAGCCATAAAACGAGCAAAAACTTGCATTTTAAATTGTTTTTTTTTTCATATTAATAAATGTGTATAATTTAATAAATTTTGTATTATACTTGTGTAAAAATTCAAAATTAAATATATCAAAAATTATAGGAAAATTCTACTATTATGGCATATTGACAAGATGTCAATGGATGTTATTTTTTAAATAGTTATACCTGTTTTCTAAATATTAAATTTTCTTGTAGAAAAAATATTGTGTGCACCTTATGCACGGAATATTTTTTGATTCTGCCAAAGCCTCGTCCAAAAACTTACAATCTCGTGCACTAAATATACATTTCACGCATATGATACACAAATAATTTTTCTTTAATCTATTATTTTCGGCCGCTATTAACTTTTTCCCGGCAGAAAAGAATTTGCCAGAAAAGTCAAACTTTAATTGTTTATATAGAGTTCGAAAATGTTATATTTATTTGATTCTGAAGAAAAACGAAGTAATTGCAAATTGTATGACAATAAAAAACTGAATTCATACTCCTGATAATAAATAAACCACATGAAATAAGAAAATCATGAAATTTTTAATGAAAAATTATGACATTTGTCAGTTATGGACATAATTAGTTGCTGTCATTTTGACACGGGTCCCCATATCTGCTTGCCAAAGTTAGCAAAGTTACGTCACTGCACACGCCCTATACATAAATTTTCTTGCAAAAGATCTTATATTTCCAGTTAAATTATTTCATAAACAAACTATTCGAATTGCACTTAACACTAACATCTTCTTCTTCTTTAGTTTTTCCCATTCGTTAGGGGGGGTCGATATTTTTTATTTTCTTCTTCCACTAATTTTTATTTTGTGTGTCCTTTTCTCCTTTTCATCGTATATTTGGTCTTCCTATGTTTCTTCCACCTTCTGTTATAAGCTATTCATTCTTCCAATATACTCATCTCTCCTCATGACATGTTCCAACCAATGTAATCGTTTCTCTTATATCTTTCTAGAAACGCCCAACACTAGATTTATTTCCCTTATTCTTTCATTCATTTACTTTTTATTGATACTGACATCTGTCAATTTGAATTACCTGAATATATTAGCAGTTTCCATGGTTAAGTTAGCATAGCTGGCTGATTTATGAAATTTTGTATTTATTATAATCTTTATAATTCTTTAACTATATAGCTGTTGAATATGAAATATAAAATGCAATCAAATCGTATAGAGAATAATATATTCTTTAAGTTATAATAAAATTTAACTGAGTTTTTCAAGAAAACCTGTTAAAATTTTCAAATGACGACAACTCCGGTTGACCAATTATAACCAAAATCTAATCAAGTCTTCTTTTATAAACAAACTATGCAAATTGCACTTGACACACATTTTCTTCTTCTTTTGTTTTTCCCATTTGTTGGGGCCGTTATTTTTTATTTCCTTCTTCCTCTCATTTTTGTTTTGCGTGTCGTCCTCATTCAGTTCCTTTTCTCTCAAGTCTTCCTAAATACAGTCCTTCCGTCTTATATTTGGTCGTCCTATGTTTCTTTTACCTTGTATTACTAAACAATTCATTTTTCTTCGAATATATTCATCCTCATGACATGTTCAAACCAATTTAATCGTCTCTCTTATATCTTTCTAGAAACATTAGAGTTATTTCCCTTATTCTTTCATTCATTTACTTTTTGTTGATACTGACATGTGTCAATTTGAATTTTTTAAATATATTTGCAGTTTTCATGGTTAAGTTAGCATAGCTGGCTGATTTATCAAATTTAATACCTTTATAATTCTGCATATGGTTGTAAGGAAGAGGAATACGCAAGAATTGTAATTTTTGGAATTCTAGTATTGGAGATATCGTGCCCGAAACCGCGGGCACATACACACACACATACACATACATACACGAACACACACACACACACACACACACACACACACACACACACACACACACACACACACACACACACACACACACATACAGACATCTTCGTAAAAATAGTAAAATCGTATTGTAAAGACCCTAAAACGTGCTTATTCAATGAAAACTCACCACCGAATTTTTTGACCAAAGACAATACCTTCCTTACCTAGAGGTGACGGAAGATAAAAAGAAAAAAAAACACAAAATTACAAGTTAGTCAAGAGAACAATTATTCAAAATTTAATGTAATTGTTTTTACAATTCAGTAAATGATTCAAATCAATGTTTCAAATTCGTCAAGCTAGAAGAGCAGATGAATCTACGGCCAGGCGGTTTCTTAGGTTGTTTTTTTTTTAATGGTCGAATTTACCGAAAAACTGTTTAAATATTTTCTTTATTGCACATTTTGTTCATATTTCTAAGTAATGTATTTTATTCATCTTTTCTCAACTTTTTATCCAGTACATACAATTAACTTCAGATTTCTTTAACGGTTACGCGTAATTAAAATCAGTACGTCAGATATTCTTCTGCGACCTGGTAAATTTTTTTCGCAGACTGGCACTGGGCCGCGGACCTGCGGTTAAAAAATGCTGCTCTATAAGTTTTTGCCTAGATATCTGAAATAATAGTAATATATTTTTATCCTATTAATATGATATTATTTTTGCGATAGCACTTGTAAACGTTACAATATAAAATACGTATGTAAATTAATTTCAATTTTGTTTGAAATATTTTTCTTTAATCATTCAACTTCCATTATGGTATTTTATTTTCGCATTAAAACTGCAGGTCATATGCTTAGGTGCATATAAAGTATCAAATTAATTTATACACTTACAACACTTATGTAGGTACTTTATGTACTGCTCAAAAGTAAAAATAAAAATACTTCTTCAAAGTAGATGAAAAATGTTTGCTTAAAGCTTATGAATTATTACCAGTCCTTATATTTCCACCTCAAATTCTAGACATTTCTTTTTCCCCAGTCACGCGAGGCTGAAACAGCATACAAACATTAAAATTATACTAAAGTGCTGCCATCTTCACTCTGTCTCATCTTGTGTCCCAGAGAAACAATAACCACGCTAATAAACAATGATAGATTTAATTCCGAACAAAACACTGTTATTTTGCGTTCACAGTTCGGTAACTATAGCAACCAGCAAACCGGGACGTCGTAAATATAAAAAAACAACACGGCGAGCTCAGAAAAACTCTACAATGGTCTTGCATTCGCACGCAGTTTCAGACACCCTGATAGGTGCTCTCTCTCTTTCTTCCATAAGAATTAACAAAGTAGAAAGAGATAATTGTATGGGGCGCATGTCGTTGAATTGGTGTTAATTTCAGGCATTATCTAACAATCTTTAAACTTGACTAACTCGCGCGAGAGAAAGAAAAATTATGTACGTAGAGTGGACCAAGCAAAGAAAATCCCCCTTTGGCATTGTTTGTCGATGAATATTTTCTTGTGCGACTCGGGAATGCATATGCATGCTAGCAACATATTAATTTATACACTCATTAGCATATTCGTATCCGTTAGACATTTTTTTCAACATATGTTGGCCACAGTGGTTAATTACACGTACACATATAAAACACTTGTCGCCGAGTAGAAGCGACTGCGTACAGACGCAGTGTCAACTAATGTGTACGGACGGTGTCAAACATTAGGATACAAGGAATGGCTATTTGGTTACATAACTGGTATTGTTACTAAATGGAAAAGACTATGTTGGAGGTGTTAACACTGCACTGAATTCCAAATTTCGCATAAATTTGTATTACAACCTTTTAATTGATATATTTTGCTTTAGAAATGGGGTTAAGGGGACTCTTTCAAATAGGTACGATATGTTCGAATAAATGCTTACATACGGGTAGGGTTATTCATGCATGCAGTCAACAAAAAAATAATAATTTTAAAATATTATAGATTTTACTATTTGAGTATTTGTACTTCCTGTAATTTTTACCTCCCGCTATCATTGGTAAGGGAGGTATAGGGACCGTGCTACAAATCGCATATCGAGATTTTGGTAAATGACCACATTTTAAGGTCCTAAGATTCCATTTTTAACATTTTCACGATGATGTCTGTGAGTATGTGTGTGTATGTGTGGATCCTCTTTACGATCTAACTCAAATACTATCGTTCAGAAAATTTTGAAATCTTGCATTTCTACCTTATTATAATGTAAAAAAATCTGTTGTGGCCAGCACAATACCTTCCGTCAAGCCTGTGTATAATGTATAAATTCCATACATAATTTTTCTAGCAAAAGATTCTAAATTTCCAGTAAAATTATTTCATAAACAAATTGCACTTGACACTGACATTTTCTTCCTCTTTAGCTTTTCCCATTCGTTAGGGGATCCCTATTTTTGCGTGTCGTTCTCATTCAGTTAATTTTCTCTCAAGTCTTCCGCAATACAGTCCTTCCATCTTATCTTTGGTCTTCCTCTGTTTCTTCAACCTCCTATTAATAAACTACTTATTCTTGTTCAAATATAATTCTTTATTTCTCCTCATGACATGTTCAAACCAATGTAATCGTCTTTCTTGTATCTTTCTAGAAACTTGTAACACTAGCGTTATTTTCTTACCGTATCTTTCCGTGTTTCCCCAACATCTACTTCAACATCCTCATCTCTGCCACATTAATTTACTTTTTATTGATACTGACATGTGTCAAATTGAATTATATGAATATATTAGTTTCCATGTTTAGCATAGCTGGCTGAATTATAAAATTTAATTTCTTTAAAAATCTTTAACTCTGTATCTATTGAATATGAAGTATAAAATGTAATCAAATCGTATAGAGAATAATATATTATTTAAGTTATAATAACGTCAAATGTCAATAAATCAAATTTAACAGTTAAATCTTCAAATGAGGCTACTTCCCGTTCACCAATTATAACCAAAATCTAATCACTTGTTCTTCTGGATGTAAACTTGAGGAATACGAAAAAAATATAATTTTTGGAATCGTGGTATTGAAGTTATGGGATCTTGAACTTTTGTCACACACACACAGACACACACACACACACACACACACACACACACACACACACACACAGACACACATACATACATACATACATACATACATACATACATACAGACATCATCGTAAAAATGGTAAAATCGCATTATAGGGACCCTAAAACATGCTTATTCAGTAAAAACTCATCATTGAATTTTTTGACCAAAGACAATACCTTCCTTACCTAAGGGTAACGGAAGGTAAAAAACCATTAGATTCTGGTGTCAATCGGATAACCGAAAATGGCAGTTTACTTGAAGCTCAAAATAGTTTTTCTTCAAAAAATACCTTTAAATGTTACTTTTCCGCAATTTGTTATTATAAAACTTAAACATTATTTCATGTCCTACAGGTTTGCATTAATACTTTTTCTATATATTTTATGGATAAATTTATAAAATAATATATAAATTATATCTCTGAGCTTATGCACACAACTTCATGGTTATACAGTTCAGCTCAAATGTAACTGACAGATAAATGTCATTATCAAAGAAAAAACATTTCAAATTAATAACAGTAACGTTTTCAAAAGAAAATTGTAAATAGAACAATGGGTACATGGAAAGGAAGTTAATATACATAATTTCTAGTATTAGTAAATATGCTGGTATGCATTTAAATAAGAAAATAAATAAATATATTATGACTGTATATTACCCATTGCTGGGTGTGCTAATCTGCTTAGTACACAGATTTCGGTAATGATTATGACATATTTGTATCGTGCGGATGTTTACCATGCGTCACATCACGGGTACTCATTTTTGGCGTGGAGAGTGCATCATAGGGGTCAGTTTTGTGCCATTTAAATTTCGAAATATTTGATAGTAGGAATTGAATCTGGTTCCCAGATTCGCGAACAGACACTCAAGCACGCGGCCATGCGAACCCATAATATATGTATTTAAATTAATAAAAAATAAATGGCGGGAGGTTTTGTGTTGGTCATATCACATTTTTATTTTTTGAAATATTAAATAATAATTTTTTTATCAACATTTTGTGTAATATATTCCTGTACTTTTATAAACTAATGCAAATTTTGTCAAGCATCAAGCAATTATTTACTTCCGCCTGTTTTCTTTCACACATTTTTTGCACTATTGTAATACATTCGACCTGTTTGTTACAAGCTCACAATAAAGAGGATTTTTTTTAATACCTACTTATAAAGTAGAACTTTATCTCGTTACTAAAGTAGGTCTTTAATGAGTACGAATAAAATTTTCTCTAATCACTAGTCACAATCCTTTCGCTACACAATTTTTATTTCAATAACTTACATCACATCTTTGAATTTGTGACATTTGTGTGTTATCTATAGAATCTGAAGTTTCAAACGTGAAATGTAGGAAAATCATCTAATTAATATTATGCTTAGTGTTTTCATAAAAACATACAAATTATTATGACATGTTTAATTTTAAGTACCAACAAATTATTGAGTAGGTGACAATTTTTTATCAGCTTAGAGCGCCCAGATGAGTTAATCCGTCCCTGGTACCAAATTGTGTTATTTAAAATAAATTTGTCAGAAATTACTTATCTATTCATTCTTCTTCCAATATATTCTTTACCTCTCCTCATGATATTTTTAATCCAATGTAATCGTCTCTCGTATCTTTCTAAAAACTTTTAATATTCGAGTTATTTCCCTTATTCCTTCATTCCTTTCTGTATCTTTCCGTGTCTTCCCCAAAATCTGTCTAAACATCCTTATTTCTGTCGCTTTCGTTTTGTTTTCAATGACACTGACACTAACTTCTGTCAGTTAGGTTTTTTCTTAATAGTAGCTGTTTCCATGGTTATAGCATAGCTGGCTGTTTTATAAAATTTAATTTCTTTATAATTCTTTAATTCTATATCCATTGAATATGAAATATAAAATGCAATAAATTCGTATAGATAATAGAATCAACTTTTATATTTATAATAACATTAAATGTGTAAATAATATTTAACAGTGTTTTTTTTTTTAAAGAAAAACTTAAAATCTTCAAATGAGGGTACTTCCGGTTGATCAAATATAACCAAAATCTAATCAACTCTGCATATGGATGTAAGTAAGAGGAATACGTACGATTTGTAATTTTTGGAATTCTAGTATTGGTGATATCGCGGCCGATACTGCGGTCACATACACACGCACACATACAGACATCATCGCAAAAATAGTAAATTCATATTAGGGACTTTTTAACCAAACACAATACCTGCCTTACCTTAGGAGACGGAAGGTAAAAATTCAAAACAATTATTTTTCTTACATATTTTGTTGAGAGTTAAAAAAATAAAATATTAAATAAAAAATCTGATGTGGCCAGCACAATACCTTCCGTCAATCCTGTATATTATGTACAAATTCCATACATAAATTTTCTTGCAAAAGATTCTAAATTTCCAGTAATATTATTTCATGCAAAAAACATTTGACACTGACATCTTCTTCTTCTTTTACTTTTCCCATTCGTTAGGGGTCGCTATTTTTTATTTTCTTCTTCTATTCATTTCTATTTTGCGGGTCATCCTCAAAATTTTTCATTCAAAATTTCATTTTTTGGTATTTTATGATTCCTTTTCTCGGCAACTGAATTCCACACCCATGATAATAAATAAACCACATAAAATCATGAAATTTTGAATGAAGAATTATGACATTTGTCAGTTGTGGACGTAATTAATAGCTGTCATTTTGACACATTCAGCAAAGTCACGTCACAGCACGCGCCCTACACAGTTTTTTTGCAAAAGATCCTATATTTCCAGTTAAATTATTTCATAAACAAACTATGCGAATTGCACTTGACATTAACATCTTCTTCTTCTTTAGTTTTTCCCATTCGTTAGGGGGTCGCTATTTTTTATTTTCTTCTTCCACTAATTTTTGTTTTGTGTGTCGTCCTCATTCAGTTCCTTTTCTCTCTTTTCATCTTATATTTGGTCTTTGGTCTTCTACCTTCTCTTATAAGCTATTCATTCTTCCAATATACTCATCTCTCCTCATGACATGTTCCAACCAATGTAATCGTCTCTCTTATATCTTTCTAGAAACGCCCAACACTAGATTTATTTCCCTTATTCTTTCTTCATTTACTTTTTATTGATACTGACATCTGTCAATTTGAATTACCTGAATATATTAGCAGTTTCCATGATTAAGTTAGTATAGCTGGCTGATTTATGAAATTTTGTATTTATTATAATCTTTATAATTCTTTAACTCTATATCTGTTGAATATGAAATATAAAATGCAATCAAATCGTATAGAGAATAATATATTCTTTAAGTTATAATAAAATTTAACTGAGTTTTTCAAGAAAAACTGTTAAAAATTTCAAATGAGGACACTTCCGGTTGACCAATTACAAAATCTAATCAAGTCTGCATATGGTTGTAAGGAAGAGGAATATACAATAATTGTAATTTTTGGAATTCTAGTATTGGAGATATCGTGCACGAAACCGCGGTCACATACACACACACACACACACACATACACACATACACACACACACACACACACACACACACACACACACATGTGGTTATTCAATGAAAACTCACCACCGAATTTTTTGACCAAAGACAATACCTGCCTTACCTAAAGGTGACGGAAGGTAAAAATAACAAAAAAATTAGGTAGCTATTTTTTATAAATCAGATAGTACAAACAACTTAATTTAGATCTGCATCAACATCAGCATCTATCAGATATGAAGGCAATCTTACACCGAAACTTGCACGGTTGAATCACTTCTCCGTGTCAGCTGTTGGTAAATTAGCAATGTGGCGAATAATAAAGCACAATTAACCACAATTAAGAGTGGATTTACAGAGGCGGCCGGCTCGCCACACAGGCATCGCTGCACATTGCACTTGCTTGCACCAACACGTCATTTCCTGGAAGTCCGTCTGTCATTCGCGAGGAATTATAATTCCGACTCTTGCACTTGATTTCGGACATAAAATTCGCACCTTATATGCTACGCTGATTCACAAGCGGATATTTTTTGTTTGTTGTGTGTTTGTGAGAGAATGTAAATTTAATTTTAATGCAAATTAACTCTGAGGATAATGCAATTTTAATGTAATTTTGAATTTGAATAAAGTTGTATTACATTTTTTTGTAGCTTTTCATAAATATAATAAAAATAGCTGATACACCCCGGGCTTCGCAGCAGCAAACTAATTTATATTTTAAAATCGCACGACACTATTTTAGTGTTAATTTGAAAATATTTCAAACAGTTTTCACTTTTTGGCCAAAAATGTAAGATTAGAAATGGTTCAATATCACGATTTTGATTCAAGATAGTGTTTATTCTTGCAAAAATGATCTTTAGACGATTGATTTGTATATTCCCGGTATAAAAGTTGTAAAATTTCCAGTTCAAAAATAGTACATTGTTAAAAAAAATGTGAGGATAAAAATCGGTCAATATCTCGATTTCGGTTAAAGATAGAATGTTAATTCTAACAAAAACGGATTCTGGAGGGTCGATTTGATATATTAATATTTCATAAGTGTCGAATAAGCCTTAGGGTATCCGGAAATTAGGGTCGAAATTTTGGAAAAAAATACCTAAAAACAATACACCAACATTGGTGTATCTTCAAATTAACAAAAAAATCGTGTCTTACCGGGTTTAAAATATAAATTAACTCATTTCCAAATCTTAAAGACATCTAGACAAAGTTTTATTTGAATATTACTAAAATGACGCCTGTTGCGAATTTTTCGAAATTCTTAAAAAACATTAAAACTTTTATTTGGTTATAATTCGAAATTTGCAGGAAACATCAAATTAATTGAAAATTATTTATTTATAATTAAAATTTGTGGAAAGTGTTGATTTTTTTAATGAGAATATAATTCCTTAGTCACGTGATATGTTTTCCGCCAATCAACATTCAGAATCTCCCTAGCTACATGTATATCACAGCGATGATAAAAAACAAGAAAATTATCACCGTATTTATAGTCGTTACTAAGGGATTTGTTTTCTTTACTTATGACATTGACAGTTAATTTTGAGTATAAAAATAAATAATAACAATAATTCAAACTCCGAAATATTAAATAAAACTCGTAAGTACCATGTTTTAATACAATATGAATATGTATATCAAAAGTTAGGTTAGGTTAGATTGCAAAAATTCATTATATTCTCTCATTAAATATAAGCTCGTGATATGATTAATAATCGAAGATATTGCTTGTGAAACCGGAGCAGCTCGGTTTCACTCGAGAATATCATCGATGATAATCATATCACTTGTTATATTACGTATGAAAATATTTGATTGTCAGCAGAAAAGTGTGGTTAAAAATCAAGTACGTCTCAAAAATATTTGGCTGGTTTACAGCGTCAAAATGCTTGAACTACATTGTGACATTTTGACTCCGTCGGTACGGCCACCATCGAAACCTATGCCAATGTATTATGAAAACTTTTGAGAGTTAATTATAATAAAAAAAAAACTATGCTAAATTTAAACTCTAACTACTTTTACGAGACGTCCGGAAGCTGAAAAAACATCTCTACAAAATTTGGAGTCGATATTTAAAACAGTGTAGATTTGCATAGACCTCAAGTTTTCACTTTTATATATAAGACAGCGTAAAATGCTGAGTTTTCAATGAATAAGCACGCTTTAGGATCCATAGAATATATCATTATTTTTACAATGAGTTCTAAGCTTATGTATACATGTGCATGTGTGTGCGCGCGCGCCGTAATATATGATGACTTTTTTAAATCCGATAAATCCAATACTAAGCAAGGGTAGGATTCTATAACTCGTCCGTTATCAAACGCTATCGTTATCTCTATGGCAACATATTTTTTATAAGATGATTGACATATTTACGTTATAGTTGTCAAAATAACATTTTCCAATAAACCATAGTGATAACGGTACTGTTTGTTAACGGACGAGTTACAAAATCTAGCCCTAATATTCCAAAAATTATAATTTTTCGTATTTAACCAACGCGAAAGATTCACAGCGATGGCAACGACGACAATTGCGCGTCCATTTCGGCAACGAAATTCGCATGTGTATCCACACCAAAGCGTCACAAAGAGGCACTTTTATTGATTGCTTTAGACTTTAGACGATGAACATAATGTCAGGTTCCACACACACATACATCCATACACACACACACACACACACACAAACATCATCGTAAAAATATTAAAATCGGATTGTTTAAGAACCTTAAAACGTGCTATATTTTAAAATCTGAATATGCGGTTTTTAGCGTGAATCCACCTCTCTTAGCGAGAGGTAAATAGTCACTGGTATAGAATTATGAAATATTAAGTAAATGTCTATTTGCTTCTTCTTACACTGTATATCAAACAGCACAATGAATGATCATCAGCATAGTAAATTTCAAAACCAAACTGTCAAAAACTACACACATCTAATACACTTCAATCTTGAAATAAGTCACTACTTGCACAATAACTAAGATCAAAAACAGCAACGTAATGTTTAAATGTTGTTAAAACGTATGTTAAATGACATGTGTGATTACAAAGTACATATTTTTATAAAAATAAAATAAATATCTTATGTACCCTCATAAAAACTAATCAAACGACACTACTGAATTTGTCAGAATGGGCAGAACAAAAATCTGAATTCATACAATTCTTAGATGACCTTGATCGGACATCTTTCAAAAATTTTACTGTACATCCTACATGTTTTTTAACTTTCGTAGATTTTCATTTCACTCATATTTTGAGAACAAACTTCTTATTGTTTCATCTTTGTGCAATAAAATAAGTAGTATATTTCTTTTCTCTTCTATTTATTTACTTCCTGAGATCTATGCATAAATAAAGATAATTATGAGAAATTCTGCGAAAAATGACAGACAGAATTATTTTTATATTATTTATATTATAATAGTGTGATAACATTTTTAAACGTCATGTATGTCCTTTGATGTGCACCGAAATGTTCAACTACCTGTATCATGCAGGTATCTTTTGAATTATCTTTACTGTCTGTCTGTTTTAGACCCAAACATGTAATTTTGTGGTCACCAAATTTATGTAAGGGGTCGCCAACAAAATGATAAGATAAAAACATTAGCGTACATTCAACTCTAAGCAAACTTCATGTATACGTAGACACAATTAGCAATATAAATATACATGCAGTTAAATGAATATTTGCATATGGTAATGATCAGTTTTATAATTATTTTGTAATTAATAAAAATTAGTCCCTCGTTATACCTTTTGCACAATTTAAAGAAAATTATACTTATTATCCTTATTGTTGCAGACAGATAATTATTTGTTTGTGTAATTTTTAAATAGTCTCCGGTGTAAAATATAGTTTACGAGAATAAATATTACTTCGTATTCTGTATCCAACAACAAACTTATTGCACTCACATAATTAATTTAAATATTTTTTTATTTTTTTATTAATCCCACAATACATATAATGAGGGAAAATGTAAATTCCATGAAATACAAATATTTTTTTATGTTTTTGTCACCATATATATGTCTATTTACGGTTAATTTCATTAATTATTTGCTGTCTGCAATCTGGCTGTTGGAATACATATATAGTATCGTGGTATATATATGTAATAAATATATCGTGTAATTACAAAATGTGTTTGATTGAACATGAATATTTATTGAAAATAAGAATTTATTTAATTTTGCAATATAATAGGATGTAGTTATGTAATATAACATTTAAGAGCTTATAGAATAGCATAGATTCCCAATTCCCATTAAAAAAAAAATATGTGTGGTATCTCGAAAAATATTGTTTTTAAAAAATCTAATTATACCAGGTTATATTACAAAGAAAATCGTATAAAAAATATCTCAATTTTTTTTCTTAATACACACACACACACATAGAGGCATAATTTGTATATATAGGTATATATATATATATATATATATATATATATATATATATATATATATATATATTAACATGTATGTATAAACGTCTTTTCTTTTACCTTAAAACAAACTAATTCACCAAAATCTCAATATATGATTTTTAGCATGATTCCAATAGATAGGTACCACTTTTACTTATGGTAAAGGCCGTTTCCACGACTTGATCCCCATTTCATCAATCGTAAGCATATGATTCAAATAGCCAGGGGGGGAAGGAATTGATGACGTCAGGTTGTCGGGTAAAATCAGGTGAAACATGTGATTTTCGAAGTATTCATAGAAATCAAAATTGACAACTGACAGTATATAATATAACTTATACCATGTGAATATTATTATTCATCAAAATTAGACATTTAACAAAATGCACAATATAATACCATGAATAAAATCAATAGAGGGAGCAGTTGGCACTAGGTGAAACATTTTTCAAAATGAATAAGAAAAACACTCGGTTGATTCACAAAATTAAAGAAAATGCTTTATTGTACAATTTCGGCTGTTAGATCATCATCAGAAGAGAATATATTACAGCGGGTCCTTATAATATATAATATGATGATGGCCTAACAACCGAAATTATACAATAAAGAATTTTCTTCCGAGTGTTTTTCTTATTCATTTTAATACTATGAATTAACAAAAATACTAACACACAACAAAACACAAATTATTGACGCCAAAATCACCTTAATCCTATGATTGACATAAATATTCAAATAACTTAAATATTTGAAAATGACTTGTTACCGCGATGACAATACCACTTCCGTTTCGATTTGTTGGACGTAGATAGCGTACTCGTATACCCCTCTGGAGCAGCGACGACAATAAGATAGCGTATAAAAGTCTCATATATGCCATGTGTGTACGACAAAGATGCTAGATAAAAGTTAAGTAATTCTTGCATCATAAATTAATGACGTGGAGATCAACTTATAGAGTGTACAGGAAGGAACAAATTCGAATTTCTTATATGAAAAACTTTCTTATTATGCACGCTACAGAAAATTGATGTAGGTCTTCATGAGCCAACTTTTGAGACAATTTTAATAGGCACCACAGGAATTTTCGATCATCTTTTATTTTTGAACTACACTTGATTTTGACTTATTTTGAAAATACCTCGTATCTCGCTTATTATGAGAGATAATGAAAAGGTGTGTATTAAAATTTTATTACTGTCTCCCCCTGCAGAATTTTGTTAAGATACGATAGATTAACAGCGTTGGCTGGGCTAGAAAAAAATAAAAAATGATTCATCAAACTGCCGATTATGAATCGTAACAGTTCATATTGAAACTGGTTATCTAGTAGTTACACAATACTTAAGTAACCCCAGATCACTAACCTTGCCAATACATGATAGTTATTTTTATTGTCACTTTCTTTTAATATTTTTTTTTTATATCTGTATAAATAAAATATATAAAATTACTCAAAAACATAGTGGACCCAGCAAATATCCCGCTTATTTATTAAGTTAGTAATTTCTTTCATATAACATGTTTTATACAGCAACATGTAAGCTACTTGATGACGGATGTACATTCATGATACCACTTCCGGTTTGTTAGTAATTAATATCAAGTTTGAAATTTCAAATGGAACATACTATATTTTTTTACAAATTTGAAAAGTTCATCAAATTTGCTTTACAATTTTTATACACCTAGTCGAAAAGAGAATAGTGAGCCATGACTATGGATTGAAATAAAACAATTAGCAAGATTTTGTTTATAAGGAACCAGTAAACACATTAAACGAACTGAAGAATAAAATTGAAGCGGCAATTGAATCTTTATCTACAGACCAAATAGAAAGGGCTACTTATTCTGTTTCAAAACGTTGTGAAAAATGTATTGAAGAGGCTGGGAGTCATTATGAATATTTGTTGTAAAATCATTTTGCTGTTATTAAGTGTTCCTTATTCTTATTTTCTGTATTATGACAAAAAAATATTATTTAGTTTAATAATAATAGTTCATTGCTTTATTTTAAGCCATAGTCATGGCTCACTATTCTCCTTTCGACTAGGTGTATAAAAAAGTCCCGCCATTTTACTTTTTAATAATGTAACATATGGATTATTTTACATGATTGTAAAGCAAATTTGATGTAATTTTCAAATTAGTATGTTCTATTTGAAATTTCAAAGTTGATATTAATTACTAATAAACCGGAAGTGGTATCATGAATGTACATCCGTCATCAAGTAGCTTACATGTTGCTGTATAAATCATGATATATGAAAGAAATTACTAACTTAATAAATAAGCGAGATATTTGCTGGGTCCATTAAAATATAACACCCTGTATAGTTAGCTACTCGTATATGGTGAAATATTTTAATAGGTTCAAAAGTAATTTTAAACTAAATTATCAATATGTCTTGTAATAGGTAAAAACAATAAAAAAGCTGTAACTTAATTGTTTTGTTATATTTGTACGCACAAATATCCTGACGGCAGACGGTCAATTTTTTGGCGATCAATTTACCACGCGATCAATACTTCGGCGACATATTTTTCTAGCGAGCTAATTTCTTAGCAATCAATTTTCTGGCGATCAATTGTCTAGTGATGAATTTTCCCCGCAAAAAATTTAACAGCAATCAATTTTCCTCGCGACCAGTTTTCCACGTGATCATTTTACTGGCGATAAATTTACCCCACGATCAATTTTCCGACGATCAATGTACTGGCGATATATTTTCCAGGCGATCAATTTACCGGCGATAAATTTGCCGGACACGAAGTGCGTCGAGTCAGTTTTCGTTGTAAATGATTTCACGAAAATGTCTGTTTAGCTTATAATTTGAAGTATGCATGGAAGTGTGCTTAGGTCATATTTGATTATAAATGTTCCTTCAGTGTGCAGAATACATGAACTTCATGCATTTTAAAACTATCGATTTTTAAATCATCTTTTTAATGTAACTTCTAGAAATTGTTATAAAAAAGTTTCTTGAGTAACTAGCGCTAAAGGTTTTACTATTATCACTTTGATCATTATAGATATCAAAAATATAGCATACCTAGATGATGGGGTCTCGTGGTCGTGTGCCTGAGTGTCTGGTCGCTGGGGACCCGGGTTCGATCCAGACCGACGCCAAAAATTACATCGAATTTTAATGGCACAAAATTGACCCCTGTGGCGCACTCTCTACGCCAGCAATGAGTGCCGGTGAAGTGACGCCTGGTAAGCGCCCGCACAGTACAAATATTCCATCATTACCGATATCTGTGTACACAGCAGATTAGCACACCCAGGAATGGGTAATATGCCGTGATGAAATATTTATTTATTTATTTACCTAGATGATTAAAATGCATTAGGATCCTGGAATTACTACTTGTAGTAAAACTGAAATTCTCTGTAGTTATGAAGCAATAAAATGAAATCAATGAAATCAATCACCTACTAACAAAATAGTCTTTGATGGATATCAAATAATAACTGATTTGTGATTGATTTAGCATTTCGCATTTATAAAGGTGTATAAAGAAAGCTACGCATGAAGACACGTGTCAGAAGTTGGTAACAGTAATAATTCACATCCCTTGTGCGTAAAACAAAACACATCAGAATAAACGCCACCAGCGTGGGTGGCTGCGATCGCATTGTTTTTTATGCGGGGCTGGGGATGGTCATGTAGCTGAAAGCGCGTGTTTTAATTCAGATAGCATTCAGCGATGCCCGCGCACACACAAAGACTCGCGCAGCCCACTGGATCAACAAATTACATTGCGAATCACCCAATCAGAAACACATTGTGCAACCGGCTCCCAACTGAAAATTAATAAAAATGTCGGATACAACTGTTCGTATTATGGCGCGCTAGGCTTATCAATAAATGAGCCCGCTCTTGTTTTGTCCTGCGAGGGAGGAAATATGCGCTCGGCTCGGATGAGAAAATGAATTGTGACGACCGAATATGCAAACCACAAACGGCTTTTTTATTCCACTGATAGTGTTAATGAAAATGTACACAAAAAACCCAACCGAAATATGCTAGTGGAACCTTTACAGTAAATGGGTTTTTTTCTGACAGCTTCATATTTTAATGAAATCTCTAATGAAATCCGAACCTATAAAATTCTCAATGTTATACAAACAGTATAGATTTTACTCACAAGATTATATTTACCTTTCTTTCTGTGTTTTCTATTATTCAATTCTTTGTTTTCATACATTTTTTTGTTAATTTTAATTTACTACAAATTTATACTCAGCAGAGATTAGAAACTGCATGTATTGTTCAAATCAGCACATTATTTTTGTATCTATCAAAACGATATTTTCTTATTTATCATATACAACATAAATTGAGAAATAATATAATCAGACTTGGTCAAAATTACTATTTTGTAATAAAAATAATAATCTGCAAATTTATACATACATCAAATATATAAAAAACGTTATCAACAACTGCTCTTCACTAGTGTAGTGATCGTCTCTAATATCTATGGATATAGCTTGCACTTTTATAGGGATCGTGCTAAAAATCGCAATTCGAGATTTTGGTAAACGACCACGTTTTAAGGTCTCTATAATCCAATTTTAACATTTTCACGATGATGTCTGTGGGTGTATGTATGTGTGTGTGTGTGTGTTATATTTGTATATTGTATGTGTGTATGGGTGTATGTATATGTATGTAAGTGTGTGTGGATCATTCAGAAACTTTTGAAACCATGTATTTCTACCTTATTCTAATATGGAAAGAAGCCATTAAATTCTGGTGTCAATCGGATAACCGGAAATGGCAGTTCACTTGAAGCTCTAAATAGTTTTTCTCCAAAAAATACCTTTAAATGTTATTTTTTCGCATTTTGTTATTATAAAAATTAAAGATTATTCAATTTTCTACAGGTTTGCATTAATACTTATTCTATATATTTTATGGATAAATTTATAAAGTAATATAAAGATTATATCTCCGAACTTAACTCCATGGTTACACAGTTCAGAAAATTGTAAATAGAACAATAGTTATATGTAAAGGAACTTAATATACATAATTTCAATTTAATAATAGTAACGTTTTAAAACGAAAATTGTAATGAGAACATTATTTATATGGAAAGGAACTTAGTATACATAATTTCAAGCATTAGTAAATATGCAGGTATGTATTTAAATAAAAAAAATTAATAAAAATATTATCACGGTATATTACTCATTGCTGGGTATGCTAATCTGCGTTGTACACAGATTTCGGTAATGATGGGCGTTTACCAAGCGTCACATGTGCAACACCGGGGACAATTTTGTGTCATTTAAAACTCGAAATATTTGGCATTGATCGGGATCAAATCGGGTTCCCCAGATTCGCAACCATACATCAGGTACGCGGCAACGAGACCCCATAGGTATGTATTTAAAATTTTAAATTAATAAAAATTAAATGGCGGGAGGTATTGTGTTGGTCATATCAGATTTTTACTTATTAATGCATCAATGCATAGGTATGTCTTTCTTTATTTTGTTATTTTTAGATAAGCTTGTTTAGTTAAAGAAGCTGAATTCGACAAAACAGAATACAAGAGAAAAGTTTTGCCTTTCTTAAAGATTAACTAGTTTTCTCTTTATTTGGATATGTTCTATACAATTTTAATCTGCAAATCTGCACATCTTCATAGAAGTCTACAGTTTGCTCCTCCAACCATTGGGTAACTGCAATTTTGACACTTTCACCTTTAGAATGCGTTCCACATGAATGACTCTTTAAGTTCTTGAATAAATAATAATCAGAGTGTGTCAAATCAGGTGACTATGGTGTATGTGGAAATATTTGGAAAGCCAATTCGGCTTCTTTTGAAGTTGCTGCATCGCAATTGTGAGCGACGCATTATCAAGCTGCAGCAGGACTGGGTTTAAGCATTCTCCTACCTTTGGCTTTAATATTTTCCCACAATTTAGTTAAAAGAGAAGTATAATAATCTTCCAAAACTAAATTTTCCACTTTTACCACTATTTTGAGCAGTTTCAAAGCGCTGCATTTTTTCATCGTCTTGTAAGCTCATTCTTCCATGTTTAAATTCTTCTGACCAACATCTAACTGTAGATTCTGAAGGTGCAGACTCTCCATATACCTTTATTAAACGTTTCAAAATTTCCGTGAAGTTAAATCTCTCATTTTCCATTATGGATTACCCTGAAGTGAAATACCGAACGATTACTGTGCAATTTATTAAAAATATGTGCAAAACTGAAAGACTATTGAAGCTATCAAATTAATTTCTGATTAATCAAAAACTGTCAAAATAATCACTGGGCGATTTAAAAACTGTCAAATTCATTTCAGGCTGACTTAAAAACTGTCAAATTATAAATTATGTTTCGAAAATACTATCTGGCTACTTACAATACTTTAAAACATTGAGCGCGTTCGGCACCCCGGTAGAGCTGGCAGCGATGAGCAGGGCTTTGCGCCGATGTTTCCGTATGCAATTGCTGGACCAATCGCATTTGTCCATTCACTGTGTTCGGCAAACTTCGGTGCTCAGCGATGCCAGCGATGACTGGTGCTGAACGCGGTCATTGATTAACTAAGTTCTAGGTAACTTGACTTTTGCAATTTAATTTCGAATGGTTTTCATTCTAAACATCATAGTATATATCATTTTCGAGTACAAAATCTGATAATATAATTTAATTTTTGACCTCTCCAAATAAGGTAAGTACCTCGTACATACCAGGTGGTTTCTTTTTGTGTACATGAGAGATTAATATGGGGAATCAGCTTTTTGCAGATTGATGCCCCCCGTTTTGACTGACAACAATGGTTATGTTATCAATAGAAAGATAAAAAATCTGTTGTGGCCAGCACAATACCTCTCGCCACTTCCTTTTTTTAGTTACATAAGTATAAGGCACGAACAGTCATGTTACATTGTTGGTCTTGACAAGCAGATATGGGGCCCGCTTCAGAATGATAATTAGTAATTATGTACACAGATGTCAAATGTCAGAATTTTTCATTAAAAATTTCAAGATTTTCTAAATTCACGTAGTTAATTTGTTACCAGGAGTGTGGAATTTACTTGTCGAGGATTATAAACCACATGGAATTGGAAAATCAGTAAATTTAGAATGAGAAATTATGATATTTGACATCTATATACATAATTACTAGCTATCATTCTGACATGGGCCCCCAAATCTGCTTGTCAAGGCCAATAAAGTAACATGACTGTTCGCGCCCTAATGTATTTAACATTTCTTGTATAAATACACTCCACACCAAAAATTCTACTTATATCTATTCCTTATATTTAGATTTTTTCAATTTAAATTCATTCAGTGAAGAAATTTTGTCCTACACTTCTAATTTTTCGAGTTGTTTCCAATTCATTGTCGGGAGTAACAGTATTTCTGAAGCGTATGTATATTATACCTATAATATTAAATATTTAACTATTAATAATTAAGAAATAATATAATGTATGTACTTCCCAGAAAAAATCTTCAGTAATATCTTCGGATTTCTGACACTGACATTTATCTGTCACTTACAAACAATTTAAATTTTCCATGGCATTCTTTTAGCAATAAAATTATTTTATATATTATATTTCTTTTATCTCTAAATCTGTAGAATATATAATAATATATTTAAATGTATCAGATAGAGAATTTATTTTTCTTTAATATTACCACGAAAAATTTTCAAAAAATAATATTTAGAAGATTTTTTTTCAAGAATATTCTACTTCCAGTTGTCCAATTATTACAATTATTACCAAAACCTTTTCAGATCTTCCCATGAATGTCCGATTGGCAAATACGTAGTTAAACAAATATAAAGTCTTATAGTTTTTGAGTAATCGTCCTTCCATCAACCCACATACACACATACATACACACACACATACATCCACACACACACACACTCACACACACACACACACACACACACACAAAGACATCATCGTAAAAATGTTAAAATCGGATTGTAGTGACCTTAAAAAGTGCTTATTCAATAAAATCTGGATATGCGATTTTTAGCATGAATCCAATACCTCTTTTAGCGAGAGGTAAAAAAATTACATCACTTGACACCAAATACATGTAAATTACAACGGATTATTAAAATTATTCCATTTCGTATTAATAGCAATAGTCGTGGCATTTTTTGAACAAAAAGATAAACACATGTTTGACATTGTAGGTATGTGTCATAATTCGTTATAACATATTACTTGTAATTCTATTATGTTATAATTTTATTAATTTAATATTGTCAAACATTTCATATAATCTATTATAAAACATTAAACAGAAAATAACACAAAAAATGAATTCTGACAGATAAAAACATTTGTTTATCATTTTGTTCAAATGCCACGACTATTGATATTAATACAAATTTAAAAAAAATATGGGACTAAAATATAACATAATGTACATGTATCGATGTCATTTGATACCACAACTATTGTTGTCAGTCAAAACGAGGGGCAACAGTCTGCAAAAAACTGATTTTCCATGGTAATCTCCTACGCACACTTTGAAAAAAAAAACACCCAGTATAAGAAATCTTTGCGGAATCTATTTTTGCCTGCAAAAACATTAAAGTTTATCTATTTCTATTTATGCCACGTTCTTGGTGGCATTCTCGTTTATGCATTTAATTTACTTCCTATCTCAAATGATAAAATTTACAGATATATAATTCCTGTAAAATAAACTGAATATCTGTGATATAATATGCATCATATTTTAAGATTTCTTTAATACATTTCAACATTTGCAGCTTGCTGATATACTAAAAATAAGAAGTACGCAGTAGTGATTATAATTTGATGATAATAAAACATGCATTATTTATTAAACTGCTTGTTTAACGTAGTAGCTAAAATTATAATTTTTAAATGATCTTCCCACTTACAGCGTTTAATACCTCATAAAGTGTGATGTTGTTTTATTAGTTTGAGTTTATTTATAAAACAAAAATGAAATATTTGACAGTTTGTGGAAGTTTAGCGCCTGACTACGCGTGAAAGTCTCCGGTATAAAGCTGGTATATTTAGTAAACCTGCGCATTTAATATCGCTTTAAACGACGTAAACTACCCAATAGCCTCGCGTTTAACAGTAGTAAACGTATTTTCACCCGAATATAAAACGTAAAGTATTTCACATGTAGTTTTGAAAAAGAGTAATCGGTGAATAAAAAGATAAACAGTTTCCTCTTTTTGTGTGGCTTTAATGACGTCTCCGTGCTCTTTATGACATAATTAAAAAATGTTTTAATCGCGGGAAGCATCTCCCAAAGAGCCGCGTAAAAACGGACAGTTCCTTGCGAACAATAAAGATAAGGGGCGATCGTGAACCAGCCTTTACGGCCACCAACAATTAATGTGGAAAATATATAACGGTCTTGGTTTATTACATTCCATACTGCATCTTGTAGGGACGCGTGCGCGGATGTGAGATCTACCCGTGCCAAGATAACTCCACGAACGCAACACAATCTTCTCTGCCTCGTAATTACCACATTCTTCACTTTTCATTTCCACACAACCTAAAGTAATGTGCTGTTGTTATAACATGCATTTTAGTACAAGCAAGGTATTCACTGAATTTTGACGTTGACTTCGTCATGTTAAGAAAAACAATGGAACCTTAAAGAATATTTCTTACGCAAAAAATTAACTAATCGTTTTATTAAAAAATTTGAGCATTCATATACGCATTATGGTGAAAATTGCTCTCTATCTCTGTGTTGCTGATTAGCTGATCGTTACCATGACAAAACAAATAGGTAAATAGGAATGCTAAGAAAAATTGCAAGCAAAAATGTCCAAACTGACTAGGGATTTCATAACAAATTGTTACTTGAGTACCAAGTGCGAGAAATGTATTTGAAAGCACAAAACATATTTCGCGTATAAGGTGCATACAATATTCTTTTGTTACAAATCTATTAAAAGTATGCTTTTTACCTCCCGCTACCCTTGGTAAGGGAGGTATATGGATCGTCCTAAAAATTCGCATATCGAGATTTTGGTAAATGACCACGTTTTAAGGTCCCTAGAACCCATTTTTAACATTTTCACGATGATGTCTGTGTGTATGTGTGTGTGTGTGTGTGTGTGGGGGTGTGGATCTTCTTTACGCTCTAACTCAAATACTATAATTCACAAAGTTTTGAAACCATGTATTTCTACCTTATTCTAATATGGAAAGAAGCCATTAGATTTTGGTGGCAATCGGATAACCGGAAATTGCAGTATACTTGAAGCTCAAGATAGTTTTTCTTCAAGAAATACCTTTAAATGTATTTTTTTGCAATTTGTTATTATAAAAATTAAAGATTATTCCATTTTCTACTGGTTTGTTTTAATACTTTTTCTGTATATTCTATGGATAAATTTATAAAGTAATATAAAAATTATACCCATAGGTAAATGGCGAGAGGTATTGTGTTGGTCACATCAGATTTTTTATATTTAAGGGTTAAAAATATTATTTTATAATACCAGTGTTATGTGACAGACCATTGTTACTTTTAACACTAGTGTTAAAAGTGAATTATTTACCTTGGTAATGACGAATGGAACAACAAATCAACATTTTTGTCAAAAATTATTAGAAATACAAATTTAAATTTAAAAATCTGATGTTGCCAACACAATACCTCCAATATAATAAATTTAATTTTTATTTATGTAAATACTTAAAATTCCCCTTTAGTGCACTCGACACGCCAGCAATAAGTGATCGTGAAGTGACACCTGGTAAACGCCCACATCTGTGTACAAAGCAAATTGGGTCACCCAGCAATGGCTAATATGCCGTGATGATATATATTTTTATTATCTTACCTTATATTCCTACATATTTACTTATGCTGGTAATTATATAAGTTACTTTCCTTATAATTATTGTTCCATTTACTATTTTCTTTTTTTTTTAAACGTTAATATTATTATTTGAAATAATTAGTTTGTTGATAGTGACATATATCTGTCAGTTACAAACATTTGAGATCTGAACTGTGTAACCATGTGTTGTGTTTAAAGCGTAGGCTCCGGTTTTATTTAATAATATTTAATAATGCAATTTTTGGAATTCTATTGGAGATCTCACGGCCAAAATTATAGTCACACACACACACACACACACACACACACACACACACACACACAAATACATACATACACACAGACATCATTTATTAAAACTCGATGTACGATTTTTAGCACGATACTTACCTCCTTTACCAAGGGTAGCCTGTGGTAAAAATTGTGACGCTTACAAGTATAGGCGCAAAGAAAGCGCTCTTACTGACTATTGAAAAAATAATAATTTTAACATGACAAAGGGGGGGTAACTTTATACATATATCTATTTCTTAACATTCCCAGGAACATAAAAAAAAAACTACTTTTTTGTTATCAAGAAAGTCCGTTACATAAGATTTTAATATTAATGTTGAGAAAAATCTTCAAATAAAAGTTGTATAGCATAAATTCTGCTTAAATCGGTAACCAAAATTCATTTTGTATATTTTATAAATGCAAAATTAAATATGAGTATGACGAAAATAACAATTTAATAGTGCTAATCATAAAAGTATACGAGAAGAGAAACAAATGTTTGATGTATTAACTGTTAAATATTGTGACTTTTCCCGCCGTTTTATAGTCCTATTTTGATGTCAAAACTGGGATGTTCGAGCTGTCAATGTGTCACTGATACTGCATTATACAATTTAAAAATATGAAATTTGTCTTAAAGGCTATTTTAAATTATTTAATTGGCCTGCAAACTCTATAAAATATAGAAACGAAATAATATATTCTGGACATATTTGTAGTTCAAAATTTATCCACCAGATAGAGTTTGCTGAACATGGACCGCGAATGGAAAGAAGTATTTGCACAATATAAAACTAAATTATTATTTTATCAATTTCACTTTATAATTTTATTAAAAAATAAATTAAATTTTATAAGAGAAAAAAGATAAAACACAATTTGTTTATCTTTTTGTTTCAATTCTACGGCTAGCACTATTAAACTGTTATTTTCGAAATTTACACATCTAGTTTTCGCAGTAGAGTTACTAAACACACGAAACGAATTTTGTTTTTTAACACCGTGTATACCTTTATTCAAATGTTACATAAAATGGAATTAAGGTTAGGTTATGAGTATTTATTTTATAGGACAGGTTCATATAATCCTCTGAGCTATAAATTTTATAAATCAAACCATTTAACTAAAATAACTACTTCATATCGTATAATGGTGTATTGTTTCTGCAAAACCTCATTAAAATAGATAAATTACAAGTATGTAATATAGTGGTAATGAATTTATAGTAATATTATAAATGTGCAAACATAATGGAACATTTGTTAACAAGTTAGAGTAGGACTAATGCTATAGTTCGTAGTTAATTACCCGCAGCTGTTATTTAAAACAAAACGCCCGTTTCCATGCCTTCCAATATGAATTTATGTACATAACATCACTAAACGTGTATCATTCCCAGTAATTTTTATGTGTACTAGACTGTTTATATTTCATGAACACAAGAAAGGATTAACAATACACAGAGATAAGGAAGTACTAATTGTTGGTTAGTAAGAATAACAAGAATTCTTAATATGAGTATGTTTGTTTTTCAGTCTTGTTTACCTATACCAGTACATTTGTTGAAGGATACTAAGGTATAAACAAAAGTAATTGTTTTAAGGTTTAAAAATTTAATAAGTTTGTACAAACTTCTCTATAATTTCCATGAGAGGTTTGATGATTTTGCTATTTTTGTTCTTTGCCTTTAGTTCTGCATTTCTGGCAAGATCAACAGTGCTTCATATTTCTTATAGCTTCGAAAACCATGCATCTGATTTAAAAAATCCATAATGTTACATAATATTATCTCAACTGTTTTCACAGCTTGCCTGATATCATGGCTCACCCGATTGATTATGCATCATTTTCTCTTACGTTTTTGTAATTTATTTCTTCAATAAAAACGCACTTCAATTATATCATTCGTAATTTTACGCAGAATACAATTATATAAAAATATATAGGCTGCGCCATTTAAAATATGAAAGTTAATGTCATTTCCGGTCAAACCAGTAAAAATAATTATAAATAAAAGAGTTATTTTGAGTGGCCCGTTTTTGTGTGTACAGGATGGTGACCGCGACCCCGGAACATAGCACTTTAACATTTAAAATCATACTTTCTTAATTTCTTGCTTCCCTAATTATTTTAGGTAAAAATTCTTGAAATAAAAGTTGTAGAGCATAAAATTCTGCATCTAAATCAATAAGCAACATTACTAAAACAAAACCGGGACCAAACCGTAACATTTTAGCGAACCCAAACCCAAAACCGAACCTTAAATATATTTTTCAATAGAACCCGAGTCCGAACTGAACCCAGTATTAAAATTCGGGTTCAGGGTTCAGCTCCGGTTCAGGTTCATTTTTAATTCGAAATGTACGCGCAATCGTAATAAAGCCGATAATCGACGCTTGTGTTGTCTGTTTGTGAAAATTGTGTTCGTGTTCTTGTCTTCCCTAAATTCCGGCTCGCATTTAAATTATTCCTATATAAAAATTGTTATTCCAAAAACATTAACTCAGTTTTCATTAGATCGAATCGAACCTGAAACCTATACCTGAACCCGGAACAAAACCGCAAATTTTATTAATGTTTGAACCAAAACCGCACTCGAACTCGTCTCTCAGAAAATAAATTAACCTGAACCTGAACCGAACCCAGTTTTTGGCGGATTCCCTGCTTGTAACGGCAGAAATTAGGTATGAAAATGTCGAAAATCAGCTCAAAAATAGCAATAGCCATGGAATTGAGACAAAATAAATAACAAATGTCTATCTGTCATGTTATGTCAATTTATTTTTATTAGGTATTATTTCTAATTTCTGTTTCAATTAACAGTTATCTGTTAATATAAATTGATATTTGTTCACTTGAACAGATTTTATAAATAATAATGAAATTAAATTAACCTAGCTTGACAGATAAACCGTTAGACATTTGTTATTTATTTTGTTTCAATTCCATGGCTATAGCTATTTTTGAGGTGATTTTCGACATTTTCATACCTAATTTTTGGCGTTACAAGGCATACAAAATTACTTTTGCTTAATGATTCAGATGAACTCAGATTTGTCGGGTTTATGGTATTTTGGAATATATAGGATTCTCTTCCTGTATCCTTTCATTATTTATTTTCAAAAATATAATCTGCAAGACTACAAGGTTCCCAAATCAACTTTACTTATTTCTCAGCATCCAAAAATTGTATAAACGGACTTTGAAAATGAACTCCATGTACAGTTCACCCAATTTTTAATCGCTACCGCACAGAGAGAGAAAGTGTTCGGCCAGAAACTCAAGGGACAGAGGGGTAGGAGTTGGGTTTTTTTTATACAATACAAATAATAAATAAACATTACCAATCTGTATATAAAACTAAAACAATTACCCCTTAACCTTAAATAATAATATAAGCTAAAAGCTAAATACGTATTTCGAGAACTAAGTTCTCATCATCAGTAGAACAAAACAAAAGTTTAAGCAGAGAAGTTAAGATTACTCAACATGTAAACCATGTCAGAGGTCTAACAACTGGTACCAAATTCTAAATTATTCGATTTAATAGAAACTTAAATTTAATAGGACATTTTAAATCTTAAATTTCATTGGACGTTAAATCTTAGTTTTAATTGGTATTCATTCACCTGTGACTCCTATCCCTATATAATCCCAGTTCTCTCCCTTGTTTGTTCAGAGTTGTTAGACCTCTGACATGGTTTACATGTTGAGTAATCTTAACTTCTCTGCTTAAACTTTTGTTTTGTTCTACTGATGATGAGAACTTAGTTCTCGAAATACGTATTTAGCTTTTAGCTTATATTATTATTTAAGGTTAAGGGGTAATTGTTTTAGTTTTATATATATTTTTAACCTTAGACTCCTCCTATTATTGTAATTACCAATCTGACTGTACAAAACAGCTTAGCTAATCAACGTACAACTGAAATATGCTAGAAACTAAGCTACACCTACACGATCCTTAACTACTGCACATCCAATCGTCATCCACCAATTGGGTGAACTGTATACATTCCGTGACATAAACTCACAACACGAGACCTCAAAGCTGGCCAAATATCTTTACAAATTAGTCTAAGAATGAAAAAACTATAATATTCGTAAGAAAGCTTGAAACCTGTAAATAAAAATGGAAAACAAAAAGAGATGGTCGAATTCAGAATGTTGAGTCAAATGTTTACAGTTTTGCAAAGATTTATAGTTTGTGTGTTCATGCCCCTCGTCAGTAAAATTCGAAAGCATTTCAAATAATGATGTATGTTCTTCCACAAGTACTTTTGCAGAATATAAACTGACTTTATTAGCTACACAGTACATAGAAATGTATAGTTTTATTTGTCATAAACGTCTTGGACGTAAGGATACTATGACATTTTGCACTTAAAACATCTACTTAAATTCTGAAACTTTCCCAAGAGATTAGCACTCGCATTTTTCTTTATTTTGCAAATTGGTGATTAATTTCACTTGACGTATTTTGTGTTTCATTAATAAAAACCCTTAATTCTGTAATAACATCGTTTTCCTTTCAGTTGCTTATGAAAACTAAAATTAATATTATGAAAGAAAATGATCAAAAGCGAGACATTGGCGATTTTCATTAAAATATAGATTTGAAAAAGTTTTCACTGTCAATCATTTTTACCTTCCGTCTCCTTTAGGTAAGGAAGGTATTGTCTTTGGTCAAAAATTTCGATAGCGAGTTTCTGATGAATAAGTACATTTTGGAGTCCCTAGAATATGAATTTATTTTTACGATGATGTCTGTATGAGTGTGTGTGCATCTGTGTATGTGCGTGTGTGTGTATGTGCCGATCGTTTCGGATCCAATACCACCATTCCAAAAATTATATTTTTTACGTATTCCTCGAGTTTAGATCCATATGCAGACATGATTAGATTTTGATTATAATTGATCCACCAGAAGTAACCTCATTTGCAACTTTTAACAGTTTTTTTTTTGAAGAAAAAAAACAGTTAAATATCATTTATTGACATTTAATGTTATTATAAATTATAAAGAATATATTATTCTCTATACGATGTGATTGCATTTTATACTTCATATTCAATAGATACAGCTTTAAAAAATTATAAAAATACTAAATTTCATAAATCAGCCAGATATGCTAACCATGGAAACTGTTAATATATTCAGGTAATTCAAATTGACAGATGTCAATATCAATGAAAAAAAAATGAATGAGGCAGAGGTGAGGATGTTGAGATAGATATTGGGGCAGACACGGAAAGGTAGGGTAAGGAATTAAAGATAAGGGAAATGGCTCGAGTGATAGAAGTTTCTAGATAGAAAAAGAGACGATTACATTGGTTTAAACATGTCATGCGGAGAGATGAAAAATATATTGGAAGAAGTATGAATAGCTTAGTAGTAGAAGGCAGAAGAAACAGAGGATGAGCTAAGATAAAATGGAAAAACTGTATTGCGGAAGAAAATGAACGAAATGAGGACGAAAGGCAAAACTAAATGAGTGGTCGAAGAAAATAATCGGCTTTAGAAACTGCAGTTAATACAAGGATGAAGTACACATTTTTCATTAACACAAGACCAATGCATTTTTTTTAGTTTTACATTCTATCGTGATAACAATATAATGTGAGAGGCTATTGCCCGGTTGCTGAAATATTCATGAACGCTTTGTTTAATTAACGGATCATTAAAATGAACAAATTCGAATCAGTTTCCTTGTTCTTATGATTTGTAAATCATTGATGTCAAAAAATTGCGTTGCATTTGTTCGTTTTGTTGACCCGGTAATTAAACAAAGCGGTGATAAAAGTTTCTGCAACCGGGCATGTGACCTTTATCTAAAACTTAAAATGACCAGTTCGAATCTTACTGAAATCAGTGGTGTAGCTAAAATCCATTTTGGGGGCGCTTAAACGCCCCCAGAGAATTACATTGAGCGCCTGCAAAAATTTGAAAACTAAAAAACTTGGACACTGGCAGATTCTGTATTTGATGAATTGTTTATTTATGCATCAATTAAAATGCGTCACTCTAATTTTTCTAGAAGTTATACGATTCAATTGTTTTAAATAAAGCCACAGGCAACTTTTGTTGTTTTATTTTGTATTTATTTGTATTTTTTTTTCTGCAAAATTTTCCTTGTGGCACATCAGTGTATTCAGAATTTAACGTAGAATTAAAAAAATGTGAAAATATACAGGGAGTTCTATTTAATATAATGAAGTTGATTATTATTTATACATAAAAATGAAGCCACATATGTGGTTTACGCCTATAAATTTTCAATTAGATATCTTTATAAAGAAGTTAACGTGAGTGGTCCGCTTTCTGAGGACACCCGGTTTATTTTGCACAGATATCGTTTTATTGGTAAGTATTGACTAAAATACTAAGCGTCTGTAAACTTCCAATCCTGACTGAAATATCAGAACCATGGTATCGAACTCGAACTTAAACCGTACCACAACCGGAGCCAAACCATATCATTTTAGCGAACCCAAACCCAGAACCGAACCACAGATATATTTTTCAATTAAACCCGAGTCGGAACCGAATCCGGTATTAAAATTCGGGTCCAGGGTTTACCTCCGCTTCAGGTTTATTTTCACTTTGAAACGTAAACGTAATCGTAACACAACCGATCATCGACGCCTTCCGCACCTATATTGCTGCCTGTATTGATTGTTCGCTCACATTAAATAATTCTATATAAATATTTGTTATTCTACAAACATTAATTAAATTTTCATTAGGTTGAACCGAATATGAATCCAATACTTAAAGCCGGAACAAAACAGCAAATTTTATTAATCCTTGAACCAAAACCGCACACGAACCCATCTCTCAACCCCAGTTTTTGGCGGGTTCGGTGCCCCGATCAGAATTTGTTTATGACGATAAAACTGGTCATACTAAAATATACGTGTAAATTAAGTAAAAATATAAATTATCACAATAAGCTTGACATAAAATTTGATGATATGTTTAGGATGATAATTTTCAATATGTCGATAATATAATAAAATTAATCAAAATTGCCAATATCCTCAAATTATAAAATCACCAATTACAAAACTACTTTCATTTAATCGATATCCATTCCAGTAGTTCCTCTGTAATTACCTCTAATTAAGTTAATTTCTCAAGTTGAAACATCCACAGGTCACTACCGCTACCACACGAATCTGACCGCGGGGCCAAGCTGTCATCCCGTCATCCATGCATCATCAGGCTGTTCGCGCGATGGATGATGTCCAGAGGCGATGGCACGCGAGCAAAACAGACCTGGTGCTACGGATACGGATAGCATAGGGGTATAGCACTCACGGAAGGTGTGATTAGCGTTGGACAGATGAGATGAGGTTAATAAGTAGCAGGTTAAGTGAGGAAGTCGAAAAGAAAGATATTAGTGTGGTAGGTCTGTGGAAAATAATATGAATAAATTATTATATTGGTACAATGTTAAATAAAGTTATTAAAGAAAATCTGATATTAAGTTCAGTCAATTATGCATACATATTTTATTAAATTCCATGCAAAAAGTTTATTTTTTGTACCTCTTTTTTTTCGCATTCCTCAAGTTTACATCCAGAAGAACAAGTAATTAGATTTTGGTTATAATTGGTCAACCGGAAGTAGCCTCATTTGAAGATTTTAACAGTTAAATATGGTTTATTGACATTTAACGTTATTATAACTTAAAGAATATATTATTCTCTATACGATTTGATTGCATTTTATCCTTCATATTCAATAGATATAGAGTTAAAGAATTTTAAAGAAATTCAATTTTATAAATCAGCCAGCTATGCAAAACATGAAAACTACTAATATATTCATATAATACAAATTGACAGATGTCAGTATCAACAAAAAGTAAATTAATGTGGCAGAGATGAGGATGTGGGGAAAGATAGGGTAAGGAAATAACTAGTGTTACAAGTTTCTAAAAAGATACAAGAGAGACGATTACATTGGTTCATGTCATGAGGACAGATGAAGAATATATTGGAAGAAAAATGAATAACTTAGTAATAGAAGGTTGAAAAAACAGAGGAAGACCAAAGAAAAATGGAAGGACTGTATTGTGGAAGACTTGAGAGAAAAGGAACCGAATGAGAACGACACGCGAAACAGAAATGAGTGGAAGAAGAAAATAAAAAATAGCGACCCCTAACGAATGGGAAAAGCTGAAGAAGAAGATGTCAGTGTCAAGTACAATTTGCATAGTTAGTTTTACTGGAAATTTAAAATCTTTTGCAAGAAAATTTATGTATGGAATTTATATATAATACACAGGATTGACGGAAAGTATTGTACTGGCCTCATCAGATTTTTTGTAATAAAAAATGCATTTACTTAAAGTTTTGTAATACTTAATAATTAACTGTTTCATAAGCAACAAAGTTATGAACTTAAATTAAATAAAGAGGACCGTGTTCTTTCACAAGGCGCAGCTGTCTTCCCCAACATCTAGCTCAATATCCTCATCTCTGCCACTTTCATCTTCTTTTCTTTGACACTGACATCTGTCAGTTAAGAAAATTACTATAATAGCTGTTTGCATGGTTCTAGCATAGCTGACTAATTTATAAAATTTAATTTCTTTATAATTCTTTAACTCTATACCCATTGAATAAGAAATATAAAATGCAATCAATTCGTATAGATAAGAATATTCTTTAATATTTATAATAACATTAAATGTCCGGTTCACCAATTATAAGCAAAATCTAATCAAGTCTGCATATTGATGTAGGGAAGAGGAATACGTAAAAATTGTAATTTTTGGATATCTAGTATTGGAAATATCGCAACCGAAATTACACGCACGCACACACGCACGCACACACACACACACTAAATAGTAAAATCGTATTGTATGGACCCTAAAACGTGCTTATTCATTGAAAACTCACCACCGATTTTTTTTACTTAGAGGTGACGGAAGATACAAAATGTTGAAATTTTTGGCAAAACTTACGAAACATAATGTTATTACATGTAGAATAACTAAAAATGAATTGCATTACTCAATGTAACTCATCCTAATAATTATATTTACATATATTATTATTTATTAAAACAAAACAGTCTACAATAAAAATGTGATGATTCGTATTAAAATTATGTTTAGTAGGTGGTAATAAATTATATCAAAAATTCATCATAAATAATAAATTCATATAAATCAAAATTACGCAATGCTGATTACAATGACATGAAACTATAATTCATTTACTCATCTCTGACATAAACACTTGTTTTTAATTTGAATTCATTAACCTTTATAATAAATGACCTTTATTTCCTAGATTTGTAATGACTAACATGAGTTTTATATCAAAATCTGTGAAGATTTTCTGCTATAAATATTACGAGCATAAATTTGTTCTGTTACGGACAGTATCATAAAATAGATTGACATAACAAGAAAATGAATAATTATGACTTGAAATATATTTACAATTGTAATTAATTTATTAATAAATTATAAATGTGAATAAACGCTTCAATAAAATGTAAAAACGTCATTACAATATATTAACAATTTAGATAATCGAAATAAAAATAATTAAACCTATTAGGTACAATAAACGTTGATCTTGATAACTATTTGTTGACTAACAGTGTATTGTTCTAGAGAAACATATGACAGTTCGTACTCTACATATTCATTTATTCACACATAAAACATTTGTCGGCGTCAAAATAAACATAATTAATTTCTTAATTATTGTCAAGTAACTTTTAGCAAAATTATTCCAAAACAAGTAATAAATAATAAAGTACAATAGTGTAAGGCGCCAAATAATAACAGTCCTGATGAATTTCTTAATTATTTAGACCGCGTGACAAGTCGGTAAAACAGTATCGATCTTACCGACAGCGACGAAATTCCCGTTTACAGCATTGTTCTCGTCGTTCCTTTGTTTCTGAGTCAGAGTCGAGTCGAAACTCGAGTCGCAGTGAGCCATGACACGTTTAAAACAAAAGAGATCGCGTGTCTGAAATAAATATGGCGCCGTAAATTAAGTTCGCGTGAGCGAGCTTTAGCCTCGTCGCGACGCGCGGTGGTGGCGTTGCCGTCGCGTGAGCCAAGCAGCCATCCGACGTGCGTCACCTGTTTACTTATTCATCTTTTGTTTTCCACATGAAACCATAGCCATCTTTCTTCTGCGCGACACATTTCGCGCCCAACGTCGAACCAATGTGATGGGGGCGTAAATATTTTTTATTGGATGATTACTTCTTTACTTTTTATTTATTTTGCACTTTTAAATCATTTTAGATTCATTCTATAGAATGGCGTAAGTGTCCGACAATTTTAGATAAAAATAATTTTAATATTTTGTTATGATTTTCTATCCAAATAATTCGTTTGATAATTCAAAAACCAACACATTATCACTCTCCTTCTTAATATATAAATATGCTTTGTAGTAGGTACCTAGCTATGCATACATTTATAAGAATTAATTTACACAAAATGAGATGTGACCACATATTTAAATAAAAATAGTATGTATGTTTGGCTGTAAGTACGAGGCGACTTATTAAAACACATTTTTTCTATTTTGCATCTGTAACAAAGCTATAACAGCACCCAAAGGAGTTCGTTAATAGCTCGTTTGAGTGTTGTAACAGCCTAGTACAATTTATTTTTATAAAGTTGGTAGCATAGCTGAAATGTTATGTCAAAAAATATCAAATGTCAAACCTTACTGAATAAACGATACTAATTAAGGTTTTTATTTTTATTTATATATATTTAGGGCATAAATAGTTCAAAACACTATTAATTGTTGATATTTAAAATATGTAATTTATTTTTATTTATTTATGAACTCTGTCGGTAAATTAGTTCGAGCTTTTTGGTGCCAAAATTACGCAGGTTGTGTAAGCAAAAGCAAAATGGCGGCGGAGGAGAAATGTCAACAAGAATTAAGTATTTATTTATAAGAAAATAGTGTTTTAAATATAAGATGTGTATAATTATATAGTTTTACACTTTTCACATACTTTTCAGTTAATTTTATACAATAAAATGTAAATTTTACATTTGGTTATAACCTGACTTTTTTCATTGTTTGTTTTTGAAATTATAAAATGTATTTTCCGTAATTTCACGTATTTCAGGTGGAGTACACAAAAATCGTCTGTATTCATTTTTAATTTGATATGAATTTGATTGTAAACAACACGAGACAATTTTAAATTCAAACAATTGAATTTTCAAATGTCACATTATTACCAACTAACACAAAATTCCCTAAATTTTGAATTTACGATTTTTTATTTAAAAAGATCATAAAAAGCGCAAAATAGAAAAAAATAGTATAAAGAACTCATGTCATAATTGTCGATTATTTTGTTCGAAGGTTTGGGCAACTCCGCTACGCGTCGTTACCCAAACTTCCTTCTCACAAAATAAAATGACAATTATGACGTTCTTTAATATACTATTGTGACAACAGATGTGAAAATATTTATGATATGAGTGTTAAAAGTAACATTTTATTTTGTGACAAGAAAGAAACCTTCGAACAAAATAGATACACTTAAACACGTACATCATACAATATTTTATTAGTCTTTAATTAAAAAATCTGATGTGGCCAGCACAATAGTTTCCGTCAATCCTGAGTATTATGTATAAATTCCATACATAAATTTTCTTGCAAAATATTCTAAATTTCCAGTAAAATTATTTCATAAACAAACTATGCAAATAGCACTTCACACTGACATCTTCTTCTTCTTCTTCTTTGGCTATTTTTTATTTTCTTCTTTCACTCATTTCTGTTTTGCGTGTCGTTCTTATTCAGTTCCTTTTCTCCCAAGTCTTCCGCAATACAGTCCTTCCATCTTAACTTTGGTCATCCTCTGTTTCTTCAGCCTTCTATTACAAAGCAATTCATCCTTCTTCCAATATATTTTTTATCTCTCCTCGTGACATGTTTAAACCAATGTAATCGTCTCTCTTGTATCTTTCAAGAAACTTCTAATACTAGAGTTATTTCCCATATTCTTTCATTCCTTACCGTATCGAAAACAAGCAATCGGAAGTAAAATTTGTTGAACGACTTTGCTAGCCTAGCATTTGCTTAATTTGCGCGCAAGCAATCCAAGCGCCAAATTTCTTGCTTGTCTTACTAACTTATGAAATATAATGGCGGGAAATGCAAATTATACATATTGAATTTAACTTGTACTGTTTCTATCTCATATTATGGTGTGTTTATATCAATTACATGCCAAAAAGGCTTTCAAAGTTTTGTGATGAACATTGTTAAATTTTAATAAAGATAGTAGAATTTGAATACAGGTTGACTCGTTGCATACTCTTAGTGCACTCGCCTCGACCACACACTCCCCATTTAGTAGGTAGCTTTTTATCTGTCATCTATTAAGCCACCACATGCAAATTTTAAAATTTACGCTATCATTTTCCTTTAAAGTGTTGGCTGATAATTAACGTATAAATATTTAAAAGTTAATTTTCGTGATAAGTGCGAGGGTCATAAAGAAAACGACACTCTATAAAGTAGGAAAAATAAGTAAATTCCATAAAAAGCTCTCGTTGCACGGAGCACAACACAATAATGTCATTTTTCATCCAAACTGTCACATATGCTGGATCATTTACATGCGGCGCTTTGCATACAGTGCGTATAGGGGCCGCAAAATGCGACGTCTTATTAAAGAACACACCAACAAAGCTGTTCATTATTCTAACATTCGTTATGCACTTTACTTCATGTTTCCTGTACCGTACTTTATGATGTTTCAGCTACTGCGGATATATTTCAGAATTGTTTTGAGATTGCTGTAAATTTAAGAATGAATAAAAATGATGTATAGCATGGTATATAAACAAGGTGGAGATATTATAATTCAAAGAAAGAAAGAATTTAACCCACTCGCCCTACGGACTAGTGACTTAAATTTTCATTTTATGAGTAAACATTATCTTAACTCACTTGGTGTATAAATATCACATTTCTACAAATACTACCAAAAGTATGCTTTTTAATGTTTATTTTAGTTACTTTGGTAACAACGAATGGAAGAACAAATCGACATTTTTGGCATGTGTCAAAAATTATTAGAAATACAAATTTAAATGAAAAAATCTGATGTAACCAACACAATACCTCCTGCCATTTAATTTTTATTAATTTAAACACATACTTAAAGGGTCTCGTGGCTGCGTGCCTGAGTGTCTGGTCGCAAATCAGGGAAACCGGATTCGATCCCGATCAACGCCAAATATTTGAAAATTTATATGGCACAAAATTGACCCCTGTGTTAAACTCTCCACAACAGCAATGAATGCCCGTGAGAATGCGCTTGGTCATCATCATTACCGAAATCTGTGTTCAAAACAGATTAGCACACCCAGCAATGGGTAATATGCCGTGATGATATATTTATTTATTTGTAAATATATATATATATATATATATATATATATATATATATATATTATTATTAAAATGTATAGTAAGTTCCTTTCCATATAACTATTGTACTATTTACAATTTTCTTTTTAAAACGTTACTATTATTAATTTGTAATTTTTTTGACAGTGACATTTAGCTGTCAGTTACATACATTTGAGCTGAACTATGTAGCCATGGAGTTGTGTTTAAAACATAACCTCCGGGATATAATTTTTATATTATTTTATAAATTTATCCATAAAATATATAGAAAAACTATTAATCAAAACCTGTATAAAATTGAATAATTTTTATAAAAACAAATTGCGAAAAAATAACATTTAAAGGTATTTTTTGAAGAAAAACTATTTTGAGCTGCAAGTAAAGTACTATTTTCGGTTATCTGATTGACACACAAATCGAATGTCTTCTTTTCATATTAAAATAAAGTAGAAATACATGGTTTCAAATTTTTCCAAATGATAGTATTTGAGTTAGAGTGTTCAGAAGATCCACTCACACACATACACACCCACAGACATCATCGTGAAAATGTTAAAATCGGATTGTAGGGACCTTAAAACATGGCCATCTCGTGAAATCTCGATATGCAATTTTTAGCACGATCCCTATACCTCCCTTATCAAGGGTAGCGGGAGGTAAAAATAGTGTATGATATACATGTTAAAAGTGATTTTATTTTGTTTGAAGGAACTTCCTCCACACAAAAAAAGTGTCACTTTTAACACATGTCATAAAAAACTATTTAATAACAAATGTCATTAAGAACGCCTAGAAAAACATAAAATGTTATTAAAAATAGTAATGTTCAATAAAATTTCAATTTTCTACAGTATTTTCTTCTTTTCGTTAGTCGTAGAAAAGTATGCTGTACAAATCGAGTGGAATGACCATATCTCCTTCATCCTCATGAGATAAATAAAATAAATATTTCATCACGGCATATTACCCATTGCTGGGTGTGCCAATCTGCTTTGTACAGATATCGGTAATGATGGAATATTTGTACCGTGTGAGCGCTTACTAGGCGTCACCTCACGGGCACCCATAGCTGGCGTGGAGAGTGCATCACAAGGGTCAATTTTGTGCCATTAAAATTCGATGCAATTTTTGGCGTCGGTCGGGATCGAACCCGGGTCCCCAGATTCGCGACCAGACACTCAGGCACACGGCCACGAGATATGGGCATTATATCCATTCTAGTTGTACAAACTACCATTTCCGCATTCAGTGAGGAAAGTATTTCAGTGTGGGAAAATGTTAGGCTATAATTTTATACCGTTTCAAATAATTTTGTAAATATTAACAGCAATTTTTTGACACTGTTCCTCAAAAGTATAGCAAAAAAATTTTACGCCTATATCACTTTTCCTTACTTATAATAGGTTTAAAAGAAATATTTAACTTCTATAACCCGACCACTGTGATAAACCTGCTTCTTGAATCAGTTGAGTAAAATCAGTGTTGGATCATTTGGTATTGATTAATTTTGTTAATCATAAAAAAATGGCATATGTAATTTAATCAAAGATGTGTTTAAAACGCAATTAACCTTGTATTCATATCACAATCAATAACAACAAATCAGTATGTTAGTAAACTATGCTAAAACTTAAAATTAAAATAGTTCCAAAAAATCAAACAAAAACTTCTCATTGTTATAAGAAATAGTACTACGATCTCCATTAGTGAAAATAAGACTTAAATATAGATCGAAATAGCCATGCTCTTAATATAGAAACGTAAATTTTCCTTTCTGAAAAGTAAACTACATAAAGCATTAATTTTACGGCGTATAATCCCATTGTGGTATTTGATTTCGTGTGTGCTGTGCAGCTTTTAATCCAAGATGCAAATTCAACAACAAAGGTCAACCATTTTCCCGCTCGGCTCTGGCCGTACTCCGACTCAGCCGACCCTTTCTCTGAAAAAACCACCCCGCTATCACTGAAATCATCAATTACAGTGGCGGGGCACATGATTAATTACGCCCATTACTATGACCCAGATACATATTTTTAAATTTCCACTGGCAGGTAATTCGTGTGCAGTGAAATCGCGGGCTCCATCGACGATTAGAACCGCTAAGTGGCGAGGGCGCCGCTCCACTCATTACCCCACCCCCGACGCCCATGGACGCCCCCAACCCCCATTTGAATAATCGATCGCCGCGCCGCCACTGGCCTGAAGAGGAATGAAATGGAAGCGTGCAAATGAAAATAACGACCATTGTTCACTATGTCGAATGAGTGATATGTGTACGACTGCAGATTGCATGAACGGTAATTTTATGTTACATTAGTGACTATGCATGATTACATCGAATTTTCGCTAAATATTACTACAGGAAACTAGATTTATACACTAATTTATGACTTCATTTGCAGCATGAAATACATATCATATTTTTCTTAAATTATTTCTTTTTCTTTCTCCTTTCGTGTTCTTATCGAGGACAAACTTTTATTATAAC
The DNA here is from genome assembly GCA_951394225.1 of Harpalus rufipes. Taxonomy (NCBI): domain Eukaryota; kingdom Metazoa; phylum Arthropoda; class Insecta; order Coleoptera; family Carabidae; genus Harpalus; species Harpalus rufipes. The sequence continues at coordinate 14,506,255 of OX596274.1, forward strand.
AATATCTATATTAATTTAACAAATGATTGTTCTTTTATCAGATAATATGTTCTTTGATTTTTGATATAATTGTAACAGCTATATATTATTAATAATATATCAATACACGAATTAACTTTAGTTAGATACAAAAACATTATGTGTTTATGTACTTACAAATGAATAAATATTACTAATAAAGAAATCTAATTTAAATTCATACGCGACCTCGGTATATACAATCTAATAAATATTTATAAATTACACTGATAATAAAGCTACATAAAATAATATTTGTATAATAATAAATTATATTTAAATTATTAATAATATACATATGTATGTATGTATGTATAATAATAATAATAATAGGTAATAGTAGTTATAAAAGTTTATAAAATGGGTTACATACTACTCTAAGAATGCAAATTAAAAGAGCAGAAATACTATACAGAATGACAGCTGTTAGCTACTACTGTTAACTTCAGCCCGTGCCTAATGAATCAGATGTTAATGGTTTCTCGCTTCACACTACTGTTTTCAATACAGTCGAAGCCACAGCTTGTCAATTTTAGCGGGAGTAGAATATATTTCATTACTTTCGAGGGCGAAGGTAGCTAACCAAGGCGCGAAGCGCCGACTAGTTATAGCCTGAGACGGAATGAAACTTTTCACCGAGGTTTGTGTACTATTTTATTCATAATTCGAAATTAATAATGAATAATTGGTATTTAAATATCACTAATAAACATAAATAAATGAATGGTTTGAGGGGTTTGAGCTTATTCATTTGTCACATGCAGAGACTCGGAACAGAACAGAAATAAATACGATAAACGAAATAAAAAATCCGAAACAAAAACAGAAACGAAACGAAATTCTTAATCTTATTGCTGGAAGGAAACCGATATAACCGATATAAAAATTTCAGTTAATAACGTTATTATTTTGTTCCGAATACACAATTTATTTTACATGGTAGCAATGAATGTTAATGCTGTTCCAACAACTCAAGTCACATTTGAGAAAACATTATTAGCTCTAAAATTTATTTTATCCTCTACTAATAGAATCAATATTACCGAAAAAAATTTAGATGATAGTATTATATACGTTTGAACAATAATTATTATATCTTTTTGTTTTGGAACTCCTACTTTTTTTGGAAATTATAATATGTAATTATAATTGTAATTATTATAGTAAATAAAATTGTTAAAAATAAAATTATAAGTTTTTTTTATAAAAATATCTTTAACGAAAATAGTATATTGTGTTATAAGGAGTAGAAAGCGGTCTTTTTGTGTTGAACCCGTATATTGCGGCCGAAGCACTAGCCAGGCAAGCTGGGAATAACATATACTATTTTTTCTTCAAGTGCTTCAAAGAAAACTGGGGATTTTTTAAATATTTTTTTAAAATTGATTTAATTGTAGAGTTTGCAATTTCAGCCAAAGTTGGCTGTGTACATTACAAAACACAAACGATACAACTGTCAAGTAACAATTTTCAATATGGTCTGCGTTGCTGTGACGACTACTGCCGCCAGCAGTGAACTAAGAAGCTAACATTTTTTTAATAGTTCAATAATGAACAACATTGTTGTACTAGTAAGAAAATGAATATCTTCTACAGTGTGTGTACAGTACCATAATATAAATATTATAATACGCTTGAAAAAAACAACGATATTAACCAATACTAAATTATTCTTATCGGAGGTGATCACATTAACTGTCAGTTGATTTCTAAGCTTACATTGGATTTCTTCACATTTATTTACACTTATTTAAATTATTTACAATTTCGTTCGTTTCTTTACATATAAAATGTAAAGAAGCTTTGTTTACATCTAAATACCCGTCACTGATATGTAAAAGTGTCAAATTTCCAACCATTTTGAAAAATAAGATTGACAATAACTAACTTCTCAGAAATCGCCAAATTACTAACCTACTATTATTATAATTATTATTATTATTTTATTAACCGAATGTAAATAAAAATTATTACATACGTTACATTTCACAGACTACTATTCTGATGTGGTTTCTTTACTTGATAAGTAATCCTAGCCACTCTTTGAGAAAAATAACTATTAGGACCTCTGGGATAGTTGATATGTAGAGTAATCCTAATTTCTCAGTATTCCCTTCATGCGGCTTCGCGTAAAATGTTACTAGTGGTAGAAGAGAACATTATTCTCGAAATACGTATTTACATTTTGTTTTCACTTACTCGTATTTTTTTAGTGAAGGGTAATTTCCTAGTTTATTGTCAAAATTCATTTTTGTGACTAGTATCTAAATCTCAACTAATATAACTAAAATTGTAAAATTTGATTTTTGTAAAATACCCTGTTAAAACGAATAAAAGTTTTTATGATGTTAACAGTTACTCGAAATCGCAGGACAAATAGCACACTTGCATCTTATTCCGGATCTATAGCATTTAATAAAACAAAATAATACATACAAAATAACATAAACATTATCACATTTACAGTAAGATCTTACAGTTTGTTACATATCATGTACACAAAATACATTCGTACTAAACATTCAGGGAGGTAACATGAATGGTGATTCGAAGATTAAGATGAGTAGTAGTGTTTTAACTCTGTCAATCGTTTATGGTACGGACTTCTATTCGTCGTACGTTCGCCAACGATTTTGTAGCATTATTGTAGGCATTTAAATAAAATGTAAAGAATTTAATTGAATATCAATTTGGCCCGAAATTTGCTTTTTTCCTTTTTTAACTTATCCAATACATCAAAATATGCGCTACTTAGTCCTTGCATATCAGTTCTTGCATTAATGTTATTGCAATCATCCCTGATATGTAACATTTCAAGAAACATACGTTGAATCTTGAAATTTTCCAAATCGAATTCGAAGAAGGGGTAAGTGTGCAACGAAACGTCGGTGTTGTAAGAATAAATGATGTTTAACTGAGATTTCGAGTAGTTATTAACACTTTATCTACATCACAGAAACAATTTTTACCTTCCATCACCTTTCGGTAAGGAAGGTATTGTCTTTGGTCAAAAAAATCAATGATGAGTTTTTAGTGAACAAGCATGTTTTAGGGTCCTTATAATACGATTTTACCATTTTTACGATGATGTCTGTATGTATGTGTGTCTGTGTGAGGCGAAAGTTTCGGATAGCATAACTTCAATACCACGATTCCAAAAATTATAATTTTTTCGTATTCCCCAAGTTTACATCCGCAGAAGAACAAGTGATTAGATTTTAGTTATAATTGGTGTACCGGAAGTAGCCTCATTTGAAGATTTAACAGTTATATATGATTTATTGACATTTAACGTTATTATAACTTAAAGAATATATTATTCTCTATACGATTTGATTGCATTTTATATTCAAATGATATAGAGTTAAAGAATTATAAAGATATTAAATTTCATAAATCAGCCAGCTATGCTAACCATGAAAATTGCTAATATATTCAAATAATTCAAATTAACAGATGTCAGTATCAAAAAGTAAATGAATGTGGCAGAAATGAGGATGTTGAAGTAGATGTGGGGAAGACACGGAAAGATACGGTAAGAAAATAACTCTAGTGTTACAAGTTTCTAGCAAGATACAAGAGAGACGATTACATTGGTTTGAACATGTCATGAGGAGAAATGAAGAATATATTGGAAGAAGAATGAATTGGTTAGTATGATAGAAGGTTGAAGAAACAGAGGAAGACCAAAGATAAGATGGAAGGACTGTATTGCGAAAGACTTGAGAAAAAAGGAACTGAATAAGAACGACACGCAAAACAGAAATGTGTGGAAGTAAAAAATAAAAAATAGCGACCCCCTAACGAATGGGAAAAGTTAAAGAAGAAGAAGATGTCAATGTCAAGTGCAATTTGCATTGTTTGTTTATGAAATAAGTTTACTGGAAATTTAGAATCTTTTGCAAGAAAATTTATGTATGAAATTTATGAAAGGTATTGTGCTGGCCACAACAGATTTTTTTTTATATTAAATAGATTGTATAATATTTTATACTGAATAGTGGTTCCATATCTCCAATTTATTTAACTGCATTCATATCGCGAAAGCTTAAAGATGATGAAAATATGTATGCAAGCATTTTATCTTAGCATGGTTATAACCGTATAACTCGTGGAAGCTTATTATACTCCCTTATTTTCTATTACTCTCCCATAATCATAAGTTCCATAATTTGCTCCTTCCTTATACGGCAAAGAATTTTAATCCTACAAATTTCTAGGTACATAGAGCAAGTCCCATCCCATCTCGTGTGTAGTATAACTCACCTGCAACATCATATACCATTCGCATGTCCTCACGTACGTGTACGAGTCGTTAAGATACGTCACACATGTAAAAACTACACATGCCGAGCTCTACATTTCCCTCTAGATCTGACGTTAGATTGAAATGTGACCGTAGTGACGTCACGTGGCGGGAAAGTGGAAACGAAAGGACTGTTTACACTGCGGAGTTGTCAATGCGGGAAAAAGCTGACTGACAACCAGCGATAAAGGATCTGATTGTGTCAAGTTTGTGGAAATTTATACAGTGGGATTTTAATACAGAAGTAGTGGTTAATGGAATTAGATGTTCCTTGTTACTCTTACGTTACATAAAATAAGATAAGGGATTTGTTTTTTGTATACTAGTGTCATTAAACAACTATTTATAATACTTTTTTCATGTTTTTTTTATCCATTATATTTTCAAGAATTGTAATTGATATTTTATACTATCGTTTACCGAAGACTGTAGGGCCACTCGAAGTGATGGGAACCAATTCCGGTTCTAGAATTATCCGAGTACCCGGTTATTCTAATCTATCCGGATTTGATTTTAGAACCAATACTAACTTGTTCTTATATCTAAGATCCAATAACTATTCTGGAATTAAAACTAATCAGTTATCCATATATAACACAGCTGTTTTTTGGCGACAAACCGTATTCTACGAGGTTTTCAAACCGTTTTCGTATCTGAAGTCATCGCTTTGTGACTCGCCAAAATGTATACATTTAAAATACTGACGTCATGACGTTGTATTTGAATGACAGGGTTGTCAGTGTATCGTTTGAAAAGTTTATTATTTGTAATTATAATTGAAGATCAAGAATTGAAAATTTTGATGAAGTTGATTTAAGACTACTGAAAATACCATAGAACAAATAAATTTTGCGTTTTTTAAAGGATAGTAGTGATATAGAGAACAATTCAATAATACTATTTCTAGTTTATCGTAAAACGCGTAAGAGTGGAGGAATTTTTTGAAAGCTAGATAGACAGATATTTAGAAGATTTGTATTAATTATTTCGAATGAATTGAATCTGTCAAGTTTGTTCACAGTAACCCTGAAAAAATTGTTAGTTAAACCTCCTTCCCTCTACTTCGAAATATTTTTAAACTTATTGCTGCCGGTTGGTTCGAAGCTATTTCAAAACGATCGTAGTGTGACGTCATTGTTTGAACCATTTTCATTCGAGAAAGTGATGTTTCAAAACACTACGAACCAGCATCAAAGCAGTATGTCGCAAAAACAGCTATAAAGATTTAGGACTGATTTTCTGTAGCGCTAAAGTCATTAAATTACTAAAGTACCGCCATTTTGGCTCAAAATTTAAGCATCAATACGATATAAAATAGGGTTATTGTTATAAATATATATAAAATTTAAACGTAAAATATTTATTTTACTATTATAATTACAAAATACGAAATTATTGACTTTACCAAACAATAAACATGTTCGAAAAAAAAGTTCTTATTATAAAGTTTCGGAATCATTGATTTCACAATGTTCATTAAAATTTTATCATCTGACAATAATAAATCATACTGCTCAATATTTTTATTTCATTTCTTTTTGTTTTTAATTATTTTCTTCTGTTCACATCTACTATTTTTCGCTTCTAAAGTCAGTTTTAAGTTTTCTTCCATCCATTATCCTCTATTTTAGCGTCCAGTACGTTTATAATTGGTCACTATAGTGGGTCATCTATACTTTCATTTTTTGGGCCAACTATCCCAATTGGTCGGGTGAGAAGGCTCTTATCTGTAGAACGACACGTACAGCAAAACTACAATAATTTTATGTTAAAATGTTACTTTAGGTTAAAAAAATCTATTAATAACTTATTTGGTTATTTATTGAAAGAAACAACACAACTAAAATTACCGATTGACTAAATTCATGTAAAAACATTCGACAAAAGTCATCTCACCCAGTACGCCATCTCTCCCTAAAATAAAGCTTGTGTGAGTATAATGAGTTAAAATTTCGAAAGAAAATCGTTAGTTATATTGTCAACTCCACTAGCAACAATATAGTAAAATAAAATAGTTAATGAAATGGGGCATTTAAAAATAGAAACCATGGAAATACACATTGTCAATTTTTCAGTCAATTGCATATAAACAAAAAAAAAATTGTAGTTAAAGAATCTCCTCCATAAACATATGGCCGCCGCTAAATCTCGTATGTTACAATTCAAAACAATCGAAAAGATTGAGATACAGTACAACACATCTCCCGTTTCGCAATTTCATAACAAACATAGTAAAAATTGTCAAAATTCCTCGTGCAACCTCTCGATAAGCATCAGCACTTGGTGGCCCGTCGGCATGTATGTCGGCTCCAGGTCTCTGAAGTTCGTGGCATTCCGGTACGGTACACCACGTGCATGTTAAGTTCTTCGGATCGGACAACCCATAATCACTTCACACTTACGCTAGACAAAGAGGATAGGTGCGTACACATGCTATTATTTATTTATTAGCGAGAGTGTCAAATGGAAATCGCAAATGTATGGACTGTAGTAGAGAACAGTAGACTAGGAATGTCAAATGTGCAACAAGGAAGTTGATTTGTATGATTTAGAGAGTGAGATACCTAGAAGGGAGTAGCTTGCATTTAAATAGTGGGGAAGGGGCATAAAATTCGCGCGCTTTTTAAATTTAATCAAGTTGTAATGATAATTTTATTGTGTATTTACAATTTCTTATGAGTATGAATCAGTAATACTGTAGCCGTGTTCCTTCGGACTGTGATTGTGATTTAAAAATTATATCAAGAAAACAACTTGAATAATATAAACACCACCAGTGTCAAAGGTCATATGAAGATCAAAGTAAAGTAACTTATTTTATTTTATAAATAATCTACTGTCAAGTGTTATAGTCAACATTAAAAATGGATCGTGTAGAAGTAAAAAAAAGTACTTGGAAAGGAATATGAAGTATGTTTACTTAAACAAATTATGTAACATATTTTCTTTGTTTTCAAAAATATGTTGAGTCATTACATACACTATAGGAAAATCATATTTCCTTTGAATGCAACAAACTCCACATTAACAAATTTCTAAGCTCGAAAACCTTTGCAGACGTGATTAGATTTTGGTTATAATTAGTCCACCGTAAGTACCCTCATTTGCACCTTTTAACAGTTTTTATTTAAAAAAAAATATATTATTCTCTATGGGATTGGATTGCATTTTATACTTCATATTCAGTAGATATAGAGTTAAAAAATTATAAAGATATTAAATTTCATAATCAGATATGCTAGCCATGGAAACTGCTAATATACTCAGATAATTCAAATTGACGGATGTCTGTACCAATGAAACGAAAATGAATGTGGCAGAGATGAGGATATTGATATAGATGTTGGGAAAGACGCGGAAAGAAAGGGTAAGGAATTAAAAGATAAGTTTCTAAAAAGTTACAGGAGAGATGATTACATGAAAAGGAACTGAATGAGGACGACACGCAAAACAGAAATGAGTGGAAGAAGAAAATAAAAAATAGCGAATAACGAATGGGAAAAGCTAAAGAAGAAGTAGATATCAGTGTTAAGTGCATTTTGCATAGTTTGTTTATGAAATAATTTTACTAGAAATTTAAAAACTTTTGCAACCAAATTTATATATAGGGCGCGAGAAGTCACGTGACTTTGCAGATCTTGACAAGCAAATATGGGGGCCCATGTCAAAATGACAGCTACTAATTATATCCATAACTGACAAATGTCATAATTTTTCATTCAAAATTTCATGATTTTCTTATTTCATGTAGTTTATTTGTATCAGGAGTGTGGAATTCAGTTGCCGAAAAAAAATCATAAAATAGCAAAAAATGAAATTTTATGAAAAATTATGACATTTGACAGTTTTGGGCATAATTAATAGCTGTTATTCTGATACAGGCCCCCATATCTAATTGCTAAAGTCAGCAAAGTCACGTGATTGCTCGCGCCCTATGGAGTTTGTACATAATACACAAGATTGACGGAAGGTAATGTGCTAGACACATCAGATTTTTTATTAAGTGCCCTAAAAATGAGGAATTTAAAATTTAGAGCTATTGTCGAAATATCAAAGAATTTTTAAATATTAGTTAAATTATTATATTTTTATAAATTGCACGTTATTTTATTGAATTTTGCAACATAAACAAACAAAAATGCTCACTATATATACTCAATAAAGAAATGCTCTCTTGTAAATATTTATGTATTTAATTCAGTTGTGGTTCTGCACGATAAAAATAATAAATACTCGGTATTTTAAGACATTATATTATATACAAAAATGCTAATTGCTCAGTAAAAATACATAATCTAACCTAACTTTTTATCGAATATTTATTATTTATATTCTGCGTTTACAATTTTTATGCAAAAAAATAATTATCGAGAAAGTCGTGTTTTTTAAATTATTTTCACGAATGAATAATTAAATTATTAAAATGTAAATCGTCATCAATAAATATTTTCGTTTCTCATGAGAATGTTAGTTATTTTCAAATATGGCACTAGGCATTAGAAGGCAGATAACGAAGGTAGTACCTATATTTTTTAATGTATTTTTGCATATTTTTATGATTCATTTCCTGGAAATAATGTATAAGTTCATAAAAATTCTGTTAATGCTCTTGCACTAATTAAGTTCAGTAATGAGAACAAAACGGCTAATTTGGAAATAATAAGTAACGTAATGGCAGAATTGAATGTTTATGCAAAGCACGCGCCCGTTGCATTACAGTTGCACTAACACCGGCAGGTGTAAACTAACAAAATAGCCTTAAATTACGTTTTATTACATGTTTTATGTTCATGTCATAAAACAAATCCATTTAATTTCCGTTTCTATGGAATTCTGCTAAACTTTCATTCTCTCACTAACAAGCAACAGCACAAATTTTTGTTATTGTTTTTTACTCTTAATTATTTAATTAGTCAAGCAACGAGGTAATTAATTGCTTATTTAATAATAGTTGCGTAACTATAAGCGCCATTTTCATTATATGGGGCAGTGGAGTATCTACATTAAAAACCATTAATTCTAAATTTATATGATTTCTGAATTCACTTTTTATTTTGTATTATTTTCATTACTAATTTAAAAATTAAAATTTTGATCAGTTCTATTACTATATACGAGGGTCTCGCTAGACTTATGGTTCATATATTTGTAATTTTATTTTAAATATGTTCGAACTAATTCCCGAGGGACTCAATTATACTCACAAATAATAATTAGAAAATGGTGTCTGATTAATTTCATATTTTTATAACGATACTTTATAAAACTAGATATCTATGTAAGTAACTTAATTTTTGCCACTTAATTCCAAATACAGATAAACAACTGTTTAAGAGCATTCTCTACCCGTTTAATTTAACCACAAAAATGCCTTTCTTTGTATACCTATAACTCCAGTATTATATAAAAATTTAAATTAAAACTCAAATCACATTAAACGTAAAGGTTATATCCGTGGTTCTACAGTGCCACTTTTTTTAAATTGTTGACGAATATGACAATAAATTTGATAAAACTTCAACGAAATTCAAAGTTTCAACATCATTTTTTATAATATACACAACGAAAATTTTAAAAATTAGCGCTGCAGAAACCTAAATTGAACTTTCATGAACATGTTTTTATTTATATATAATTAATTTCATATCACATATTGTAAATATCGTACTACGATTTTGTCATTAGAAATGATTTTAAATACGCTAGTAAGTATTGCTATCTAGCGGCGTAGAATAGATTTAGAAAATCGATGGTGAGCACGTATAGTTTGCAGTATGATGTATTATTGAACAAAACTTTAAGTATAAAGATTGTTCAACACGTGGTTTTTGTTATTATAAATAATACGAGCATGGAAATGTATAATATCAAATATGGAAAATTTATAGCCGATGGAGACAGCAGCACCTATAAAAAAATTTAGAATGTTGTCCGTACAATAATTTAACTATTGAGAAAATAGAATACACTAACTATTTACTTCGTAATTTTTGTAACAAAATGTATCAGTTTGTACAAGATAATCGGTATAATAAAGGTGTAAAAATAAGAATTGAAGGAAAAACATTAAAGTTAAGAAATGCTGTAGTTGTTGCAGTAAATCAATGGAAGAACCAAACTAATCGATAATACGCCATAAAATTTTTGAAAAAAGATGTAACAAATTCAATTCGTCGTATTTTTTGGAGAACATTCGGAATGTGCGGATTATTTTTGCTCAAAAAAGAATGAAGAAAACTTTTATAGAGTGCTCAAATTATCCAGCAGCTCACACCAAATTGGAAAAACTTGCACAATAACTAGCATTACACGCAAGAAGTTTAATACATAATTGCATGATTTTGTTTTTGTTTTTCATGCGGCCAGCTGATTTTCTTATTTACTTATTTTCAATAATTCAAACAAGACGGTATGAGATATTAATTTAGGTTCGATTTGATTAGAACTAACCCTAAATTAAAATATAGACAACATACACAGACAAATGTTGTTGGGTATTTTAAACATTTTCTAAGAAGTTGATTTAATATACCTTTAAATTTAATTATTTAGTTATAAGAAATTTTGCATATAGTTATAGAGAGTGTTTCTTTTAAAACAACCAGCGGTTTTTTGGGCGAACTAATGATTTTAAAGAAACATGTTATATACAAAAAAATCTGATGTGGCCAGCACATTAATTTCCGTCAGTTCTGTGTAATATGTACAAATTCCATACATAAATTTTCTTCCAAAAGGTTCTATATTTCCAGTAAAATTATTTCATTAACAAACTATGTAAATTGCACTTGATACTGACATATTCTTTTTCTTTAACTTTCCCCATTCGTTAGTGGTCACTATTATTGATTTTCTTCTTCTATTCATTTTTATTTTGCTTTTCATCCTCATTCAATTCCTTTTCTCTCAAGTCTTCCGCAATACAAGCCTTTCATCTTCTTTTTGGTTTTCCTCTGCTTCTTCTACCTTCTACTACTAAGCTGTTCATTCTTCTTCCAATGTAATCGTCTCTCTTGTATCTTTCTAGAAACTATCACTCAAAGCCATTTCCCTTCTCTTCTCATTCCTTATTTTATCTTTCCGTGTCTTTCCCAACATTCCCCATCTCTCTGCCGCGTTCATTTTCATTTCGTTGACACTGACATCTGTCAATTAGAATTTTCTTAATATAATAGCAGTCTCTATGAAATGCTGTTAAAATCTTCAAATAAGGGTACTTCCGATTGTCTCAAATAATCATCTAACCATTTACAAAATCATACTTTCATTCTGTTAAGATCATTTTGCTGTAAGCATAAATATTTTTATACTTAAATAAGAAATATTAAATATTTCTAAATTTTTATCATTCCAGTTCTGTCATTGGCTAGTATTTCTTGGACGTCACAGGCAGTGTAATTTGTAGGGTTTCATCAAGTCAAGTAGCTTGATGTTTTTGTAAATTACTTGACTTGACTTGAAAATCAAGCTTTTCAAAAATTCATTACTTGACTTGACTTGATTTTCTATCATTACTACTTGACTTGATCAAGCAATTTCAAACAAATTCAAGCTACTTGATAACGAACCGATTATGCACGAAAACGCGCGAATCATTATGCCTAGTGCACACGGAGAAACTTTTATCTAAGTTTCCGAAAATTTGTTTCCCAAGAAGAAGAAGTATGAAAAGTTTCCGGAAAGTTAACGGCGCCGTTAAAGCTTGAGAGGTTTTGTGGAAACTTTTTGACGTGCACCTAACTTCTCATCTATTATGACACTTGTAAAGAAAAAGAGGTTAGGATCACAAAAACTTTGATTTTTGGCGTCGATTACAATAATTCTTGTTTATAAAAATTGGTTTATTTCAGTGTAGTTTATTCAGAAATCTTATGTAGTTTAGTTTACTTCATAAATTTAGTTCTGTTAGAATTCTTAGTTATAAGCACATATAGTTTAGTTTATTTCTCCATTTACTTTTAGTTAAATTTAATTCCTACATGTAATTTTGTGTACTTCTTGTTCTCTTTCGAAAAAAATAATTCTCCAAGAGCCTATAGATTTAGAGAAAAATTACCAGTTTTGAGGAAACTTTTATTTTTCTCGTGTGAACACACGGTACGTAGATGCAAAAGTTTCTCCAAAACTTCTTCTTCTTCGGGAAACAAATTTCAGGAAACTTTACTAAAAGTTTCTCCGTGTGCACCTAGGCATTAGAATCGTAACCTAGACGTCAGTGAACTTGACCCAACCCAAAAGCAAACAAACACTATTTCATATATAAATTAGTTTATTTGGATGCGTTTTCAAATGTTTGCTATATTTAATTGTTTGTTCGGCTTTCGCCCCCCCTTTTTTTAAAAAAAAATTGTGGGTGGGGCTATTTTCACATTAACCCACCACTTAAATAATAATGTTTGTTTAGATACGTTAATGTATTCATTCTCGTTTGTTTGTTAATGTTTTAAAATAATTTCATTTGTTTAAACTTTCTACTTCCTTTTTTGATCTTTAAACTATATGGTGCGGCTAAATTCTCATTTTCCGCACCCAATTGACCCACCGTTTGTTTGACTGTAAAAATCTATTTTGATGTATTAGTTTAGTATTGTTGAAACCTTTTCAGCAATTGTTTGCGTGTTTTAATTAACTATTTTAAAAAATACATATGGGTGCGGGTAAGTTCTCATTTTTCGCACCCGATTTGCCCATAGTTTGATTAACTTTTATAATCTGTTTTAGAGTATTAGTTTAGTTATGTTGAAACAATGTTATTGATTATTTGAATGTTGTCTAGAATAGTTAAGTAAAGTTTTAATAAAATTAATTATAAAATGAATTTTTTTCATTGGACCAATATGTCGAGTAAGTAATAGTTACTATTTTTTCTGACCATTTAAATAAAACGTATCTCTCTAAAGTCCCAAGATTTCATGACACTTATTTCAATTGTTTTTAAGAAAATTGTGGACATACGAGTAAAAGGGTAGAAAAGAGAGGAACAGGATGAAACATATTTATTTTTAAAAAAATACATAAGTACCTGTTCTCCTACTTAGAATCTAAAACTGTTGATTTATTATAATCTATGTATCCCGTAGATTTATTTTTGGTACATTTGAATTCCACCTCCCAAAATAACGTACTGCGACCTTTCGGGTCGTTTTATGCAATATTTCTTATTGCCATACTCGTTGTCCTCTTGTGATGAAATATACAAAAAATCTGATGTGGCCAACACAATACCTCCCGTTTAATTTAATTTTTATTTATGAAAATACTTAAAATTAAATTAAATTTAAATACCGGGTTAGATTCCGACCGACGCCAAATATTTCGAATTTTAAATGGCACAAAAATGACCCCTATCGTGCACTCTCTACGCCAGCAATAAGTGCTCGTGAGATGACAGCTTGTAAACGCCAGCACGGTACAAATATGTCATCATCGTTACCGAAATCTGTGTACAAATCAGATTGGCACACCCAACAATGGGTATATGAAGTGATGATATATTTATTTTATTTATATACTTACCTATATTCCTTACTGGCGTGGGAGTGCACCACAGGGGTCAATTTTTTGCCATTAAAATTATAAAATATTTGGCGTCGGTCGGAATCGAACCTGGTTCCCAGATTCACGTGAAGTGACGCCTGGTAAACGTCCACACGGTACAAATATATCATCGTTATTACCGACATATGTGTACAAAGCAGATTGGCTCACCCAGCAATAGGTAATATGCCGTAATGATATATTATATATTTTTATTATCTTACCTATATCCCTACATATTTACTTATGCTGGAAACTGTATTAAGTTCCTTTCCATGTAATTATTGTTCCATTTACTATTTTCTTTTTAAAACGTTACTATTATTATTTGAAATGATTAGTTTGATGACAGTGACATATATTTGTCAGTTGTGTTTAAAGCGTAGGCTCCGGGATTCAAATTATAGATAATTTTAGAAATTTATCTATAAAATATATACAAAAAAGTATTAATCCAAACCGGTAGAAAATTTTAAAAACTTTAATTTTTATAATAACAAATCTCGAAAAAATAACATTTAAAGGTATTTTTCGAAGAAATACAAGGTTTCAAAATTTTCTGAACAATAGTATTTGAATTTGAGACACACACACAGATTTCGTCGTGAAAATGTTAAAATTGGATTCTAGGGATTTTTAATACGATCTCTGTACCTCCCTTACCGAGGGTAGCGAGAGGTAAAAAGTCGGAATCCTGAGGCCCAGAATCAGAATATTCCTAGCCATTGGCTGTTTAAATATTTTTTTAAAAAAGTTAATCGCATTTTTCTCAAACACTTTGTCTTATAAATATATAAAGCTCATACGTTATGAAAAAATACAACTTTATACGATAACTTGAGAACTAATTGTAAAAAAAATGTACATAGACAGATGTGTCCTTTGTTCTAGAGTTTTTTTTTTATCGTTCATAATATAGAAAAAAAATCGAAATGTTCGATTTAGCTGTGCCTGTATATCTTTTGAGATAATGGAAGTATTTTTCTATTCCCTATTTAAATGTACAATTTGTCTTGTTATTTAGGATTATTTATAATCAAATATTTTTACATCATAAATCACCTATGGGAATAGCCTACCCACACGGACCAACTGGAACACGGGTCGGAGTCAATTTTTAAACCATTAGACCCATAATAACAGTAAGACCCTTAAGACGACGTTGTGTGTTTTATTTTAATACAACATTTCATAGTTGATGTTTATTGTTGTTCCTTAAACTCCCAAACTGGATAATACTTACGGATGCTAAAATTGGAAACGGTCAAATACATCTTAGGACGTCATACGGTTCTTATGGGTCTTTCGCTTCGTATGGGTCTAGCGGGTCTTACGAGTCTTATGGGTGAAGAATCGACTCCGACCCGTGTTCGCTGAAATACGGGTAAACGGGTGGTCTTTTGGTTCCACCGGTATTCCGAGCTCTAGTTATTTCTGTACTCTAGTTTTCAAGTAAAATGGCCATAATATATTTATTTTGGGTAGAATTTAATAGCTCTGTAATACTTTTGTAAATTTATAAAAATAAATATGCTTCATCCTGTTCCTCTCTTTTCTACCCTTTTACTCGTATGTGCACAATTTTCTTAAAAACAATTGAAATAAGTGTCATGAAATCTTGGGACTTTAAGAACTAAGAGATACGTTTTATTTAAATGGTCAGAAAAAATAGTAACTATTACTTACTCGACATATTGGTCCAATGAAAAAAAATCATTTTATAATTAATTTTATTAAAACTTTACTTAACTATTCTAGACAACATTCAAATAATCAATAACATTGTTTCAACATAACTAAACTAATACTCTAAAACAGATTATAAAAGTTAATCAAACTATGGGCAAATCGGGTGTGAAAAATGAGAACTTACCCGCACCCATATGTATTTTTTAAAATAGTTAATTAAAACACGCAAACAATTGCTGAAAAGGTTTCAACAATACTAAACTAATACATCAAAACAGATTTTTACAGTCAAACAAACGGTGGGTCAATTGGGTGCGGAAAATGAGAATTTAGCCGCACCATATAGTTTAAAGATCAAAAAAGGAAGTAGAAAGTTTAAACAAATGAAATTATTTTAAAACATTAACAAACAAACGAGAATGAATACATTAACGTATCTAAACAAACATTATTATTTAAGTGGTGGGTTAATGTGAAGATAGCCTCACCCACAATTTTTTTTAAAAAAAAGGGGGGAAGAAAGCCGAACAAACAATTAAATATAGCAAACATTTGAAAACGCATCCAAATAAACTAATTTATATATGAAATAGTGTTTGTTTGCTTTTGGGTTGGGTCAAGTTCACTGACGTGTAACCTAGCTGTGTATGGGATGGCGTGGCGCGCCATACGCTGTGCTGATTCACTACTGCAAGTTAAAATGCTTGCAAAAGTTTAAAAAAATCACTCAATATTGGAATAGATATTAGAATGACCCGAGAATATGTCGATAAAATATGAAAAGACCAAAAAGCTATACTCCATTCGAATAAAAAATAATAAGTGAGACTTCAGATTTTGTCCACATATTGTGGAGTCATTCTAGTATATATTCCAATAATGAATGAATTTTTAAACCTTTTAATATCTCGGAGAAAAATAAAGTTCCAAAATGTGCCAAAACCGAATGTTATTTAAATGGGGAAAAATCAAGTGCATTTAGGCACGGTCAAGTATTAAATTTAAGCGGAATCATTGCCAGTATAATTTTTTTTATTTACTTGGAACCACTTTAAGAGGCGGCCCGGTTAAAATTCGACTTGTCCCCATTTAAGGTCCACCATAATACATATACTATAAATAGTTTGTTAATTCATATATTATACTTTTAAATGTTTTTTTTAATTTTTAAATGTGAATGTATGATTTATTTTTATGAATACAAATCTATATTTCAAGGTATATTACTGATATTGTTATAAAACATAAGGAACTATATGAAAAATGTAGTCTTGAAGAACTTCTTGATTTTTTTAGTAATTAAAAAATAACTACTTGATTTTTTCAAGTAATTGAAAAATATAACTACTTGATTTTTCAAGTACTTGAAATTGTAACTACTTGACTTGACTTGACTTTCGGCTACTATTACTTGACTTGAGCTTGGCTTGATTTCAAGTCAAGTCAAATACCTTGAATATCAAGTCAAGCCGTGAAACTCTAGTAATTTGGCGCCAATTCAGACAGTATACTTTTAAATCGCTAGTGTTTAATATTATACAGAAAATCGTATTTACTAATACTATAGAAGGTACTTACTCGAATTTCAGAATAAAAAGATATGTTTAATTTTTTTGCAACATTTCATTCTACAATATTGGGCTTTGGGTACTTAAATCCCTTTGAACTTAAATGCTGCAATTGTTGATGACATGCATTGATTAATATCTCGCCTTCACTATTTACAATAAAGCAGTCTTTAACGTATATAATTTTTTTCAAACTTGATACGAGTATAAGTTATCAAAATGATATTTTTTAACTATCTAATTTCATCTACGCCACTGCTGATTGTTTACTTTATTGAGCCAAGTTCATGCATTGGAAGCCTTGGAAGAAGATTCTCTCAGTGTAATATGTCGGAATTAAATAAAACCCAAGGAAATTAAATGTTTTATTCGCACGTGAGTGGCCCGATGTAAGATAACTAACTGCGAAGCATCTGATAAACTCAAACGATTAACATTGTTAGTAAATTAGGACTAGCTCATATTAAAATAGAATTATTTATAAGATTACATTAATAGCAACAAAAAATTGTATGAAGTTACGCACAAAGATAATTTAACCATCTGATAAATGTGCTGTGAATAAATAAATACTATGTATTTTGTTACTTATTGGAAAAAAGTTCATAATACATTTCACTCATGAGAACTAGAGCTTATAGGACGTAAATATATGTATTAGTTCAATCCAATGAACTGTACTATTCTACACAGGCCTTCCATACTTTCAATCGATTCTCGGGCCCTTCAGAATTGTTTGTACCATAGTTATACACTGTAAAATATGTCGACATATGAATAATTTTTTATCCATTGTCTTCTTTTGTCAAGAATGTTACGATTATAATATTGTTTCATTTTACTTATTTTGTGTACTCAAACTTTTACAAAAATTGAAAAACTGAATTTGAACCAAACATTGTAATTAAGCATATTTTAACAATCGCATTTAAAAAAAATCAGTTGTGGCCAGCACAATACCTCTCGCCACTTCCTTTTTTTGGTTACATAAGTATAGGGTGCGAGCAGTCATGTGGCATTGTTGGCCTTGACAAGCAGACATGGGAGCCCATTTCAGAATGATTATTAATAATTATGTACGTAGATGTCAAATGTTAGAATGTTTCATTAAAAATTTCAAGATTTTCTAAATTCATGTAGTTAATTTGTTACCAGGAATGTGGAATTGTCGAGGAAAATAAACTACATGGAATTGGAAAATCACAAAATTTATAATGAGAAATTATGATATTTGACATCTATGTACACTCTACACCAACAATTCTACTTACATTGAGATTGTTTAATTTTAAATTCATTCTATGAAGAAATTTTGTACTACTATTCTAATTTTTCGAAATGTTTCCAATTCATTGTCGGGATTAACAGTATTTCTGAAGGGTATGTGTAAATACCTATAATATTTAACTATTAATACATTAAGAAATAATATAATTTATGTACTTCCCAGAAAAAGTCTTCAGTAATGTCTCCGGATTTCTGACACTGACATTTATCTGTCAGTTACAAACAATTTAAATTTTCAACTATTTTTCATGGCATTCTTTCGGCTGTAAAATTTATTACAACAGATTATTTTATATATTATATTTTTTTATCTCTAAATCTATAAAATATATAATAAAATATTTAAATGTATCCGATAGAGAATTTAATTTTCTTTAATATTACCACGAAAAATTTTCAAAAAATAATATTTAGAAAATTATTTTTCAAGAATCTTCTACTTCCGGTTGTCCAATTATTACCAAAACCTTTTCAGATCTTCCCATGAATGTCCGATTGGGAAATACGTAGTTAAACAAATTTAAAGTCTTATAGTTTTTGAGTAACCGTCCTTCCAACATCCCACATACACACACACACACAAACACACACACACACACACACACACACACACATACACACACACACACACACACATCCACACACACACACAGACATCATCGTAAAAATGTTAAAATCGGATTGTAGGGACCTTAAAACGTGCTTAATCATTAAAATATGGATATGCGATTTTTAGCATGAATCCAATATCTCTCTTAGCGAGAGGTAAAAAATCTAATAAAATCATAAAAATACCTAAGTAGAAAAAATAGTATAAAAAAATCTGGCGTCGGCAGCATAATACCTTTCGTCAATCCTTTGTATTATGTATAAATTCCATGCATAAATTTTCTTGCAAAAGATTCTATATTTTCAGTAAAATTACTTCATAAACAAACTATGCAAATTGTACTTGATACTGACATCTTCTTCTTATTCTCTAGCTTTTCCCATTCATTAGGGTCGCTATTTTCTATTTTCTTTTCTGGCTGATTTATAAAATTTAATATATTTATAATTCTTTAACTCTATATTTATTGAATATGAAGTATGAAATGCAATCAATTCGTATAGAGAATAATATATTCATTAAGGTATAATAACTTAAATGACAATAAATCATATTTAACTGTTAAAATCTTCAAATGAAGCTACTTCCGGTTGACCAATTATAACCATATCACTTCCGGATGTAAACTTAAGGATTACGAAAAAAATATAATTTTTGGAATTGTGGTATAGAAGTTCTGTGATCCGTTCTGCGTGACGAACACACACACAGACACTCAGACACATATACATACAGACGTCATCGTAAAAATGGTAAAATCGTATTATAGGGACCCTAAAACATGCTCGTTCACTAAAAACGCATCATTGAATTTTTTGACCAAAGATAATACCTTCCTTACCTAAACATGTTTGGTTTCATGGTGTTGGTATTGCTGTGAAACAATTAGGAGGGAGGCGACGAGAGCCGCAGTCGCGGACATTCCGCCACCACCACCGCAAAACGCACGGAATCTGATAGGGCGACGACAATTTATAGCCATTAATGTCCGATTTATGGCATCATGACATCCGAGACTGCCACAATCACAGACGTGCCTTCCCTACAGCACCAAGCCAACCGTGCATTACGAAACGTTGCTTCACTAGAGAATATTAGTAATAATATAAAAATGGAAGATGTAGAAGATTTTGTGTTAAGACGAATTTCTTATCTAGTTTATATACAAAATCATATCTTTCTTTCTATATTTTAATTTTGTAGACAAATGAATTTTCACTATTTAAGCAATTTTAATAAATACCTCATCTTACTCGTACATCGTCGATTCCTTCCAGCTTCCTAGGCTTGTGACGTAAGTCGAAAAACGACGTAACCCGAATATTTTTTTAGAAAAAAGATAGTTTTTACATCTACTTCGGCCATAGTTACTCGTACACTATAAGTGGTTCGGTGCTTCAACAATTTTATACAGTGTATTTCCTAACTTCAGGTACATTTTGCAATGCCATATATGGTAACCAACGTACTGATCACGACACAAGACGATTTTTTTAAATACGCAAAATTAAGGGTTACTAAATTTTTAGTTTCACTCTATTTATTTATAAAAATCTGATGTGGCCAGCACATTACTTTTTGTCAATTCAGTGTATTATGTACAAATTCCGTATATACATTTTCTTGCAAAAGATTGTACTTATACTTCCAGTAAAATTATTTCTTAAACAAACAATGTAAATTGCACTTGACACTAGAGGTGGGCGCGGGTCGTGAATTTTATCGGGTCACGATGGGTCACGACGTGACCCGCGTGATCGTGAATATATTTTAAATTTTGCTTCGTGATTGGGCGTGAGCGTGAGTGCCCAAAGATATATCGTGAGTGATCGGGCGTTATTGCAATTTAATAGGGCGTGAGCAATATGATTTCTTCTATTTTTATTTAAAATATATTTAGTTTTAATATCAATATTTTACGTTATATTATTATTATTATTATTATTAATAGGTCGAAATATGTGATTTTAAAAAAAATAGTTTTCTAGTTCCCATAATTGTATACATAATTAGCTTCGATATCATTAAAGATACACATATTTTAAATGTAGAAACAATTACGTGACACGAACGTGACCCACCGGGCGTGATCGGCCGTGAGTGCCAAAATAAATTCGTGAGCGTGAGTGACCGTGAATCAAACATAAAAAGTCGTGCGTTATTGGTCGTGATTACATTTTTAGTTTCGTGAGCGTGCGTGATCGTGAACAAAAAGTTACTCACGCGCCCACCTCTACTTGACACTGACATCTTCTTCTTTAGCTTTTTCCACTCGATAGTGGTCGATATTCTTGAATTTCTTCATCCACTCATTTCTATCTTGCTTGTTATCCTCATTCAGTTTTCTCTCAAGTCCTCCGCAATACAGACTTTCCATCTTATCTTTGGTTTTCCTCTGTTTCTTCCACCTTCTACTACTAAGCTGTTCATTCTTCTTCCAATATATTCTTCATCTCTCCTCATGGTCTATCGTATCTTTCTAAAAACTTCTATCACTCGAGCCATTTCCCTTATCCTATCATTCTGTATCCTATCTTTCCGTGTCTTCCCCAACATTCATCTCAACATTCTCATCTCTCTGCCACATTCATTTTCTTTTCATTGACACTGACATCTGTCAATTAGAATTTTCTTAATATAGTAGTGTCAAAAAATAATTTAACAGCGTTTTTCCAAGAAAAACTGTTCAAATCTTCAAATGAGGGTACTTCCGGTTGACCAATTATAACCAAAATCTAATCAACTCTCCTTATGGACATACAGAAGCGGAATACGAAAAAAATATAATTTTTAGAATCGTGGTATTGGAGTTATGCGCAACGAAACGATCGTCACACACACACACAGACATACACACATCACACACAGACACACACCCACACATACATACAGACATCATCGTAAAAATGGTAAAATCGTATTACATGGACCCTAACACATGCTTATTCACTAAAACTTATCATTGAATTTTTTGACCAAAGACAATACCTTCTTTACCTTAAGGTGACGGAAGGTAAAAATGAACTATGCGATTGCATAATATAATATTTTTGTAAAACTAATATTAATTAATTGAGCTGTATGAATACCTATGCAGTATTTTGAAAAGTTATTACCTATTTTAAATTACTTACTTTACGTAATAAAAACTGTTCAAAATTATAGGATACCTAAATATCTCACTACTGTAATGAAAACAAAACTAATGTCGCTAAATTAAACTAATATACTGTTTCTAAACCTGTGTCACAAATTTTAAGGGTATATAGAATTGACCAAATGAGTAAAAAAAGCTTAATCAACATAGGTCTGATCTTCATCTGTTTCCGAGAAAAACAAAAATTCGAAGAAAAACGGACAAAGATAGTATCGAACAAAATTTTGTCTGTCAGAAAACAGACTATAAAAAACAATATATATATATATATATATATATATATATATATATATATATATATATATATATATATATTATGAAATATTTTTCGCAATTTCTATTAATTACTAAGATATTTGAAAATTAAATATAAGCCAAAGTCGTCACAACTAAAGTTTTTTTAACTTTGTAACTTTTTTGGAAAACAAAAGGACAACTAAGATGACAAGTAAACATAAAGTCTCATTTTATCAAAGTCGTAGGTTTTCGAGATAGCAAAGGTTAAACACAGTAAAAATTCATTTTTCACTTCCTTATAATCTATTGAAGATTGGATCCATGTTGATTAAGCTTTTTTTCCTCTGTACTATATACTCTTAAATTTTGTGACACAAGTTTAGAAATATCCTGTATAGGTACCTATACTTGAGAAACGTTTATAGTAGTTTCGGTAAAAAAGTAACAGATGGCGCTTGAGAGCCGACTGTTTTTACGTACTACATATATACATAATTTAAATTCACGAAATTAAACTTTAGCAATAAATATTTTTATCCGTAAAAATGTACAATACCTAAATGTATAAAGTTACAAAGTCGTAATAAGAAATATGGTTAAATATCAATTATTTTTATCGAATTTATTTAACAATTGTAGAAGACAGCTTATAATTTAGACCAATCAGAGCGCAGAATACGTGAAGCGCGCATTAATAACATGCGTCATGTACTCGTAAATAGCTTGACGTCATATATTTTGACAAACATCATTTCCCATTAGAAATGAATTATTAGTACTAAAATTTTGAAAATGCGGTCACAGAAAAAATATTGTTTGCCTCTCGTACAAGATTATTTACTCATAGTTCTGCATCTATTATTACACAATATACTATTATTATTATTCTTTCATACAACAGAGAACAATATTAAAATAGTTCTTTGTGATTGAGGCTTGGAGCTTTGTAAAGGACAAATTTCTCTTCGTGGGACGTAGGTCGGTGATTCATTCGCCGCACACCGCGAATCGTGAGTCGATATGATAAACCGATAAGCAGCTAAACATTTAAAATTTCGATTCCTATATTTGATTTTTTTTATTTAGGAAGAACGAAGAGAAGAGAGAAATTTGTAATTCAAAAATGTTATTGTTTTGATTATAATTTTTATTTGGTAAAAAATTTGCCGAAACAAATTTCGCCTCGTGCTAGAGCTGCGGAATACATTTGTTTTATGGTAATCGCTCTCAAATATTTTGTCAGCGCGCTATCAGAGATCGCACTGTCGGTTCCAGTTAGCGACAGATGGTTTCGATGCTTTTGCTTTATGCTACAGGCGGTATACTCAAGATGTATGTTCTTCATGTTATTTCCTTAACACACCACATATAATTTTACACAGTTCATATTTAAATTATTGCATGTTTATAAAATTATAAATATAGAATATATAGGCGAACGCATTATTAACAAGCACGGTTACAAAGTTTTTGTACATTTATTTTAAGGTGACCATTATGACTAGTGATGGGATCCGGATAGTTTCGGATCCCAAAATATCCGGATAATTGAATGTTGAACTATCCGGATTTCGGATCCAAATCTCAGTATCGGATTTTGGATCCAGATCTGAGTATTGGATTTTGTATCCGGATCTGAGCATCGAATTTTGGATCCGCATTTGAGTATTGGAATTTGGATCCGAATTTGAGTATCGGATCTTAAATCCGGATCCAAATATCGAATCCTGGAAACGGATTTGTGTATCGGATCTTAGATTCGAATATATCCGCAATTATTATTGGTTATTTGCTATAGTAACGTTGCTAAGAAATAACAAGTTTCTTACAAAATAGGGCAGAAAATCTTATCGGAAAAATTAGATATTAGAAAACTTTTGGTGTGGTGGATGCCGCGTTTGTTGAGTGTGGATTAGAAACACATTCAAGTGCAAATTTCACAGGACTATTTACGACTGATTTTATCCGTCGGTTTGCAATCACAGATGAGACTTAGATTCATTATTATACTTACTCCAGAATCAAAACAGAAGTCCAAAAATCAGTTTTATCCATTATGGCATCAATTTTTTGGAATACTAAATGGATATAGTTCATTGACTATTAAACAATTACTAAATAATATTATTCTATTTTTTTGGACCAAGAAATTCGGAAAAAGATATTAGGTTTATCAAAAAATAAAATCATTTTTCATCACGATAACGCATTCCCCCATACAAATACTGTATGCATGGAAAAACTGGCTGAATTGAAGTACTCGAATTGTTCATCCAGTTTATTCTCCAGATTTGGATCTTTCGGACTTCCACCTGTTCCCAAAATTGAAAAAAATATCGGTGGTCAATTATTTTCTTTGCATAATGAATTGAAAGCTACAGTAAATAGTTATTTTGAGGAGCTCCCATAGACTACAGAGTTCCTGGACGGCATACCAGCAATAGGATTTATCGGAACAAGTGCATTGAAATTCACGCGGAGACCATATTGTTCAACAAAAGTATCACAACCCAAAAGTGTATGTTTTCATTGTTGTCTAATGTGCTGGTCTGCTTCTATTCATAGACTTTGGTAATGCTAATATACAGGCTGTTAAAGAATGGATAATTTTTTGAGGGAATATACATTTCGATGTGCTGATTCTCAATGAAAAAGATTTTTTTCCAAATTTGGAAAATTATTTCTTATTTTTCATTTAATTCGTTTTTAGTGCACCACTACCACCATGAAATTTTTATTAAAAATAATGAATTATCTTAGGACTAAGACTTAAAACTGGGTATTACTCCAAAGGAAAAAATCTGTTGTGGCCAGCACAATACCTTCCGTTAATCCTTTGTATTATGTATAAA
Organism: Harpalus rufipes; assembly: GCA_951394225.1. Classification (NCBI taxonomy): domain Eukaryota; kingdom Metazoa; phylum Arthropoda; class Insecta; order Coleoptera; family Carabidae; genus Harpalus; species Harpalus rufipes. The sequence continues at coordinate 14,531,516 of OX596274.1, forward strand.
TTCCATACATAAATTTTCTTGCAAAAGATACTAAATTTCCAGTAAAATTATATCATAAACAAACTATGAAAATTGCACTTAACACTAACATCTTCCTCTTCTTTAGCTTTTCCCATTCGTTAGGGGCCGCTATTTTTTATTTCCTTCTTCCACTCATTTCTGTTTTGCGTGTCGTTCTCATTCAGCTCCTTTTCTGTCAAGTCTTCCGCAATACAGTCCTTCCATCTTATCTTTGGTCTTCCTCTGTTTCTTTAACCTTCTATTACTAAGCTATTCATTCTTCCGATATATTCTTCATTTCTCCTCATGACATTTTCAAACCAATAATCATCTCTCTTGTATCTTTCTATAAACTTGTAACACTAGAGTTATTTCCTTACTATATCTTTCCGTGTCTTCCCCAACATCTACTTCAACATCCTCATCTCTGCCACATTCATTTACTATTTATTGATACTGACATCTGTCAATTTGAATTATCTAAATATATTAACAATTTTCATGGTTAGCATTGCTGGCTGATTTATAGAATTTAATTTCTTTATAATTCTGTAACTATATATCTATTGAATATGAAGTATAAAATGCAATCAAATCGTATAGAGAATAATATATTCTTTAAGTTATAATAATGTTAAATGTCAATAAATCATATTTAACTGTTAAATCTTCAAATGAGGCTACTTCCGGTTCACCAATTATAACCAAAATCTAATCACTTGTTCTTCCGGATGTAAACTTGAGAAATACGAAAAAAAATATAATTTTTGGAATCGTCACACACACAGACATACATACAGACATCATCGTAAAAATGGTAAAATCGTATCATAGGGACCCTAAAACATGCTTTTTCACTAAAAACTTATCATTGAATTTTTTGACCAAAGACAATACCTTCCTTACCGAAAGGTGATGGAAGGTAAAAACCGCCCACCCGAACCAAATGGAATACGGGTCGGAGTCGATTCTTCACCCATAAGACCCATAAGAATTGTAAGAACTGTATAACCCGTAAAAACCGTATGACCTGCATTATTTGACGTTTCATAAACTATTTAACTGGATTTTTCTTACCTCGACTCTTATGCAGGGTGAAGTCGAAAGCGGTCAAATATGTCTTACGCATCATACGGTTCTTATGAGTCTTTCGGTTCTTATGGGTCTTAGAAGTCTTATGGGCCTTATGGGTGGAGAATCGACTCCGACCCGTATTCATTGAAATACGTGTGAGCGGGTGGTCCTTTGGATCCACCGGTATTCCGAGCACTAAATTATCTAAACACGTTACAGACGTTGAATAGGAAATAAATTAATTCGTAATTATTTTTGATTGAGAATCGGCACATCGAAATGTATATACTCTTAAAAAAATACTCTTTTTTTAAACCCTGTATATGTACAATAGTGGGCGGTTATCATAAGTCACATTTCAACTCTCAAAACTATTGGAAATATTTTTCTAGTTGATTCTGGTCGGATTTGCACCCAGGATGTCAGAACCACAACTGACCACAACGCTCTCAACCACGCAACCCCATTATTTTGTATAGGTACGTAAGTATATTTTAATTTTTTAATTAGTGTACTAACAAATTCTCATCGTTTCGCGCGCTTTCCTCTTTCGGGGTGTTTCCCATACAGTGGCGTGCCTGAGGGCAGCTGCAGGGCCGCCATCTGCTTCCTCCGGCGTATCTTGCATCTTCGATCGCTATCGCACGGCAGCGCCGCCGTAATTAGGTTACCGAAATATCCTCTATTTCCCTGTGTACACTACACACTCACCCGCTCCCGCTGTGGCGGCTAATGACGGATTCGAACCCAGCACTTCCTCCTCCAACAATGAAAAATTCATTACACACAGGAACACACAATGTGTGAAATTAAAAGGACCAACATACATAACCGTATGTGGATGTACTGGATATTAGACACAAAATATGTTTGGAATTACGATTGAAGAAAATTAACCTGATGGTCATCGTCGTACACTAATGTTTGAAATAATTATACTCTCTAATATAGCGGTTCCCAAACTTTTTCGATCATGAAACCCTTAAGAAACCGCTTGCGTTTCGCGGAACCCCAACTCCATCCTGCATTTTTATTGGCCATGGCGAACCCAAAACTAGTGATGCAACCGATACTGATTGTATTGGCGATATTGTCTTTTAGTCGATGTATCAGAATCGATAATATTTGTTTGCCGATAAACCAATACATTTCGAAAATCCGGGTATACGTGCCGAGCCCAAGTTACTATAAAGCGCGTTAGACCAACCATCTAGCACCTAACCCATGATTCCCACAAAGAAGTCGAGAGATATGTGAAAGCAAAGGCTATTTTCAACAGCAGGTCTCATTCAGATAGACATTCGAAATCACTCGTCTCCGTACAAATTGATTATGCTAGCAAAATGTAAACACAATTTGTGTTTCGTTGTCATAAGTGTTATTGGTTTTACAAGAAAATTATAAGCATTCACATTTGTCTTTCATTTATTTTTAGCTTCTTATAAAATTTATTAGTGCGTATCAGTATCGGTATACTTTGGTTCACGAAAGATGACTATTCAAGGTCACTTGTTCGAAGTAAGAATCCACAGTACTTTATACAGTAGTAGCTTAGCAACATTTCATGTTAGAAACAGAAAGATTGCTTGACTTTTGTCTATCAAATTTATGTTTTGTGACAGATATACGTAAATGATGAGATTACTTTCTAACACATTACAAATAATAATGACGTATGTCGTAGAGTTACAGATATCTAATTATCTACTACACTGACATCTGTGTTAATGTTTGCCCAGTGACGTTAACATTTAAATCAATTTATTATTCCATGGTTTATGTCAAGTTTATGTTTCTGTGTTTTGCAAAAACATAGGTGAAGAACATAAATCTTTGAGAAATGCATTATTTAAAAAGAAACATAATTTTCAAATAAATTACACTTATTTTTTTCAGTTAAAATGTATCCTTAAATATTTTATGTTACACGTCTATGTACGAAATGCAGTGAAGTTATTTGCAAGTAATATTATACCATACGGTTAATAAATGTCCTTGAATAGTCATCTTTCGTGAACCAAACTATATCACAGATATTTTTGTTTGGATTGAAAAAAAAATAATAGTTTGAAAATATGTAACAATATTCATTGTGGTCCAATAAAACATTGAGACTTACCAAATCATAAAAATGATAAAAATTACTAGTGTGACTTGATTTTATTTTAGCACTTATTTAATTAAGAGGAAGGTTTTTTGATAATTTCTTGAATTTCTGAATTCCATCTTTAATCGCAGAACCTTTATGGGGCTTCTGCGGAGCACACTTTGGGAACCGCTGCTCTAATAGTATTTATTCTACTCCCATGTGTGAAGAAATAACATGATCACACTACGTGAATTCTGACTTTTTAATGGGACCCGCAAAAATGATGGCTAGTAGGACCTGTCAAATAACAGAAAAGAACTTCTATGTACTGATTTTATAATTTCATTTTAAAATTTATGAAAAGTAAGCGAAATAAAAAAATGAACATATAATGTACGTCAAAAAGTTCTGTCAGATGAACAAGTGCAACAATAGTTATTTATGTATAAAGGTACTGAAGTTTTATTTTTATCACGAATGTCCAACTATGCTCCAATTATCTACGATATTTTCTATTTCTTTATAACCTTACTATTCTATTGCTTCGCGTCTACTTTTAAATACGAAATTATATAAAAATAAAATTCATAACAATCAATTGTGATCGATTATTTAGCGAAATTTGACTTTAGATATTTTATGACATTCATAGCCAACAAAAAAAAGTGTAGTAGTGTATTATAGCACTCAAATGAACTATTAACTAACTCTTTTGGGAGCTGTAATAGCTTTGTTATAGACGCAAAATAGAAAAAATTAATTGAAAATAGAACAATAGTTATATGGAAAGCGACTTAATATAAATAATTTCAAATTAATAATAATAACGCTTTAAAACGAAAATTGTAAAGAGAACAATAGTTATATGGAAAGGAATTTAATATACATAATTTCTAGCATAAGTAAATATGCAGGTATGTATTTAAATAAGAAAATAAATATATTATCACGACATATTACCCATTACTGGGTATGCTACTCCTGCTTTGTACACAGATTTCGGTAATGATAGTTGTGACATATTTATAACGTGTGGACGTTTACCAAGCGTCGTTTCATTGCTGGCGTGGAGAGTGCACCACAGGGGTCAATTTTGTACCATTTAAAATTCGAATTATTTAGCGTTGATCGGGATCGAATCGGGTTCCCCAGATTCGAAACCAGACATCAGGCACACGACAAAAAGACCCCATAGGTATATATTTAAATTAATAAAAAATAAATGGCAGGAGGTATTGTGTTGGTCACATCAGATTTTTTTCTCTTTTGGCTTTGGTAGTTGTTTGCCAGTACTTTTGTTAATTTAATCATAGAAAAAGTATAATGGGCAATACTACATGCGTGAAGCCTTATGTGAAGTGACACATCAAGCCAAGTAGCGCTCGATTTGAAAAATTTAACTTTTTTAAAAAATTTAAGCTTGACTTGCCTTCATAAAAACAAAGTATTCTGAGTTTGATAACTCAAGCTTTTAATTTTTTTGACTAGGCTCGATTTTCAAGCTTTGTAAATGCTCATGCGCGAAACCTTTTTTGCAGTCGTGTGGTTGCACGACTTCCTTCCGTATCGCGTCACAAACCACTCTTTTATTAAAACAAATCAGCTTTGCACACTTGTTCCATTATAAAAATTATACATACACCAAATTGTTAACTTCTGTCAACTATACATTGGGATATAACTATAGCCATGTTCCTTCGGGCTGTGATTCGCAATCTAAATCATCAAAGTGATCATGATTAAGAAGAGGTATGTTTTTTCATTTCCTATTCGTTATCCCCACTTTCTCATTTTGTAATCACTAGACAACCTTCCCCTTTTCCTTCTGAATCATCCTTTTTGAATGATCATACGGATTCATTGAGCAAATATAAAAATGGCTAATAGGTTTTCGACCGTAGAAATTTATCAATGTGAGGTTTGTTATATCAAAGGAAATATGACTTTTTCTACAAAAGTATGTAATGACAATGGACGCACCATACTTTTGAAAACAAAGAAAATATCTTACATAAAAGATTTGTTTTAAGTAAACATAATTCATATTCCTTCTACGTGATCCATGTTTAATGCTGACTATAACAGTTGACAGTAGTTTATTTATAAAACATTATAAGTGAGTTTGCATTGGTCTGCAAATAACATTTGACGCTAGGTGATGTAAACACGTTCAAGTTGTTTTCTTGATATAATTTTTAAATCATGATTCAAAAGGATCACGATTAAACTAATCAGGATTCACAAAATCACAATCATAGCTCGAAGGAACACGGCTTATATTGGGTCAGATTCAGCACTCTTCTTTAACTAAAGAATCTTATCTACTAAGAGATACTTGTAGATGATAGAATCATGCGAATCAAGCTGTCTTGTACCAAATTCCTACATTTCAACATCTAGTATTACAGTATTATTGCATCTATATCTATACAAAATTCCCACATTGCAACAGATTTTAAACCACTCAGGCACATCGTATCATTCCATTTCCTCTTGTCTTTCTCAACATCCTCAACACTTCCAGGCGTCTATCGGTCTACCACTCCGCTGAGATCTGTTGAGTTGCTTTGCAACTGATGCTGGTTGTCTCAGGGCCGGGCCGCAGCACGTGAGCAGTGCTCATTGGTCCGCGGGCCGCCCAGCATGGATGCTGCAGGAGGAGTCAACATCTCATACAACTTATCTCACTCCAATATGTTGTTTTGTACAAGAAGAAGTCAGAGACTGTATGAAGAGAAAGATGTTGAGATGTTGAGAATCAAGAGGAAAAGTGAAATTAAATGGAGGACGGACGAAAGGCATGTGAAGTATTTTAAGATAAAAGATTTTTTTAACTAGTATGCCAAATTTGTAGATCAACGTATGTTGTAATTCACCAACTCATGAACAACAGATTCACAGTTTTGTTTTGGTTTTTGGCAGTTAATGTAACTGACATGTAATTTTATTCGTGGTAATTGTACTTTCCGTTAAAAAGGTATTAATATGTAAGTTTTTAATTTATTTATACAATATATTTTATAATTTTCTTATATTATATTTCTATTTTGATAGGGATAGAAATTACACTGATTCCAATAAAACAGCGTTTCTGAATATATTGAAAATGAAAGATATAAAAGTATATTTGAAAATAATAAAGCAGTTTTAAATTAAGATAAAATAGAATCATGAGACAAAGTTACAAATGAATACAACAGCCAGAATCCTAACATAGCTATAAATGTTAAAATTAGGTGTCAAAGATGTGATCAGTTCTTGATTCATGGAATATGACGAATCAGTTGATCATTGAATTTGATCAGTAGATTAGCTTGATTTTCAATGGTGAATTGGATTGATTCAGAATCAGCGTTGATCTATGGATCAACTTATGTTTAAGGAATGGTGAATTCGGTCGTATACAGTCAAACTTTTGTAAGTCACACTTCGATAAGTTGAACGAAATGCATTTGAAATAGCATCTGGAGTTAAAAACACATATAATTTTTATTTGATTACTCAAACTTTCTTAATATCTCGCACCAAAAACTGGATACCGGTAGAAATAAAACTTCGTTAAGTCAAACATTAAACCTATATTTGTAACTAATGATTAAACTTCGAATTATCAAAGTTCCACTGTAACATAAAAAATAACATCACTTCGTGCACCTTTTGTACACGGAATTAAATTTAATTTCTAAGTTTTGCTATTTTTTCTTAAAAAATTCACAAACTGAAAGTTCAGCACACGATGTATATATTGAATGTGCTAATTCCCGCGCGTGGATAAAATATCTACTCACGTGAGGTATATGAAATTTTTTCAACATCTTCCTTCAAAGTAGTGTTGGAATGAAGATCTGGTCAATCCAGTCATAATACCGAAATTTTTATTCCGGCCGAATTTCCAAAAATGAGAAGTAACTTATTCATCCATTCATTTATTCATCAATTCTAATCCTTCTTTTATGACTTCCCTAGGATTCCAGATATGTATATAAATAAGGAATATTTTCTTTTCTTTAACTATTTTATAGTTATCAACGCAAATTTGGTGGTTGTTATAGATATATATATATATATATATATATATATATATATATATATATATATATATATGTATTTATTTTAAATCACTAAAGATTAAACAATTTTTTATCCATCCTTACCGTTAAAGTTAAATTGTGTTTAATGTTGTAAAATTTTATTCTACATAAATTTGCATGCAGCATTACTGAATATTCACCTTGACATTAATTTTTAATAATATTGTCGTTATCATCCTTTACAGGATGTCTCAATTAGGGAAAAATGCATGCTTCATTACTATTTCCTGGTTGAGAATACCGTTTCTTATTTAAAATTCAATTCCTCCTTAACTGCAAACGAATTACAATGAATATTGATACTTTTCTATAGGGGCAGGTGCAGGAATATTTAGTTTACATGTAAATTTAGATAAACAGATGTCAGTGGTGTTAGTATTTAGAAGAAAAAGTGTTTAATTATACATCAGCAAAAATAATTATAATGTACAATTTCTAATACAAACATTTTTTCATTAACAAATATTTACCTTTTGATGGCACATATATATGATTCCAAAAATTATATTTCGTATTCCTCGAGTTTAGATTCATATGCAGACGTGATTAGATTTTGGTTATAATTGGTCCACCGGAAGTGCTCTCAATTGAAACAGTTAACAGTTTTTCTTGAAATAACATAGTTAAATATCATTTATTGCCATTTAATGATTATAATTTTTAAAGAATATGTTTATTATTCTTTATACGATTTGAATGAATATTATACTTCATATTCAATAGATATAGAGTTAAAGAATTATAAAGATATTAAATTTCATAAATCAGCCAGCTATGCTAACCATGGAAATTGCTAATATATTCAGATAATTCAAATTGTCAGATGTCAGTATCAATAAAAAGAAAATGACTGTGGCACAGAGTAGGATAATGAGATATATGTTCGGGAAGACACGGAAAGATAGGGTAAAGAATTAAAGGACAAGAGAAATGGCTCGAGTGATAAAGTTTCTAGAAAGATACAAGAGAGACGATTACATTGGTTTGAACATGTCATGAGGAAATATGAAGAATATATTGGAAGAACAATGAATAGCTTAGTAATAGAAGGAAAAAGTAACTGAGGAAGACCAAACATAAGATAGAAGGACTGTATTGCGAAAGACTTGCTTCAAAGAACAGGAACTGAATGAGGACGACACGCAAAGCAGAAATGAGTGGAAGAAGAAAATAAAAACAGCGATCCCTAACAAATGAAAAAAGCTAAAGAAAAAGATGTCAGTGTCAAGTGCAACTTGCATAGTTTGTTTATGAAATAATTTTACTGGAAATATAGGATCTTTTGCAAGAAAATTTATGTATGGAATTTGTACATAATACACAGCGAAAGGTAATGTGCTGGCCACATCAAATTTTTTATAATTTATCGCACAAAAATTGTCTGTGATTTACTCTACAAGCCAGCTTTGAATTCTTCACAAGTGACGTCGTAAATGATCCCAATTTGTCTACAGATGGTAGTAGTAGCTGTAGCATAGCCTACAACAAGAAGAAGAAAGTCTGACAGCTGACAGATTGACAGCTGACTCCCACCAGAACTAATCTAACCTAGAAGTTTTGTGAGTGATATTGAATTATTTTAGATATTTAATGGGGTCTCGTGGCCGTGTGCCTGAGTGTCTGGTCGCGAATCTGGGGACCCGGGTTCGATCCCGACCGACGCCAAAAATTACATCGCATTTTAATGGCACAAAATTGACCCCTGTGGTGCACTCTCCACGCCAGCAATGAGTGCCCGTGAGGTGACGCCTGGTAAGCGCCCACACGGTACAAATATTCCATCATTACCGATATCTGTGTACGAAGCAGATTGGCACACCCAGCAATGGGTAATATGCCGTGATGAAATATTTATTTATTTTATTTTATTTTAGATATTTCATTTAAAATTAAATTTCATTTTAGGAAATAAAGTTCTTAACTTGATCCCAAGGTTATTATTTTTTAAAATGAGTTACAGAATACGGATAGAAAGATAACGATTATCGTTAAGTAGATATAAAGATATTCATAATAACGATTTTGTTATGTTAACGATTCGTTAAGCGAATATTTTACAGAATAGGCCTTTTACTATCTAGGGGTTAGTTCTACCATCGGTTAAGCGTTGTACACTTATTTAAATAACGCCCTGTATATTTAAGGTAGTTATGCACTTAATGCAGGTAATTACGTCATGCCGGGCACTAGTTGTTTTTACAACACATGCGTAGTGCATTTTAAATTAAACATGTTACAAAAGTTCAGGACAAGTTTGTTAGCTCACACTGTCAAATACATAAGTTATGTAGAAGCGCAACTGTTTATTTTAATATATTTACAAACATACGTTTCCAATAATTCTTCTATTACTAACTTAATTTTCTTTTACATCCGTTGTATTTACACAAACACTTTTTACAACTCAAAATACATTAATTTGGCAGACTGCACTGGCAAGAACTGATCATCGTAGTAAGTGCAAGAAAGTTTGCACTCAGTAAGGTTCAGGTAACTCGAAAAGTATAAATGAATCACATAAAACTCAGCTAGTGCGCACTGATTATAAATGGAAAACAAGTTATGCTCTCAGTGCAAAAAGTTCGGACTAAATATATAAATGGAAAACACTATAAGAATTATATTACGAGCTTATTCATTGAAAATTTTCCAGTATATTTTCTTGATCTGTATAGATAGGCGGGAGGTAAAAATAGTACTATACCGTGTAACATAATACTCCTATTTACATCAGTTTTTATAAACAATTCATTTATATTCTTCTAAGAATGAAATAACTGCATATCAGACTAGAATTTTAATTTCTTTCCAGAAATATTATTTATGCCTTTGCATACGCGTAAATAAAAGTTCACATGAATATATTATTAGTTTTTTATTACGTAGGGAATATGTTGGAACTAGTGGAAAGGAATGTAACCAGCAGTGCATGGAAATGTAAAGAAAATAGAAAAATTAACGCATCAGGAAAAAATATTACTAGAATAAATACGATTATAATTAGCAGAAGGATCATCTAGGGAAATTTAATGAATTTCATTACACAGTTGGCCACCCACGTCTGCGTTTTATTTAAATGACGTTGGTTACTAGCGTAATGGAATATTTAGTTTATCAAATGCATGTTTGCGTCTGCTGCTATGCAGTTGTTATAAAAAAGAGTAACACGCATTTATACTGCATTAAGTTTTTTACTCCATGCTATGCATCAGGAATTATTCTTATTAAAATACAAAGTATCTCGGATATGTAAATGATTTAGAGGAAATTTTATACGATGATTAAGTAATTAGATATATTTTTTTATTTATATTTGTGAAACGACACCGTAACATGAACTTAGTCCGTAAAATACAACAAAATCATGCAAGAAAACATAGTTAATTCTATAGTGAAGGTAGTATTTCTTTCTAATTATGTATTATTATAAATTTCGCATTGAATTACTTGATAATGTTTAATACTTACGAATATAAACAAGAACATAAAACAATACGAAACTATTATAGTACATTAAAAAATCTGATGTGGCCAACACATTACCTTCCGTCAATCCTGTGTATTATGTAGAAAAGCATACACGTATTTTCTTTCAAAAGATCCTATATTTCCAGTAAAATTATTTCATAAACAAACTATGTAAATTGCACTTGACACTGACTTCTTCTTCTTTACCTTTTACCACTCGTTGGTTTTCCATTTTCATGTGGTTTATTTCCTCAACATGTAAATTCCACACTCCTGGTGACAAATTAACTACGAGAATTCAGAAAATCATAACCATTTTGACAGTTTATGTATTGATTGTTGTGAATTTTGTCTGATTGTATACATTAATACATTGTATCAAACAGTTCGCTTATAGATCTTCTAAACGACGTGTTTGCAGTGCTTTTATATAAAGTTATAAGAACCCCGAAATAGAAAAAATATATTATTAAAAATTTCACAATTCTATAAAACAGTTACTTATGTATCAAGTGCAATAAATATGCTTTTTGCATACAATACTAGTACAATCTTATTTTAATCCAAAAAAGTGTACAAAATTGGAAAATACGTATTTTGATAATTTTAGGTGCTACGTGGTCTATACTATCTCAGTAACGGTTTAAGTAGTTGTTGGTCATCATAATTTTTTTTTACCTATTGCCTACTATACAGTATCAGAACTAGTGTAAAAAAATAATAGCATTTTCTTTAAATCATTTTGAGTAAAAAAGATACATGAAGATAGGTCCTTTTTCTTTCCGAAAATTACAAGGGATCAAAGTTTTATAAATAGAAATTTAAAAAAATAATAATAATCAAGATACCTGCTTTTAAAAACAAAAGAATAAATTATAGAAACATTAAATAAATTTATTTTATTTTTGAATAATAAACTTGTTTATTCGCCATCAAAATCGGGCGCAATTTAGATTTTATTGCCCGAGGACCAATAAAATTGCCAGGCAACAACTATTCAAACATCTTTTATGTTTATGTAAAAAATGTCACACACCACAACTAATTCGATAAATCGCAATTTTTGAACACCGCCACTCGCAAAACTTTCATATTCTTTCTCATATACGTTTTTAACTTCTGTGGAACTAACTTGCCCTGTGCAACCTCAAATTCATTCTTTGGAATAATTTGATACTAAATTAAAATTGTTTATAACAAACAACACCAACACCAACAAATTACGTAGAAACCACAGTATACTTAAAATTCACAACTCCAGCACAACGATAACGAATATACAAATATACATATTGAATTTCGAGAACTCAAATATAAAATAAAATATATGTCGCGTATTTGCGTCGAGCTTTAAACATTCCCCAGTACTACATTTTTTTAATTATGTCCTTAACACATAAATAACTATTATTGTATTTCTTGTAACTATTCAAAATGTGCCCCTTGAGCTCCAATGCATACTGACATCCATTTCAAAATAAATTAAATAAAACTGAAGTAAAAAAAATCTATTTTAGAATAATTTTGCATTGTTTTCATCCTTTATTTTTAAAAGTAAAGATAACTAGATTTTTTTCCAAAATGCTGATATTTAGAAAACAGATCCCTTGCAATTCCGTATTGTTCATATGATATTTTTTACTTAAAATGATCTCGGGAGTAGTTACGGTACTTATTTTTTCTACTACCACTACTGTAAGAGTGTCATTACTGAACAGACTACTAACAATGTAAGTACGTGCTTATAAATAGTGTTACGTAATGAAATTTCATTACGTAACACTGTTACGTAATGAACAGCAAATTTAAGTTGGCAGGACTGATTGTCAAACTGTAAGAAATGATTAAAATTTGATAAATAAAATTTAAGATTTAAATATAATAGAATGAAATTTATCTGACATACATATAAATACATATTTTTTTTGGATTATATTAATATATATTTTATTATGTCAACAATACATATTTCATTTCAATCAAATTTGCAGTAGGGAACTATTTTTCGTCGTATATCCCTACGCTTAGCAGTAACCATGATAACATCGTTGCGCAGTTTTATTTTTGTAAATAAATCCCACCAAACTTTTTGACGTTTCGAACTGCTGCTTTTTTGTATGATTACAAATACATATACTGAGGTAATAATTATTATTATAAACAAAATTAGTTGATAATATTATTTGTAATTTGTAAGTCATGCAATAAAAAAATAATTAAATTATAACTATGTATCTGAATTTTGCTTCAATTTAGAAATATTAATGAGAAGTCGTAGAAAAAGTATAGTACATAATTCGAGATGTAAAGCAATTACTCACTCGTAAAATTACAAACTCGACGCTACGCGTCTCGTGTGTCAATCATTTTACTCGTACGTAATCTGCTTCTTACATCTCTCATTACGTAATATACTATTTCATACTAGTCCTTATAGGTACACTCTGTATAATAAAGATGTACTTTTTAGTCTCCAAACACATTGCCGGTTGCAACAAAGTAACTTAAATTTTAAGCGTCAAATGAATTATTATGCAATCAAATCGTATAGAGAATACTATATTCTTTAAGTTATAATAATATTTAATTGAGTTTTTCATGAAAAACTGTTAAAATCTTCAAATGAGGATACTTCCGGTTGACCAATTATAACTAAAATCTAATCAAGTCTACATATGGTTGTAAGGTAGAGGAATATGCAAGAGGAATTCTAGTATTGGAGATATCGTGGCCGAAACCGCGGTCACATACACGCACACACGCACACACGCACACACACACACACACACACACACACACACACACACACACACACATACAGACATCATCGTAAAAATAGTAAAATCGTATTGTAAAGACCCTAAAACGTACTTATTCAATGAAAACTCACCACCGAATTTTCTATTTATAACGAATTTAGAAAAAATAATTTAATTAATTTCCTTATTAAAAACATACATCGTCGCGTATAAAAATGTCTTTAATTTTTTAATGACAAGCTACAACAATGAGCAAGTTAAAGTAATTTGGTAGAAAACACTCGATTCCGTTTGTAATCATACAAATTACACATTAGCAACATTTTACCATTATATAGAACGTCGAGAGGATATGAGAAATGTTAGCAATTAATGCGTAAGCTCATCATGCTAGTCATTACTAAAATGAGAGCCTCGAAAATTTGTTACAAGAAATTCATACACTTCACGTCACGGAATTGTAAAGTAACACGAAACGTAATTATAGCGTCAAATCTGCGAATTATTACAGAGAACAACGAAAGGTAAGTTTAATTTATACATAATCATCGTAGGTAAACTCTTTTATAATTTATGTATTGTATTTTAATTAACATACAATAACAATACTACTGTTGAATTTTCTGCTTTAACTCAATGTTAGCGTGCGTGCTCGCGATTCAGGGAGGTTGAGGTTTCAAATATTTAGAGCCCATATTTAAATTTAACTTTTAAAATTCTCCATTTTATTCTCTTTTCAACGATACAAGGGTTTTTGTATTTTAAATGATTTATATTTAAATTTTTCTTTAAAAAAATTCTTGAAGTTTATTATTATCAAATCAAATTTAAAACAGAGCAACCCTGGAAAAAAAGGAAAATTTTTGAAGGCGAAAATATAAGTTTGTGTTATTTAACCAATAAATAGCGAGCTACAACGTTTAAAACCGTTAGATATTTGGCTGAATTAAATTTTTGGAATTAACTTCCACGTATGAAATAATACTTAATTTAAGTTTAGACATCTATACGGCACTTTTTTGTTCTTTTGTTTTAAACAGTAATAAAACAACAATAATTATTGTGGCTTTGTTAATTTATTAATAGCTGTTTAAAGTAAAAGAACATAAGCAAGGTATACATCGTTGAAAAACTGAAAAAATCCTCTTTTCAATGATGATACTATACAGGCTGTAACACCAAAACCGACCACCGCCATTATTTTCGTTATTATTATAGTTACAAAAAAATACTATAAAACAAAATTGTAGAAGAACAAGGAGGACATCCCATTTAAGAAGAAAATATTTTTTTAAAGTAGTACTCAATTTGCAACACAAAGTTATATTTTTTCAAATGGGATTATACATATTTCTTATACCTATTCGGTAGCGTATTTTATTCTGAATTCAACTATGTTCAATTGTTTTCCATTCGTAGCCTATGCTGAAAAATAATTATAAAAATAAAAAATAAAAATTTCAACTAAATTATTCTCAATATTTTTGTTATGTAAGGATATAAAATAATCTCATGGTTGAATTCAGAAAAAATACTCTATCGAATAGGCATAAAAGATATGTACAATCCCATTTAAAAAATATAACTTTATGTTGTAACTTGAGAACCACTAGTTTAAAAAAATATTCTCTTCTCTAATGGGATGTCCCCCTTGATGTCCTACAACTTTGTTTTATAGTATTTTTTTGTAACTATATTAATAAAGAAAATAATGGCGCTGGTCGGTTTTGGTGTTACACCTGTATACTATATTGTCCATATAAAATTCTGACTCGTTTAAATCTAAAATGTAATAGTGATTAAAAAAATGTAAGTATCGCCATTTGAAAGAAAATAAAAAGTGTCTTTTTTGACAATAAATAAATAAATAAATAAATATTTCATCACGGCATATTATCCATTGCTAGGTGTGCCAATCTGCTTTGTACACAGATATCGGTAATGATGAAATATTTGTACCGTGCGGGCGCTTACCAGGCGTCACCTCACGGGCACTCATAGCTGCCGTGGAGAGTGCACCACAGGGGTCAAATTTGTGTCATTAAAATTCGATGTAATTTTTGGCGTCGGTCGGGATCGAACCCGGGTCCCCAGATTCGCGACCAGACACTTAGGCACATGGCCACGAGACCCCCTTTTTTTGACAATATCTAATGATTTTGAGCGCTGTAGCTTAGTATCTATTAGCTAGAGAGAAAAATATTAAAATATGAATTGCAGGGAATTTTGTATTCTATTAATTGATTATTTGCCTCATATTTTCCAAGATGGCGTTGCTACCAAAAGTGCTCCAAGGTCGAAAACTTGGAATTTTTATTAGCACCTCTAAATATAAAACATATCCAAAAATAAAAAAATACTCGGCCCTTTGGCAGGGTAAATCTACCTCAGTACTGCTAAACCATGATATTTTATAATTTGGAATTCTTTCTGACAGGTACGTTATTATATTTGTTTGTCATTTTGTTTCAATTCCATAGCTAACACTATACATAACATGACCAATTTTTTTACCACGAATCGTACGTCTTGCGAAAACGGGACAATTTTGTGTTTGTTAGGGACAATGGGACAAATAACGTGAAACTGGGACGTATGGTCACGTTAACTATTCAGTAATTAATATAAAAAAAAATCAATTTTTCTGAGTTACAAAATATGCAAAATAAAATGTAATTGCATTAAAGGCAAAATTTAATTCTGTATCACATTTGTGCACTATTGGCCAAGAGCCAATCTTACAATCTCCAGTTAAAATTTTATCTTCAAGATAAACAATAATCAGATTATTGGCAGCCATGATAAATTTGTCAATTGACAGTTCATTTTGTTTCAGTTTTGATTGTATGACTGACAGACTGACAGTTATAATTCTTACCGTAGATTTTCAGATTAACCAATTTGCAATTATCGCACAAGGATAAACTGTTTTCCAATGTTAAATGTCTATGGCTCGCTTTTCATGTTACATCCGTTATGCAGACACTGAGAAAATATAATGATCAACGAATTGTAGACCCCCAAACAAACGCACATAATTTAATTACTTAATAGTTTTATCATACCGATTTTATCATTTTCAACTCCCTCGCCATCCTAATTCCCACTTCCCCTAATTTCTTCTCATTATGTTACTGGAGTGGAAAGTGTATCAACTATGTCCAGCAAAGCAACACCATATTGAGAATCCGTTGACCGGTGGAGTCGCAGTCCAGTCGCACGCGTTGCGTTATCCACCGTCCAGCCAGACAGTTCGTCTTCCGTGTGCAGTTAGCGAGATAGCATCTTAATTATGAGTAAAACGCGTTATCTGTACATCAGCAACCGCTGCCGCTGCCACACGAGGCTCAGTGCGAGTGCACTTACACACTAGTATGATATGAACGAAGGCATGTGTATATTGGGATGGAATAGAAAATAAACTTACTTACCGTTCAAAAGGTGGTGATAATACGGGGTGTTGAATGATTGTTTATAAAATAAGTGGATAGTTTTCTTCTTCCTAATGCTTTCTGTCCTTTCCCGGGTCTGCTGAGCCCCGCTCCTTGGTAGAGAACTGTAACAATTAATAATAATATCTATAACTTTTGAACAATATATTATCTGTAATAATAGGGCCCTCCGCCTCATATATAATAGGGACTATCAAAGTTTAAAAAAACTTAGTTTTGAAAACATTCGATATTTTATGGAGGTTGTAGCAGAACTAATGACTCAAAGTAACATTTACATTATTGGTACTTTTAACTTCTAAAATAATTGCAAAAACATAATTTTAATTAATAAAAGAATACGAGGTGCTACCCAAAAGTTACCGAACTTATTTTTTTAAAAAAGCTGTATTTATTAAAACTTCAAACCAACAAATTATCTTCTTCAAAATAATCCCCACCTACAGTTATACACTTGTCCCATCTTTTTTCCCCTGTTTAAAACACTTTTTGTAGTCATTTTTTTTCAACAGCGCTTCGGACCTCCTGCGATATAATTTGAATCTCCTCAACAGTCTCAAATCTCTTGCCTTTTAGCTTGGTTTTCATTTTTGGGAAGACGAAAAAGTCGCAAGGAAGTTTTCGTCATTTTCGGCATGTGTCAACAAACGGGGAACAAATTTTGCTGCAATTCTGCGTATCCCAAGTTCATCCGCCAAAATTCTTTGGACTGTGCCATAGGACATTCCAACTTTTTTACAGATGTCATGAATTGATTGTCGACGGTTTCACAGAATTGTTTCACGCACAATTTGGATGTTTTGGTCATTGATTTCAGTTGAAGGACGTCCAGAGCGCTCATCGTCTTCCACACTCATCCTTCCATTCTTGAACCTCTTAAACCATTGAAAAGCTTGGGTTTTTCCCATGGCTTCATCACCAAATGCTTCTCGAAGCATTTGGTGAGTTTCGGTCGCCGTTTTCCCGAGCTTGAAACAAAATTTGATGCAAATGCGTTGCTCTTTCAAATCGCTCATCACGCTATCGCAGAATACAACAAACAGTAACAAATATATCACCACACTGATACGACAAAAGAACGCAAAATGTTGTGAAAACGAAAGGAAGGGTTTGGGAGATCTACAAGTGTTGAAATCTAGCAGCAAATCGGTGTACTACAATAGTTAGAAGAATTACACACAGAGTTCGGGAACTTTTGGGTAGCACTTCGTATTGAGCCTATAAATACATAATTAATTTGACGAAAATGAAAAAGGAATGTTAAATATTAATTTTCTATTTAACATAAACAATACATACAATGTACATAAATAGTTGTATGTATCATCATTTGCATTGTAAAATAAAACATTACATTTAATTTCCATTAATTTCATATATTGACTTCTGTTCAAGAAACAACATCCACCACAGATATCCAAAATCTATTTCTAAAATTTCTTAATTATCATCCCTTGAAAACTGTTCCACCAACCCATCCACCCATTTCCAACACCAACACCCATCAATTCATTCTAACCTATCAACAAATCTTTCTAACCTCAACATGTGACAGCTGTGTGAGGTTAAGGGAAGTAGAGAAGATTTGTGAATGATGTTTCCAGGGCTAGAGGGAATGCAGAGAGAGCCATGCTTTGCTTTGCTGACCTGCCTCAATGCAGGTGACAACTCTGTGTTGTACCCGTGTCGTGGTCGTGGGAGCTAGGCACTAAAACAAAGCGAGGATTCGATAAATTGCCGTCACGTGGTGTCTGCGCATTCCTGCCGTTCAGGTTAGGATAGAACAGCAATGGACTAAGGAGGTGCAAGAATTTTTTAAAAAAGTTAAAAATACAAAACTACGCGAATTATTCGCTATTATAGTCATATCAAATAAAACAAAATATTTATCTCTTTATAAAACGGGAAACAAACACAATTATTCTTTAATATGGTTTTTCTACTACCACTACTGTAAGAGGGTCATTACTGAAGTGAACAGACTACTAACAATGTAAGTTCGTGCTTATGAATAGTGTTACGTAATGAAATTTCATTACGTAATGAACAGCAAATTTAAGTTGGCAGGACTGATTGTCAAACTGTAAGGAATGATTAAAATTTGATAAATACAATTTAAGATTTAAATATAATAGAATGAAATTTATCTGACGTATACATATAAATACATATTTTTTTGGGTTATTATATTAATATTATATTATGTCAACAATACATATTTCATTTCAATCAAATTTGCAGTAGGGAACTATTTTTCATCGTATATCCATACGCTTAGCAGTAACCATGGCACCCACCAAACTTTTTGACGTTTCGAACTGCTGCTTTTTTGTGTGATTACAAATACATATACTGAGGTAATAATAATTATTATAAACAAAATTAGTTAATAATATTATTTGTAATTTGTAAGTAATGCAATAAAAAAATAATTAATTTATAACTATCTGAATTTTGCTTCAATTTAGAAATATTAATGAGTGGTCGTAGAAAAAGTATAGTACATGTAAAGCAATTACTCACTCGTAAAATTACAAACTCGACGCTGCGCGTCTCGTGTGTCAATTATTTTACTCGTACGTAATCTGCTTCTTACATCTCTCATTACGTAATATACAATTTTTATCTCGTGCTTTAATTAAAATAAAACATCGCACTCGATCAAAAAAGTACTACTTTACACACTTGTTGAATAAATAACTATTTCTTTTGATGTTATTTATTAGTTGATTTCGAACTGTGGATGCCAGAAGATGAATAAATTCATTTTGAATTTGTGGTGATAGGTATGAGACAATTTTTGGCGTTCCTTGGCATTTTTAAGATGATTTGCTAGTAGTGGATCAAACTGGGCTACAAGTTTAATTAAAGATAGTAGGTTTCCGACATATGTACCATCTTCAAGCGCTAGATTTTCAACATGACCACGTAGAGGAAGATTTTGTATAATGAGATACTTCAAAGAAGCTAATAACTGCTGCTTTTTTGTGTGATTACAAATACATATACTGAGGTAATAATTATTATTATAAACAAAATTAGTTGATATTATTTGTAATTTGTAAATAATGCAATAAAAAATAATTACTTTATAACTATGTATCTGAATTTTGCTTCAATTTAGAAATATTAATGAGTGGTCGTAGAAAAAGTATAGTACATAATTCGAGATGTAAAGCAATTAATCACTCGTAAAATTACAAACTCGACGCTACGCGTCTCGTGTGTCAATCATTTTACTCGTACGTAATCTGCTTCTTACATCTCTCATTACGTAATATACTTTTAATGCAGGGACAAGTGCAGGGGTATACAGTAATGACGGCTTTTGAAATTAAACTGAAATTGTAGCAATGTCAAATTAAGAACAATAACATAATTCTCTTTGAAACACTATCTCAACAGTAACAAGCTACGTAGGCAGTAAATAATTATTTACATACCAAGTACGGGAACAAGTTCACGCACGCGGTTTTATAATACTTTTTGTACGATAAGTATAAAACTAATAATTTTTGTACAAATAATTTTATTTATTAAAACTTTATTATATAATAAATTATACATATACACTGCTTTGTAGCCAATTTCAGAGTGATGTGTCAAATTTAAATTCCAATTAGTTTAATGTTTATTTTTATGCAATGAAGTGTTAATCATGGTATGTAAATAACTATTTATTACTTACCAAGTATTTCACTTGTAATATACCTATAGTAAAAACTTAATAAACTTGTTAAATTTCTTATTTTTTTTACAATTTACATTAGGTTTGTTGGTTACATTGGTTTTGTGTTACCGACTTCCCGAGTTCTCTGTTTTGCCGACTCTTGCCAAACAGAAATTATTGCTAACATTGTGAACCAAATGCACTAAATTCATTATTTTAAAATTAAATTTCATTCAATATTCCACCATTTTCTCTTATTTTTATTAAGCGAAAGAGAAACTATACTTTTTATTATAAATATAGTCCTTAAATGCTTTAGAAATAATAGAATGTTTTTCCAAAATTTCCAGGTCACTTATCTAGTGGAAACCTGGGAAATTGACGTTGCTTCGGCGACGCGAAACAACACATTTCAATACATGAGTACAAAAAAAGTATACGGCATTACTATTTCACCACAAAATTTTCAGAATAATTTAAGATTTCAAAAAACACCAAATGCGTATCAGTATACTACTATTCTCAGTTGACATAAACCCGTGACCCTTAGTCTATAGCCAATCCGTGTTTGGGATGAAACTGTCACTTTGCATTGGCGGCAATTTGAATAATTACTCCAATTGTTTAATTGAGTTCAATGTAGAAAAATTCAATCATGTCTATCTATATAAACTTGTAAATAATCTAATTGATGATGCTCATTCGCTAACTTGCTTAAATTTTAGCGTACCACGTTTAAACTCTGAGCGCAAATTAACATTTACATACAGCACCCCTAGAACTAACTACAAACTTCGATCTCCAATTAGACAGTTGTGTGCCACATTCAATACTCTGTCCATGTACAATAACAATCTTGACAATTTCAATGATACTCAGTCCGGGTTTGGATAAAAAAATTATGGACTATTCCTTGTCCGATCTATCTCACTTGTATTAAGTTATTTTTAATATTGTCACTTTTCATTATTTCAAATTTTCTTGTAACTACATTGTATTTATTTATTCTTGTTTTTGTAAATAATCCTGTTTAATTGGAAACCTTTGATCCTGTTGAGTGATTAATAATAAATAAATAATATTTAGTATGTAGGTGTTTAATGTACAAGTATTTCTATATTCATTTTAAATTTCTTCCATTTTTTTTCTGTTCCGGATAATAGAAAATTATGAATTAGGCAGAATTTATTTCTCTACAAAAAAATATTTAACTGTTTTGCTAAAATTAGTGGACACAATATTTCAAAATTAATGTTGATATTGTAGGCTCTTTCACGTTTGTGGTGAAGAGAGCAAGAAATAAGTTATTGTTTCGTGCAAAATACTTTTGGAGAATAATTATAAAACATGAATATGGCATTTAGATAACTTTGAATATAAATGCTTCATTTATTATCGCTTTCATCAGCGAATAATGAATTATGTTCATGGTGTGTGTGAGTGTGTGCGTTATATCAAAATCTTTGTCCTTTTTACCTCTCGCTAAGAGAAATATTGGATTCATACTAAAAATCGCATATCCAGATTTTAATGAATAAGCAAGTGTGTGTGTGTGTATGTATGTGTGTATGTGTGTGTGTGTTTGTGTGTGTGTGTGTGTATGTGTGTGGGACGTTGGAAGGACGATTACTCAAAAACTATAAGACTTTATATTTAACTACGTATTTCCCAATCGGATATTCATGGGAAGAACTGAAAAGGTTTTGGTAACAATTGGACAACGGGAGGTAGCACATTCTTGAAAAATAAATTGCTAAATATTATTTTTTGTTTTTTTTCTTTTTTTTTAATTCTCTATCCGACACATTTTTTTTTATTATATTTCGTATAGGTTTGGAGATAGTATAATAATATAGAATAATCTGTTGTAAAAAATCTCGTTGCCCAAAAAACAGTTGAGATATTTAAATGTTTGTAATTGACAGATAAAATGCAAAATGTCAGTACCAAAAATCAGATTTTTCTGGGAAGTACGAGTACATTTAATATATATTATTGTATTATTAATTAAATATGTATTTAAATTATAGGTATATTAATTTTACATATATCCTTAAGAAATACCGATAATACCGCCAATGAATTTGAAGAATTTTGAACATACGAGTATTAGAAGAGTAGGAAAAAATTACTCATAGAACGAAAGAAGATACAATTTCAATTATTTGTGTGTACAAGAAATATCAAATTCGTTACTTATAGGGCGCGAGCAGACATATGACTTTGTTGGCTTTGGCAAGCAGACTTGTGGGTCCGTGTCAGAATGACAGCCAGTAGTTATTTACATAGATGTCACAAATGCCATAATTATTCATTAAAAATTTCAAAATATTCTGATGTCATGTTGTTTATATGTCATCAATAGTATGGAAAATACTTGGCAAGGAAAAGAATCCACATGAATTTGGTCATAATGTTTTCAATGAAAACTTACGATACTTGACACGTATGTACATTATTACTAGCTGTCATTTTGACATGAGCCCCCATATCAGCTTGCTAAGGCCAACAAAGTCACATAACTGCTCTCGCCATATGCAACACAAAATGAAAATAGCGAGAGGTATTGTGCTGGCCACAACAGATTTTTCATAATATTTTAATGTAAAATCAAAAATGAACTTGTTTCATTCTAAATATATTTCTTTATCTGTAGATAAAGTACATTGAAGTTTGTGTTCCTTTTTGTGGTCACTGGTCACTTTGTTCCATTCGGCGTTGTCTATTTTATCAGGGCAATTTATTTGCCGAACCGATACCTGGTTTAGGTTTTGTCAGAACACGAATACTTGCAATTCTTTCACTTCTCCATATCTTCTTTCTGTTTCGACATTGATATGGATTGGTTTCGTAACAGTTTTTATCAGACTTAATTCTTTTACCGCAGGAAATCTTTCAAATACTTTCATGACACGGCAGATTACAATACTGAATATTTCACATGCTCAGTAAGAACTATTTACTCAACAAAATAATGGGACATTTAGTCAATATGGTTTGATCTTGTAAATTTGTTCATATGTTTACCTTTCAAAAACTTATTTGAGGTCCATTAGAGTTATTAATGTTACAATATAATCGGCTATAAGAGAAATACTTCATGAAATGCATTTCGGTTCAAAAATATAATAAAAATTGCATAATTAGTAAACGATAAGATTTTGTAATATTCATAACCCGGATAAAGGACACATAAATGCTAAAAATTAAAACAATAAGTAAAATTAATTCATTTAACGGTAACTATATTTATTTCCCTTCACTTTAATATGCAGTCCTGAATTTATTCGCGACTAAAATTAAGAATAATAATTCTTTATTGTATATGAAGATTTACATCCAATTACAATTTGATTGATGAGGGTGAATCAATTTTGCCTTGTGTATTTGTAACTTTTCTATTTTATATTTGCCAGAGATGGAGATGAGATGATGAAAGAACAAACCCATACACACAATATGCCGTCCCTGAAGTCTAGGAGAGAGCTGAGCGGTGCCGGATTTCTGTGGCGTCTACTACGAGGCGAGAAGGATGCACCAGGACCTCCTTTCGTATGTCCAGATCAACGTTCCACGTCAGGCCTCCAGGTTTCCCATGAAATGTTATCTTCCCCAATCCCATACGGATGTTCTACAACGGGCTCCTATTACTGTCATGTGTCGATGTGCCAACTTGCATTATAATGACATATTTATGTAATTCATCTTCATTTGTAATTGTTAATATTTACGTATCTTTTATTATTCTGGTAATTTGTCCTGTAATTGGTTTGTATAACTGTTGGGCAATAAATAAATTATTATTATTACATTATATATTACATTACCCGAAATTCGAACCCAGGACCCTTTAGTCGTAAGTCAACTCTGTTGCCCGCTACACCATCAGAATGAAGTTAAGACATCTGATGTTAAATTTTAAACTATTGACAGACGTTAATTTATCTAGTGCGTTTCTTTGACCATGTAATATAAAATTTTGGACTTAAAAACTCGGAAGTGGCATATTTACAAAAAGTACTAGCATTTTAGCGAATTGTACAAAAAAAGTCGTCAGAATACTACAATTTATTATACAGAATATTTTTAAATGTGGACATAGCTTAACCACAGATTTCTATTTTTAAAAAAATACAATTTAACTAAACCTACCAATATTTTGATAATTTTGTCACACACACAAACACACAGACACACACACATAGACACACACACACACATACACACACACACACACACATACACACACACACACACACACACACACACACACACACACACACACACATACACATACATACAGACATCATCGTAAAAATGATAAAATCGTATTATAGGGACCCTGAAACATGCTTATTCACTAAAAACTCATCATTAAATTTTTTGACCAAAGACAATACCTTCCTTACCTAAAGGTGACGGAAGGTAAAAAACAAATTCTTATAATAACAATATTTTGTTCGATTTGGATGAAGTTTATAGTGTTTTCCATTTATATATTTAGTGCGAAATTTTTGCACTGAGTGCATAACTCGTTTACCATTTATATATAACGGATGTAAAACATTAATTTTGTTAATAATACGAGTAGAAGAATTATTGGAAATGTACGTTTGTAAATATATACAAATAAGCAGTTGCGGTTGTACATAACCTCTCTGTTTGACAATGACAACTAACAAACTTGCACTGAACTTTTGGAACATGTTTCATTTAAAATGCACTACGCATGTATTGTAACAACTAGTGCCGGGCATGACGTCATTAGCTGCACTGAGTGCAAAACTAATGGGTCTATTCTGAACAAATTTGTAAGTCTCACAGATCTGTAAATCTGTAAATAATGAACAAAATCACAACTAAAGCTGCCACTGTTATGTATAATTTTATATTAATCAACAAAAATAGATGCGTTTTTGTCATTTTTTTTACAGATTTACAGATTTGTTCAGCATTGGCCTATAAATACATAAATGGAAAATGCTATTAGTTTGATATACATATACAGTAAAATTTTTGAAAGATGTCTACGAATTGTATGAATTCAGATTTTTGCTCCGCCCATCATGACAAATTCAGTAGTGTCGTTTGCTTAGTTTTTATGAGGGTACGTAAGATACTACTGTTATTTTATTATTATAAAAATATATATTACAGGAAAAACATTCAAAATTCAAAAATAAGTCAACTAGTAAGTTTATAAGCAAATGTAAAACCAAATATGTTAAAAATAAGAAAATGACACAATGTCAATGTCAGTGACTCTGACAGAATATAACGTTATACGTACGGCTATGAATCCAGGTAATGTATCTGACTTAATAAATAAACTTACGTTACAGCTAAAGTATTATCAACAACGAGCATCGTTTATAAATGGAATGTCCTAACTTAGTCGAAACAATATGAATTTTTGAAAGACAAGCGTGTTATATCCATCCTTATCACACACTCTTACAGCCTTTGCAAAAGAAAGACATAAATGTATGCCTATTTGTTAATTCGTTCGTGATACAGGTGCCCTTGATCGGACATCTTTCAAAAATTTTACTGTAGGTACGTCCACCTAAGTTAATTTTTAAGGTATTTGTTATTATTGGGGAACCACTAGGGTATGAATCTTAGGTGTCACAGCATGGCAATGATTAGACAGATTTGAATGACATCGATAATATAAAATTATTAAAGTACAGTAAGCGCCCACGCGGTACAAATATTCCATCATTACCGATATCTGTGTACGAAGCAGATTGGCACACCCAGCAATGGGTAATATGCCGTGATGAAATATTTATTTATTTATTTATTTTTAAAGTACAGTAGTAATAATTTGGAACCGAGTGACGTATATGTTAAGGCATATTTAATAGCGGTAAAAAATTGAATATTATAAAAACTAATAACTTTTTTAAAACTTTGATAGTTTTTATAATAAAATTTTAATTATAGTTTTTATATAAATATATCTTGTTCTAATTTGTAACTAGGGTGGATGAACCCACTTAATTTTTTACCTATGTAAACCGGTAAGTTCTAAACAACATTTCCATTCTTAACTGAAATCAAGTATACATCATTTTTTTCTGTTATCCCTAATGTGTAAAACTGGCTTTTAAATCCACTGCTGCAGGTTTATATAGGAGTTCATTAGTTCTTTTATGGTATAATATTCGCCTCTTCTTAATGTCAGAGTAGATTAAAACTTGCTTATTATTTCTGTGTAGTATACGTGTATGTAAATGCGTGTGAATATGAATAATAATGTACCCAGGTGTAATTTTTGCTACGCGGTCCTTTGAAGCACCTAATTGTTAGTAGTAGGCGACCACCGAATAATCAAGCCTTTGGAAAGAATCTTCTGTTCTTCAAAGGATGACTATTCATTAGTATAAATTATATCTTAGTTATGCAGTGCATACAAATTACTAGAAAATTTCAGATTTGCTATAAAAGTGAAACCTATTCCATTGTTTGTTTTATAAAAATAAACTACTTATTCTTCATAGTGTTTCTTCATTTTATTTACTGGTAAATTAACATAAAATAGAAATGCAGCACAAAAACGTATAAATCATTTATGGATGTTTATCTATTTAAACATAATTTATTCTTGAATAATTTCCTTTTAAAGAACTAAGTTTGATATTTCCACACAGGATTATTTGACATTATTATAGCTGTTTATTTATGTGAGTTCTACGAATTATTACGTACCGACAAGCGTTTATACATACTTAAAACGTTACTAACATAAAGTGAATACAGATGATTTACCACACGTTAGAAGTCAGGATATTCTTCATGTAGGAATACCTTAAACGTTTGTGTAATTATACGTACAGCTAGCTATGCATAAGACAAAATGGTTGTGACTTTTAAGTCTTAATTTCAGATTTGATTTAAGATGTAAAATGAGGAAACATCCTGGCAGCACATGACATTATTTTCTTCATACTTCATATTTCATTTTACAGAGAAAATAATGACTTAGTTTTGTTAAAATATGTATCCTCGAAATTAAACTTATAAGAAACTATGAAAATATTCTAGTAATTATTATATTAATAATTATCATAAAATTTTAAAATGGATTTACTCGGTTACAAAACGTGCAAAATAAAATGTAATTATTGAATTGTATGAATATAATTTTCTACATTTGTCAAAAGATAATATCCGCTACTTTCGTCCAAGAAAAAAATGTTTTCCCATGTTGAACACCTATGACCCGTTTTACATTTTACACTTCGTTTATATATTCCTTCAAATACATAGTACGAAGGTCACGTTTGAATTGTTAAAAATAAGACACATGATTCATATTTTTTATAATTTCATTTTACATATATTCAAAGTATGTACATGGTATGCTTTAACACTAATATATTTCACCATTCTTTCGTATCACTTCTTAAAAGCTCCTAATCATTTTGTACCTCCCGCTATCCTTAGTAAGGGAGGTATAGGGATTGTACTAAAAATCACATATCGAAATTTTAGTAAATTATCACGTTTTAAGGTCTTTAGAATCCGATTATACATTTGTACGATGATGCCATACAAAGTATATGTATTTAAATTAATAAAAATTAAATGGCGGGAGGTATTGTGTTGGCCACATCAGATTTTTTTAATGCTTTCAACATATTCATGAATTGTAGCCTCAATACCTTCTTTAGGCTGTGTTCGATGTCTCATTTTGAAATTTAGTATTTCGGATTTAGATGTAATTCATATTACATATCCGAATGGCGCACTAATGACAATCTTGGTTTTTGATTTGCATGAAAACATTTTAGAACAACAAAACTGCATTAAATAATTCGCTTTAGATTGATATTTAATATTATATGTTAACATTATATTTCATAAAATAAAAGGCAAGAAGCTTTTTTTCAACAATAAATTTGACATTTAACACAAATTGTCATAACACACGTGATACGTTTAATTAATACACGTCAACTTCATGGCGTTGTGTTCTCCTACAAAACCATAAAATCAAATTCCTAATATCTAAATAATGACGTTATTTAGGAAATATAAATTTAGGATTTAGGGTGTGCCAATCTGTGGGCGCTTACCAGGCGTCATCTCACGGGCACTTATTGCTGACGTGGAGAGTGCACCACAAGGGTTAATTTTGTGCCCTAAATTCAAAGTAATTTTTGGCGTCGGTTGGGATCGAACCCGGGTCCCCAGATTCGCGATCAGACACTTAGGCACACAGCCACGAAACATTAGGGTGGTAAAAGTACAATTTCGGACGCACCCTTAGATAAAAACTTTAAACCCGGGAAGTAGCCAAACATTTATATTGCCAAAACAGATTAGTATTGCGGGTGTTCTATTATTTATTTATTTTTGTCAAAAACTGAAGGAAATACTGCCTGGTTAATTTTATGTTTTCAATCACAACAATATTTTAAAAAAATAATTAACTAATTTCTAACTATCGTAACTAAATTTCAAATGTCAAATAAATAACTATTTAAAATAAAAATGCAAATTTTGTTTTCGACGGCCTGCCTGATTTTCTTATTCTCAATAATTCTAGCGTGACCCTCGTATTTGCTTAGAACACAACTATTTTTCTAAAATAACGATTTGCCTGTGACATACATAAAATGAATGTACCTATACCAAAATAAATCTCGTCATCCACATATTCGCACCGGTTTCCCACGAGCAGCGGGCGCCTTGTAACCGATAGGCCCCTCGAACTTTGGGCTTGGGACAGGTCCAGGGTCCAGGCAGGACATTACCACTGCCTGTCCCATCATATTCTATTGTTTTTATTGTCGCACAGATGCACCATACTGTTAGCTGTTGTTTCAACACAGGCCTTACCTCATTGGAATTTTTAACATTCTATTTGGTCGTGTTCGAGTTAGGGATATCTGTATGAGAATTTGCTTCTGGATGTTTTGGATGCCTCAACCAGGCAATAAATATATAAAAATGTTTCAAAATTATTTTGCAAACATAAATTAATATGTAATTCGAATAATAGTTGTATGAGTGATACTTCACATTTCAACAGAAATAATAATACACTGCAGGCTGCAAGTCAAAATTGCAAGTATTTATAAAAAATCTGATGTGGCCAGCACAATACCTTCCGTCAATCCTGTGTATTATGTACAAATTCATAAATTTTCTTGCAAAAGATTCTAAATTTTTGGTATTATGTGATTCCCTTTCTCGGCAACTGAATTCCATACTCCTGATAACAAACAAACCACATGAAATAAGAAAATTATGAAATTTTGAATGAAAAATTATAACATATAAGTTATGGACATAATTAATTGCTGTCATTTTGACACGGGTCCCCATATCTGCTTGCCAAAGTCAGCAAAGTCATGTCACTGCACGCGCCCTATACATAAATTTTCTTGCAAAAGATCCTATATTTCCAGTAAAGTTATTTCATACACAAACTATGCAAATTGCGCTTGACACTGACATCTTCTTCTTCTTTAGTTTTTCCCATTCGTTAGGGGGTCGCTATTTTTTATTTTCTTCTTCCACTCATTTTTGTTTTGCGTGTCGTCCTCATTCAGTTCCTTTTCTTCTGCAATACAGTCTTTTCATCTTATATTTGGTCTTCCTATGTTTCTCCAACCTTCTATTATTATATTCATCTCTCCTCATGACATGTTCAAACCAATGTAATCTCTCTTATATCTTTCTAGAAACGTTCAACACTATTATTTCCCTTACTCTTTCATACATTTACTATTTATTGATACTGACATCTGTCAATTTGAATTACCTGAATATATTAGCAGTTTCTATGGTTAAGTTAGCATAGCTGGCTGAATTATGGAATTTATATAAATTTTATTATTTTTATTCTTCTTTAACTCAATATCTGTTGAATATCAAATATAAAATGCAATCAAATCGTATAGACAATAAGATATTCTTTAAGTTATAATAACATTTAACTGAGTTTTTCAAGAAAAACTGTTAAAATCTTTAAATGAGGGTACTTCCGGTTGAGCAATTATAACCAAAATCTAATCAAGTCTGCATATGGTTGTAAGGAAGAGGAATACGCAAGATTTGTATTTTTTGGAATTCTAGTATTGGAGATATCGTTGACGAAACCGTGGTCACACACACACACACACACACACACACACACACACACACACACACACATACACACACATACACACACACGCACATACGAACACACATACAGACATCATCGTAAAAATAGTAAAACCGTATTGCAAAGACCCTAAAACGTGCTTATTGAATGAAAACTCACCACCGAATTTTTTGACCAAAGACAATACTTTCCTTACCTAGAGGTGACGAAAGGTAGAAATCATAAAAATGATTTTCTTTTAGTTTGCAAATTATACACAAAAATTGTTGAACTTTTACAAATGTATTTTCTATTTCATATTACAATCATTTAGAAATAACAACATATTGTAATAAGTAAAGAGAAAATAATTGACAATAATTGATTACTATAATCAAAATATGGATATAATAACAACGCATTATACTTTTTTTTGGTATTAATAAAAAATAACAGATATATTGAGCATGTGTAGGTATAGGTATTATGCTTTTACTGTGTATATAAAAATTATTTTTTTATTAATATCTAAAGAAAATATAATGCTTTTTTATTACAATGTTATTATTAATTCTAAATGATTATAAAAGGAAATAAAAGAGAGACTTTTAAAAGTTCAAAAAAATACGGTTTCATAATTTTGAAAATTTAATAACTATACCAGTGTTGTATTGTTATTATTTTTAGATTCATATAATTAAAGTACTGTAAATATAATACAAATAATGAGTATACGAGTAATAATAGTAAGAATGAAATAATAATAATAATAATAATAATACAAAATTGGTTCGCAATTGGGTACGTTTTCTCGTTGAATAAGGTAAAGGTTAATGTGTGATGAAAATGTAACTAGTTGGCACCACTAAAGTTAATTTAAATTACTTTCAGAAAATATTAAAATATTATAATCTATTCCATTTAAAAAAAATAACGTTTATTTCGCTTCTAGGGAAACTAGACATTGAAATCAAAGCGTTATTACATCAAGTGGCATTTCAGTTAGCCCTCAATTTTGAAATTTAAACTATACATACATATATCTGAAATTAACATTAAATAAAAGAACCATTGCGCATATTTTTTCAGTCACATAAATTTATATTAAAAACAGAATATAAAAATACTCACATTAATTTTTTCAGCAGGAAAAAGTTGTGAACTACATTCGACTTTTTCTGGTTCATTATTCAAGTTAAGTGCTGCCCGTATAATAGCGAGTGTAGGACTACTTTTTAGCAATAGCTTGTTTACGAGACATGTTACCGTGTACTTAACAAAATATAAAATACATTATGCCGTCAGTTGAACTGTGATATTTATTAGACCATTAAGCTGGAGCTGGATCCTTGCTAACTAGGCGCTGCTATGTGGTGCAGCGAGTAATTAATATTTATAGTTCCATTAGAGAAAGAATAGTTATGCAAATTGATGATGGATTTGTTTGCAATAAAAAATTTCATTAATATTAAAATATATCGTTATTCTACTCATCTGACTGTGGCGAATTATCGTACTGACAAATGAAATGAAATCAATCAGTTTCTAAAGCAATAAATCAGAACTTAATGGGAATTCTATGCAAACAGAAACTTTTTATTATATTCGCTATGAAAATAGGAAGAATATGAATCACATTTCTAGTCTATTCTTTCATTCCAACTGTTTTTAACGTCTATTCAGGAGTTTTTAGGTATGAATATTCATACGAATACGCCGATCCAAATTTGGTCATCGCAGTTTTAATTAATACAGACTATTAGTTCATAAACTATTTACCTAATACAATTGCAGGCTACAATGAAATATTTCGCACAAATATAAGTATATAACAATAAGTAGAAAATTAAATGCCAAAAAAGAAAATACAAGTATATTAATAGGGCTATTCTGTAACATCGTTATGACATAACGAATCGCTAAAACGTTATATCGTCATGGTAATAACGAAAATCGTTTAATAGGCTTATTCTGTGAACGATCGTTATGACATTTTGCATTGCTAAATCGTTATCATAACGATAATCGTTAAAGTGGTATTCTGTAAACAATAATTTAATTCTACATAATGAAAAAAAGATAATGTTATTTCTTAACGATTGGAAAAATCATTCGTTATCTAACGTTTTGTCAATAATTCAGCATTTTTATTCATGTCAAAATAAAATTGCTATTATGTTGAATAGTGATCTCAAAAACCAGTCATATTAGAGTTTTCTGCAAGGTAATATTAAAATAATTTCATAAGTTTTTATTCGTAGCGCCTAGCGCAAACTTCCCAATTTGTCTACAGATGGTAGTAGTTGCTCTAGCATAACCTACAACAAGAAAAAGAAAGGTCCGACAGTTGACAGGTTGACAACAGACTCCAATGAGAACTAATCTAACATAGAAGTTTTGTGAGTTATATTGAATTATTTTAGATATTATATTTAAAATTATAATTTGATTTTAGGAAATAAAGTTCTTAACTTGATCCAAAGGTTATTATTTTTCAAAATGTGTTACACAATACGAATACGAAGATAACAATCATCGTTAAGTTGAAATAACGATTTTCATAATAACGATTTCGTTATGATAACGATTCGTTTTTACAGAATAGGCCTGTAAGGGTAGATTTATATACGAGTAGAAGACAAGACAGCCATCTGTTAAAAAAAAATAAGAAAAGCATTCAAATTTAGTCATAAATTTAAGTTAATTAAATTAAGGTTAAATATAGATATAAACAGACTTTTTACTCCTGTGCACTAGTGTCAAACTGTTTTATAATGACATAATTTCATCACAAGATACTTCATCTATATATTTATTGGATATTGGACATACATTTGCCAAATAGTTTTATAATATTATTTTTCTATTTTGGTGTCTTTATGAGGTCATAAACGCACTGAAAACACATCGTTAGTAAAACCTATAAACGCCCTGTTTTTTTTCCTTTTCTAGAGATGGTATGACTGCTTTCAAAACTGATAGATGCTTGACGTATAACTTCAAATTACTGTCAGTTAAAAGCTTTAGCTACCAACATAACTGACAAAAAACACCTTTTCATATTTTTACGAGTCGCATTTTTAAAAAATCTAATAGAAGTTTTGTCGCGGAAATACTTAATAGCTGACGAAAATGTTAATACTGAATATTTTTATTCTTGATATGTTGATGAGTTTCACAAAGTCATCAATCGTCAAAATAAAATATAACTTCAAATCTCAGTATTACAAGTTGTTGGCTAATTTTTTTAATGTGTTAATAATTTTGTTCTTAATAATAATAATATACAGGGTGATGACTGTTAGGGGTAAACATAGGGATTTAACATGGGCTTTTAGTTTTATGCAATTTCCTGCTCTCATGTTCATATTTCGGCAAAAACTATTTGGTTTCTTCGTAGTTTTAAAAAGAAATTTAAATAATTAGGTTAATTAGTAGCAATAGCCATAAACGTCAAACGTCAACCTGACTTATGGCAAATAAATCCCACATCCTTCTATTATCCATCATAATATTCCTCATTCGAATAATCATTATTATTTAATTTACATTTTACAAAAAAAATTGACATAAAATTGTTTTTTATAATGTCATAAATCATGGCCTTTGCTACTAATTCTGACGGATCTTTTTAAAATTATGAAGAACTTTTAATTCTGTAAAACGGTATACGCTACAGTTTTAACCGAAAAATGAAAAGGAGAACAGGAAATTACATAAAATTAAAAACCCATGTTAAATCCCTATGTTCACCCTTAACCACCACCATCCTGTATACAAACCTTTTGCCACAATACCTTAATCAAAGCATTCGCGTAATTAAAACACTAATGTAAGAAGTTTTGGCGCGCTTAATGTTTAAATAATTATTACTTCGAAAATATTTTGTTGTACATGTAGAAAGAATAGAAATAAAAAATGTAAGCTAGAGTATCCTTTTAGGAAGTGAAACATTTATCGTCCATTCCTTCACGTTTAGTCTTGTATCAATCCAGTTAAAATCTCTGGCTGTGGTTTGTTTTCCCGGAAAGGAACTAATGTAAGGGGGTGGTTGTGGCTGTGACACCATACAAACCATGCAGTCGTGGAGCTGGAACGCAACGCACACACCCACATCTATAAAATAAATTGTCAAGCGAGTCCTCTCGACTCTCCGTTCCGAGAACAGAGCTCGGAGCATGTTTTACAGCGCAGGCGATGTCCATGATAACGGCCCCATTAACTATACCCGGCCCAGACAATACTATTTCACGTTGTCAACGGACCAAGCGCTACCAACACAACAACAACAAACAACCCCAGCACTCGAGCGTGCAAGAATATCTAGGGACCCGGCACCTCAACACACAAATTCATATTCGTTATGCTCGATGCTCAATGTTGAATGCTCGATGTGGCTACAAAAATGCCAGAGCCCACGCCAAAAAAATAAAACAATTTTATATCAAAGAAAAAATCGAATAAAAACTTTATTTTTATGCTTCTGTAGGTAGCTATATATCTGAGAATATGGTATAAAATTTTATTTTTGGTATGTTAACATTTAAACATAAAAAGGAAGCAAAGAAGCAAGTTTCCAAAATATGCATCTAGCTGATAACAGGAAGGTTATTGGACACAAATTTACAAAAAAAAATCTGATGTGGCTAGCACAGTACCTTCCGTCAATTCTATATTATATACAAATTACATGCATAAATTTTCTTGCAAAAGATTCTATATTCCCAGTAAAATTATTTCATAAACATACTATGTAAATTGCAGTTGATACTGACTTTAGCTTTTCCCATTCGTTACGGATCGCTATTCTTGATTTTCTTCTTCCACTCACTTCTGTTTTGCTTGTTGTCCTCATTCGCTTCCTTTTCTCTCAAGTCTTCCGCAATACAGGCCTTCCATATTTTGTTTGATCTTCCTCTTTTTCTTCTATCTACTATTACTAAACTGTTCATTCTTCTTCCAATATATTATTCATCTCTCATGACATGTCCAAACCAATGTAATCGTCTCTCTTGTATCTTTCTAGAAACTTCTATCACTCTAGCCATTTACCTTACCCTACCTTTCCGTGTCTTCCCAAAATCCATCTCAACATCCCCATCTCTCTGCCTACATTCATTTTCCTTTCATTGACGCTGACATATTATGTCAATTAGAATTTTCTTAATATAGTAGCTGTTTCCATGGTAATAGCATAGCTGGCTTATTTATGAAATTTAATTTCTTTATAATATTTTAACTCTATATCCATTGAATATGAGGTATAAAATGAAATCAAATCGTATAGAGAATAGAATATTCTTTAATAATTATAACGTTAAATGATATTTAACGGCGTTTTTTTCAAGAAAAACTGTTAAAATCTTCAAATGAGGATACTTCCGGTTGGCCAATTATAACCAAAATCTAATCAGCTCTTCATATGGATGTAAAGAAAATGATTACGAAAAAATTATAATTTTTATAATTGTAGTGATGGAGTTATCGCCTATGAAAAAATCGTTACACACATACACACACACGCACACACACACACACACGAACACACATACAGACATCATCGAATTTTTTGACCAGACAATAACTTCCTTAACTTATAGGTGACGGAAGGTAATAACAATAAAATATTATATGAAATATTTTTCTCAATTTCTAATAGTTACGAAATTATATGAAAATTAAATATTGGCCAAGGTCGCCACTACATTTAACTTAGTACGAGTGCAATTATTTGATTTTTCTGAAAAACAAAAGCATATTTAAGATGATCTATGCAAGGTAAACAAAAAGTCTCATTTAATACGTCGTAACTCATAGTTTTCGAGATTGCAGAGGCAACTCCCGTAAAAACTCATTTTTCACTGCCTTATATCTCTGAAACTATTGAAGATTGGGCCCATATTGATAATTTTTTTATTCATTTTGCTATATGCCCCTAAAATACCCTTTTTACCTCTCGCTAATGCCTAGTGCACACGGAGAAACTTTTAGCTAAGTTTCCGGAAATTTGTTTCCCAAGAAGAAGAAGTATGAAAAGTTGCCCGAAAGTTAACGGCGCCGTTAAAACTCGAGAGGTTTTGTGGAAACTTTTTGACATGCACCAACTTCTCATCTATTATGACACTTTTAAAGAAAAAGAGGTTAGGATCATAAAAAAATTGATTTTTGGCGTCGATTACAATAATTCTTGTTTATAAAAATTGGTTTATTTCAGTGTAGTTTATTCAGAAATCTTATGTAGTTTAGTTTACTTCATAAATTTAGTTTTGTAAGAATTCTTAGTTATAAGCACATATAGTTTAGTTTATTTCTCCATTTACTTTTAGTTATATTTAATTCCTACACGTAATTTTGTGTACTTCTTGTTCTCTTTCGAAAAAATAATTCTCCAAGAGCCTATAGATTTAGAGAAAAATTACCAGTTTTGAGGAAACTTTTATTTTTCTCGTGTGAACACACGATACGTAGATGCAAAAGTTTCTCCAAAACTTCTTCTTCTTCGGGAAACAAATTTCAGGAAACTTTACTAAAAGTTTCTCCGTGTGCACTAGGCATAAGAGAGGTATTGGATTCATGCTAAAAATCGCATATCCAGATTTTATTGAATAAGCACGATTTAAGGTCCATAGAATCCGATTTTAACATTTTTACAGTGATGTCTGTGTGTGTGTGTGTGTGTGTGTGTGTGTGTGTGTGTGGATGTGTGTGTGTGTGTGTGAGGTTGTTGGAGACACGATTTCTCAAATTCTATAAGACTAAAGACCTGTATAACTACGGATTCCTCATTCTAACAGTAATGGGAAGAGTTGAATAGGTTCTGGTAACAATTGGACAACCGAAAGTGGTAGTTTCTAAAAAAAAATTTTCTAAATATTATTTTTTGAAAATTTGTTACTACAAATATTAAAGAGAATTAAATTCTCAATCTGACACATTTAATTTTTTTATTATATCTCGTATAGGTTTGGAGATATAGTATATAATAATATAGAATAATCTGTTGTAATAAATTTCGTTGCCCGAAAAACAGTTGCGATATTCAAATTTTTGTAATTGGCAAATAAATGCAAAGTATCAGATTTTTCTGGGAGGTATGAGTACATTATATATATATTATTGTATTATTAATTTAATGTGTTTTTAAATTACAGGTATGTTAATATTACATATATCCTTAAGAAATACTGCTAATACCATGAATGAATTTGAAGAATTTTGAACATATTGGAATAGTACGATAAAATTTCTCATAGAACGAAAGAAGAGAAACAATTTTAATTATTTGTGTGTATACAAGAAATGTTAAATTCGTTACGTATAGGGCGCGAGCAGTCATGTGACTTTGTTAGCCTTAGCAAGCAGATATGAAGATCCGTGTCAGAATGACGGCTAGTAGTTATTTACATAATGTCATAATTGTCATATGTTATAATTTTTCATTCAAAATTTCAAAATATTATGATGTTTATTTGTCATCCATTGTCGAGGAAAATAATCCACATGGATTTGGAAAATCATAATGTTTCGGATGAAAACTTATGATACTGGACACCTATGTATATTACTAGCTCTCATTCTGACACGGGCCCCCATATCTGCTTGCCAAGACCAACAAAGTTACATAACTGCTCGCGCCCTATGCACATAAAATGAAAATGACGAGAGGTATTGTGCTGGCCAGAACAGATTTTTTAAAATCCATTCGTACTTGTATATCATTGTGGCTTATTATCAATTGCTCATTATGCGAGTTGGCAAAAAATATGCAATTTATATCTGCAGAGAGTAGTCGACTGTAAACAAATATTATATCAGTCAACAAGGGATATACAAAGCTATAAAATATACACATATTTAAATTAGCTTGGGGAAGGGAATATACAACTGTTTCAGATAAAAAATAGACCATAAACCAAATAGATTTTTAATTAACATGCACGTTCTGTGTAGTTTACACTAAAACCATAACTAGTTCATAAATTACTAAAATTTATTATCTTTATTTTCTAATGTAGTCGCGTAGTAGTGTGTATGACATCACGGCAATATAATTTTTCCCACAATTTACAATATTAATTAAAAACCGCATTCGTATTTGACGTCGTCACTTTATTACATGTAAACTTAATTTCATCCCATATATCAACCATTGTTCGTGTTTGAAGATTAATGCATTTTATAACATTCCCCGATTCATACGACACCAAAGACACACGAATTTGAATAATAATTACAAACAATTTATTTCTTTTGTAGGAGAATCACAACATTTAGGAGCTGGTGATTTTTCTCCTGTCCGACTACTTGTTAGGCAAGAAGTAGCCTAGCAAAGCAAGAGTGGATATTCATATAGTGTGCTGTGTTCGACCGTGTGAAACATTGTGTGTGTGGTGTGCGACATCTCTGAGCCGCTCGCGGAGTAATTGCGTGAAAATCGCTAGCTATTGTTTCCAGGACGTTGTTTGTTAGTGTCCACCGGTGGTCATGGTAATAGCTGCTTTACAACCTCGCCCAAATTCGACATGCACAATCATTAATTCCGCTTATGAATATTGCGAATAAACGGTTCTCTATTAATAATGTATACAGCTTAAGTTGGACCACATATGTAATTAAAGGACAAAAAAAATATATTAAGTTTTCGGCAATATGCTAATTAATAATACTTTTCTCACAATATAGGTAATATAATGTTTTCATACGATTACTTAGGTGCGATAATTGACAATATCGTTCATGTAACAGAAAAATCATAACACACTAGTGTGTTATTATGACGCACACCAGTATTGCCAACTGACCGCTAATTTGGGTTTGTCTTTTACGAGAAATCGCTAAATATCAAAGTATAAAAACAAATAATGTGAGTGATAATCTGTAAATTTAACCCTTTTTCCTTACAATAATCATGGCTGGTACGATAATTCCACAATTTATGATGAGGTAATTATGAATAGAATAGTTGGTAATACTGCCACACTCGACTATTCACTTTCGTTTCACTTTGGGTTATTTGACATTTGATTTGAGGTTAGAATCGTTCAAACATATATAAATTAATGAAAAAGTGGTTAATACAAGTTTACAATAAAACTTATTTGTAGGGACAAGGTGAATATAATTATCACAAAAATGGATTGCAGTGACAGCTATTCGTCTATGTCTATGGAATGTACATCAATGGGTGTCGTGCAGGTGACAACTTATATTGAGGTTAAAATAGTTATTTATTATATAAGACGATAAAGAAATACTTGTG
Organism: Harpalus rufipes; assembly: GCA_951394225.1. Classification (NCBI taxonomy): domain Eukaryota; kingdom Metazoa; phylum Arthropoda; class Insecta; order Coleoptera; family Carabidae; genus Harpalus; species Harpalus rufipes. The sequence goes on from OX596274.1 coordinate 14,571,480, forward strand.
ATTTCTGCAGTCGATTATTCATACTCGTTTTGAAATGACCCTCTTTCGTTGTGTAAATAACTGTTACATTAAGAAAGACTGAATTTATAGTTATTTTTTATACAAAACGACAAAATTCTATTTTATCGACGGGTAGGAATTATTTTCGCGAATCGATAATTAAATTTTATTGACGTATATAATTTATTTTTTTTATAGCAGATTTTCAAAAATAATAAAAATCAATTATATATTAAACTATTATTTACGCACAATTATTTTAAAATTTGATATATTCTGTTCCAAGAATAGATTTTTCTTTCTGGTAAGAAAATTGGTGTTACTGACACAAACTGTCAAAGTATATAATTTATTTAATTTAATTTATATAAAAATTAAAGTACTTAATCTTCATCCTTGCTCTTAAGGTATTATTTTATCGACTTTTATGGTTAAATGTATTATTTTGAGCTGAGAAAAACACACTTCAAAATTTGCTATTGGAAAAATATTATTTGATATCATTATTATTATTTTAACAAATTTATAAAATGTTTTAGTTTCTGTTTAAAAAAAATGTAATTTACATACAAATGAATAACTGTAAAACAAATAATTATTCTGATTTTATGAACTGTTCTTTCAGAATATATCAAAAAGTAATTTTATTTTCAATAAATAGGTCATGAAATATGAATTTTAAATGTTTTTTGTTTATATTTTAATTGAAAAGTATTGTTAGCTTTATCAGTGCATATTCGTAATTGCATAGCATAAAACGCTTTCAATGTTATGGTATATGAACATTGCACTACAATAAAATATATTAATTTCTATATATTATTATGAACCATGGAACGCCTCTCAATTACCATTACAAACAAATCCAAAATATGTATTTCCCGCAATAAATAAAAATATAAACATAAGCACTGGTTTTACCGAGTTCTTACAGGGATGTACTTCCCCATTCGTCTTTATGCAGTGTATTGGATTTTAGTAACACCAAATAGTAATAAACTTGCGATAAAAAATAACAATAAATTTCATTTGTTTCTAAAACTAATAATTTACTTATCAATAACGTTGTTTTTATTCTGCAAAACACTAGTGGAATGTTTTCAGGTCCTTCAGCGCTGCTGCCTTTATCCTCTAAGGTCTCAAATCGTTCTCTTTTCAATGTCTTCTTCATCGTCTTTTCGTTTTCTTCAGATTGTCCCCCGCAAAAACAGCTACACATGAAGTTAATACTCCTTTTGTAATTCAGCAATAACTTAGAACAATATCTTCAATTTTTGCCACATTTTCATCAGTGGTTACGACGGCCGGCTCTTTTGTCATCTCCCATATCTCCACGGCCCTCTTGAAGAAGTTTGTACCAATAATAAACCCTTGTTTCCACATAGGTTCCTCGCCAAAAGCAATAGTTGCACCGCTTCACTGTACTTTATACCATTATACAGACTGCGGTTCTAACGTGACAAAAAAGAGCCTAATTAAAAACAAATCACGAACGAAATTCATGAATTCTTATTACTTTTTGATAAATCTTGGTATATTAAATAAAAATCTTTCATAGATTTATTTTTTTATTATTTAAAAAAAACCTTAGTATCCAACATTGTGTTTCTACAATTTGTAGTAAGAGTGCTAAGACATTTCTTTATGTGCAGTTTCAGTCCAAGGCCGTTTAATCATTTTAAGCCGATCCATTGAATTAAAAAATAAACTAAAATTAGTGATTATCTATGAGTCTTACAATGTAGGTGCCTGAGTGTCTGGTCGCGAATCTAGGGGACCCGGATTCGATCCTGACCGACGCCAAAAATTACATCGAATTTTAATGGCACAAAATTGACTCCTGTGGTGCACTCTCCACGCCAGCAATGGGTGCCCACGAGGTGACGCCTGGTAAGCGCCCGCACGATACAAATATTCCATCATTACCGATATCTGTGTACGAAGCAGATTGGCACACCCAGCAATGGGTAATATGCCGTGCTGAAATATTTATTTATTTATTTTATTTATTTGTCTATTATGTGATTGAAAAAATAATTTTAGACCTATAGTTTAAATTACACAGTTAGAGATGTACTAAAATGCCACTTTTTGGTATAAAAAGCTTATGAATACTATGTATGGTTTCGTTAGCAGCGATATCATCGGTGATTTTTAAATTAAATCATATCAGTACAGTAGATGAAAAATTCTGTATTTGCAAAAATTTAAGATTCGCGCTCGCGGTTTTGAATTTAACCAAATAAAGAGGACACTCCTCACAAAGTACTACAGTCAATAAGGAGCAGTAATTTGTATCTGAAGCACAAATTACTTATAAAAAGAACTCATATGCAAACTCACATAGTAATATTTAAAACTACCAAAAACAAACTTTGATGTGATCCTTTTTATGGCCGCATTATGGTCAAAACTGTAAGATTTAAATCTGTAAAAATTGAATAAAATCTCAACGAAACTTGCTACTCTTATGTATAATTTTATATTAATCAACAAAAATAGATGTGTTTTTGTCAGTTTTTTTTTTCAGATTTAAACCTGCAGTTTTGACCATAGTACGGCCAAAAGTATATTTATTAATGTACCTATCCCTGCTTTAGAAAAATCAGTACATAATTATTTCAAAGTTTTTTATTTATTTTACCTGTATTTGCACGTTTTAGTTTCAAAACTTGGTATTTGCATGAAACAGTTGCAAAACTTGGTGAGTGAATTTGAAGTGAATTCGAACAAAAAATATTTTTCTACTTAGATAATGATTACCTTAACTTTTCGTTGCATTTAACATTCCACAGGATTTCCAAAAAAATAATTAAGCTAAACGTTTTTAGCGTTTTTCTTAAATCCACTTATAGAGCAAATACATAGTTTTGCATCTGATGTACTCAACATACATTTTTATATTTTCTGAAATTAATTTAAATTAGTTTTACAGTGTTGCCAAATACTTCATTTTTATCAAAAATTATGTAGTTATTAATTTTCAAAATTATGAAACTTTAATGCATTTTCAGTTTACCATGACAATCGTACTTTCTTTGTTTAAGGAAACATTTTGACTTTTCCTTGATGCATGATTTATTTTTGATTATTTCGAACAATTCGTTTGCTGAAATACCTGTTGGTGCAAAGTTTAGAAAACAAAGACAGAATGTTTTGTTGTTGTTCAAACCGAGAAGGGTCGAGTTCTGGCCTTGCACAAAGCTGCAAGACAACGTTGAACGTCCAGCGTCCCCTAGCGAGTGACGGGCCCACACATAAAACGCCAAATTTATTTCGGGAAAAAATAGTCGGAGAAATACGAGTTCTGTGCATCCGATAAATTACAATTTGTCGAAGTGGCTCCAAATTCTGCTACCATTCGTTGTCGCTGCATGGGGCAGGGTATTATGGGCTCCCCGCAGCTTCGAGATTGTGCTTTGCGCCTCTCATTATGGTAAACAGTTTTACGTTAATATCAATTAATATTAATATCATTTTGGCAGCGTGCATTCCTAAACGCCGATGCATGCATCAATCATTACGCAGCCAATTTCTCCGGTTGGTGCCGGTGGGATCATTAACCAGCACCGCGTGGGTCTTCAGGGTGCCACGGATCAACAACTCATACATTAGCCATAGAAACTAATATAGAGAAGAGAGACTCGTAATTGAACTCTCCCAGTTGCTTTGAAATTACGCCTAGGAATAACAACTACAAGAGGTGTTGTTTGTTTGATAAATTGTTGCTTACGCTAGTTAAGGAAATATTCGCATGATATTTTAAATTCCTAAATACCTGTACCAGTTACATATGAACAATATTTAATGGAACAGACACTTACTGCTTTATGTGATCTTCCAAATCACATAAAAGTGCTCTCCCCATGACTGCTTTCAAAGCTAGCGAGCTATCGCATTAGAAACACTATTTACTGTAGAATATCATCATTATCGAATTTAACGAATTTAAAGCAGATTAGCACAAATATCAAGTATTAATAAACCCTAACGATATATTTTTTTTATTTTAATTAAAAACTTACAACAGTGACCTTTTTAGTAGCTAGTGTAATGTACCGTACCGTCAAACATTGATCATAATTATTGAGAACTGACAAGACGCAACAGGGCAACTAGTGGCGAAAATCAAAACTTCTGGGAAGAATAATCTCTGTTTCTACATACTGTCAACATGAGCGATTTAAATAAATCTTGTAAAAAGCGTATAAATCTCGCAAAAATTGTTGCGTTTTTGGATGTCACTCAAGGAGGGACAAAGAAAAAAGTTTAGGATTTTATAGTTTCCTCAAAAGATATGATATTTTTGTTGTAATAACAAATTTAGGCGTTGAACACCGAATGGGCAGACGTTAACCATGGGAATATGTTATTCGGTTTCGGAGTGGGAAGAAAACAGTTAATATGAAAGTATGTTCCCTTCATTTTAAGAAGGATGATTTTGTCTTTCCAAGTACGTGTTAAAAATGAAAGTATAGTATTTTCTAGTCATCGTAATTGTAACGTAGAAATTAACGTGTTTGCAGATAAAAAAAAACTTTTACTATTTTGAATGGGGTAAATATTTAACAGATGGATTAATAATATAATTTATTTTGTTATAATTCAAACAGGTGTGTACATTTCTATTAAAATTTGTGTCTAATTGTAAAGTATCTACCTAAAATTAGTTTTATCACAGATATACTCTGGTTCAAAATTTAGTTAGTGAAATGTGGAGCTAACCTGACATTTATTCTTATTTTGGTAAAAACGATCCTTAAAATGTGATATATTAATCTCCATACATTTATTACCTTTAAGTATGCACCAAGAGTTTGCCGTAGTACTTAAAAATCGTAAATGTTCTACTACGCTGGTAGTGCTGCCTCCATCGGTAGTGTCATTTCTCAATATAGTACGGGCGGGTAAGAATACGCGCGTTCTAAGAGTACGCACTAGTCATATCTCAGTTAGTATGTGTGACTTGTGCAAGTTGTTAATTGCAAAGTGTAGGACTTTTTACAGTAACTGTTTGTAGGAAAAATTAGTTGTTTACTTAAAATCAAGTAAGTGCGACGATAATTTCTAATTTTTTGTGTTATGATATTTTTTTGCTTATTTCAAATTGAATTTACAGTATTTGTATTAATAAATATCCAGTTGCAAAGTATTTATCGTTATTGTAAATGACATTTTTAAAGAGCACGCAGTACTGCATGGAACGGCATCTTCTATTTGATATGTAAAGTAAAATAAAATATGAAATGGTAAAAACTCCAAGAGTTGGTACGCAATACCTTGTAGACAAAGAAGTAAGCGTGCGTACTCTTAGATACATTTAGTTCTTGTTTTGTAGATGGTTTATTATAAAACAAAAAGTAATTGAGAACTAAAATTCATTTCAGACTTATTAATACAAATCTGAACTCCATTAGTTATGGCAAATTAAAACGCAATATAGCGTCATCCTTTGGAAGGCTACATTACGAAAGAGACTAAAACTTGGGGCTGTACCTACTTGACTGGGAAGGTTCAAACCTATTTTTGATGAAAATATAGAAAATGCTCTAGTGGAGTATATAAGAAAATTGGATAGTTTATTTTTCGGTCTTACTGTTAAAGACATCTTTTAATACAGAAATTAAACTTGTTGGCAAATGGTGCATGCAAACGTTCTATAAACGACATAATTTAGATATTAGACAACCAGAAAAAGTCGGTAAGGCTTGAGCCTCAGGTTTTAACAAAGTATAAATATCAAAATATTTTACAAACTTGCAAGTATTTACGCAACTTAAATTATGCATCTGCGTACTCTTAAATTTTTTTGACATCCAAAAGTACGGATTTTCTGAACGTTATTTATTTTTTTGTAAAGAAATGGTACCTACGCAAACAATAATTTTATATATTTTTTAAAGTGTATAGTTCAAAGAATTTACGATATTATTTTTGAGCTACATTTGTAATAAATATAAAAGTTATATGAAAAAAATCTGTTGTGGCCAGCACAATACCTTCCGTCATTCTCGTGTATAATGTATAAATTCCATAATTTTTCTTATTCTAAATTTCCAGTAAAATTATTTCATAAACAAACTATTCAAATTGCACTTGACACTGGCATCTTCTTCTTCTTTAACTTTTCCCATTCCTTAGGGGTCGCTATTTTTGCGTGTCGTTATCATTCAGTTCCTTTTCTCTCAAGTCTTCCGCAATACAGTCCTTCCATCTTATCTTTGGTCTTCCTCTGTTTCTTCAACATCCTATTACTAAACTATTTATTCTTGTTCCAATATAATTCTTTATTTCTCCTCATGACATTTTCAAACCAATGTAATCATCTCGCTTGAATCTTTCTAGAAACTTGTAATACTAGAGTTATTTTCTTACCGTATCTTTTCGTGTGTTCCCCAACATCTATTTCAACATCCTCATCTCTGCCACATTAATTTACTTTTTATTTATACTGACATCTGTCAATTTTTGAAAATTATATGAATATATTAATAGTTTCCATGTTTAGCATAGCTGGCTGAATTATAAAATTTAATTTCTTTAAAATTCTTTAACTCTGTATCTATTGAATATGAAGTATAAAATGTAATCAAATCGTATAGAGAATAATATATTCTTTGCATTATAATAACGTTAAATGTCAATAAATCAAATTTAACTGTTAAATCTTCAAATGAGGGTACTTCCGGTTCACCAATTATAACCAAAATCTAATCACTTGTTCTTCTGGATGTAAACTTGAGGAATACGAAAAAATTATAATTTTTGGAATCGTGGTATTGAAGTTATGGGACCCGGAACTTTTGTCACACACACACACACAGACACACACACAGACACACATACATACAGATATCATCGTTAAAATGATAAAATCGTATTATAGGGACCCTAAAACATGCTTATACACTAAAAACTCATCATTGAATTTTTTGACCAAAGACAATATCTTCCTTACCTAAAGGTGACGGAAGGTAAAAACGAAAAAGTGCGTACTCTTACTCGCCCTTACCCTATCTAAAATATATATTCTCTAATCGTGTTGTATTTTCCCTTATTTTTATATTTATATTTATATAAATTGCCAACTGTATTATCTCTATTTTAAATTCTATGTATATTTTTCTCATGCATTTGTATCTGAATCACGAGATGACCAGACTACGCTTGGATGTTACCTATTTACTTTTGATAATATTCAATATAAACTATCAAGCCAAAATAAAACGAGGAGCAGTATTCAAATAATATTCGAGCAATATTCAAGAAGCCTCCAAGTAATCACGAACTATTAAATCATCAAGTCCAGTTGTAGTCGTTAGCCTCAAGTTCTCAGACCTCTGTGAATATCATAAAAACTTGGTAATAAACAATTATTTGTACATTGACTATTATTTCACAAAACCCCTTCTGGCACGACGTCTTCGAATACACTCCAGTGGAAAGTTTGATTCAGGAAGACCAAGAAAAACACGAAAAAGAAAGATGAAATGTATAATAAAAAAATTAAATGTGTCGGATGGAGAATTTTACTATTTGTAATAACAATTTTTTGCTAAAATACTACTACTTCCGGTTATCCAGTTGTTACCAGAATCTATTCAACACTTCGCAATACTGTTAGATTGAAGAATCCGTAATTATACAAGTCTTTAGTCTTATAAAATTTGAGAAATCGTACCTCTAACATCCACACATGCACACACACAGTAAATTGTAAAATGTTACAATCGGATTTTAGGGACCTTAAAACATGCTTATTCACTAAAATCTGGATATGCGATTTTTAGCATGATTCCAATACCTGTCTTAACGACAGATAAAAATTATAGAGCACTTTTGTTAATTGTGATGTTTAGCCTCATGTAAAAGCGCGCTTCATAATAGCGCTAATATTATAATAGTACGATTGTAATACTGGCCAAAGTGTTTGTTTATTTAGCATGAAATTGTGGATTAAAATTACAAATTTTATAATAATTAATCAAAGATAGTAAATGTGTCGTAACTTAATATCAGTGATTGTGGAATCACAGTATTAAAATGCAAATAATTTTTTACATTAATGAAACTTCATTTCATTAGATTGCTTTTAAATTTTACGAAATCGCAATTTTCTTAACACTACATTATCCTTTATAGACGCTAATGATAATTGTAAACAAACGGATATAAAAATCTGTCTTATGCTTTATTAAGGTAGTGCGCATTTGTATATTAAACTAACACATAATATGTATGTATTTTTTCCCTGAAATTGAAGGCTTGCTGATATAATCAGCAGTTTAGTTTGGCATGAAAGGCTTCTGGTATAAAAGAGTTTGTAAATTCATTAGCAATTACTCGTGTATGCCGTAAAGTGCATTTAGTTGACGTAGCGTTCATTACGCTGGCGTTAGTTCAGTCTTCGTCAGAGATGGACAGAGAGACAACGAAACGCGACAGAGAAGAACGCACGCTCGAGTCGCACGGCCCAAACCGGGACATAAACTTGGTCCAGAGGAATCTGTCACTGCTTGTCACACACACGGTCCCTGCACTAAAAACAAAAATAAAAAATAACCCAACGCCTACCTATACCTGCTACCTGACATTTCTTGTGTCAGGTAACCGACACTCCTGCAATAAATAACCACGACAGTGTACCCTTGTTAACCGGCCGGAGACACACACCATTAAAAAACAGTACCGAGATGATTAGCTACACACAAACACACATCACAAACACTCGGCAATCTTATTGTGGGATGAAACCTACCCTTAAACACAACGAAAATTCTTTGTCCTGTGTCAAAAGAATAAACAAACTTGTCCATTCATAAAAAAAGACGAGGCAGCAGTTAATTTTTAATTGACGTGGAGCTAGGAACGATGGTCCATCTGAGGAATTTATTAACAGTTGTCATCAATATTAATTAATTACGTACGAAGTGGAGATGTCTCTCGCAGCATCGCTCGCGATCCTTCTTCATCTGCTGACGGCCGTGGGAGGAAGGCCCGTGAACCCGTCGATCCATCACACCGTGATCCATGGGAGTTATCTCGGACAACACTGTCCCCTAAACGCACTCTGATACCCCGGCCGGGTCAGTGAAGGTGGTCCTACCCAGTAGCACCAACGTCTCCTACTGAGGCCAATAAATCAAAATGCGATAATGCTCCGTGTTAAATCTATAAGAAATTCAACGAGACCAGAATAGTAGGTGTAAGATAATCGATAAACACGATTTGCAGAGTGCTCACAAATCTGATTTAAAAATGTTGATCGATGCAATTGGTTCAAGTCTTGTAGATCTGTGTTCCTCAACATTTTTTTGTCAAACATAATGGCCCGTACTACGGTCACGGTTTTAACTAAAACGCTGTTTTAAAAAATGTCAAATTCAAATTTCAACATTTAATTTTGCACTTATGTTTGAAGATCGATTTTTTCAAAAATATTTGTTTGAATACAAACTATGTATAATACTTGAAACACGAGCATAGCCCGAAAATCTTTGTTCCCAGACTGTTACTCCCCGTTTCAACTAACAACAATGGCTGTGGTATTAATAAAAAGACAAAAAAAATCTGTATCAAATAACACCAAATACATGTAAATTATGTAATATTTTAGACCCATAAATTAATTATTAAATTTATTCAATATCTTATTAATATCGATGTCAAATATTTGATTTTTATCTGTCAAAATTTATTATAACCTATAACTTGTGCAAAGTTTACTACATATTTAATATTTTATTAATTTAATTTTTTTCAAGCAATTTCTAATCCGTTACAAAATATTAAAAAGAAATTAGAACAAAAAAACTGATGTGACCAACACAATACCTCCCGCCATTTACCTATGGGGTTTCGTTGCCGCGAGCCTGATGTCTGGTTGCGAATCTGGGGAATCCAATTCCATCCCGATCAACGCCAAATAATTCAAATTTTAAATGACATAAAATTAACCCTTGTGGTAATCGCCCGCACAATACAAATATGTCATTATTATCATTACTGAAATGTGTGTACAAATCAGATTCACACCCAGCAATGAATAATATGCCGTAATAATATATTTATTTATTTCTTTATTTAAATACATACCTGTATATTTACTAATGCTAGAAATTATGTATATTAAGTTCCTTTCCATAAAACTATTGTTCTATTTACAATTTTTTTTTTAAACGTTACTATTATTAATTTGAAATGATTATTGTGTTGGCAGTGACATTTATCTGTCAGTTACATACATTTGAGCTGAACTATGTAACCATGAAGATGTGTTTAAAGCATAAGCTTCGAAATATAATTTTTATATTACTTTATAAATTTATCTATAAAATAATAGAAAAAGTTTTAGAGCAAACCTGTAGAAAATGGAATAATCTTTAATTTTTATAATAACAAATTGCGAAAAAATTACATTTAAAGGTATTTTTTGAAGAAAAACTATCTTGAGCTCCAAGTAAACTGCCATTTCCGGTTATCCGATTGCCACCAAAATCTAATGGCATCTTTCCATATAAGAGTAAGGTAGAAATACAAGGTTTATTTTCTGAATAATAGTATTTGAGTTAGAGCGTAAAGAGGATCCACACACACACACACACACACACACACACACACACACACACACACACACACACACACACACACACACACACGCACACACACACACACACACACAGACATCATCGTGAAAATGTTAAAATTGGATTCTAGGGACCTTAAAACGTGGTTATTTACCAAAATCTCGATATGCGATTTTTAGCACGATCCCTATACCTCCCTTACCAAGAGTAGCAGGAGGTAAAAATGAGATAACGAATTTTAACAGATATTATTATTACCACAATCATTGTTGTCAAATGAAACGAGGAGCAACAATCTGCGAAAAATTATTTTAATAGGCTTTGTTCAGGTTGAAGTACTCACCCTGTGTGCGTTCCAAATTCCAAAACAAACATACAGAGTAAGAGCATCCCCTACTTCGAGTACGGTCACGTGACCATATTTTCCGAGTATTTATAAACGACTTTGAATAAATAAAATAAAATAACCTTAAAAGTATGAAAATATATTTTAACAAGACTTTTTGACTGCCAAAAATTATTTATTGTGGAACTTCCCGTTTTATCACGACATGTATTTACAATTTTTACAAGTATTACTATTATGGTTATCAAATTCCTGTATATATATATATATATATATATATATATATATATATATATATATATATATATATATATCACTATAATAGCAACATAACATAAATGAAGTTAGCTGCTCTATAAAATGACATTTCGAATTTAAGAAATTAAATTTAAATGACCATAATCAGAATTCATTAAATTATTTAAGAAACTCTATAAGATAACTCTTTAAGCTTAAATTCTATAATTCATAAGGAGAAGAACATAATCGGGGCATTAGTCTTAAGCTTAAATTCTATAATTTTTAAAGAGAAGACCATAGTCGGGGCAATATTAGATTTCAATTGTTATGTGCAAAATACTGTTATTAGGAAACAAAGAAAAATAAGATATAGATATTCTATCAGTTGTCAAAATAGAACATTATTTTTTCATTCATTAAAGATATAATTTAATTCCATTGCGTGCAATTTATTTTTAATATAGACATAATAAATTGGCGACAAGGAGTAAACCATAAGTAAACGTTCAATACTACAAGCATCAAGTGTTCCAAGCTTATAAAAATGAATCCTGAACAATTTAAAGAATTTTTAGCCGCATGCAACAAAAAAAGAAAAAAAATTGTATGAGTGAAGTTTGTATCTGATTATAGATATATCCACGATAGTAAAAGAGTGTTTTATCAGATGAGAAATATCTCCTATTCATAATACTAAATATAATCGTTTCATTCAATTTCGTACAGATGTAGATCATAGATCTGACGATCTGCTTTCAAACTGAACACCTTGTTACACTAACAGAGCAAATAATTAATTTCAAACTTAATTAAAAATGTTATGAATAAACGAACACGTGTGATAGCATCGTGCATGTTATCAACACTCCATTTACCAATTCTGAAAATCACACTTCTATTATGCACATCTAGATACATTACATGCTACGCTAGATAACAAATTTCTGACACGAACAAGGAAAGTAATCAACAATTCTCAAGAAAAATGATGTTTGTTAAATAGCTACAATGCAATTTCTTTTGCATTTCACTTATATTTCCTATGGTAATTTGTAAAGGAAATTTTTAAGAATTACATGTAGGTAAGTAGAATTTCAGCGCCTTTTTCCAACAAAAAATTGCAAAGTTCAGACCAACTTTGTAATTTAAATTATTGGACAAAAAGAAATAATTTCATAAAATTATGACGTACAAAAAATTTAAAATTTAATTTAAATTTATAAAATTATATTTGTTAAACGAGAAATATATTTACAGTAAATTTTTTGAAAGATGTGCGATCAATGTTATCTACGAATTGCATGAATTCAGATTTTTGCTCCGCCCATTCTGACAAATTCAGTAGTGTCGTTTGCTTAGTTTTTGTGAGGGTACATAAGATAATAATGTTATTTTATTATTATAAAATTATATGTTACAATAACAGCAATCAAAATTCAAAAATAAATCAACTGGTAAGTTTATTAGAAAATGTAAATCCAAATATGTGAAAATTAAGATACTGACACAATGTGACACTGACAGAAAATAACGTTGTTCGTACGGCTATGAATCAAGATAATGTATCTGAATTAATATATAAACTTACGTTACAGCGAAAGTATTATCAACAACGAGCATCGTTTTAAAATGGAATGTCCTAACTTAGTTGAAACAATATGAATTTTTGAAAGACAAGCGTGTTATGTCCATCCTTATCGCACACGCTTAAAGCCTTTGTAAAGGAAGGGGATAAATGTATGCCAATTTGTTAATTCATGATACAGATGACCTTGATCGGACATCTTTAAAAAAAATTACTGTATCATCATTTGCATTGTAGAATAAAACATTACATTTAACTTCCATTAATTTCATATTTTGACTTCTGCCAAATATATCCAAAATCTATTTCTAAAATTTCTTAATTATCATCCCTTGAAAACTGTTCCACCAACCCATCCACCCATTTCCAACACCAACACCCATCAATTCATTCTAACCTATCAACAAATCTTTCTAACCTCAACATGTGACAGCTGTGTGAGGTTAAGGGAAGTAGAGAAGATTTGTGAATGATGACTATTTACAAATAGTTTTAAGCAGCAGGAAAAAATATTGCAACATCTTACTGAAAGTTTCTGAAATTAATTAATTATGTTAGGTAGATACTACTTAAAATACAAATAAATTATAAAAAAAAAATAGCATAATTAAAAAAATCTGCTAGCTCAATTCCTCTCGCCATTTCCATTGTTACATTTAACATTTCTTGAACACACAAAAAAAATCTAATTCTTTATAAACAGATATTTTTAAATTCATAGTAGGTATGACGAAGTTTTTTTGTAGGTACTCTTCTAAATGTTCGAGATTCTTCTAATTCATTGACAATACGAAATTATAAATCTATTTCCCAGAAAAAGTCATCGGTAATGTCATTTTTAAAACCGAGCTCACACTACCGCCCAATAGGTATTATACGTGGCGATCGAAATGCGGGATGCGGCATAAACTGTAAGAACCCTACTAATATACAAGATGGTTTTGAACTTAATGTCATAATTTTATGGGTAAGTAGTATGACATGTGTAGATTACGAAACAGAAAGAATTTTTTTAAAATTCGTATATTTAAGGATAGTTTTCACGAAACTAACATTTTTGGTACCACTGGTAATGTATTTGCGTTATTTTATCTATTACACAATTATTTTCGTTAAAAAAAACTATTTAATTATTACAATATGGTACAACAAACTTAAAATGTTCCAATTGTAACTTAGTCAATATTTATTTTAAAAAAATTTATATATACATAATGTACAAGTAAACAGGTCAGTATTCAATGTTTATGTTATGTTGTTCAAAATTATATTGTTTAATGTATTATTGATTGACAATGTATTGTAGCTGATGATGACTCGCATAGCGGTCGAAACGTCCAAAATATAACTAATTATACCATTAATAAATATGTATTGGAATAAAAAACGATCCTACTGCCTCCCAAAAACTTATCAAATATTTAATTATTAAGAATAATATCTTATACAACTAAATTTGAATGTATTTTTATAACCATATTTTAAATGAGATATTAATTAAAACAGCAGTAAAAAAAAGTTTCGTTAAAAAACGTAAATTTATGACATTCAGTTCAAAACCATCCTGTATATACAGGGTGGTGACCGAGATAGCCGGACATAGGACTTTATGTAAAATCAGACTTTCCTAATTTCCTGCTTCCTTAATTGCATCTGAATCAATAAGCAACATTAATTTTGTGTGCCTTGTAACGGCAGAAATTATGTATGAAAATGTCGAAAATCATCTCAAAAATAGCAATAGCCATGGAATTAAGACAAAATAAATAACAAATGTCCAACGGTTTATCTGTCACGTTAGGGTAATTTATTTTTATTAGATATTTCTAATTTCTGTTTCAATTAACAATTATCTGTTAATTTAAATTGATATTTATACACTTGAACAGATTTTACAAATAATAATAAAAATTAATTAACCTAGCTTGACAGATAATTTGTTAATTTTTTGTATCAATTCCATGGCTATAGCTATTTATGGGATGATTTCCGATATTTTCATACATAATTTCTACCCTTACAAGACACCCAAAATTAATTTGGTTTGCTGACTCAGGTGAAGAAATTTATGCCCCTTAACTTTTATTTAAAGTTTTTTTACCTAAAATAATTAGGGAAGCAGGAAATTACGAAAGTCTGATTTTATATGTTAAAGTCCTATGTTCGGTTGTGCCGGACACCACTCTGTATATGTATATATAATTATATAAATTTTCAAAAATAATATTTAGAAGATTTATTTGAGAAACTACTACTTCCAGATATCCAATTGTTACCAAAACCTTTTCAGCTATTCCCAGTAATGTCAAAGTGAGGAATACGTAGTTAAACATGCCTTCCAACACACACACACACACACACACACACACACACACACATACACACACACACACAAACGCACATACACACACACAAATGTACGTACGCATGCACACATGCACACACACACACACACACATACAAACAGATATCATCGTAAAAATGTTATAATTGGATTGTTGGGACCTTAAAATGTGCTTATTCACTAAAATCTGAATATGCGATTTTTAGCATGAATCCAATACCTCTCTTAGCGAGAGGTAAAAAATTCAGTCAATTTACTTGTGGAAATAACCTGAAATATACTCGTCTATATGTAAATAAGTTAACAAAATAAATGATAGAGTAAAAATCTGTTACTCAAACCACCTCAAACAAAATTGTTTCTTACTAAAAATAGTTACGATGGATTAAATATTTTGTTGAATTGCTATTTTAACGAAGTACCAGTTAAGGAGTAATATATTACATAAGAATATACATATATGTATTTATCTTCTACAGTTTGTTGTTTGTTGCAAGTGTTGTAAGTGATGCATGGTCATGTAGACAGAATATAATTGAGCAACAACACGTGCAGTGCAGAGTAAAAGGAATCATTTAAGCTAACAATTCTCATTACTGAATTAGAACTGTGGGATATAGGAATGTATCGGATCGGTTGTATTTATACCTAGTTAATTAATATGATACGGTTGTGGTTAAACGGTCGTGGATGATATCGTTCGTTCATCAAGATTTGGAACAGTGAACAGTCATGCTTCCAGATCCAGTCCCAGTCCGCTGCTGATCTGATGAATCAGGGTTCTGTTTGTGTGAAATTAGTTTCATCATTTGCTCTTTTTGTATGATTATCATTTTGGTAACCTGTTTCATACCAATAACTTGGACTTGGCCCACAACTAATAAGTACAAGAAGAGGAGAACTTCTCTGGAAGTCTTCACTGTCATCATAGTATTTGTATTGTATAACCTATTGCATCTACGAGTACTTCTATAATATCTACTCAAGTATAATAGAAAATAAACAGAATCTTTATTCGTTTCAAAAAGAATTAATTTATTCATTATTATTAATGTTGTCTTATTCAAAGTATCCCCTAGATAGACAAAATTATAATATACTTATGCCAATCTTTGTTTCCTATTTGTAAAATACTTGTGGAATTCACGTTGTGGTACAGCCTTAACTCAACGACTTTGCCTATGTCACAAAACTTGCCCTGTCAATCTCCTCTCCATTTTCAGGAAGAGGAAAACAGAAGCCATGTCTGAACTATGAACTGTCATAATGGAAATCAAGGAGTTATTTGCCAGTGTCGGACTGACAGATTTTGGCTCACCGGCCAAAATATATTTTTACCCCATGGAAAAATATTTAAACAACACAAATATTTGTTGCAAACTAAGTTCATATAGCGGAACACGACCGCAGCACCTATAGTTTTAAATTAAAAAAAAAAAACATTATAAAATGCTAAAATAAATTCTTATATTCGTATTTAAATATCTACAAGTATTCAATGTTAGCACTAGATGAAAGATAAAATTCAATAAATATTTAAAATAGATAGTAAAAATTCAAGAATTGTAATTATTATAACAGTACCTACCCAACTTAAATTTTAGCATGAGAAATTTCATTGCGAAAATTGTTATCGTATAGACAAATTATGGTATAGTCTAGTCTCTAGTTCTAGTTCATTTGATAAACTATATTTATTTATTGCATTGAAAAAAAAATATTTTTTTTTTTTATTTAATGGAAACAAACATTAATATTCTCCAAATCTCCATTACTGAAGTTGGTTTTTCCTTTACTAAACATCAGAACAATTTTCTTAATTCAGTAGTAGTTCTTGTATCGGGTTAAGAGAACATCAATCTTGTAAAGATAACGGCTGAATAATAAGATGTTTTTAATTATTCCGTTTCAGAATCAGAATCAGTGCTGCTTGCTATACTTAAATTATGTTGCGGTTTTTCAGATGGCTCTTGTATCTTCTATTTCAACATTTTCTTATCCTAGTTCCTCTACTGTATATAATTTGTTTGTGCAGGTTGCAATTGACCTAAATTTTCTTGAATATTTACTTGCATTTTGTTTATTGTTAAGTAAAAAATGATGGAAGATGTAGATCGCATCAGACATTTATGAAAACAAAATGAGAAACAAATAAAACTTTCAAATACGTATCATTTTACAGAATTTTACCTTGAAAATTTTTAAACATTAGTTATTAATGTAGTAATATATGTTACCTAATCGAAAAAATGAACGAAAGAACACCCAAATATGACTAATGATGGAAAACGGAATATAGCTATTATATGTGTAACATATTACGGACTTGTGTATGAATAACAAAATAAACACTGTATGTGTATATGTATTTATGCATTTTTTATAGAGTATGATAAATAATATTTTTAGCAATAGTTTCATTTTTTAAAGTAACAAAAAAATTCTAATAATCAGTTGGTCCCTATTTCCTATATTGTCTGGCCCACCGGGCATTTGCTAGGTTGCCCGGCGGGCCAGTTTGACACTGTTGCTTGCTCACAATAATTCTTTTCGCATCCGCCATATGAAATATAAGCTACTCCAGAAATTCCCTTTAAGGGAATTCGGCAATCTCAAACATTTTCACCACATATGTAAAAGTGAAAGTTTGATGTCTTAACAAATCTACAGCGTTTTACATATCGACTCTAAATTTTGTAAATATGTTCTTTCAGCTTCCAGACTTATTGTAGTAATAGCTAGTTACGAGACCCCATAGGTAGGTATTTAAATTAATAAAAATTAAATGGCGGGAGGTATTGTGTGGGTCACATCAGATATTTCATAATTAATTTTCAAAGTTTACATAAGATAAACATGATTTTTTTTTCTCGACAACTGAATTCCACAATCCTAATAACAAACCAGATGAAATAACAAAATCATGAAATTTTTAATGAAAATTATGACATTTGTCAGTTATGAACAAGGTCAGCAAAGTCACGTGACTGCTTGCGCCTTACACATAAATTTTCTTCCAAAAGATCCTATATTTCGAGTAAAATGATTTCATAAACAAACTATAAAAATTGCACTTGACACTAACATCTTCTTCTTCTTTAGCTTTCCCCATTCGTTAGGGGTCGCTGTTTTTTATTTTCTTCTCCCACTCATTTCTGTTTTGCGTGTCGTCCTCATTCAGTTCCTTTTCTCTCAATGCTTCCGCAATACAGTCCTTCCATCTTATCTTTGGTCTTCCTCTGTTTCTTCAACCTTCTATTACTAAGCTATTCATTCTTCTTCCAATATATTCTTCATCTCTCCTCATGACATGTTCAAACCAATGTAATCGTCTGTCTTGTATCTTTCTAGAAACTTCTAAGGCTACAGTGATTTCGCTTATTCTTTCTTGCCTTACCGTATCTTTCCTTGTTTTCCCCAACATCTATCCCAACATCCTCATCTTTGCCGCATTCGTTTACTTTTCACTAATATTGACATCTGTCAATTTGAATTATCTGTATTTATTAGCAGTTTCCATGGTTAGCATAGCTGACTCATGTATGAAATTTAATATCTTTATAATTATTTAACTTTATATCTATTGAATATGAAGTATAAAATGCAATCACATCGTATAGAGAATAACATATTCTTTAAAATTGATTAAGATTATATGTCTATAAATGATAGGTAACTGCGTTTTTTCAGGAAAAACTGTTAAAACTTGCAAATGAGGGTACTTCCGGTGGACCAATTATAACCAAAATATAATCACGTCTACATTTGTAGCTAAACGCGATGAATCCGAAAATATAATTTTTGGAATTTTGGTGCTGGAGTTATGCGATCCGAAACGATCCTCACATACACACACACGCACACACACACATACATACACAGACATCATTGTAAAAATAATAAATTCGTATTCTATGGACCGCAGAACGTGCTTATTCATTAGAAACTCACTATTGAATTTTTTGACTAAAGACAATAGGTACCTTCCTTACCTAAATGTGACGGAAGGTGAAAATGTTTGTACTGTATATTATTTATTAGTTCCCAAATTAGGGAAGAAATCAACAAAATTAAATAAAATACACAGGCCTATTCTGTAAAATCGAATCGTTATCATAACGAAATCGTTATTATGAAAATCGTTATTTCTACTTCTAGGTTAGATTACTTCTGGTGGCAGACTGCCGTCAACCCTTTATTTTTCTTGTTGTAGGTTACGCTAGAGCAACTACTACCATCTGTAGACAAATTGGGAAGCTTGCGCTAGGCACTACGAATAAAAACTGATTAAATTATTTTAATATTACCTTGCAGAAAACTGTAATATGACTGGTTTTTGAGATCATTATTCAACATAATAGCAATTTTATTTTGACATGAATAAAAATACTGACATATTGACAAAACGTTTTTTGTAACGAATGCTTTTTCGAGTCGTTAAAAAATAGCGATATCGTTATCCTTTTTTACCTTCCGTCACCTATAGGTACGGAAGGTATTGTCTTTGGTCAAAAAATTCAATGATGAGTTTTTACTGAATAAGCATGTTTTAGGGTCCCTATAATACGATTTTACCATTTTTACACGATGTTGTCTGTATGTATGTATGTATGTGTGTGTGTTTGTGTGTGTGTGTGTGTGTGTGTGTGTGTGTGTGTGTGTGTGTATGTGACAAAATTTCCGGATCCCATAACTTCAATACCACGATTCCAAAAATTATATTTTTTTCGTATTCCTCAAGTTTACAGACAGAAGAACAAGTGATTAAATTTTGGTTATAATTGGTGAACCGGAAGTAGCCTCATTTGAAGATTTAACAGTTAAATTTGATTTATTGACATTTAACGTTATTATAACTTAAAGAATATATTATTCTCTATACTATTTGATTACAATTTATACTTCATATTCAATAGATACAGAGTTAAAGAATTTTAAAGAAATTAAATTTTATAATTCAGCCAGCTATGCTAAACATGGAAACTATTAATATATTCATATTATTCAAATTGACAGATGTCAGTATCAATAAAAAGTAAATTAATGTGGCAGAGATGAGGATGTTGAAGTAGGACGGACAGAAAGACACGGTAAGAAAATAACTCTAGTGTTGCAAGTTTCTAGAAAGATACAAGAAAGACGATTACATTGGTTTGAATATGTCATGAGGAGAAATGAAGAATTATATTTGAACAAGAATGAGTAGTTTATTAATAGGAGGTTGAAAAAACAGAGGAAGACCAAAGATAAGATGGAAGGACTGTATTGCGGAAGAGTTGAGAGAAAATTAACTGAATGAGAACGACACGCAAAAATAGGGACCCCCTAACGAATGGGAAAAGCTAAAGACGAAGAAGATGTCAGTGTCAAGTGCAATTTAAATAGTTTGTTTATGAAATAATTTTACTGGAAATTTAGAATCTTTTGCAAGAAAAATTATGTATGGAATTTATATATTATACACAGGTATTGTGCTGGCCACAACAGATTTTTCGTTATGTAGAATTAAATTATTGTTTACAGAATACCAC
Organism: Harpalus rufipes; assembly: GCA_951394225.1. Classification (NCBI taxonomy): domain Eukaryota; kingdom Metazoa; phylum Arthropoda; class Insecta; order Coleoptera; family Carabidae; genus Harpalus; species Harpalus rufipes. The sequence continues at coordinate 14,592,112 of OX596274.1, forward strand.
TTTAACGATTATCGTTATAATAACGATATAACAATGCCATAATGTCATAGCGATCGTTTACAAAATAAGCCTATTAAACGTTTTTCGTTATTACCATGATGGCATAACGTTTTAACGATTAGTTATGTCATAACGATCTTACAGAATTACCCTATAAGTTCGACTGTGGACTAATCTCTTCTACTTTACCATTTTTATCAAGAAGGCAGCAAGAATGCAACCAGCACTAGACATTTACTAGACGAATAACTGATCCGTCAGACTGGTTTTTTCCAAACATCTTATTTTCTCTTATCAAAAATAATAAGAATGAAATTCTAAATAATCATTACACTCTTATTTGGAATGTCTTTTTTCGATCAAAATCTGGAAAATTCCTCCCACTGTCAATATCATGATAGCATCATCGACTCCGTGAGACAGTTCGGCGTCACCGGACACTAATAATGCCCGTAATGAACAGCGGTTAAAGAGCTCGTTTAAGATAAAGACGTAGGTAGGCGGACACTGGCCGGTCCTGGGTCCAACTCCCAGATGAGAGCACGGAAGAGTGTTCATTCGTTGCGTGGAGACGAGAACAGGAATTCTCAGAAATCTGTTAATGAAGTGTATCGTCGAGGGATTCTTTTTGTTTTTTCTTCTCCGTGTTAGATGCTAACAGGTGTACGTTTGATTTATTTTAAATGGAGTGAAAATAAAATGGAGTAAATTGATGAGGCGAGGAGAATTTTTAATTCGATTATAGACTTTAATTATTTTTAAGGTTAGAATAGATCTAACACCTGCTAATTAATTTACAACTGATAATGAACTATGTATACATAGTTAGATTACTTCTACACTTATGAATATTAATCATTGAAGGACAAATCATACTTTTGGATATCCTATAACAATGACTGTTTAATATCCGTATCCATGACAAATCACAACAATATATTTGTATTTTTACTTTTTTTAGGTTTTCAGATTTCAGCGGAAATATCCATTTTGATTATCCCAGAATCCATTTTGACTAATTTCGTTATGACGTCTGTACGTACGTATCTCGCATAACTCAAAAACTTTAAGCCCTAGAAAGTTGAAATTTTATATTTAGGACTGCTATAACATCTAGTTGTGCACCTCCCTTTCTGGTTATTTCACAATTTCCAGAAGTGGCACTTTAAATGAAGCCTATAATAGATTTTAATGAAAAACTGTTTTAAAATATAATCCAAAACTTTTCAAATTTGGTATACAAGACTTTTATGTCAATCGAAATAACATAATAGATTTTGGTTAAATAGGCTAACCGGAAGTGGTACATTACTTGAAGTTGTTAACAGTTTTTCTTAAATAAAATGATTTTATTTTGATTTTAGAAATAAATGCTTCAAATAAAAAAAGCACATCAAGTATTATTAAATTAGCCCCTATGGATTAGGACAAAAAAATAAAAATAAAATGTTCATGTCAAATTACGTTAAATACGTGCAATTTTATGATTCGTACAATAACAAATATTATATTTTTATAGTGAAATTAGTCATATTCATTGTTGTAATCAAATATTTCTTTGTTGTAATCAAAACTCTCTACAAAAACCAAAAAATATATATATATATAATTTTAAAATAAAATATATCGCTTATAGAAAGAGTAAATTTAATATTTTTTTTATATATTGGACGTATGAAATCTATCAGACCTCCCGTTTTAGAGATACGAGTATTCACGATAACTCAAAACCTGTAAGCCGTAAAATGTTTAAATTTAGTATTTACGACTTGTATAAAGTTTAGTTGTGCACCTCTTTTTATGGTCACTATATATCTTACCGTTTTGAAGTTAAAATTAATATTTTGTAATTTAGTTGTTAAAAAAATATGTATAGTTTAATAATCGTACAAGGAAGTCGTGTGGTGTCCACATCAGATTTTTTTACTATAATCAACATTTTTATTAATACATTTTTTGATAAAATAGGTTCAAGTACATAATAGTTGATTACAATATAAAAGTCCGGAGAGAGGATTCTCTTCTTATAGGGGACGAGAGGGCAAATTCAAGAACGATCCGTAGACGAGTACTGAAATCCTGTGAGTCCTAGACATTTTCCGGATGTGTTACGTACTAAATTTTATATAACCGTTTGGATTAACTAAATGAAAAAAAATCTGTTGTGGCCAGCACAATACCTCTCGCCATTTTCATTTTATGTTGCATAGAGCGCGAGCAGTTATGTGTCTTTGTTGGGCTTGGCAAGCAGATATGGGGGGCCCGTGTCAGAATGACAACTAGTAATGTATATAGGTGTCAAGTATCATAAGTTTTCATTCAAAACATTATGATGTTCCAAATCCATGTGGATTATTTTCCTCGACAAGTATATTCCATACTATGGAAAAACAGTTAAATATCATTTATTGACATTTAATGTTATTATACTTTAAGGAATATGTTATTCTCTAAACGATGTGATTGCATTTTATACTTCATATTCAATAGATACAGAGTTAAAGAATTATAAAGATATTAAATTTCATAAATCAGCCAGCTATGCTAACCATGGAAACTGCTAATATATTCAGTTAATTCAAATTGATAGATGTCAGTATCAATGAAAAGAAAATGAATATGGCAGAGATGAGGATGTTGAGATACATGTTTGAAAGACACGGAAATACATGGTAAGGAATTAAAGGATAAGGGAAATTGCCCGAATGGTAGAATATTCTAGAAATATACAAGAGAAACATTTACATTGGTTCGAACATGTCATGACGAGAGATAAAGAATATATTGGAAGAAGAATGTATAGCTTAGTGGAAGATAGAAGAAACAGAGGAAGACCAAAGATAAGATGGAAGGACTGTATTGCGGAAAACTTGAGAGAAAAGGAACTGAATGAGGACGACACGCAAAACAGAAATGAGTGGAAAAAGAAAATAAAAAATAGCGATCCCTAACGAATGGGAAAAGCTAGAGAAGAAGAAGATGTCAGTGTCAAATACAATTTGCATAGTTTGTTTATGAAATAATTTTACTGGAAATTTAGAATCTTTTGTAAGAAAATTTATGTATGGAATTTATACATAATACACAGGATTGACGGAAGGTATTGTGCTGGCCACATCAATTTTTTTTTGTGGAACATGCAAAACAAAAATGAATGAAGAAGAAAATTAAAACTAGCGACCCCTAACGAATGGGAAAAGCTAAAGAAGAAGATGTCAGTGTCAAGTGCAATTTGCATAGTTTGTTTATGGAATAATTTTACCGAAAATAGGGTCTTTTGCAAGAAAATTTATGTATGGAATTTGTACAGGATTGACGAAATGTAATGTGCTGGCCACATCAGATTTTTTACAGATATTGTAATGTTTCTCGGGCTTGTATTATTACCGTAGGCTACGATCAAGTAAGTAAATATCAATATATTTCCTGAAAGAAATCCGTAGAAATATCATGGTAAACTGATAATACATTAGATTTAAAAAAAAAATCACAATTCTGGAAAAGTACATTCATGATGAAAATACAAATATATGACATCCCTGAAAAGTTTCTTCAAATTCCTTTCAGAAAATACGAAATATATGTACCAGTACCATTCAACGATGATTTAGCTTCCTGCGAAACCGGAAGCAGAAGTCAAGACCTTCTTACAATAAAAAGTTATATTTCAATTTGTCCCTAACTTTTAAATTTAAACTAAAGCGTTTAAAATTAACAATAATCAATAATTAAATCCTGTATAAAATTTCATATAAATTGTAATTATTAAACGCTATAAATAATAAGTTGTTTAGCATCTCTTACAATAAGTAAATAAGCAGCAATAATATTATTATTATTTATTGTTATTAATTATTCAGAATTATTTTTGCATCAATTATCAGTGAACAATTTTTTCCTGTAACTTAAAACCACGTAATTCAATCTTGCGTGTAACAAGCCCGTAGAATATTTTAATATGCAAAAGACAGTTCCCATATCATCTAACAACTATGAGTACAATAACAACAACAGGAGTAAGAAGAGAAGAAGATTCAGTCCAGTCCGTTTTAATTGGAAAGACCACGCGCCCATCTTCATGGCCGGGACGACGGTGCACATTATTTAGTTTGGTCCTGGGCCGATCACGGCCCCGATTGCGGTAATGGTTCAATTTTTAACACCACGGGACATCTATTGTCAGAACAATGCAGCTTATTATTCGATGCGAGCCACACAAAAGACCTAATACATATATATTAAAAAAATTAAATGTTTATTTTTTAGTTTATGCATGATGCTCCGTCTACGGTAGAGCAGGGCCTAAGCCTAAGTGTGTGAGTTCACACGGATCTAGGCCCGCTACAGAGACGGACAGCAGGATTTTTTATAGTGAAATTTGTAATACGGAAATGAATTATTTATCTTTGCAAAATATATAAAATAATTTAAAACATACATTTAAATTCATCCATTTCAAATTCAAAAGACGCTAAATGCCATATTTATGTTTGAAAGTTACGGAAAATTTATAATAACAATATCTGTATCTTCTTTTATTAATATTGTCATCTAAATACGTACTCGCGGTTCGCCAAAGTATGAGTTAGTAACTTGGAATAACACAAGATTTTTTTTGAGCCGACTTCTCAATAAACGAATTTGATTTATTGTCCACATAATAAATACTAGGGTTTTTTACCTCTCGCTAAGAGAGGTATTGGAATCAATAATAAAAATCGCATATCCAGATTTTAGTGAATAAGCACGTTTTAAGGTCCCTAGAATCTGATTATAACATTTTTACGATGATGTCTGTGTGTGTGGATGTGTGTGAGGTTGTTGGAGGTACGATTTCCCAAATTCTATAAGATTAAAGACCTGTGTAACTACGGATTCCTCAATTTAATAGTAATGGGAAGAGTTGAATAGATTCTGGTAACAGTTGGAGAACCGGAAGTACTAGTATTTTAACAAAAATCTTCTAAATATAATTTTTTGAATACCTATTTATATTGTTACAAATATTAAAAAACAAAATTCTCTATCCGACACATTTAAAATAATTATTATACCTTGTATAGATTTTAACATATAGATATATAATCATACGTAATATAACAAGTGATATGATTATCATCGATGATATTCTCGAGTGAAACCGAGCTGCAGATTTCACGAGTCCGAAGGACGAGTTGAAATGTGCTGCTCCGGTTTCACGAGCAATATCTTCGATTATTAATCATATCACGAGCTTATATTTAATGAGAGAATATAATGAATTTTTGCAATATAACCTAACCTAACTTTTGATATACATATTCATATTGTATTAAAACATGGTACTTACTAGTTTTATTTAATATTTCGGAGTTTGATTTAATTTTATTATTTATTTTTATACTCAAAATTAACTGTCAATGTCATAAATAAAGAAAACAAATCCCTTAGTAACGACTATAAATACGGTGTTTATTTCTTTGTTTTTTATCATCGCTGTGATAACTTGTAGCTAGGGACATTCTGAATGTTGATTGGCGGAAAACATATCACGTGACTAAGGAATTATATTCTCTATAAAATAATCTGTTGTAGCAAATCTCACAGCCTGCTCACAGCCCAAACATCTCCATGGTAACTACATACTTGCGAAATTAAAATGTCTGTAATTGACAGATAAATGTCATTAATGTCAGTGTCAAAAATTCAGAGATAGTACTGAAGGCTTTTTCTGAGAACGATATTTAATATTTCTTAGTTTATTATTAATTATATATTTAAAATTATAGGTATACCGCCAATCGCGTTAATGAATTGGAAAAATCTCGAACATTTAGAAGAAATGGAGAAAACTTACTCATAGAACGAATTTAAAACTATAGAAAATACGTAAATATAAAGATTAGGTGAAATTAGATTTTTTTGTGTGTACAAGAAATGTTAAATACAATACTTATATATACCACAATGGAAAGGGCGCGAGAGGTATTGTGAGGGCTACAACAGATTTTTTTACGTTGGTAGCATCAAAAAATTTAATTACAAATGATATGGGTTTATGAACATTTTTCATAGATTATGCAATGTAAGTTCATATCTAATTACTGACCTATATTTAGATTAAAATGTTTTCAATTATTTTCAACTTAACAGTCCTAAAATTATAAACATTGTGCTAATTCTGATGTTGAAAGTAGACAGAATTTCGAACAGTAACACCAACTTATAATCATGAAAGTTCCTATATCCTACTTTTTACCGACCTAGACTATTCTACTCCTTAACCCGATTCCATAACATCGCATAAGTCTCCTTTTTTAAAACTTACTTTTTCGAAAAGTCAACTTCGAAAGTCGACTTTAATTGCTTCTGTTCCATAAGTATGTAAATCGTCTGCATAAAGGACAAAATTCGGGACTTCACAATAAAGGAGACTTTTTTGTAAGGTTCTCTCTAAAAATATTTACCACAGCTTCTTTCCGCTTTGAAAGAGACTTCAATATGATTATGGAACCGGGTACTAGTCCACATTTAACTTCTCATTTCCACCATATCTGAAATTTTGTAGAAGTAATATTTGTGTAACTTACACCCGATGCTATAATATTATATAAAAGCTTTCTTTTTTAAAGCTAACTTTTTCGAAAAGTCGACTTTAATTGCTTCTGTTTCATAATAGTTTGTAAAGAGTCTGCATAAAGGACAAAATTCGGGACAATAGAGGAGACTTTTTTTGTAAATTGCTCAAACGATTATGGAACAGATTTTACCACAAAAAGGCTCCTTTTCGCTTTAAAAGTGACATCAATATGATGAAGCAGATTGGCACACCCAGCAATGGGTAATATGCCGTGATGAAATATTTATTTATTTTATTTATCAATATGATTATGGAACCGGGTGTTAGATCCCATTGAACCAACAATCCCAGTATGTACCACCAATAATAAATGATCTCAAAACGAAACCTTGATATGCCAGTTATGCAGACACAAATAACAATACATGTATAAAATAAATTATAATGGATATTGGCATGAACCAATTAAGATTGTAATAGAGTCCTTAAAGTAGACCTAAGAAAAAAAAAAGATTTTACATTATTCATTGTAATTAATTGGAACTTGGATTTATAACCGTCAGTATTGGGGGTTATAAATAAGCAATATGACATCTGGTGCTATTTTGCGGAACTATTGTTGGAAGGATAGGTTATGTAAAATTAGTTGGGCTGTATAAACACAAATCTTATCCATTATATTTATATTACTTACTTTAAGAAATATAGTACTTCTTAATAATATAGTTTAAGTACTAAAAAAAAATATTAAATGTCAATTTATACTATCAACGTTAGTTCCTTTTAAAGCCATTTTGGTGCTGTGATCTTATTTACAAACTCCAATAGTATAGCATTGGATAATAAATTTACAAATTTTTGTTAAAAAAAAAAACGTAAGTTACAAGATACACATACGGTATGTACAATGCACAAATTTTAATTCATTCCGAAATTCAAATTTAAACTACTAGATTTTTCTACTAAATAAAAGTTATCACTACATGATCACTACCATAAATGAATGAGGGGACATAAATAAAAATCTATTAAAAGATAAATACTGGTTAGAGACCTTTCTAGTAATAAGTAAAATAATATAATCTATGCAATCATAAAATATATTTTAATTGCATTACTTTCAATACCAAAAACAACCCTTATGTAAAAAAATAATTATATTCAACTTAAATTTCAAGTTAGGTATCCTTTATCTTTTGTAAAATCATACTGTATGGAAGATATAGAAAATTTAAATTAAAATTCAAATAAACGTTATCTATCATTTACAAATCACTATTTATTTTCCATTAATTTCTCCCCCTGCATCCAACCCTGTGTGGTGTGGATGAGCAGAAAGTGCAAGTAACGCTCCCGTGGTCTTAAGGTCGCATCACGCGTCCAGGCGATAATGAGATTGACTCGCACACCCCGCACCCCTCTATCACACCCTCGCACCACCCCCTGGGCAGCCGATTACGTCACACACCCTGGTCAAGGTGCCAAACGGAGCAGGTAGGATAAACCAACAACATATTGCAAACAAATAACCTGGTGATAATGAGGATTTGGTAATTAATGAAAAAGAATTTTATACAGAGTATGAACTTGAACAAAATGAATAAATTGGGAGGGTATACCTACAATAGATAATAGACATTATTAGACATAAATTTAAATATGTTTCTTCTACTATTTAAATATGTGTAATATTTATATTACATATATTATATTATTATACACAAAATTAATGAGTCGCTAAAAATTAAGGTACTGCGGTGTGTCGTTTTTGTACAAAAAAAAACTAGCATATACAATATCAATTTTTTACCAGAATAGTTGTTAACAAATCACAGAACTTTCCAAGTAATACAAGCTATGCCATGTATTGGATTAAAAGTAAAATACTGACTCTTCACATTTCACTTAAAAAGTTACTCATTTTTTACAAACTCTTGACTTGCACCACTCTACTTTTCAACGGCTCATATGAAGATATTAAAATACAAATCAGAATGGAAAGTTGTTCATGTTTAAAAGAAAAAAAATATGGTATCAATATAGAAAAAATGTCTATTAAACAAAGTCAATGCGCTTCTGATGCTGATGTATGATGTCATATTAATTTTAAGAGTGACATGAAATTTGAGCATTGTCAAATAAAAAAAATCCGATGTGGCCAACACATTACCTCCCGTTTAATATAATTTTTATTCATGTAAATACTCAAAATTAAATTAAATTTAAATACCGGGTCCGATCCCGACCGACGCCAAATATTTCGAATTTTAAATGGCACAAAAATAACCCCTGTGGTCAGGGCCGGCGAAACATGTTCAGTTCAGATGGGTAGTAGTATGGGAAGGGGGCGAGGAGGGGGTTAGGAGGGGGGGGGATACGGGAGTTTTCATAAAATTTGTGTAAACATTACATTTTTTAAAAAAAGAAACGTATTAACGGAATAAAATTATTATTTTATCTAACAAATAAATAAATAAACTCTTTTATAATCTTATAAAACATCTGTTTTAATTTTGCAGTGCAAAAACTGACGAGCATTTAGTGTTCTTCACAATAAATGCGTCCATCAGTTTGTCCAGGTTGACTTGATCTAGTATTTCCGGATACGTATGTAATACAGCAATATGGTTGAGGCGACTTTGTTGCATGGTCGAGCGCAGATAATTTTTTATCTTTCGCAAAACCGAAAAGCTTCGCTCATTCGAGCAAGACAATCCTGGAATTTTCATCAACAACACGCCGCGCCGTGGCAACTGCGCATAGCGCGGGTAGTTTGAAAATCAAATATATTTGTAGGTAGATTTATTTGGTCAGATATATTTGTAGGTTGATTTCGAACATTAACCCTAGGTCAGCCGAGACCGGGTCAAAAATAACCCAAGTTTTACCTTTTTTGTAATAAATTCAAAACGAAAACTATATATTTAATGCCCTTCAATGTATTCCTCAAAAACAATACCACTATTTATTTTATAATGATATTTTGTGTTAGAAGTACTTTGTTTATTTTAAATATGGAAAAATGTGATAGGGTCATATTTGACCCGATTTAGGTACATGATGGTTTACTGTTTAATATATAAAACTAGTTTAACTTGCAAATATTTGCATGATTTCGTGAGTTTCCTTTTATTTATTCAGTAGTTTTTGTACTATTGAGGTATAGGTTGTGTTATAACTTGTGACGATGGAGAAAAGTAATAAATATAAGAACTTAAGTAATTATGAAAGACGTAAACCTCTAAGTGAAAAAGAATTGTATGAGGCATTATGTGCAAGTGACGACGATTATGACGACAATGTTGAAGAAGAACTAAGTGATGATGATGAAGATTATGTGGAAAGAAATGTAGAAGATTCTATAAATTCGTCAGGAAGTTCTAAATTTGAAAATGATATGGAAGAAGATGACTCAAATGTGGGAGTTGATGATGAAACTGTGTCAGGTCGACAGTGGAAACATATTTCTTTGGCAAAAGCATCAAAATGTGCGCCACAAAACATATTGACAGTGAAGAACTGTCTGCCTTTTTCGGGATACTAATTCTTGGTGGACGATTCAGAGAATCAAAAGAAGATCCTGCAAATTTGTGGCGAGAAAATGCGGCGTATAATGGACAAATTTACAATGCCACAAGATAGAAGAGGATATAGTGCAACAACTATCAAAGCTATAGAGAGTATATGACGAAAATTAAAAGAAATTAAACAACAGGATACGCGAGCTAAGCGTGGAAGTGTGTAGGAAATAATAACAAATACTCAAAAAGATGTTCCACATGTAACAAGTTCACATGTCCTAAACATAGCCATCAAATCCAAACAATTACATGCGCTAGATGTTTACGCGATGAAGACGGCGAATAAACTTATTTGTGTCATGACATGTAATTATATTTGAGAAAACAAATTTATTTTTTGACTACAACGAATGTAAATTATTACAAAAATATATTTTATTCTATCAATATAGAGCTATACCATTTTTTTCCTTTAAAAATATTTCGGGTCAAAATTAACCCAATTTTGGTTGATAAAGTTTTATAAATATTTTCGGCGGACCAAGGGTTAAAAAAATTTTTTCATGTTCAAATTCCCAGGTGGGTACTTACCCACCGTTACATTTTACAGGTGGGTAGTACTAACCATAGTATTATTAATTATATATTTAAAATTATAGTTACATTACATGAACCCTTCAGAAATACCGCCAATCCCGTTAATAATTTGGAAAAACCTTGAACATTTAGAAGAGTAAAGAAATGGAGAGAAAACTTGCTCATAGAATGAATTTAAAATTATTATAGTACATACACGTAAATATAAAGATTAGGTGTAATTAGAATATTTTGTGGGTACAAGAAATGTTAAATACAATACTTATATATACCACAATGGAAAGGGCGCGAGAGTTATAGTGATGGTCACAACAGTTTTTTTTTAAATGCATACCGTAAAAATTTAGGCCAAATGAGATAAATCCAAATATTTATTGCTGATTACTCGATATTGGACACATATTTTTGATTCAAATTTTTCAGTAATTATATACAGCATAATTAAAATCATAATGTATAAAATTCATTAATTTAATGAATACGACATTGGAGGTATAACATTTCATCATTTTTCTAAAAATTCACTTTGAAGGATTTATCCAGTTTTGTATAAACGCTCCACAATCACAATTAAAGTTTTCATCAATTTAAACCTTACAAGTATAAAAAAATGTTTCTTCGTTTACTACCCGGTTGCCATCTACTAGTGTTACCAGTACTAATACATAAGCCTACATCGTTTGGACTCGTCAGTTTATCCGGTTCGATTCGACAGGCCCTGTTTCATTCCAATCGATGTCAAATTTGAAATTTGAAGATTTATTTCCAATTTGCAATAGTACAAAATTGAATCCCCAAAATTTACGAATAGAGGCATAATATGTATATTTATTTAAATTAATTATTAAATCAAAAATCAAATAGTTTACGCAGTAAAAAATTCTTGATGCATACAGAAGTTAAGAATAGAAAATGAAATAAATAATATTACTGTATGATTTCGTCCATCTTCAGGAAGAATGATGCAGCCTATGTAGATAATTATTAGCCATATCTGATTTGATAAATTTAAGAATGAAAGAAACTTAGTTAAATTAGAAAGGATAAACGGTAAAGTAATTAAAAGGAACACATAGGTAAACGTTTTATAGTAATTAATACTACCCATTAGGCCACCTTACGTAGCACGATTAAAAAACTCCCAAGCAGAAGAAAAAAAAACAAGCACGTAAAACAAAAGAGTAGCTAGTCCCAGCCACAGCCACATCCACAGTCCATACTCTTCGAGATAACATTCCACGAATTCTAGACACATTTAAATTAGCTGCCTCTAGATACCGTAAACGATGATGCTTCGGTTATCTCCCGTCAAGGGACTAAAACAAAAGCCCAACGGATGGCTGTATTCTTTTGTCAATGAAACAAAAGCACATCAACATACAACTCCCGTTTCGTTTTCATTTAAATCACACACGAGGTAGCCGGCAGGCAACTGTCACTTGACGGACCAATAGGGATAAAGCAATGAGTACCGCCTTCCCCGCTAGCATGTGTCTCCACCAATCACGAGGCGAGGTGAGTGCAGGTAACATACATGCACATGCACGCAATGCAATGCTTGGATAGTGTGGAGTTCATACACTGCACCTGTGAAGCTACTATTCAACTGGGATTCGAGTTAGCCGTGGACTGACAATTGCTACTCGATTGTAAGTTGTAAGGCGATTGTATTGCTATGATTTGTTGTGAATTGTAATGGAGTACTTATACACATAATATGATTGTTGTACTTGAATACAGATGTATAATAGAAAGTACCTACTTAAATGTACTTTAAAGACGAATGTATGTTCATGAAGTCTACTTGCATTATTAATCATAATAAATAATCCTTTCTCTTTAATGAGTTATAGGGCATCAATTATGTCTATTCCGTTAAAATTCATTTCCTTAGATTTTAATTGTAACCTACATTTTGTAGTACAAATATACCTATAAATAACCTCACCTTAAGTTTATATTTGTAAAAAAATGTGGCCAGCACATTACCTTCCGTCAGTTCTATGTATTTTGTACAAATTCCATACAGAAAGTTTCTATAAAATATTCTATATTTGCAGTAAAATTATAACACAAACATACTATGTCAATTGCACTTGCCACTGACATCTTTCAATTAAAATTTTATTAATATAATAACTGTTTCCATGGTTATATAGTATATCTGCTTGCTTTATTTTAACTCTATATCCATTGAGCATTAACTATAAAATGTAATTAATTCTTATAGAGAATAAAATATTCTAATCAAGTCTGCATATGGATGTAAAGAAGAGGAATGCATATATATATATAGGGTCCGGCAAAATGATCTCCCACATTTTACACCGCCCCGGTGCCCGAACAACTGAAGAGAAGCGGTATTTAGTGTATTTAGCTGATAGCGCGCGCTTTGCCATAGTTGTCATGAATTGGACGGGCGAGCATCGTACATTCATTATCGAAACTTTTATGAAAAATAACGAATCTGTGATTACAACGCAACGAACTTTTCGTACTCACTGCCGATCGATATCATGCTATGCAATTTTATGGAACCAAGACTTAGAGAACTTCAACATCCGGATGTGTGGTTCCAACAGGATGGAGCTACGGCTCATACGGCAAGAAGGTCCATGGACGCTTTAAGGGAAATGTTTCCAGGACGCGTAATCTCGTTACGTGGAGACATTGGATGGCCTGCGCGTTCACCCGATCTTGCCCCATGCGACTTTTTCCTTTGGGGCTATCTGAAAGCGAAGGTCTTTGAATACCATCCCCGAACGATTGACAAATTGAAAGCAGCAATACGCCAAGAAATTGCAGAAATATCGCCTCAAATGACTGCTCGAGTAATGGAAAACTTAAAAAATCAGCTTCGAATGTGTATCGAAAAAATCTGTTGTGGCCAGCACAATACCTCTCGCCACTTCCTTTTTTTGATTACATAAGTATAGGGCGCGAACGGTAATGTTACATTTTTGGGCTTGACAAGCAAATGTGTGGGCCCGTTTCAGAATGATAATTAGTAATTATGTACATAGATGTCAAATGTTAGAATTTTTCATTAAAAATTTCAAGATTTTCTAAATTTACGTAGTTAATTTATCACCAGGAGTTTAAAGTTTACTTGTATGCCTTAGATATTTAACATTTAATTCTGCTCCACATGGAATTGGAAAATCACTAAATTTAGAATGAGAAATTATGATATTTGACATCTATATACATAATTACTAGCTATCATTCTGACATGGGCCCCCATATCTGCTTGTCAAGGCCAACAAAATCATATGACTGCTCGCTCCCTATTGTATTTAACATTTCTTGTATACCTACACTCTACATCAAAAATTCTACTTACGCATATATCTATTCCATATATATTTAGATTGTTTAATTTTAAATTCATTTTTGATGAAGAAATTTTGTCCTCTTCTAATTTTTCGAAATGTTTCCAATTCTATTAATACATTAAGAAATAATATAATGTATGTACTTCCCAGAAAAAGTCTTCAGTAATGACTTCGGATTTCTGACACTGACATTATCTGTCAATTACAAACAAATTAAATTTTCAACTATTTTCCATGGCCATTCTTTCGGCTGTAAAATTTATTATAACAGATTATTTTACATACTATTTTTCTTCTATCTCTAAATCTATAGAATATATTGTAAAATATTTAAATGTATCAGAAAGAGAATTTATTTTTCTTTAATATTATCAAGAAAAAATTTCAAAAAATATTATTTAAAAGATTTTTTTTCAAGAATCTTCTACTTCCGGTTGTCCAATTGTTACCAAAACCTTTTCAGATCTTCCCATGAATGTCCGATTGGGAAATACGTAGTTAAAAAAATTTAAAGTCTTATAGTTTTTGAGTAACCGTCCTTCCAACATCCCACACACACACACACATACACACACACACATCCACACACACACACACACACACACACACACACACACAGACATCATCGTAAAAATGATAAAATCGGATTGTAGGGACCTTAAAACGTGCTTATTCAATAAAATCTGGATATGCGATTTTTAGCATGAATGCAATACCTCTCTTAGCGAGAGGTAAAAAATGGTCGCCACTTGGACGCTGTTATTTTCAAAACTTAATGAAAACAAATGGCATAGCATACATTTCCATTTAATAAAAAAAATCTAAATAGCATTTACAATGTCGTTTTTATTAAAGATTAAAATGTGGGAGATCATTTTGCCTGACCCTGTAGGTATATACTCTAAATATAGAATTTTGAAACATAACGTTCTAAAAATGCGAACATTTTTTAATTAGCCTGCACCGAGTAAATTTAATTTAAAGTCAAGGTAAAAATACATCTACGCATTTATTTTTTTAAATATTCGCGTATTTACTAGATTAATTTATACAGAGCTTTTAAATTAAGTACGTTTATTCGGTGTCTAAATTTTTAAAAAATTGGCATCAAAAAATGCAGCATTTTATATTTTAATATTACTCCTATATGCATATAAAATACGCTGTAAAATTTTAAAGGTACAAGATAATATTTGAAAATAATTATTTTCTGCGTTAAATAGCTACATCAAAGATTGCTTGGGACCCCGGATATAATTTATTAAGTTTTCAGATCTTATAATTTTCTATTGGCACTATTTGCAAGACTTTCTACTAAAAATAAATTTAAAAAACCACAAACTTTACAAGTTTGCATAAAATGTGATAACACCGAATTTTATAATTTATAGTTAGGTATATACGTTAACTAATAGAAAATCGCAATTTTCATTAAAATGAAATTTATTATTTTATTTATATACCTAACAAATGAAGTAGATGTAGTGAAAACTTTTTGTACACACGAAAAATGTACCTATTTTAATAAACCGCACGGACATTGACATTTGTGCAAAAAAGTGGTTAACTTTTTATCTCATTTGAAATCAGTATAACGTGATTATCTTTAAGAAAATGTATAAAAAAGATTATAACAGTCCGAGTTTTATAGGAGTGAGTTTCGTGCGTTAGGTTATGTTAAAGAACGTTAGATTATGTTACAATGAATTTAGAAAAATTCTATAATAAAAAAAATCTGATGTGGACACCACATGACTTCCTTGTACGATTATTAAACTATACATATTTTTTTAATAATTAAATTACAAAATATTGACAGGCTTAAGCCAAGCCCGAGAAATATTTTGATATAGAACAAAAAATAATTCATTTACTACTATCATTTTTAAATTAACATTACCTAATCTAACCCGGTTCTTTTTAAAGAGAGTTGATTACAACAAAGAAATATTTGATTACAACAATGAATATGACTAATTTCACAATAAAAATATATTTGTTATTGTACGAATCATAAAATTGCACGTATTTAACGTAATTTGACATGAACTTTTTTTTTATTTTTTTGTCCTAATCCATAGCAAGCTTTATTACAAAAACAAAAAAGTACATAATTTTTAAATTTACATATCTCGCTTATACATAGGGCTAATTTAATAATACTTGATGTGCTAGACGCAGAAATTAATTCTCTAAAACTTTTATTTGAAGCATTTATTTCTAAGATCAAAATAAAATCATTTTATTCAAGAAAAGCTGTTAACAACTTCAAGTAATGTATCACTTCCGGTTAGCCTATTTAACCAATATCTATTATGTTATTTCGATTGACATAAAAGTCTTGTACACCAAATTTGAAAAGTTTTGGATTATATTTTAAAACAGTTTTTCATTAAAATCTATTATAGGCTTCATGTAAAGTGCCACTTCTGGAAATTGTGTAATAACCAGAAAGGGAGGTGCACAACTAGATGTTATAGGAGTCCTAAATACAAAATTTTAACTTTCTACGACTTACCGTTTTTGAGTTCTGCGAGATACGTATGTACGGACGTACGTACGTACAGACGTCACGACGAAATTAGTCAAAATGGATTCAGGGATGATCAAAATGGATATTGCCGCTGAAATCTGAAAACCGAAATTTTTCGCGATTACAATACTTCCTTTATTTACGTACAAGGAAGTAACAAGTGCAAAATAAATATAACCCAAGTTACACGGGATTATTGCCGAAAGTTAATGTCCAGGGAGTACTTATTCAGGAATAAATGAAAGTTCATTTATCCAAATTCACTAGAAATTATTTCTGTTTAGAATATTTAATATAATTTACTTTTGATAAAAATCAAAAACTGTGACAGAAATAGAAGCGAAAAGAACAAGCTAATCCATTTTTCACTCATTTGATTACAGCACTCGACTTTGTCCCGGGCAGAAACTATTTATTTATTTCGTGAGAAACAAGTGCCATCCTACAACGAATACGTAATTCAATTTCTATGATTGCATTTCTTGTTTTAAAAGAACTTATATTTTTATTCAGAATAATGGTTTCATATTTATATTTCTCTTTTCTATATTATTTTTTCATAACACATAAAATATTTCTAATTTCACGTCTAATTAATTTAAATATTACATATTACACCTTTTAGACTATCAAGATAAAGTCTATCACACTTTGTTTAACCTAAACCGCTAAGAGAAGAAAATCGTTCACAAAAACAAAGAGCAAAATTCCGGGATGGTACAGTAACTCGGGCTGAATGTATTATTATAATATTATATTATAATCCACATACGTAAACATGCATATTAAACATATAGTCGCGGGTAATAACACAGGCTGCCAGATGGCACGGAGGGGGAGGGGAAAGCAGAAGATGCTGGGTCGATAAAAACCTCTGCCATATAATTATGTATGTATATACACATATTTAGCCATAAGCATTCAGATAGCCATTTATCTTTAATACATAATTGATAGCTACGTTTGCCCGATAGAATTTTAAAAATTTATATTCTAATGTCCCTATAAAAGACACAAGGAGAGCCAAATTACAATACTTATCTTCTGTAAGTACTTAGCCCGTCATGATATATTAGGAACGTGGCTACTGGTACTAGTTGCAGGTAATTCTATAACGTTTTATTATCAATTTCATGACTAAATTGCCATTTATCAATCATTCATCAAAGAATGGAAATTTATTTATAATGGACAAACCATGTTCAATAAATTATTAATTTCAATGTGACAACAGGAAAATAAATAAATGAACAGTATACTTCAATATCTACAAACAATTATTATGTATAATAAGATATACAGTGTAGTGAAACTTTTTATTTGTAATTTTTTATGTACTTAATTATTATGATTACATTACTAACGTCAAACACGGCTGTTTTCAGCCCTATTCATAGTAAAGAAGATAGTCCTGTATCAAAGGCGATCTAAGTAATCCTACGTTAGTACGGACTAAACATAAACATAAAGTTCGTACTACTTTAGTCCGGTATTAACTAATACGCCGTTAATACCATGCATGAACAAATTCAAAATACATCGCGCCGCTGACTTTTCCAAATGTCTGTAATACATGTAACATAAATTGACATTGCCAGTAAATTGATGCTATTTTTTATTCGTGGAACATAATTTTAACTATAATCAGAACTTTTTCAAGTCACGTGACTTTCAATCATTCTGGGTCACACTTGAACTTGCAATTCAATAAAATAAAAACATAAATATCCCTAGTATTCCATATTTGAACAGAAAATCAAATTCATTTCATAAATTTAGGGAGAAGTCGACACAAAAACATCTTGTGTATCACACGTCCAGAAACTGCTTTACGAGTGCTCGTATTTAAAGACCTCGCATCCGGCTCGGCCTGTCAAAATACAATTCACACTCGCAATGCAATTTCTAAGCTAGTGATACAAATAACTATTAAACAATATTTAAAATAAAATAGGTGAAGTGCAAAAAAAGTTAAAATAATATATTTGAAATTTACATTCCTATACATGACAATGAATCATTGTAATCATATGTAACCTTTTATACTTCCTTGTTTAAAGCCCCTATAATACGATTAAAAATTTATTAGCAATCGAGGTTACCATATTATTTCTATAATCGAGCAAAAAGTTGACATCTACATTTAACTTTAATAGTTGTGTTTGATAGCGCAACCAAAATATTTTATAATTTGTATAAATACTTTTGTTAAATATTTGTTCGTAAAAAGATACACGTATTGTATAGAACGTTTGCAAATGTCTGTTTAATACACCAAACATATTTCGTGTACATAGTGCACAATAACTATTTTTGTAGCAAGTGCGGGAAATTCTAAAACGAATTCAAGTTTTCGAAACGGGCGTAACGGGTTTTGGAAATTGTCTGGAGTTTCAGAAGAACGTTTTCTTCATGTGCTTTAAAAAAAAAAAATGTATTCTATATTTCTAACATATAATCTACTATTTGGGCGGCGATGCATAGTATTTTTAAAAAATCACGACAGTTGCTTTCATGACTACAAAACAAAACATGTGTTGCAAACAATATTTTTCTGCAATCATCTACAACAATAAGAAATATTTTGAGTTTGAGAATACTTATTTCCCGCACGATAGTGCGAAATAAACAGTGTTATGGTTGTATAAACGTAAACGATGAAAAAGATAATGACTTCTCAAAATGAGATCAATACACAAAACATGGACTTTTTTTGACAGTTGCAGATTGTTGCACAGAATTGTCATCTCTGGCTAAATTGTCTGTTAATTTAACTGTCAGTTAAAAGAAAATTATAGCATCGATATTGTATCAATTTTTGATGCGACATTTTCCTTATAATTGACAGTGTCACCAGAGATGTAAATACAGGCCTTTATTTTTACCTTCCGTCACCTTTAAGTAAGGAAGGTATTGTCTTTGGTTAGAAAATTCAATGATGAGTTTTTAGTGAATAAGCATGCTTTAGGGTCCCTCTAATACGATTTTACCATTTTTACGATGATGTCTGTATTTATGTATGTGGGTGTCTGTGTGTGTATGTGACGAAAGTTTCGGATCGCATAACTTCAATACCACGATTCCAAAAATTATATTTGTTTCATATTCCTCAAGTTTACATCCAGAACAACAACTAATTAGATTTTGGTTGTAATTGGTGAACCGGAAGTAGCCTCATTTTAAGATTTAACAGTTAAATTTGATTTATTGACATTTAACGTTATTATAACTTAAAGAATATATTATTCTCTACACGATTTGATTGCATTTTATACTTCATATTCAATAGATATAGAGTTAAAGAATTTTAAAGAAATTAAATTTTATAAATCAGCCAGCTATGCAAAACATGGAAACTACTAATTCATGTAATTCAAATTGACAGATGTCAGTATAAATAAAAAGTAAATTAATGAGGCAGAGATGAGGATGTTGAAGTAGATGTTGGGGAAGACACGGAAAAATAGGTAAGGAAATAACTCTTGTAGAAAGATACAAGAGAGATGATTACATTGGTTTGTACATGTCATGAGGAGAAATGATGAATTATATTTGAACAAGAATGAAGTAGTTTAGTAATAAAAGGTTGAAGAAACAGAGGAAGACCAAAGATAAGATGGAAGGACTGTATTGCGGAAGACTTGAGAGAAAAAGAACTGAATGAGAACGATACGCAAAAATAGCGACCCCTAACGAATGGGAAAAGCTAAAGAGGAAGAAGATGTCAGTGTCAGGTGCAATTTGAATAGTTTGTTTATGAAAAAACTTTACTGGAGATTTAGAATCTTTTACAAGAAAAATTATGTATGGATTTTGTACATTATACACAGAATTGACGGAAGGTATTGTGCTGGACACACCGTATTTTTCTTTTGTTGTAATATAATTTTACTATAAAAAAATATTAAATTATACACATTTATTATTATTAAAAACATTTCTACAATAATTATTTGATTGAAATCCAATATTTTGTTCGTTCTACGTTCAAAGAGTATGTCTGATTTTTTTTTTCTCTTCGAGAACTTTTGAGGCCTGCTGAATGCTCAACATAATTATCAAATATAATTTAAGCTTAGTAAATACCGTAACATACAGTACTTTGTTATACTATTGTTCAACATTGTCATCACAAAATTTAAACACCGCCAACATGCAACTAAACATTAATTGATGTTATCTTTAAAATATCTAAATAAAAATTACATGTTAAAATAAATTTCATGTTCGTCGTTTTTATCCTACAAAAAATTTTGTGTAATAAAGTTTTTGTTCAGACTTAGCATGCACACGAAAATTAATTGACTTACTTTGTAATTATTTTATAAATAACTATATTGATTAACAAACAACAGGGCGAAAAGTTTTTGTCAAAAAATAGTGGAAAAAGTAAAAGAAAATTGCTTTATTAGGTTAACTACCCGTAGTTTGTAAATTTATCTAAAATCTAAACGCAATAATCAAAATAAAATAAACTGCTGTAACGCAAACATTATTTTGATGAATGCAGTTTGGCCTATCTACATTATGAAGTATTCCACTTTTATTATAGTAAGTACCTGCTTATATTAGCTGTTATAAAATACAAAATGGATATTTTATATAAACCTGGGTAAATTTCTCAATATAGTGTAGAATATGTGTTAACAAATACTCGAAATCTAAGTCATACAGCATTTATTATTACAAAATCAGCATTTCGTTATACACTTATTCAATTATACATTTCTTATACACATTTTCTTTCGGGTCTATAAATATTCAAAAACAAAAAAACAATTTAGTACATTAACATTAACGTGACACACTAAGGCCCGGTTGTTCTACCGTTTTAACTAGGGAATACGATTTTTGGGTTGCTCCATGATTTTTTATTCTCCGGATAGCTAACTGGCAGATTGCTATCAGAATGATTAAAATTGTGTTAGGGTAGAGTTATTTTTGAAAAATTGGCAACATGGCTGACACAATTTTAATAAAAATTTGGTTACCTTTTCGTTTGTCTGTGTTTTGGTGCAGTTGTAGTTTAAACCACACTTTGAAAATTATAGATAAAGAGAAAGAGCAAATATAAAAATCTGATGTGGCCAGCACATAACCTCTCGCCGTATATTTTACCTGGCTGTATGCATAAAGCAAAGAATATTTTTATAAATACAAATAATATATTCATATAAATCTATGACGTATAAACTTCTTTATTATTCAATAATAGCATGTCTCAACATGAAGATATTTTACCATAAATTATGTTACAATAAATTACAAAGTAGAGTTTACCATATATAAATATTAGGCTGGTAACTGCAATTTTCAATTCGAACAACGTTGTTTACTTTCTCTTCATATTCTTCTAGTAAAAACATTAATTTTGGGCGGTCTAAAATGTATATATGGATTGTGCATCTATTCTTACATATCTTCTTTTACATTTTATTTTTTCATACATGTTATATCTAAATAACACTAATTCCCTTTAATAAAGTGACGGATAGATTGCACTCCGATTATTCTTATATCGATGTGTAATTTTGTCAATATTTACAACTTACTTGAGAAGAATTTGATAGCTTTTTCGCAATTCAAAGTTACTCTAGTCTATATAGTACTGGTGTACATTGTCCCATAATGTTTGAAACAAATTTAAGTCCTTCAACCTAGACTTGTCATCTCCATAATAGTCACAGATCAAGAACTAAGGGATTCTCCAAGTACATTTTTCTTTCATTACTCATTATTTCTGACACTGACATTTATCTGTCAGTTACAAATAATTTAAATTATCAACTATTTTTCATGGCATTCTTTCGGCTGTCAAATTTATTACAACAGATTATTTTATATATTATACTTCTTTTATCTCTAAATCTATGGAATATATAATAAAATATTTAAATGTATCAGATAGAGAATTTAATTTTCTTTAATATTACCACGAAAAATTTTCAAAAAATAATATTTAGAAGATTTTTTTTCAAGAATCTTCTACTTCCGGTTGTCCAATTATTACCAAAACCTTTTCAGATCTTCCCATGAATGTCCGATTGGGAAATACGTTGTTAAACAAATTTTAAGTCTTATAGTTTTTGAGTAACCGTCCTTCCAACATCCCACAAACACACACACACACACACACACATCCACACATACACACACACACACACACACACACACACACACACACACACACACACACACAGACATCATCGTAAAAATGTTAAAATCGGATTGTAGGGACCTTAAAACGTGCTTATTCAATAAAATCTGGATATGCGATTTTTAGCATGAATGCAATACCTCTCTTAGCGAGAGGTAAAAATATAATTGAGTCCAGGAAGACAGATTCCGTCCCTTGGAAAGATAAAAGACATCATCTGGAATCAATTAGAAAATTATTTTAGTTTTAGTTGTGGCCAGTACGCCAGTATCCACGATATACACCCTGTTGCATAAAATCGTATAGCTATCAACAACTGGCATATCGTAGGTACAGCGTGATTCGTGATTCAGAAAAACAAATGTAGAAAATAAGTGTTTATTTCTCAAATTATGCTTTCTTTAAAGTTATCAAATAGATAAGATCAATATTTGGCCTTCAATTTTATCTAACAAATAAAGAACTGTATTCTTTGACATTCGAAACCTCAAAAAATTCGGAATCATCCCATTTTTCAAAATTATTACATCTATCTCGTACTGTATACTGTTTTCGAAAATTAATATTATTAAAAATGAAATCCAATACTTCATCATCACCGTTGTACTGATTTATTATAATAATTATTAATATTAACAAACAGCTTATATCATCAAAACAACACAAACATTCCATACCATATGATCCGTTTCTCTTCACTTCGTGTTTCCATTCGTGTGCACTCGGTACAATATTCTTTGGATAAAACTCTTAACTGGTAGTTTGACTGACTGTTAGTTATCCTGCCGTTAACTGAAATTTATCTTACTGGTAACTTTTAACCATAAGTGGAACAACGCAAACTGAAGTTATCAATAGAATAAATTTTAACCGAATGTTTAACTATAGATGAAACAACCGGCCCTAAGTTGTGGTTATTTTAATAAAAATAAACATCTAATGTCCAATTTTCGTAATTTAGGGAATGAGTGATTTAATATCAAAAAGAATCCTTCAGTATTAGGCAGTGGTCACACTGTGTAGAATGCAATCAACCAACCAAGGTCGATTGTTGCAAATCAATAACGATCGACCGAAATTTTAGTAGAAACTTAAATTGAAAGAAAATTATTTTTTTCTTACACTGAAAGGCCTCAAATATATGTTTTTCATAAATATTTAAATAAATGACAAACCTTATGAGTTTTGGTTTTTAAAATTAGAGAAATTTCCTTCCATAATTTATCCATTGTCATTCAATTATTACTGTATTCTGATGTACTTTGATTATATAATTCTATATTATGTTTTACACAGTTTTTCAACTATGGTCTATTTCATCAACTGTTCACATTTCCGTCATGATACTAATAGTATTGTAGCGCGCGTCGCCCCGACGCGTCGAATGCTTGCGCCGCCACTGGTAGCATGTTCTCGAGCGATGACGTAATTCCCCGCGGGGGAAACCCATACGCGTTTAGACTGGTTAATTACATCCGGTGGAGTGATTCCTTTGTATTCGATGATTACCGCGTCGGAAAGTTCCAGAAGGCCACTGGGCTGTATAAATACCGTCCGAAGGACAGCAGAGAAATAGTCTGATATATAGAAGCAACAAGCAATAAAGTTGGTGATATAAATAAACAGTCTACGAATTGTTAACATAAATAAATGTAGTTATATAAATAAATGTAGTGATATAAATATTGTGTAAAATATTAATCTTAGTGTTTAAGTATTTAATAATATTCTTAGTGTTTATAATTATTTAATCATAGTGTTAGTTACTCTTATTCTCTTTTTAATATTCATCTTAATTATTTATCGTCTAATAAACGTATTATATTAATCAATAACATTTCTCTGATTTTTACACTTTACCCATATAAATAAAACGTTATAATATCGATGTGGCTGTAATATTCTGCCAATTTTTTTAACCTGTACACAAATTCCAAAACAGTTAAGTTGGTATGAAAAATATGAGAAAACTGAGCATACGTAAATACATCAACCGCTGTCGATCGACTAGAAAATCAAACATGTTTGATATATCAAATCACTCGTCAATGTTCGACATCGTTCGATCATAGTTAATGCATGCAGTGTGGCTATTCCCATAAGCTAGAGTTAGTTTAATTTTTAATCGATCGCAATCAATCGGCGTCAGTTGATCTCACTTGTCCAGTGTGACCACTGCTTTAATAATACCAAGAGTACTGTTCTATGAAACTTGACATCATTTTCCATTATACTCCATTTCACGTAAGAAAACAGCGTTGGTTTAGAGAGCGATATAAATTCTATCCTTTCGTTGATCAGAATGCAAACCTAGTACACAAAAACGAAATAAATACAACCTGTCAGTTGTCAGTTACCAAATAAAACCTGCAGAATTAAGTGATGTTAAACAATGTTTTGTTGTCATTTTTAATATTCAGGTCTTGTGCATTTTTATTGATAAAAATATTTATTACCTATTGACAAAGTTTAGTTTCACGAATTTAAATTATTTATTTAATGCATGTAAAAACGGTGGGCTCTCAAGCGACATCTACTTCACACATCTACTCTATTCCAAATTCTTATTAGTTTCCTCTGCAATTGCCTTTTTGAAATCCGAAATCCATTTTCAAGTAAATGAATGCAGAAAATAACAACGAAAGTAAACTTAATAATACTTCTTTGAATTTATCATGACACACCATTTAGAAATCACATGCGTTTGCTTCAAAATGAAGGATATATTGAATAGGATGCCAGTGGCAAGTGGCAATCAAATCTTACACTGTACTGTACTTACGTAAAATCTTCAAGATTTTACTACCATGTTTACATTTGTTATTATTGCAATACGTATTTTAGTTTTAGATTTACACTGGTTCAATGGACGCTGATTTCTAGGTTGTTTATTTCGAAAATCAACATTGAATGCTTGCTTTGATTTTTAGTATCTTCCTGTATAAAGGGGTGATTTGAATACCAGGGTAAGTGCCCGCGGTCCACCTCCATCAGATACTCGGGTGGGAGGCACCTGGTCCAGAGCGCGCGTTTTTACTGGCCCTAATCACAATAATCAGGGCCAGGACAGCCGCGGGCTGTCAGCGTATTAGGTGTAAATACATATTATTATTTATTTACATCGCCGTATCGAGATACTGTACCGTTTTGTTTCTCGTTCACTATATACACTACCCGGCCTGGCTTCGAACACAGCTGCATTGTCTTTCAAATTATGCAAGGCGAGCGCCAGTGGCGTACATAAAATGATGGGGAGGTAATGTGACAGGTTATGGATGTTGCATGATGAATATTGTGTTAAAAGATGGGAAATATTATTTTAGATGAAATACCTACTTGTATATAACTGCTTACACCTACAAGGGATGTTTAACGACTAAGAGTATGCTAAGTAACAGATCAGAAAATGAACTGTGATTAGTGTCTCTACGTTAATTCAATAATTTGCAATAATTTTGAAGTTTAGAATTCTCGTGTTCACTGACTTTTTTGGGAGATAGTACCACTGAACTCAATACATTACATATTGTTTTATACATTCTGAATTAAAAATGTATTTTCATTAACAAAAAATGTCAAATAGGTAGGTTCCTTAGTGCACTTTCGATATATATTAAATATTTCATCACGGCATATTACCCATTGCTGGGTGTGCCAATCTGCTTCATACACAGATATCGGTAATGATGGAATATTTGCACCTTGCGGGCGCTTACCAGGCGTCACCTCACGGGCACTCATTGCTGGCGTAGAGAGTGCGCCACAGGGGTCAATTTTGTGCCATTAAAATGCGATGTAATTTTTGGCGTCGGTCGGAATCGAACCCGGGTCCCCAGATTCACGAAAATATGATACCACGCCAGACTCCATGCGTTGGTATGAAAGTGAAAGATATATTGAATGACTTAGGCTGTCCATGACACTCAAACCTTATTATTTGTTATTATTTATTAAATTGCTTATATTAACAATGCAGTTTGCCAATTAATCACACAAAAGCTATTTTAACATTTATATATTTTTATAAGTATTAAAAAAAGATCAATTTATGTGGCTCACTCCAATTATTAGCAAAGTCCAGTGATTGAGAACAAAATATTTGAAAAAAATATTACGGCTTAACGAATAACAATAAAGACATTTCTAAAACTAGAAATCGCTTTCAGTTTTTTTTTTTCGTTTAAAAACCCATCAACAGGATTAAATTCCAATTACAGAGTGAGTTCACATCACAAACATCCATGCCTTAGTGGGATTCGAACCCAGAACCCCGAACCATGACTAAGGACCGTTGCTCTAAGCAGCCGCAGCCGACACACACAGTTTAGATGAAGATTTATAAAAAAAAATAAAAAATGAAATAGTGGAACACCATAAAGAACAAGATGTTCCCAAATTTTTGACACGTATTCATGAATTTGCTTCAGCGTTAAGCCATTTTTGTGCATTTTTAAACATATGAAATATGTTTTTCTTACTAGGTACTACTTAAAGTTCATTTACGTTAATGTAGCATAAATATTTTGAAATCTGCATGCTGCAGTTGGTATATCCCGCCTTCGACGAATCTTCTGTTCCTTTGGCTTTGTTTTGTTTTTAATAAACGCCGTGTCCGATTTTATCAATGTATTGTGAACGATGTGGAATGTTTTAAAAATGCTAACTATTACATAATTGACATTTTTATTTAATCGTTTACCGATACTGTAAATATTTGCCAAAACAAGCGGAATGCTAATTTATCACCAGCAACTGATACACACCCTGAGATTATCTGATTGAATCGCTGGACTGATCTAGAAGCAGCGATTTCACGGTCTTAATTTACTTCTTCCTACTAGATTATTATTTACATTCATTATCATCATTTATTTCGTCATCAAATTATCTATTATACTTTTAAAAAATCTGTTGTGGCCAGCACAATACCTTCCGTCAATCCTGTATATAATGTATAAATTCCATACATAATTTTTCTTGCAAAAGATTCGAAATTTCCAGTAAAATTATTTCATAAACAAACTATTCAAATTGCACTTGACACTGACATCTTCTTCTTTAGCTTTTCCCATTCGTTAGGGGTCGCTAGTTTTGCGTGTCGTTCTCATTCAGGTCCTTTTCTCTCAAGTCTTCTACAATACAGTCCATCCATCTTATTTTGGTCTTCCTCTGTTTCTTCAACCTCCTATTAGTTATGTTCAAACCAATGTACTCGTCTTTCTTGTATCTTTTTAGAAACTTGTAACACTAGAGTTATTTTCTTACCGTATCTTTCCGCGTGTTCCCCTACATCTACTTCAACATCCTCATCTCTGCCACATTAATTTATTTTTATTGATACTGACATCTGTCAATTTGAATTATATGAATATAGTAGTAGTTTCCATATTTAGCATAGCTGGCTGAATTATAAAATTTAATTTTTTTAAAATTCTTTAACTATGTATCTATTGAATATGAAGTATAAAATGTAATCAAATCGTATAGAGAAAAATATATTCTTTAATTTATAATAACATTAAATGCCAATAAATCAAATTTAACTGTTAAATCTTCAAATGAGGCTACTTCCGGTTCACCAATTATAACCAAAATCTAATCACTTGTTCTTCTGGATGTAAACTTGAGGAATACGAAAAAAATATAATTTTTGGAATCGTGGTATTGCAGTAATGGGAACCGAAACTTTTGTCACACACACACAGACACACACACAGACACACAGACATACATACATACATACATACATACATACATACATACAGACATCATCGTAAAAATGGTAAAATCGTATTATAGGGACCCTAAAACATGCTTATTCATTAAAAACTCATCATTGAATTTTTTGACCAAAGACAATACCTGCCTTACCTAAAGGTAACGGAAGGTAAAAACATTCTCATCTTTTATAGTAAAGCCAAGTAATAAGTAACATATTAATATATAGAAAAATCCTTTATTAAAGAAATATATTAACGATTGATTTTATATTAATAAATTAACCAATGGTACAACCGTTAAATAATTAATATCGAAATTTTAAGTGTCATACTAACCTATTTTTTTATGTACCTAATGAATTAATTATGTTTTCTCCAATTTAATGAAATATGAACAACAGAAAGATATAATAACTAACAAACGCGTGTATTTACAGTATATTTTGTAACTTACAGTAAAATTTTTGAAAGATGTCCGATCAAGGGCACCTATATCACGAACGAATTAACAAATAGGCATACATTTATCTCTTTCTTTTGCAAAGGTTGTAAGAGTGTGTGATAAGGATGGATATAACACGCTTGTCTTTCAAAAATTCATATTGTTTCGACTAAGTTAGGACATTCCATTTATAAACGATGCTCGTTGTTGATAATACTATCGCTGTAACGTAAGTTTATTTATTAATTCAGATACATTACCTGGATTCATAGCCGTACGTATAACGTTATATTCTGTCAGAGTCACTGACACTGACATTGTGTCAGTATCTTATTTTTAACATATTTGGTTTTACATTTGCTTATAAACTTACTAGTTGACTTATTTTTGTATTTTGAATGCTTTTCCTGTAATATATATATTTATAATAATAAAATAACAGTAGTATCTTACGTACCCTTATAAAAACTAATCAAACGACACTGCTGAATTTGTCATGATGGGCGGAGCAAAATCTGAATTCATACAATTCGTAGACGACCTTGATCGGACATCTTTCAAAAATTTTACTG
This sequence comes from Harpalus rufipes, assembly GCA_951394225.1. Classification (NCBI taxonomy): domain Eukaryota; kingdom Metazoa; phylum Arthropoda; class Insecta; order Coleoptera; family Carabidae; genus Harpalus; species Harpalus rufipes. Next base: position 14,621,548 of record OX596274.1, read on the forward strand.
TAACTGCGGTGATCAATTAAGTTCTGGTTAAGTGTTCCATAATGTAGCAAAATTGTTATTTATGCAACAAGAGCGTAAACACAATCTTTATGACATGAAATCAATTATTTCGTGACGAGGCTTGCCGATTCACGAAAATTATTGACCGAATGTCATAAAGATTGTTTACACTTGTTACATGCAATTTGTTTTATTACATGTAACTCAAATTAGAAATTTGACAGACGAACAGACGACAATTTGAACACACCAAATATCGAGTTCACATTTGACAGATAACATATCTGAAGTTGAATACTGTAGTTCTGTCAGTATTACCAACATGAATATATAGAAAAAACTAAATTTAGGTAAGGCAATTTAAATGCGAAACGTGTATTGATGGTGGTAGCTCTGTAATGTTTGTAAATAAAATAAAATACGAAAATCGTTTACACATTGTGTGCAGTGTGTATCTACCTTACACATCGGAGTATAATGTGACGTGCGGCCCTGAGTTACGAGTATACGAGCGCCGCTACTGAAAGAAGGTTCCCGAGCGATGATGTATCCCCTCGCCGGAATTACCCAGATGATGCAATCCCCGACGACGGAATAACCCATACGCGTTGAGAAATGTTAATTACGCCGTTGACCTAATTATTTTGTATGCAATGTCACTGTCGCGTCAAAGGGTTGTAGAAGGATATAGGGTATAAATACCGTCGAAAAGCATTTAATAATATTCATAGTGTTTATAATTATTTAATCATAATGTTAGTTACTTTTATCATCTTGTTAATATTTAATCAAATTATTTATCGTTTAATAAATGTATTATTTTAACTAATAATATTTCCCGATTATTTACACTTCACCCATATAAATAAAACGTTACAATAAAAACATAATTTCAGGATCCCGGTTCCATTTCGGAATGTGGTTCCTGAAAGTTTTGGTTACTTTTTCGTGACAATAACGACCATAATATTTTATGGTTGTTGTGGTCATTTTCTTATAATATAATAAATAAAATTGTATAAATATATAATTAGTATTAATATATACTGATATATACTTATATAGTATAAAATAGACAAATAGAGATGTCACTTATAAGATAACATTTCCTATAAAATGTCAATATTTACCGACTTCCATTTTACAGAATAATATACTGTTGTTTAACTGTTAACAAAATGTGACACAAATTAACCAAAATGTCACAACCACAACCACTTTTCAGTAACCATAACCTGACAACGTGAAACACAAGAAAACTGTAACCACGGTCGTGGTTAATTTACGGAATATATTATTAATAATCGGTGATTAATAATGTCAACAATTAAAGGGTGAGCATATAGCAAATGGCTCTATGATTTTTATTAATTATGTATACGTATAATTTGATTCTACCCGACTTTTTGCAGTCCATTTTTTCCAATGGATTTATTTTTCACTAATTCTTTTTTCCAATACTCCTTTTTCCACTTATTCTTTTTTTCCAATATTTTTTTCAACTAAATCTTTTTTCCAAGTTGTGTAACATAACCTAACAATTATTAGTTTTTTTTAGCCTATAGTTGTTTAAAATATGATTTTTTCGCATACATATTTTTAAACAAATACTAACAATAACAATAACCTAACGCACAAAACTCAATTTGACGAAACTCGGGTGGTTACATTTTATAGTCAATCAAGTGACATTTTGCGAGCAACTTCAGATTTGACCGTAAAGTCGAGTTTAACCAATATTTTAAACATGTCCTTGTAAAATACAATTGTAAAATAATAAAAGAAAATTGTGGAAAACAAATATTGGAAAAAGAAATTAGTGGAAAAAAGGAGCGGCAAAAATGGAATGGAGAAATTGGAGTGGAAAAAGTGCCTCCTACCGTATAAATTTATTACCGGAAAGAACTACGTTTTGTTAAACCCATATTACAAGTAAATAACAAAAAACTTACCAATCTTGCAAGTCTTCTCTATATTTGACGGTAACTCCATTATTTTCTGTAACAAAGCAAAAGAATTTTTATATACATATACAACGTGAAATAAAGCAACAATTTTTTTTATCTTTATTCTCAAAATTCTGAAAAATCTGATCTTACAAATCTGTAAGAAACTAACAAAACGCATTTATTTTTGAAAATAAGTAAATTTCTGGATTTTTGAGTTTTGAATGCTTTTATTGTAACTTATATTTTTATAACAATAAAATAACAGTAGTATCTTGTGTACCCTCTTAAAAACTAAGTAAACGACACTACTGAATTTGACAGAATGGGCGGAGCTAAAATCTTAATTCATACAATTCGTAGATGACCTTGATCGGACATCTATAAAAGTTTTACTGTAATGTATTTAAGTTAACAAATATAAAACGGCGGGAGGATTCATGCTGGCCATATCAGATTTTTAAAATAATAATAAGAAAATGGCATAACCCTAAAAACAAACATTAAAAAGTCTACTTTTAATAGTAGAAAAATTATTTTTGTATTAATGAACAAATCATAGGTATTAAGATGAATATGTATAATAATTTTGCACAAAAGAAAATTACCATCTAAATGTCATCATGGCCCACAGAAAACACCTTATGACTTCTTTATAGACTGTGTGTGTCTCTAGTTTCATCATAAATGTCTCTCGCGTCCGTCGTACGCGCGTGAAAAACAACGACAATCGACAACACGAAATTCAAATGAACAAATGAATCCGAATAACAAATGAGTTATGGAGCTGTCATACCGGGAATTTCACGAAAAAAGAGGGAAGCAAAACAAAGGCTCGGTGTGGAAGAGAAAGACAGCGTCCTCTGGTCGACACAGTAAATCATAGTGAAGCTTGGGCCTCCGGTGTGGCGGCCGCATGAGCGGCCTGCAGAATGAGGTGGGTAGTTGCTATGCCAAGGGGCTGCCTTCGACTGCTCAGGGTTCGAAGAAGAAGATGCTACAGTACTGATAGGGACACGAGACGAGATGGGATAACAGGGTGTTTGTATGCCGGATGTGTACCTACCATGTTTCCCGTTTACAAACGGTGGACTATTGAATGGTTTGGTGGATTTTATTGTCTTATAATGAGAAAAAATGTTAATGTTCACGAGAGGATGTAGTAATGGTGTGAAAATAAAATGAGGTTTTCAAAGATGAGGGAGTTTTGAAGTTTTTTATTACCTTCGTATCGAATCTGTTTCTTCTCCACGTACTTAGTTATCAGTACAGTAAGCACTTTTTATTGTTAAAATATACCGAAATTAGAAATGAATGGGCTTGGCTCGACTTGTTTGAAAAATCTTGAAATGATAAAATGAAGTTTTCAAAGATGAGCGAATTTTAGTTTTTTATCGCCACTGCACAAACTCTTGTTTTTCCATCCTCAAATTTGTATTCCGTACATAATAATGTTTTTACTTCCTTGTACGTAAGTAAATGAAGTATTGTAATCGCGAAAAATTTCGGTTTTTAGATTTCAGCGGAAATATCCATTTTGATCATCCCTGAATCCATTTTGACTAATTTCGTCGTGACGTCTGTACGTACGTACGTACATACGTACGTCCATACGTCCGTACGTACGTACGTATCTCGCATAACTCAAAAACGGTATTATTAAATTAGTCCTATGTAGAAGCGAGATATGTAAATTTAGAAATTATGTACTTTTTTGTTTTTGTAATAAAGCTTGCTATGGAATAGGACAAAAAAAAAAGTTCATGTCAAATTACGTTAAATACGTGCTATTTTATGATTCGTACAATACCAAATATTATATTTTTATTGTGAAATTAGTCATATTCATTGTTGTAATCAAATATTTCTTTGTTGTAATCAACTCTCTTTAAAAAGAACCGGGTTAGATTAATGTTAATTTAAAAATGATAGTAGTAAATGAATTATTTTTTGTTCTATATTAAAATATTTCTCGGGCTTGGCTTAAGCCTGTCAATATTTTGTAATTTAATTATTAAAAAATCTGTTGTGGCCAGCACAATACCTCTCGCCACTTCCTTTTTTTTGGTTACATAAGTATAGGGCACGAACAGTCATGTTACATTGTTGGCCTCAACAAGCAGATGTGGGGGCCCATTTCAGAATGATAATTAGTAATTATGTACATAGATGTCAAATGTCAGAATTTTTCATTAAAAATTTCAAGATTTTCTAATTTGTCACCAGGAGTGTGGAATTTATTTGTCGAGGAAAATAAACCACATAGAATTTGAAAATCTGACATGGGCCCCATATCTGCTTGTCAAGTCACATGACTGCTCGCGCGCTAATGTATTTAACATTTCTTGTATACCTACACTCTACACCAAAAATTCTACATCTATTCCATATATTTAGATTATTTTAAAGTGAAATTCATTCTATGAAGATATTTTATCCTACTCTTCCAATGCTTATTCAATGAAAACTCACCACCGATTTTTTTGACCAAAGACAATACCTTCCTTACCTATAGGTGACGGAAGGTAAAAATCAATAACTATAAAAAATAAAATTCCGAATTTGGGCTAATTTTTTCAGATAATTTCAGAGAGATTCATTGTACAGTCTACAAAATGATCCTGTTAACCCTGAACACGGCCGCGTTGTACGTTATCCCATAATAGTTACGCAATGCACCAGCTCTAGCTCTAGCTCAGGCTGTTGCTCCGTGGATGACTGGCGGGTGACACCCGCTGCCTGGCTAATACCGCGGCATGACTGGCACGCCGGACTCTGCTCGGCCGCATTGTGCTGCTAAACAGCTCGCAGCAGGCGCCACGACGCTAGAATGTGACCAGGTTCCACTGCCTTGTTAGAGCCAGAAAGCAGGTGGATACAAAGTATACAAAGTGGTGAAGGTTAGCGCAATTGCAAGTGTAATAATGTACCATGCTATTATTATCCAGCAACAACCATTTACAAAGGAAGATTTTTTGTAATCTACCTAGCCGTATAGCGTATAACTTACCACGTTCAGTTCAAATTAAAAGAGTTTTGTAGTTTCTGTTACAGGTCACTAAATTAAAGGTGTGCAAGTCGTGAATGCAATATCGTGTTTGCGCTGCCCCTACTTCTGAATTATTGAATTTTAAAATATGATATTAGTAGCTTATGGAATTTTTTAAGCACACCTATAAATATTTTATAGAATGCAAAATTTATTTAATTTATTTATGTTTTTGAATATCGTGTGTAACACGAAAAGTGGGTCTTGAGTTTTTAATAAGAAAAAATATCTGTTCTGACCAGCACAATACCTCTCGCCACTTCCGTTTTTGGTTACAAAAGTATAGGGCGCGAGCAGTCACGTGACATAGTTGTCCTTCACTAGCAGATATGGGAGCCCGTCTCAAAATGGCAATTAGTAATTATGTACATAGATGTCAAATGTCAGAATTTTTCAATAAAAATTTCAAGATCTTCTAAATTCACATAGTTAATTTGTCACCAGGAGTGTGGAATTTACTTGTTGAGGAAAATAAACCACATAGAATTGGAAAATCACTAAATTTAGATTGAAAAATTATAATATTTGATATCTATGTACAGTAAAAATTTTGAAAGATGTCCGATCAAGGTCGTCTACGAATTGTATGAATTCAGATTTTGCTCCGCCCATTATGACAAATTCAGTAGTGTCGTTTGCTTAGTTTTTATGAGGGTACGTAAAATACTACTGTTATTTTATTATTATAAAAAGATATATTACAGTAAAAGCATTCAAAATTCAAAAACAAGTCAACTGGTAAGTTTATAAGCAAATGTAAAATCAAATATGTTAAAAATAAGAAAATGACACAATGTCAGTGTCAGTGACTCTGACAGAACATAACGTTATACGTACGGCTATGAATCCAGGTAATGTATCTGAAATAATTAATAAACTTACGTTACAGCGATAGTATTATCAACAACGAGCATCGTTTTAAAGTGGAATGTCCTAACTTAGTCGAAACAATATGAATTTTTGAAAGACAAGCGTGTTATATCCATCCTTATCACACAGTCTAACAGCCTTTGCAAAAGAAAGAGATAAATGTATGCCTATTTGTTAATTCGTTCGTGATACAGATGACCTTGATCGGACATCTTTCAAAAATTTTACTGTACATAATTACTAGCTATTATTTTGACACGGGTCCCCGTAGCTTGTCAAGGCCAACAAAGTCACATGACTACTCGCGCCCTATTGTATTTAACATTTCTTGTATACGTACACTCTATACCAAAAATTCTACTTACATCTATTCTTTATATGTAGATTTTTTAATTTTAAATTCATTCTATGAAGAAATTTTGTCCTACTCTTCTAATTTTTCGAAATGTTTCCAATTCATTTATCGGGATTGACAGTATTTTTGAAGGGTATATGTAATATACCTATAATTTTAAATATTTAATTTATTAAAATAAGAAATAATATAATGTATGTACTTCCCAGAAAAAATCTTCAGTAATGTCTCTTGATTTTTGACACTGACATTTATCTGTCAGTTACAAACATTTTAATTTTTCAATTGGTTATCATGACATTATTTGGGCTGTGGGTAGAATATTAAAAATTACATCGCATTTTAATGGCACAAAATTGACCCCTGTGGCGCACTCTCCACGCCAGCAATGAGTGCCCGTGAGGTGACGCCTGGTAAGCGCCCGCACGGTACAAATATTCCATCATTACCGACATCTGTGTATGAAGCAGATTGGCACACCCAGCAATGGGTAATATGCCGTGATGAAATATTTTTTTTTTTTTATATATATTTCTTTATCTCTAAATCTATAAAAGATATAATAAAATATTTATATGTATCAGATAGAGACTTTACTCTTCTTTAAAACAAGCAAGAGCAAAAAATTTCAAAAAATAATATTTAGAAGATTTTTTTAAGAATCTGCTACTTCCGGTTGTCCAATTATTACCAAAACCTTTCAGCTCTTCCCAGTAATGTCCAATTGAGAAATACGCAGTTAAACAGATAAGTATTATAGTTTTTGAGAAATCGTCCTTCCAACCGACTCACATAAACACATATACACCCACACACATACATTCACACACACACATACACACACATACACACACACACACACACACACACACACACACACACACACACACAGAGAGAGAGAGAGACATCATCGTAAAATATTAAAATCGGGACCTTAAAACGTGCTTAATCATTAAAATCTGGATATGCGATTTTTAGCATGAGTCCAATATCTCACTTAGCGAGAGGTAAAAAATGTGCGTCTCCGGACGCCCGACAAACGTAATATCTGTGTCCCGATTATTCTAAATTAAAGTATTTTTGGTTTAAATATTTAATGGTTTGGTAAAAAGCACATATTAAATAAATAATCATTTTGTAAATAATTATACAGTAAAACCTGGAAAAGCCAGGCGAAAACTTGTTTATAACGACCATTTTTTATAATCCCAAATATAGTACTAGCAAAATGTCTCTATTCATGTCGGAAACTGTCTAACGCGGAAGCGGAAAGGTATTTCGTCTTCTACCACTCTTTTAAACACATGACGGTAGAAGAAATACAAATTTCAGCTTGTGATGATCTCAAATTAATTTCTTCATTTATTTCTCAATCATTTTCAAAGTTTTCACTCCAATAAATTAATAAATCATATTTTATTCGAGCTTAAAACAAAAGAATGTAGATTTGTTATTGAAAAGTTTAAAATATAAGGTAAAAGACGGGATTATTTTTAACGTAGGTTCCCATTTAAAAAATCTGATGTGACCATAGGCGCCAACTTTTCTATAACCCAGAGTGGGGGGTCAAATTTTATTTAATAAAAATAAAATTAATTTTTAATTATTGTTTTCATATATTTTTTTATTTCATGGTATTTATATCTTATTAATAATAAAATACAGTTTAGTTTAAGTACCTACGAATCTTATGTCTTTTTATATTATTTTAAACATGTTACGCCTATTTTTTAAAAGCTATTTGAAATTGTATTTAAATCGAACTCATTTTTAATTTTTGCATGATTTAACCTGTCTTGTGCCATTATCGAATATGAAACTAAAATGAAAATTGTGGATTTAGTGGCCATTTATCGAATAAGTTCAAAATGAAACTTAACCAGTAATGTAATTGATGCAAATGCCATGATTGAAATATTATTAAATTAAAAAGATTGAAGCAAAAGCGTTAAAAAAATTGTATAGGGGCAAGGGGGCCAAAACATAGTTGCGCACATTCTATATTTTGTCAGAGGGGGGCTCCAAAAAAAAATTATATTATTATATCCTACTTTAAAACATTTTTACCTTCCGTCACCTTTAGGTAAGGAAGGTATTGTCTTTGGTCAAAAAATTCAGTGATGAGTTTTTACTGAATAAGCATGTTTTAGGGTCCCTATAATACGATTTTACCATTTTTACAATGATGTCTGTATGTATGTATGTGTGTCTGTGTGTGTGTCTGTGTGTGTGACAAAAGTTCCGGATCCCATAACTTCAATACCACGATTCCAAAAATTATATTTTTTTTGTATTCCTCAAGTTTACATCCAGAAGAACAAGTGATTAGATTTTGGTTATAATTGGTGAACCGGAAGTTGCCACATTTGAAGATTTAACAGTTAAATTTGATTTATTGACATTTAATATTATTATAACTTAAATAATATATTATTCTCTATCCGATTTGATTACATTTTATACTTCATATTTAATAGATACAGAGTTAAAGAATTTTAAAGAAATTAAATTTTATAATTCAGCCAGCTATGCTAAACATGGAAACTGCTAATATATTCATATAATTCAAATTGACAGATGTCATGAGTAAAAAGTAAATTAATGTGGCAGAGATGAGGATGTTGAAGTAGATGTAGGGGAAACACGGAAAGATACGGTAAGAAAATAACTCTAGTGAGTAGTTTAGTAATGGGAGGTTGAAGAAGCAGAGAAAGACCAAAGATAAGATGAAAGGACTGTATTGCAGAAGACTTGAGAGAAAAAGAACCGAATGAGAACGACACGCAAAAAATATCGACTCCTAACGAATGGGAAAAGCTAAAGAGGAAGAAGATGTCAGTGTCAAGTGCAATTTGAATAGTTTGTTTATGAAATAATTTTACTGGAAATTTAGAATCTTTTCCAAGAAAAATTATGTATGGAATTTATACATTATACACAGGATTGACGGAAGGTATTGTGCTGGCCACAACAGATTTTTTTTTAATTTCTTCAAGTACATTTCTTGTTACTGGCATATAAGGTTTCGCCCGGTAAACCTTATGAGCAGTTTGTCCTTACATGCATCATGAACAAAGTACCACGCGGTAATGCGAAAAATAAACAAATACTCGTACAGATAGATGTTACTTTGAAAATAATTAAATTTAAAATTTAGAATCCTCCTTTAAATAAATATGCATGAAGGAATTATTTAGCAATTACAATCGACATTCTGTTAGTGATTCTCGTCCCATTCCAATGCTTGTACTTAAGACAACAGAGTAAAGAGTAAACGTTAACGGTTTCAAGTCTTGGACGGAGTGTACTTAGTTGCAGTGACATTTCTTCGCTACCACATCAGTCTTGCTTTACTGGCAAGCACGGGGAGTTAATTTTTCTCCGAGCTGCATAATTAATGACCGCTCCAATGCCGAGCATTCGAGGATCGCCGGGTTATAATGGATTGATTGATACGTGCGCGGACACCAAACCACGCAAGCGAGCGATGTCTCAGAAATTAAATTAATTAGATCGCTAATGAACAGGTCGTTAGAGAATTAAATAAGAAGAATTGGTTCATTTATAACTCTCATATGTATATATGTCGTAGTACTGCATTCTACATTCTACTCCGAGTCAACGTAAGAGAGATTATCTACCAGACATTTGTTTTCTGGTTTTAATGTCTGTGATGCTTAACTTACAATGGGAGATAGTGAGGAAATGACATTTTAGACGGCATAATTCGAAAACGGAGACAATCTCAGACTAATTTAACATCCATTTTAAATGCCACCCAAGTTTAGAATTTACTAAACAGCTCGTTTCATGTTTTCACACATTAATGACCAATTCTGGTTTTTTCTCATTCTCAGTCACAACCAACCAGATAAGAATGAAACATACCATTCATAATTTTTTTCTCCCATTTATTTTTCTAAAAGATGAGACAATATGGGAAAACGCCAGGTTGTGGATGTAATCATGCATTTTTTTTGCGATAATTGTAGTATCGCTTTTTTGACATTTGTGAAAGACTACTTTAAGATCGCTTTTACTTAATTTAAGATGGAGTATTGAAAAAATCGTTGTTACTATCGCTCATTTTCTTGCTCAACAATTATTTAATTTGTAGTTAGATATTATATTTTCATACGTAATATAACAAGTGATATGATTATCATCGATGATATTCTCGAGTGAAACCGAGCTGCAGATTTCACGAGTCCAAAGGACGAGTTAAAATGTGCTGCTTCGGTTTCACGAGCAATATCTTCGATTATTAATCATATCACGAGCTTATATTTAATGAGAGAATATAATGAATTTTTGCAATCTAACCTAACCTAACTTTTGATATACATATTCATATTGTATTAAAACATGGTACTTACGAGTTTTATTTAATATTTCGGAGTTTGAATTATTGTTATTATATATTTTTATACTCAAAATTAACTGTCAATGTCATAAATAATGAAAACAAATCCGTTAGTAACGACTATAAATACGGTGATAATTCCCTTGTTTTTTATCATCGCTGTGATAAACGCGTAGCTAGGGAGATTCTGAATGTTGATTGGCGGAAAACATGTCACGTGACTAAGGAATTATATTCTAACTTTTATTTTACAAAATATTGTGACAGTAAACAAATTGTTTTGCAAGTTACCTAGGTGACAGCAAAATCCGCTGCAAGTAACACGAATCAGTTATGAAATATATTGTTTTTATACAACTTTTTGTGATAGTCGCCTAAAAATATTGCGTGTACCGCGGTTTAAATGTTCTTCTTTGGCCTCATCTAAAAAAGATTACTTTTACAGCCTTTATGCTCAAATATCTAAAACCTCAGAACAAGATTTTCTAAATTCACGTAGTTAATTTGTCACCAGGAGTGTGGAATTTACTTGTCGAGGAAAATAAACCACATGGAATTGGAAAATCACTAAATTTAGAATGAAAAATTATATTTGATATCTATGTATATAATTACTAACTATCATTCTGATACGGGCCCCCATATCTGCTTGTATATAACATTTCTTGTATACCTACACTCTACATCAAAATTTCTATTTATATCTATTCTTTATATTTGGGAATTTTTCAATTCTATGAAAAAAAATTGTCCCACTCTTCTAAATTTTCGAAATGTGGAAACATTGTCGGAATTGACAGAATTTTTGAAGGATATATTTAATATACCTATAATTTTCAATATTTAACTATTAATACACACATACACACACACACACACACACACACACACACACACACACACACACACACACACACACACACACACAAGAGAGAGAGAGACATTGTAAAATTATTAAAATCGGATTGTAAAATCCTTAAAACGTGCTTATTCATTAAAAACTGTATATGCGATTTTTAGCATGAATCCAATACCTCTCTTAGCGAGAGATAAAAATCATCTTTGTCTCTTTACTCATTATCATTTTATTTCGTTTACTTCTTTAATAAAAGCGCTTTTATGGAGCCCACTCATCATAAGAATATAATGTAAAATCGCGATCCAAAAAGTACGGTCGTAATACGGTACATTATTTCTTAAATATAAATTATACATCCCTTGATTTACAATTTTATAAGGAATTAATTTAATATAAAAACAAATTTTTGAAATATCAGTAAAAAAAATTAAAGCACGATGCAGTATTTGAAAAGAAAAAATCTGATGGCCAGCACAATACCTTACGTCAATTACGTGTATTATGTACAAATTCCATACATAAATTTTCTTGCAAAAGGTTCTAAATTTCCAGTAATATTATTTCATGCAAATGGCACTTGACACTGACATCTTCTTCTTCTTTAGCTTTTCCCATTCGTTAGGGGTCGCTATTTTTTATTTTCTTCTTCCATTCATTTCCGTTTTGCGAGTCATCCTAATGTCAAAATTTTTCATTCAAAATTTCATTTTTTGGTATCTTATGATTCCTTTTCTCGGCAACTGAATTCCACACCCCTGATAATAAATACACCACATGAAATAAGAAAATCTTGAAATTTTGAATGAAAAATTATGACATTTGTCAGTTATGGACGTAATTAATAGCTGTCATTTTGACACGGGTCCACATATATGCTTGCCAAAGTCAGCAAAGTCACGTCACTGCACGCGCCCTGCACATAAATTTTCTTGCAAAAGATCCTATATTTCCAGTTAAATTATTTCATAAACAAACTATTCGAATTGCACTTGACACTAACATCTTCTTTTTTAGTTTTTCACATTCGTTAGGGGGTCGCTATTTTGTATTTTCTTCTTCCACTAATTATTGTTTTGCCTGTCGTCCTCATTCAGTTCCTTTTCTCTCCTTTCATCTTCCACCTTCTGTTATAAGCTATTCATTCTTCCAATATACTCATCTCTCCTCATGACATGTTCAAACCAATGTAATTGTCTCTCTTATATCTTTCTAGAAACTTCTAACACTAGAGTTATTTCACTTATTCTTTCATTCATTTACTTTTTATTGATAGTGACATCTGTCAATTTGAATTACCTGAATATATTAGCAGTTTCCATGGTTAAGTTAGCATAGCTGGCTGATTTATGAAATTTATTATCTTTATAATTCTTTAACTCTATAGTTGTTGAATAAGAAATATAAAATGCAATCAAATCGTATAGACAACAATATATTCTTTAAGTTATAATAAAACTTAACTGAGTTTTTCAAGAAAAACTGTTCAAATCTTCAAATGAGGGTACTTCCGGTTGACCAATTATAACCAAAATCTAATCAAGTCTGTTTATGGTTGCAAGGAAGAGGAATACGCAAGAATTGTAATTTTTGGGATTCTAGTATTGGAGATATCGTAGCCGAAACCGCGGTCACATACACATGAACACACACACACACACACACGCACACACACACACACACACGCACACACACACACACGCACAGACACGCACACATGTCCACACACACATACAGAAATCATCGTAAAAATAGTTAAATCGTATTGTAAAGACCCTAAAACGTGCTTATTCATTGAAAACTCACCATTGAATTTTTTTACCAAAGACAATACCTTCCTTACCTAGAGTTGACGGAAGGTAAAAAAAAATGTTTTAGAAACCAAGTAGTTGTAAGTTGTCAGTTTCAATAATTCTTATAATTACTAATTATCCTTCAATCAGTTTTCAATATTCCTTTACTTGACTACTAGTGCTTGCGACTCTATGACAATTTGATTTCTCAGTGACCTGAGAACCCTTCACCAGTTCGACAAATCAACATTGCTGCTATACATCACATTTCACATTCTCCTATCGATATCTCCCGTCAAGTTAGACGTTACTTGTATTGGACTATAACGCCACCAGGACACTCACAGTCTAAGCGCACTAGGATAAAAAGCTCGTAATTCCCAACAGTTGACCATGGCGAGATTGGATAATATGAAACAGGGCTTCTCAAACTTCCGGAATCAAATATTTATTTGTCTAAAGTTTTAATGATTTGAAAATCATCAATAATATAGGTCCCTGCAATTTTTTAAAACCTGTTGGCCCAACACTTACATTATTAAAAAGCATTGTGAAAAGCAAAAGTTAATATTCAAACAAATGCTGAGAAAAACAATACTAAAAAAATCTGATGTCACCAGCACATTACCTTTCGTCAATCCTGTGTATTATGTATAAATTCCATACATAAATTTTATTGCAAAAGATCCTATATTTCAGTAAAATTATTTCATAAACAAACTATGCAAATTGCACTTGACACTGAAAACTTCTTCTTTAGCTTTCCCCATTCGTTAGGGGTCGCAATGTTTTATTTTCTTCTTCCACTCATTTCTGTTTTGCGTGCCGTCCCCGTCCTCAATTAGTTCCTTTTCTCTCAAGTTTCCTCAATACAGTCCTTCCATCTTATCTTTAGTCTTTCTCTGTTTTCTCTACTATTACTAAGCTATTAATTTTTCCAATATATTATTCATTTCTCCTCGACATGTTCAAACCAATGTAATCGTCTCTTTTGTATCTATTCTAGAAACTTCTATCACTCGAGCCAATTCCCTTATTCTTTCATTCCTTATCCTATCTTTCCGTGGCTTCCCAAATATCTATCTCAACGTCCTCATCTCTGCCACATTCATTTTCTTTTCATTGACACTAACATCGGTCAGAATTTTTTTAATATAGTAGCTGTTTCCATGATTATAGCATAGCTGGCTGATTTGTGAAATTTGATTTCTATATAATATTTTAACGCTATATCCATTTAATATGATGTATAAAATGCTATCAATTCGTATAGATAAGAATATTCTTTAATATTTATAATAACATTAAATGTCAAAAAATAATATTTAACAGCGTTTTTTCAAGAAACACGCGAAGAGGTAATAATTTTCACAAATCAGACTTATTTTTATAAAAAAATATACGTGTAAATACTTGCTTCCGAGCTCTAATTTTGTGTTTCTTTGTCATATTTTAGATAAAAAAAAGACATTGCAAGAAAAAAATTGGAATTTCAAGAGTGGTAGATATTTTAAAATCCAGCCTTATTTTATTTTTCTATAATGTATATAATACGAGAATGATAATAATAAATTTTTAAAAATGACAAGGGGCGCTGCCAATATGCCACCCTCCTCTAAATGCGCCACTGCTCCTTGCTCAAACAATGCTGAATTCTAATCTGATGTCAAAATTTAGCGGTCGATACTTTTCGTAAACATTCTTTAATATAAACCTCACGCCCGAGTTTTGCGGACACTAGATTTGTGCGTTAGGTTAGGTTAATTTCGGCATGTTTCTTATTTTCATGCATTCCATGAACCAATTGCAAAGTAAGAATAAATAAATTATAATTTGTCTAACAATTTATAAATAATTTCATTTAAAATGTTTGATATCCACTGATACAAGAATAAGCTAAAGGGAAGAACTTGACTGGTCAACTGTGGATCAATCGGACAACACGTGGCGGAAAAAATACAGAATTTAAACATTCGTACGTGATTGTGTATGTCATGGTTATAATTACCATTGTTACTAGCATGATATCGTGTTGGCTGTGGCCTGAACATCTGAGCATCGGCGCATCTAATCTGGCGGCGGGATAAGCCTGCGATCCGATCGCAGATAAGCGATCGATCAGGAGATTTCGGTTCGGATGCTGTTCGGATTTAACACGCTTCAATACACCACTATTCTTTATTTTTCCTGCCTCGTTCTGCTCGTACGTTTACCTGCTAGTTTGCATTGCGTTGTGACCAAGACCAAGATGACTAATGAAATTGATCACATCATATCAGATATGTTGGCGTTTCAATTTTGTTGACTCTTCTAATAATTGGATTCGTTCATTAGAATTTGTTGTAATTAATTGGCCAGCCTTAATTTTAATTTTATAACTCCCAGCTTGTGAAATAACTTGTTAATGTAGTTAACAAGATAGTTACCATCTTAATAGCTAATTTAGTTACTTATAAACAAATTTTATTAGTCATCTTTAATCAAAATTTGGTCGCTGCTCGCTAATATGTGAGTATACAAATTTGGAACGCGCAACATAGTTCAACATTTTGACACCAGATGCCAGCCTTGACTGGGTGCCAAAATAATGAAGACTATATCATTCATTAAGTTATAAACCAATAAGAATGCGTGATTTTTCTTAGTTACCACGTATTTCAGCGGTTATTATTAAGTAACCATGGTGAACGAATATACGAACCTTTGTATATTCGAATATACCTACCATCGTATATTCACTTATAGGTGCGTTTGGTTATTTTGTTCTATGTACTCAGAACTGGCAAGGCCATTTTTAGTTATATTTACGGACATGATCTTTTTCCTTCGAACACAGTAGCGAGTGTACAAATGAATCTGTAGTTAGACTTTGAGGAGGAAAATCGTGCGATGTATGCTTTAAGTAGACATTTAAAATCACACTGACAGCTCCAAGTGCACCGAAACAAATAATTGAACGCATCTATTATTTGACAGCAAGGCATTATTGAAGTAAAAATTTGACAAGTAAACAAATAATTATTTGGATCACAAATCTAGAAACTGCACTGTTGCTAGTTTATTTGAAATACAAGCATTTATTTTAAAATACGAGCAATTCAATGTAATATTACATACTACTACAACTATATTCAAAAAGATAGATTATGTAGCATACAGTTTGACATTTCTATCAAAATAAAATAGACCACAGGTCTACGTTAAATTTACTATTTACTTTTTAATTTATTTTTTATTCATGATATAGTCTACTTGTATACAACTCGACAATAGAAAATTCTCGAAATACTCAACGAGTTGCCTATTGGAAATACCACTCGACCTTCGGTCTCGTGATGTTTCCAGGCAACACGTTTCGTATAATCGAGAATTTTCAATCGTCTTGTTGTATAATATATGATTATTATTATTATAAGTTTTCTTAGGCTATTTTTGTCAAAATTTCGGTACCTTTCGCTTGCAACTTTTCAAAATATACATTAAACATAACCTAGCCTAATGCACAAAACTCAGGTGGTTGTAACCCTTTTTACCTTCCGTCACCTTTAGGTAAGGAAGGTATTGTCTTTGGCCAAAAAAATCGATAGTAAGTTTATAATGAATAAGCACGTTTTGGGGTCCCTAAAATACATATTTACAAATTTTGCGATGGTGTCTATGTTTGTGTGTGCGTGTGTGTGTATGTGTTGATCGTTTCGGATCGCATAAATCCAATACCACGACTCCAAATATTATATTTTTTTCGTATTCCTCCAGTTTAGAATCATATGCAGACGTGATTAGATTGTGGTTTTAATTGGTCCACCGGAAGTACCCTCAATTACACCTTTTAACAGATTTTCTTGAAAAAACGCAGTTAAATATCATTTATTGACAATTAAAGATTATAAATTTTAACGAATTATAAAGATATTAAATTTCATAAATCAGCCAGCTATATATTTAGATAATTCAAATTGACAGATGTCAGTATCAATGAAAACAAAATGAATAAGACAGTGATTAGGATATTGAGATAGAAGTAAGGAATGAAAGGTAAGAGAAATGGCTCAAGTGATAAAGTTTCTAGAAAGATACAAGAGAGGATTACATTGGTTTGAACATGAACATGTCATGAGGAAAAATGTAGATTATGTTGGAAGAATGAATAGCTTAGTAATAGAAGATGGAAGAAACTGAGAAACACCAAAGATAAGATGGAAGGACTGTATTGCGGAAGACTTGAGAGAAAAGGAATTGAATGAACACGACACGCAAAACAGAAATAAGTGGAATAAGTGGATCTTTTGCAAGAAAATTTATGTATGGAATTTATACAAAATACACAGGATAGACAGATTTTTTAGATATTACGAGCTAAAAAAAATTGCATGCGACTTTTAAACCTACCTACATATATATCTCAACTTGTTACCCTAACGCACAAGACCGAATACGGCAAAACTCGAGTATTTTAACTCATTTTTTAAGAAAGACAGCTTCACTCGCAAAACTGGGGCCCTTATAATCGTTTTTTTTCATCAAAAAATTGTAAATGTAGTATGAAATAACCGATTTTTTAAAACAAATATAAAGCCTAGCGCATGTATCAGAAATAGCAGTTGATGTAACTCTTTCAAAATATGTAGCACAAAATAGTATTTAGCTAGTGATAGTGTACCGTATTCAGTAAAATCTCTCTTAACACCTGTAATAAGCGGACACGTCTATTAATTGGACAAATCGTGAACTGGCATTATTATATTGATTTTCCTAATAAACATATCACTATTAAGCGAACACGCTATTGAATGCACACGGACACCAGTTTTCAATCCCATTTTTAGGAAATGATCTCTCATATACGGACGTTAGTTAATCTAAAGTATAAAGAAAGGTATAAGTAGCATTTTTGATGCAGAATGTAGGTATACAAGAAATGTTAAATACAACATTTAGGTAACCAAAAACGGAAATGGCGAAAGATATTGTGCTGACTACAACAGAATTTTTACTTCCTTGTACGTAAGTAAAGAAAGTATTGTAATCGCGAAAAATTTCAGTTTTCAGATTTCAGCAGAAATATCCATTTTGATCATCCCTGAATCCATTCGTGACGTCTGTACGTACGTACGCCCGTACGTATCTCGCATAACTCAAAAACGGTAAGCCGTAGAAAGTTGAAATTTTGTATTTAGGACTGCTATAACATCTAGTTGTACACCTCCCTTTCTGGTTATTACACAATTTCCAGAAGTGGCACTTTACATGAAGCCTATAATAGATTTTAATGAGAAACTGTTTTAAAATATAATCCAAAACTTTTCAAATTTGGTATACAAGACTTTTATGTCAATCGAAATAACATAATAGATTTTGGTTAAAATAGGCTAACCGGAAGTGGTACATTACTTGAAGTTGTTAACAGTTTTTCTTGAATAAAATGATTTTATTTTGATTTTAGAAATAAATGCTTCAAATAAAAGTTTTAGAAAATTAATTTCTGCGTCACACCAAGTATTATTAAATTAGCCCTTTGTATAAGCGAGATATGTAAATTTAAAAATTATATACTTTTTTGTTTTTGTAATAAAGCTTGATATGGATTAGGACAAAAACATAAAAAAAATGTTCATGTCAAATTACATTAAATACGTGCAATTTTATGATTCGTATAATAACAAATATTATATTTTTATTGTGAAATTAGTCATATTCATTGTTGTAATCAAATTTTTCTTTTTTGTAATCAAAACTCTTTTTAAAAAGAACCGGGTTAGATTAATGTTAATTTAAGAATGCTAGTAGTAAATGAATTATTTTTTGTTCTATATCAAAATATTTCTCGGGCTTGGCTTAAGTCTGTCAATATTTTGTAATTTAATTATTAAAAAAGTATGTCTATTTTAATAATCGTACAAGGAAGTCGTGTGGTGTCCACATCAGATTTTTTTTTGTTGTTGTTGAGTGGTAATATGAAATTTAATGTGCGGATGGCATCACGTCACCATTTAAGGGTTAAAGCAATAAATTAAAATATTAAATACTGATTTTGGAATATAAACATTTTTTGAAGCAGTTATACGTCGTTCACATTTTTAAATTACGAGCTATAGAATATTTTTAAACACTGTTTCAAATTTATACATGTTTGAATATAGACATTGCTTATCTTATCAGGTTCAAATAATAATATACTATACAAATTTTCATATACAAAATAGCAAAATACAGCATTAACTCTGTAGCGACTGGACCACCATAACGGCTAGATACATAAAATTCATGTAAATTTTATTCTTCCTGTCTAGAATTTCCTCTTCCAAATTCCTTTTCGGTATTGCAAAATTATCTAAACTATTTCTGCTTGATCTAAGCTGGGCAAATAACAAGGCATGCTGTAACAAAAGTGATAACATGAAACAGATGTTCCCTGGTAGAAAAATGACTTGTACGTGGTAGACAGATAGAGCTGCGGAATCTACATACGGAAATAAGTAAACCCTGAATGTAGCATAGCATGCGAGATAGAGGCGTACGCGTAATCAGATTCTGCGGTGCGGTGCGCTCTTTTGTACCGACTCATGTGAAACAGAATCAAACTATTCCGAAATACGTCATAAAAACGACAAATTCAAGTACCAAATATGGGTCAGCGCGCATAAAAATCCACCAAACGACATCCGCTACGAAAGAGGATGAACGTGCCAGTGAATCCAAAACTTTGTTCCAAGGAATTATCTTTCCTTTATTTAATAAAGAATACGTGGTTGCAGATACGACTTACAATAAATCAGAATAATATTTTATGTAACTGAAAGACAATTACATTTTACATATGTAATATTGGAACAATATACCTAACCTAACTTATAATCAATTTGAAGTACGTATTTATCAAATTTCACCCTTTGTTACAATTTCACAAATACTATAATACAACAAAAATGTAATAAATATTAAATAAGTTCAAAACAGCAGTAAAAATTAAAAGATCAATAAACAAAACACAATAAAAGAGTCAAATATGCAACAAAACAAAGAAACACAACAAACTTCAAGCGAATACAAAAAAAAATCTGTTGTGGCCAACAAAATACCTCTCGCCACTTACGTATAGGGCGCGGGCAATCATGTGACGTTGTTGGTCTTGACAGGCAGAAATGGGGGCCCGTGTCAGAATGACAATTAGTAATTATATACATAGATGTCAAATTTCAGAATATTCTAAATTCATGTAGTAAATTTGTCACCAGGAGTGTGGAATTTACATGTTGAGGAAAATAAAACACATGGAATTGGATAATCACTAATTTTAGAATGAAAAATTATGATATTTGACATCTATGTACATAATTACTGGCTATTTCTGACACGGGCCCCCATATCTGCTTGTCAAGGCCAACAAAGTGACATGACTGCTAGTGCCCTACTGTATATCTATACCAAAAATTCTACTTACATCTATTCTTTGTATTTAGATTTTTTAATTTTAAATTCATTATATGAAGAAATTTTGTCCTACTCTTCTAATTTCTCGAGATGTTTCCAATTCATTGTCGGGATTGACAGTATTTGTGAAGGGTAATGTAATATACCTATAATTTTAAATATTTAACTATTAATACAATAAGAAATAATATAATGTATGTACTTCCCAAAAAAAATCTGCAGTAAAGTCTATGATTTTTGACACTGACATTTATCTGTCAGTTACAAACATTTTCATTTTTCAATTGGTTTCCGTGACGTTATTGTGCTGTGATTTATTACAATAGATTATTATATACCTTATATATCTTAAACTCTAAATCTATAAAATATAATATTTATATGCATCAGATAGAGAATTTCCTCTTCTTTAATGCTAGCAAGAATAAAAATTATCAAAAAATAATATTTAGAAGATTTTTTTAAGAATCTGCTACTTCCGATTGTCCAATTATTACCAAAATCGTTTCAGCTCTTCCCAGTAATGTCCGATTGAGAAATACGTAGTTAAACAGATACTAAGTATTATAGTTTTTGACAAATCGTCATTCCAACGTCCCGCATACATACATACACATATATACATCCACACACACACGCACGCACACACACGCACACACACACACACTCACTCACAGACATCATCGTAAAAATTTTAAAACCGGAAACGTGCTTAATCATTAAAATCTGGATATGCGATTTTTAGCATGAATCCAATACGTCTCTTAGAAGAGGTAAAAAACAATCTAACTATTTAAACGTCAGTTTGATGGTTGCAACCACATAACACTACATTCAAATTGCCGCCATCGCAAAGTGACAGTCTCACCCCAAACATGGATTGGCTGCAGACCAAGCCCAGCTGCATAAAACACTGTTAACTTTAATCACGTTGTTAACTTGGGCAAGGCTTATTTTCCAGTATTTTTAATACGTATCCATGGTTACAATGTGCAGTTAAACATATGATCAGTTAACAACGTTTTATGCAACTAGCCCTAAGGGTCACGTGTGTGCTCGGAACCCATACCAGACTCTCCAAATTTTGATACTCATATATTTTTTGTTGAGAGAAAGGTAGTAAACAATCCAGGAAAAGGGGCGTGGTGTGGTTTATATCTGTCATATTTTGACTCTTTGACCTTTTTTAAATCTTGTAGTGTCAGCCTAATAGTACTTCGTATTTTCAATTTTTTATCATTTGATAGAAATAGTCCATATACGATTAACAGAGAAAAAACTCAGTTATTCATACTACCAGCTATCATCTTCGCCAAAATTCTTAGCAATTATTCTTTAGTCGCTTTGTCCTAACCTCAAAATAATTAATCACCGGAAACGTCATAATAAAATTAATCACTCATATAATTCCTTGAATCCGTCCATCGCTTTATTCGGCGTGTATATATTATTCGTCAAAAGAAGTTGACGTCAGACGTTCAAAATTCTTTTTATTTTAATAAATATTATTTAAATATTTTTCTGGTGTCAATGGTAATAAACAAGGTTATGTTTTAATAATATATAAAGATTTTCTTTAAATTTAATTAAGGTCACATACCCCATTTAGTGCATAAACGTGAAAGGTAATATGCCCGATGACGCTTTTTAAATTTTTTATATATACATAAATTTACAGTAAAATGTAAACAATGCTCGCGTTCAGCCAGAATAGCGCTAGATTAGCCAAAATGTAGCGCTGTTTGTTAGCGCTAGATGTGTACTCAACGGTATTTATTTATTAAACTTAGCACGCAAGCGCTGTTTAATGTAAGGACATAACTAACAGTTCTATCTATACAGTATTGAAAGCTCGC
Source organism: Harpalus rufipes (assembly GCA_951394225.1). Lineage (NCBI taxonomy): Eukaryota > Metazoa > Arthropoda > Insecta > Coleoptera > Carabidae > Harpalus > Harpalus rufipes. The sequence continues at coordinate 14,644,067 of OX596274.1, forward strand.
AGATTTCATTTTGAAATGGAAATTATTACTTGAATTGTTGGAAAATGCATCAGAAGTTAATATTGTTAACCAAGTAGTAAATTTGTTAGAAAGTGATGTAGAAAAAAAAATATAAAAATGTGAATTATTTTACTAATTAGTACATTATTTCAAAAAACGCGATTTTAATGTTTTCCAAAATAAAATCTCTTTTCTTTGTTGATTTGTTTGAGTACTCCTGGTTGTATTTCTTTGTTTCAGGGCGAGCGTTTCGGGGCGTCGCAGCTTCACTACAAAATATAAATATAATAAATCCATCACATAGAGCGGTCTGAAAGCCACAAACACTCGGAATTTGGAGTTTATGCGACGCACGTCCGCCGCATAGCGCTAGTTGCAGAGTGCGCCGCCGGCAGCGCCACTGGCGATAACATCGCAAAGCGCCCGCGCACACATATAACCTCAAAAACTCCAAGAAGAGAAGAACCAGCCATGTGCACGTGGATGACAGCGTGAGATCACCGCTTATGATGGAATATCAAATCATGACAACCATAAACTTTACATTTTGTACTAAAAATCATGTTAGGATCCAATGAAAATTGTAACAAAATGGAAATAGATATACCAAAAGACAGTTACAGTAAAATTCATAATTAATATAGTTCAATATAGTATATAAATAAGTTCAATTAAATAATGAATAATCATTTTAACAAGTATACTAATATTTACTAGTATTTTATAACTTCATCTTCAACAATAATTTTTAAGATTTGCATTAGGAGAAGATCAATTCAAATACAGTTGCCCGTTTTAAAACTGCCACCAGCCACCATTTGCATCTCAAAATGTACTTCAGTTAAATGACACTTTTGTGCGCATTTTAGTTTGGATACCTTCTCAGATCAGCATTTATTATTCCAAAAATTCTCATAGGTTACTAGATATTGACATATAAACTGATTTTGATCGTTTGTGGATTCGGTTAACTCACTAATTCAAATATGTACAGGCCCTATCATTCAGAAAAAACTGAAATGAATGGAACACATATTATTTTAGTATCAATCGGATAACCGGAAGTCACTGTTTTTGAAGCCTAAATATTTTTTTTAAGTTAAATACTCAATATTTTTTTGCAACTTATGTTATTATACATATTAAAGATTATTAAATTTTCTGCAGGTATGTATTATAAATTTTTCTGTATATTTTATGGATAAATTAATAACAATCTATTTTACACACAACTGTATCAGTTTTGTTTGTTTACATCTTAGTTACAAGGGTGGAAAGTTGAACATTACGCCCGCCGGGTTTTTTGTCAGTTTTACCGGTAATTTTTGTACAAATAATTTTATTTATTAAAACCTTATTAGATGTACAGTGCTTTGTAGCTAATTTCAGAGTGATATGTAAAATTTAAATTACAATTACTTTCATGTTTATTTTTATGTAATGTAATGTTAATCATGGTATGTAAATAACTATAATAACTTACCAAGTATTTCACTTGTAGTATATAGTATATTTAAACTTAGTAAACTTCTTAAATTTCTTATTGTTTTGTTACAATTTACATTAAGTTTGTTGGGTATGTGTTACCGACTTCCCGAGTACTATGTCTTGCCGACTTCCGCCGAGCAGATATTGTTCCCAACATTCACACAAATTCATTATTTTAAAATTAAATTTCATTGAATATTCCACCATTTTCTCGTATTATTTTTAAGGGAGAGATTATATGAGAAAGTATAGGTAGGTACTTTATTATTATAAATTTAGTTCTTTAAGAAATGCTTTAGAAATAGGAGAGTGATTTTTTTTCCAAAAATTCCCGGTCACTTATTTAGTAGAGACCTGGGAAATTGACATTTCGGACGTTGCTTAGGCGACGCGACAAACAGGCCCAATGAGAAGAAGGGCAGGGGGGGGGGGGAGCAAAATTCCTGGACCCCGTTATATATAGGTGCCCCAGAACCGTGAGTATTTTATCTCAAATGGACAAATGATATGTATTTTATGTTTATTTTTATCTGTCGAACCATTTGTTACTTTGTATTTATATCATATGACTAACACATCTGAAAAAATTTGTTGTGGCCAGCACAATACCTTCCGTCAATCCTGTGTATTACGTATAAATTCCATATATAAATTTTCTTGCAAAAGATTCTAAATTTCCAGTAAAATTATTTCATAAACAATCAACTATGCAAATTGCACTTGACACTGTCATATTCTTCTTCTTCTTTAGCTTTTCCCATTCGTTAGGGGTCGGTTTTTTTATTTTCTTCTTTTCAAATCGTATAGAGAATAATATATTCTTTAAGTTATAATAACGTTAATTGTCAATAAATCATATTTAACTGTTAAATTCTTCAAATGAGGCTACTTTCGGTTGACCAATTATAACCAAAATCTAATCACTTGTTCTTCTGGATGTAAACTCGCGAAATATGAAAAAATAATAATTTTAGGAATTGTTGTATTGAAGTTATGCGATCCGAAGCTTTCGTCACACACACACACACACACACACACACACACACATACACACACACACACACATACACACACAGACACACACATATATACATACAGACATCATCGTAAAGATGGTAAAATCGGATTATAGGGACCCTAAAACATGCTTATTCACTAAAAACTCATCATAGAATTTTTTGACCAAAGACAATGCATTCCTTACCTAAAGGTGACGGAAGGTAAAAATGAAAGGGGCTGCAAAAAATGCTATACCCTGGGCCCCGGTCTACCTTTCGGCGCCGCTGATGACAAATATATTTTTGTAGTATAAAATGGTATACAAAGAAGTAATATATCACATGAAACAATTCGACGTGTAAGAAAGCATTTGGCAAAAACTGTTGTAGGTATGTCAGTTGGGACAATTTCGAAGTGTAACAAAGTATTTAAGTTTGTTCGGATGTTTCCATAGTTGACATTCGTACACCCTATTGTAATTTGATCGGCTTGCGGGGAATGTGCTCTGCAGTCGTGTGGAAGAAAAGCTGCAAGAAGTGGGTCTCGGCGCGGAATCCGTCGCATCGAGCAGTAAAAAGCCCGCGCGCAGACTTCAGATCATAACGCCGCCTCGGCCGCGTTTCGCGTATCTGTCCACGGAGACGGCATTAATATTGATTCGCCTCCCTAGCGCCAAAACACAAATCGTTTTGTGTCGCACAACATATACATATAAATATCTCAGCGCGAGTCTCTTCTTTTTATCACGCTGAATTATGACAGCGGTGGATACGGGTGACGTGAACCAGTGACGGAGGAAACACAAATTTTCAGGGGGGCCTAACGTAACATCTATCTACAGTAAAAAAATTGAACTATGTCCGATCAAGGTCGTCTACGATTTGTATGAATTCAGATTTTTGCTCCGCGTATTATGACAAATTCAGTAGCGTCGTTTGCTTAGTTTTTATGAGGGTACATAAGACACTACTGTTATTTTATAATTATAAAAATATACGTTACAGTAAAAGCATTAAAAATTCAAAACTCAATCAACTGGTAAGTTTATTAGCAAATGCATAACTAAATATGTGAAAAATAAGATACTGACACAATGTCAGTGTCAGTGATACAGAAAATACCGTTATTCGTACGGCTACGAATTAAGGTAATGTATCTGAATTAATAAATAAACTTACGTTACAGCGAAAGTATTATCAACAACGAGCATCATTTTAAAATGGAATGTCCTAGCTTAATCGAAACAATATGAATTTTTAAAAGACAAGCGTGTTACATCTATCCTTATCGCACATGCTTATAGCCTTTGCAAAGGTAAGAGATAAATATATGCCAATTTGTTAATTCGTTCATGATACAGGAGACATTGATCGGACATCTTTCAAAAAATTTACTGTACAAGGTAATAACGAAATTTTTGTTTTGTAGCGTGCGTTATTGAATCGTTCGTGGTACTAATCGCACGGGTTCTAATCCAATTGGAGTCAAGTTGAAAATTATTTTCAATTGTTAAATAATACAAGATTAGCAGCTTTGAGGGCCCGTTGGTTTTAATAGTATAATTCTTGTTTCTTTTAAAAATATTCCGCACTTGCTCAATCGGACCATTCTTATGTGTGAAATTAAAATTGTCTGATAAGCCCAATCAAATTTCTTTTTAAATTCCGAGGCAACTTTTTTTCTACTCCCGTCGAGTATATATACATACCCCCAAAACAATGCTGTCACCACCGTATTTAATTATTGCTTTTAAATTTTCTTTTTTTACCTCCCGCTACCCTTGGTAAGGGAGGTATAGGGATCGTGCTAAAAATCACATATCGAGATTTGGGTAAATGACCACGTTTTAAGGTCCCTACAATGTGTGTGTGTGTGTGTGTGTTTATATGTGTGAGTGTGGATCTTCTGGGCGCTCTAACTCAAATACTATCATTCAGAAAATTTTGAAACCATATATTTCTACCTTATTCTAATTATGGAAAGACGTCATTATTAGGTTTTGGTATCAATCGGATAACCAGAAATGGCACTTTACTTGAAGCTCAAAATAGTTTTTCTTCAAGAAATACCTTTAGATGTTATTTTTTCGCAATTTGTTGTTATAAAAATTAAAGATTACTCAATTTTCTACAGGTTTGCATCACAACCGTATTTAATTATTGCTTTTAAATTATCTTTTTTTACCTCCCGCTACCGTTGGTAAGGGAGGTATAGGGATCGTGCTAAAAATCGCATATCGAGATTTTGGTAAATGACCACGTTTTAAGGTCCCTACATCCGATTTTAACATTTTCACGATGATGTCTGTGTATGTGTGTGTGTGTGTGTGTGTGTGTGTGTGTGTGTGTGTGTGTGTGTGTGTGTGTGTGTGTGTATTTGTGTGTGTATATGTGTGAAAGAAGTCATTATTAGATTTTGGTGTTAATCGGATAACCGGAAATGGCACTTTACTTGAAGCTTAAAATAGTTTTTACCTCTCGCTAAGAGAGGTATTGCATTCATGCTAAAAATCGCATATCCAGATTTTATTGAATAAGCACGTTTTAAGGTCCCTACAATCCGATTTTATCATTTTTACAATGATGTCTGTGTGTGTGTGTGTGTGTGTGGATGTGTGTGTGTATGTGTGTGTGTGTGTGGGATGTTGGAAGGACGGTTACTCAAAAACTATAAGACTTTAAATTTTTTTAACTGCGTATTTCCCAATCGGACATTCATGGGAAGATCTGAAAAGGTTTTGGTAACAATTGGACAACCGGAAGTAGAAGATTCTTGAAAAAAAATCTTTTAAATAATATTTTTTGAATTTTTTTCTTGATAATATTAAAGAAAAATAAATTCTCTTTCTGATACATTTAAATATTTTACAATATATTCTATAGATTTAGAGATAGAAGAAATATAGTATGTAAAATAATCTGTTATAATAAATTTTACAGCCGAAAGAATGGCCATGGAAAATAGTTGAAAATTTAATTTGTTTGTAACTGACAGATAATGTCAGTGTCAGAAATCCGAAGACATTACTGAAGACTTTTTCTGGGAAGTACATACATTATATTATTTCTTAATGTATTAATAGAATTGGAAACATTTCGAAAAATTAGAAGAGGACAAAATTTCTTCATCAAAAATGAATTTAAAATTAAACAATCTAAATATATATGGAATAGATATATGCGTAAGTAGAATTTTTGGTGTAGAGTGTAGGTATACAAGAAATGTTAAATACAATAGGGAGCGAGCAGTCATATGATTTTGTTGGCCTTGACAAGCAGATATGGGGGCCCATGTCAGAATGATAGCTAGTAATTATGTATATAGATGTCAAATATCATAATTTCTCATTCTAAATTTAGTGATTTTCCAATTCCATGTGGAGCAGAATTAAATGTTAAATATCTAAGGCATACAAGTAAACTTTAAACTCCTGGTGATAAATTAACTACGTAAATTTAGAAAATCTTGAAATTTTTAATGAAAAATTCTAACATTTGACATCTATGTACATAATTACTAATTATCATTCTGAAACGGGCCCACACATTTGCTTGTCAAGCCCAAAAATGTAACATTACCGTTCGCGCCCTATACTTATGTAACCAAAAAAAGGAAGTGGCGAGAGGTATTGTGCTGGCCACAACAGATTTTTCTTCAAGAAATACCCTTAAATGTTATTTTTTCGCAATTTGTTGTTATAAAAATTAAAGATACTCAATTTTCTACAGGTTTGCATTAATACTTTTTCTATATATTTTATGGATAAATTTATAAAATAGTATAAAAATTATACCTCGGAGCTTATGCTTTAAACACAACTCCATGGTTAAATGTATGTAACTGACAATGTCACTGGTAAAAAAATAATCATTTCAAAATAATAATAGTAACGTTTTAAAAAGAAAATTGTAAATAGAACAATAGTTATATGGAAAGGAACTTAATATACATAACTTCAAAATAATAATAGAATAAATAAATAAATAAATATATCATCACGGCATATTACTCATTGCTGGGTGTGCCAATCTGTTTTGTACACAGATATTGGTATTGATGAAATATTTGTACCGTGCGGGCGTTTACCATGCGTGCGGGCACTCAATGCTGGCGTGGAGAGTGCACCACAGGTGTTAATTTTGTGCCATTAAAATTCGAAGTTATGTAATAGTAACGTCTTAAAAAGAAAATTGTAAATAGAACAATAGTTATATGGAAAGGAACTGAATATACATAATGTGTAGCATTAATGTCCAGGTATGTATTTAAATAAAATATATATATATATATATATATATATATATATATATATATATATATATATATATCATCACGGCAAGTTGCAAATTTATAGTTATAGACTAAAGCACTTTACTCACAAAATTTACTTAATTTACAATATCATAGGTACCAGTTTTTAACAGAGCAAATAAATGTAAATGTAGATTTTTTTTCTCCTAGACATTTTACTTGGTGTTTACATTGTTCGTCGACTCTTGTGTTCTTGTGTAGTCAATTCAAATAGCGGATCATTTTTTTTTAATAGGAGTAAACGAACTCAAACTCTTCATTTCGTAAATCTGCTACTAATCATGTTAGATGTTAGAACATAAGATCCTAAAGAAATTACTAGAATAACAATAAATTAAGGCGATATTGAATTATTTTTAAGGCGCTTCAGCGCCTTTGGCTTCCTGCACACATGGACGCCGTCCCTAGTTGGTATTTCAATAATCATGAATAGCAAAGGTTATCTCTAACTTTAACTGCCGAAAAATTCACTGAATGTCGTAATATTCAGTATGAAAATCCACTGAAATTTGCTACAGGAAAAGAAAGAAAAGTAATTGTAATCTGGTTTTCGGATTCACTGCATTTTATATACATTTCGTCGGAAATAACATGATTTGTTTATATTAATATTATCACGTAGTGACTCCCTATTTATGCTCCCATATTATCCTTACCTACGTTCATGTATCTATCCCTGTCTAATCTACATAGATATGAAGAAAGAAAAAAGAAAAGAGATGAATCAGATTCCAAACTATTGTTTTATGAGAAGCATTTCGGTGCGGGCAAATAGAAGAAACATGAGAAAAAAGTAAAAAAGCCAACTGGTTTATTATTAATGCGCGCGTTACGGCACATCTGGTATAAGCAGCTCCTAATATGGCAACGCTGCGCATGCGTGAATATTACATACATAATAAATCAGCCCAGGCTACCATGTATGATATGCACTTTATGCATATAGATGTCAATATTGTAAATAAAATGCATTCAGAAACCATATAACACAAGTACTGGTATTGAATGGAAGAAATATGGAGCCTTGTCTTCAGCAGTGTTTCCAAAATATTTATTCGACGGGAAAATTGAATATAAATTTGTTGTGTTACATAACTTCCACAGAAATTCTTCGCCGGGATATTTGAATTTCAATAAATAAACAACAGCCTTAACACTAAGGTTATGCATTCTTGATTTATTATATTCGCATCTTCAATATATTTAACTCAGTAGCGAATCTACACTGCAACTCATGAAACTATGAAGTTCGAGAACCTGAATGCGGTTTACTAAATAGAACATGATACTTATATTTATATGTAAGGTATAATTATAAATTCCAAGTGTAATTTCATTGTTGTGATATAAGTCTTTACACTTACCTCCGGTTCAATAAAGCACAAATTTGAATAATTTTTTTTATGGCATGTATAAAATTACTGTCAAAAAATTGACTTAACTGTCAACTTAATTACAGACTGACTTAAAAAGTGTCATATAAATAATCCTGATACGAAAATACCATATTTTTGTTCACAACGATACTTTAAAATATTGATTAACTAGATTCTGATCAAATTTTTGCAATTTATTTTTAAATGACAAAAATAGTTGATCAAAATGACAGTGAAAATTTTATTTTACACTACCTATCTGATTTTCTTATTCTCAATAATTCTATCTTAACCCTCGTATTAGTTTCAGCTCTATAAATGTTTGGAATTTTACATTGAAGCAACTCGAGTTTCCTCCCAAAGTACAAAATAGATCAACCTAAAATGATAGAATCATAAATTTATTCGCATTGCTAAATATTTATTACTAAGTTTTCTTAATTTTATTGTCTTTGGTCAAAAAATTCAATGATGAGTTTTTACTGAATAAGCACGTTTTAGGGTCCATATAATACAATTTTACCATTTTTACGATGATGTCTGTATGTATGTGTGTCTATGTGTGTGTGTGTGTGACAAAAGTTCCGGATTCCATAACTTCAATACCACGATTCCAAAAATTATAATTTTTTCGTATTCCTCAAGTTTACATCCAGAAGAACAACTGATTAGATTTTGGTTATAATTGGTCAACCGGAAGTAGTCTCATTTGAAGATTTAACAGTTAAATTTAATTTATTGACATTTAACGTTATTATAACTTAAAGAATATATTATTCTCTATACGATTTGATTACAATTTATACTTCATATTCAATAGATACAGAGTTAAAGAATTTTAAAGAAATTAAATTTTATAATTCAGCCAGCTATGCCAAACTTGGGAACTAGTAATATATTCATATAATTCAAATTGACAGATGTCAGTATCAATAAAAAGTAAATTAATGTGGCAGATATGAGGATGTTGAAGTAGATATTGGGGAATACACGGAAAGATACGGTAAGAAAATAACTCTAATGTTACAAGTTTTTAGAAAGATACAAGAAAGACGATTACATTGGTTTGAACATGTCATGAGGAGAAATGAAGAATTATATTGGAACAAGAATGAATAGTTTAGTAATAGGACGTTAAAGAAACAGAGGAAGACCAAAGATAAGATGGAAGGACTGTATTGCGGAAGATTTGAGAGAAAAGGAACTGAATGAGAACGACATGCAAAAATAGCGACCCCTAACGAATGGGAAAAGCTAAAGAAGAAGAAGATGCCAGTGTCAAGTGCAATTTGAATAGTTTGTTTATAAAATAATTTTACTGGAAATTTAGAATCTTTTGTAAGAAAAATTATGGAATTTATACATTATACACGAGAATGACGGAAGGTATTGTGCTGGCCACAACAGATTTTTTATTGTTATACACGCATGTACCTACGTACGAGCATATCGTTTTATGAGAATCTAGACATTTTATACCGACATAGAAAATAAAAGTCTGTCTTTTTCATTTAAACGTTATTAATAACACTATTCATTCAAAATAACGTTTTATGTAATGCTTATTCTTTTAATATTATTTTTGCCCCTTATTCAATTATTATTTATTTATTTATTTATTTATTTATTTATTTATTTATTTATCGATCCAACAGGATTCAAGATCCCAATTACAGGACGATCATATGACATACAAATACAGAAACGAATGAGTTGAACAGTAAGTACATATAAGAAATTTAACAAGTGACTTATTACAACAAAGAAACGAATGAGTTGAACAGTAAATACATACAAGAAATTTACCAAATGACTTATTACAAGAAATATTTTAATAAGATATTCTTAAATTTAGAAAAGGAGTCGCCAAATATATCAATGTCAATAATACATGATACACTGTTATATGCTACACAGAGTTGTCTTATTGGAGATTTCAATTCATAATTAGTCCTAGCTGTTTTACAAAGAAATGGTACTTTATTTCTTGAAGTGACGCGTGGAACGTGAAATGGTATTAGCTCAAGACTACATGGGTCATCAATACAATTATTAATTAATTTGTATAAGTAGAGAGATAATTGTAAATTTCTTCTGCTACTTAATGGCACCAAGTTCACTTCAGGCAATAAATCAGAATAATCATGGGTAAAGATAGGATATTGTCCATGTATTTTAAAATAACAATATTTAATGAATTTATGCTGGACAGACTCAATCTTAGATATATATTTATGATATATTGGATTCCAGACTTGTAGACAATATTCTAGCTTGGAGCGGACAAATGCATAATACAAGCTTTTGAGTGTAGTTGTTTTACAGAAAGACCGACAATTTCTAATTACAAATCCAAGATTTTTGTAGGATGATCTTACAGTAGTCTCAATGTGTACATTAAATGTTAGTTTTGGGTCAAATATAATCCCAAGATCCTTATACCCATCGTGTAAGCTAAAAGTACAAAAAATAATATCAATAAAATAATTATAGAAAATTTTAGAGTGCAATACAGTTGCAGAAAGCGCGGAAATGTATTTTATGTTCTCTTGATACCTCAAAGCGTTGAAATCGATTCGCGCAGCGCGGAATGTCATGTACTCATTCATTCGCATTCGCATAACTTACCTACATTACAATACTACAAAACTATGCATGTTTCTACAGCTTCAATAAAATAACATAGTAGGATCTGAACTATAAAATATTAAAAAAGAAAACAATATATTACCACTGACTAAATAATATATGTACAGTAAAATTTTTGAAAGATGTCCGATCAAGGTTATCTACGAATTGTATGAATTCAGATTTTTGTTCCGCCCATTCTGACTAATTCAGTAGTATCGTTTGCTTAGTTTTCATGAGGGTACATAAGATACTACTGTTATTTTATCATTATAAAAATATATGTTACAATAAAAGCATTCAAAATTCAAAAATAAGTCAACTGGTAAATTTATTAGCAAATGTAAAACCAAATATGTGAAAAATAAGATACTGACACAATGTCAGTGTCAGTGACACAGAAAATAACGATATTCGTACAGCTATGAATCAGGGTAATGTATCTGAATTAATAAATAAACTTACGTTACAGCGAAAGTATTATCAACAACGAGCATCGTTTTAAAATGAAATGTCCTAACTTAGTCGAAATAATATGAATTTTTGAAAGACAAGCGTGTTATATCCATCCTTATCGCACACGCTTATAGCCTTTGCAAATGAGAGAGATAAATGTATGTCAATTTGTTAATTCATTCATGATACAAATGACCTTGATCGGACATCTTTAAAAAAAAAATACTGTATAGGAGTAGGTACAGGAAGATTAACCACAGTATAGAGAATATATCTAGTAGCGAATTTTCAAATTTGTAAAAAAATGTATTATGTTTCATTTGAAATTTCAAAGTTGATATTAATTACTAATAAACCGGAAGTGGTATCATGAATGTACATCCGTCGTCAAGTAGTTTACATGTTGCTGTATAAATCATGTTATATGAAAGAAATTACTAACTTAATAAATAAGCGAGATATATGCTGGGTCCATTAAATTATAACATCCTGTATGTATACAGAAATATCAGTTTTATAAAAATAAATAAATAAATAAATGATAGTTTTTGTTAACACCTAATCTTAATCTGCGTTTATAACTGAAAAATTTATCAATTAAAATTGTATGTAGTTGGACGATATTATTAACATAAATGCGTCTTTAATTATAAATTATTATTTTGCAGTACGGAAGCTTCCCTTCAAGAAAATAAATCTCTGTAGAGTTTAACATCTCTTCCTTCTTGTCAACACGCTCCAACAAATTCGAGATAATACGAAACTCGTTCAACCCACGTAAAGATCTAGTGAAAATCAAGTAGAAAATAGTTTCACGCTTAGTGGCCATTTTCCACGCGCTCAACATTCTACCATTCGCCGGCTCGCGAATCTTTGCGAATAAAATTCAGCTCTAGCGAGATGTGATCAACATCGCACACGAATGTGCTCATAAACCCCCTCCCTGCTCCGCCCTACGATATCTACGCCACTGGGAATAGAACGTCTTGTCGGTAATAAAACTAGCAACTTTTATGATGCTATGTCGTGCTCTTTTTCTAGATAAAACGGGAAAAATTTGTGCTGAATATTCAAAATTAAGTACTGCTTGTACCGACTGATATATTGTATGCAAGGAGATTCGCGGCACGGATGAAAGAGATGCTAATGTAATATTGGCGGGAATAAAAACATCATTGTGTGTGATATTTTGTATGCCACAGACGGTTATTATGTAGCAACATGGCAAATAATCTCAAAAATATATATTTTTTATCCTACACTCTTCGAAAATGCAATTTTCGCGCCACTATAGGGAAACGAAAATATAAATTTTCACGGCTAGCCAAGTATGGTATGGTAATATTACATACATCCTTAAGAAATACCGCTAATACCGTCAATGAATTTGAAGAATTTTGAACATAATAGAATAGTAGGACAAAATTTCTCATTGAACGAAAGAAGAGACACAATTTCAATTATTTGTGTATACAAGAAATGTTAAATTCGTTAATTATAGGGCGCGAGCAGTCATGTGACTTACTTAGCCTTGGCAAACAGATATTATGAGAATCCGTGTCAGAATGATGGCTAGACATAGATGTCACAATTGTCATATGTCATAACTAATAACTTTTCATTCAAAATTTCAAAATATTCTGACGTTGATTTGTCATCCATAGTATGGAATATACTGCTTGCCGAGGAAAATAATCCACGTGGATTTGGAAAATCATAATGTTTTGAATGAAAACTTATGATACTTGACACCTATGTATTAGCTGTCATTCTGACACGGGCCCCCATATCTGCTTGCCAAGGCCAGCAAAGTCACATAACTGCTCGCGCCCTATGCAACATAAAATGAAAATGGCGAGAGGTATTGTGCTGGCCACAACAGATTTTTTTTATTTTCAATAGCTATTTGTGTATTCAGAGCGTAAAATAGTACATTGTCGATAGCGAGTTTGTTGCCACGCGATATAGGAGCGCGTCATTCTCTCGAAATCGACAATGTATATTTGCGCTCAAAACACTAGATTTTTTCTAATCTGGAGATAAAAAAAAATTAATTATTTGTTTGCTGGTTGTTATCAATGAATGTTTGGTTTAGAGTTAAAAATTAGGAGAGAGCGTTTTCTTTCTATTTTGTGCGCATAGCGATAAAATGACATTTTGCGTTCACACTGCAAGCGCAAATGTATATTTTGTATATTGACTGTAGAAAATGTATTTATTATTATTTATTATTATTATTATTACTATCTCAGTATTTATTTTACTTTTCAATATATTATCAGTGGGGTACCATGCAAAAAATGGCTGCGTATTGTAATTTTACAACGTGTAAAGTTTAGAAGTTTTTAATCACTTATACAGGCTGGTGACCGGCACAGCCGAACATAGGACTTTAACATTTAAAATTAGACTTTCCTAATTACCTGCTTCCCTAATCTTTTTAAGTAAAGTTGTAGCGTGTAAAATTCTACATCTGAATCAATAAGCAAAATTAATTTTGTATGCCTTGTAACGACAGAATTTAGGTATGAAAATGGCGAAAATCACGTCAAAAATAGCAATAGCCATGGAATTGAGACAAAATAAATAACAAATGTCTAACGGTTTATCTGTCATATAAACGTAATTTATTTTTATTAGGTATTATTTCTAATTTCTGTTCCAGTTAACAATTATCTGTTAACTTCTTGTATTATTTCATACGTTGTTCTATTCCCTTGGAGGTACATTTTATATTTATAATTCTTTTTTATTTTTTATTCTCTTGATGTTATACCTCTATTTTAAATTATATAAATAAATAAAAACACTAATTTATGGTTTTCTAAATAAACCGAAATCGATAAGATAATAAATTAGTGTTTTTATTTATTTATATAATTTAAAATAGAGGTATAACATCAAGAGAATAAAAAATAAAAAAGAATTATAAATTATCTGTTAATTTATATTGAGATTTGTTCACTTGAACCGGAATTACAAATAATAATAAAAATAAATTAACCTTGCTTAACAGATAAATCGTTAACTTTTGTTAATTTTTTGTTTCAATTCCATGGTTATAGCTATTTTTGGGATAATTTTCGACTTTCATACATAATTTTTGCCGTTACAAGGCATACAAAATTAATTTTGATTATTGATTCAGATGCAGAATTTTATGTCCTACAACTTTTATTTGAAGCTTTTTTATCTAAAAGTAACCAGTAAATTACGAAAGTCTGGTTTTACATGTTAAAGTCCTATGTTCGGCTGTGCCGATTACCACCCTGTATGTATGTAGTAAGTTCTGAAATTGCTTTTCCAATACTGACGTAATATTTTCTATGACCTTTATTTAAAATTAACCTTTTTATGGCAATTTACACAAAAGTAAAAGTAGCACTTTTTGCAACTAAATAAATAAAAAATATATCTCTGAGTTCATCTAACTAGAAAAAAATATGTTGAAATAATTCTGACAGAAGTAAAGACATGATCTTGATATTTATATTACAAATATTATACACATAAAATATAAGAAAATTTGTAGTAAAGTAATCCATCCCATTACGCGGATAAATGATTCCACAAAACAGCTATTTCACATTTTCACAATCTGCATACGACAATTAAAAACTGGGATCCTCCACCATAATAACAACTTACAAAATGGGTCATTTATATTATTAAAAATAGACCTTAAAACTGTACGATGAAGACTGTAGAAGTTTTAAAGAAGTAATTAGTTACTAGTTTAAAAACAGAAACAAATTAGAATCTAATTTTATAAATTCATCAATATGTAATGTATAAAGGAAAACAAATTTGATAACTTTAATATACTCGTATGTAAGTATTTAATGTAAAAAATATAAATTCCTAAATCAATCATATATTTTGATAGTTTCACACCTTTTCTCCGAAATCAAATAATTTCGTTTGACCATACAACCTCACATCACTTCCACTAAATATGATGGATCATTCTTTAGTTCCGAGAGGGGAGCAAGCGGTCTGATTAGATAGCGATCACTCGGAATCCAGAGAGACGATCCTGGCAAGGGACAACAATGGGTTCATTTATTTTTAAGCGGGTTACGTCTACCAACCATCGATTTCCAACCAGCTTGTCACATTCAAACTAATTGCGTGCCATTCATGATGCACTCGACTTGGAAGAAGAAGAGGAGATATTGGTTGATTGTTTGTACGTAGAGGTTATGTAAGACTGACAGTAGCCAAGTAAGGTTAGGATTACGAGATAGCCTGTTTTAAGGCAATGTAATTTGTTAATTGATGTTTGGAAAATGTTTCCTTATTGAGATAATGATTTTTGTATACATATTTTTATTCAAATAAGTAGGTACTATTTAGTTGGAATATTATTCAATATGGCTACCTCAGAAATGGTGGGCTAATAGTTATTTTCCGGACAATATTTTTATCGAGAAAGTAATACTTACCGGGCTAATTTTGAAAACCTTATTTGTGGATTAATCTTGTATTATCTTTCAAAACAGTGTACATTCTTAAAGTAATAATTCAATGGGGTCATTTCACATTTTCTAATTTATTTTTTTCTTGAAAGAATAGGTCAAATTAAATATGTAGGTGTATGTTTTACACCTTATAAGTCTTTACAATCAGAGATATGATTATTTAAAAGTTGTCTTAAATATCAAATATTTGGACGCTGACGTCACGGCTATACGTCACGGCTTGTCGGATGCGGCAGCAGCCCTCTACCGGAACTATGATTGTTTGGGTTATCAATTCTCAGTTTGATTTTGTGACAGCAACATATTGTTAACGAAAAACATATTTCACACAACTTTTGGTATTTATTTTAATAAATGTTTTATTTACATACCTGTATTCTTAAGTCTGCTGTCACCTGTCACAATTTTAGGTTAGCTTGTATACAGCAGCAAACGGATACCACGTGGACCGTTGTGTGTGTGCGAGAGGAATGTCTTTGTGTGAGTAACAAGCCGTGACGTCACGAATTTTACAGCCGCGAAAGTTTATTAGCAAATTTATGAATGAAAAGTCGCATATTTCATGTTATTTTATATTATTATATTTATTAAATGAAACGGATTTCATGATTTTATAAAAAAACAACGAATTTTTATTTTTGAAATGACCCCATTGTGTGAAATATGACATTTAAGCATCTAATTATTCTACTATTGTCAGTGTCACAAACAACAATAAGGTAATATGAAATGAAAGTAGGAAAATGTAGTTTCCTAATAGCGTTTAGAAAAGTGATTTATTTCATTATTCATGTGAGTAATGTATGTATTTTATAAGGATAAAAATTTAAAAAGATTGCTGAACTGCTGAAATATTTTTTAACATTTCAAGCAAAATAATTTAAAATTTTGAATAGGTACTTTTGTTGAATCGATCGTTGTAATAAATACAGCACATACAAAAAGTCTTTTAAAAAATCTGCTTCACACACCGTTTTCCACAATATACTATTTTCCCACATCTACTTATAAAGTGACACTTTTATCTACTGAAACTTCGTTACTAAAGTAATTGTAATTATGAGGATGAATAATCTTTTTGTAATCACTCACTGTAGTGACAGAGTAAATACATATTCATAGAAACCAATTTAATTTGCAATGGTATCTATAACATTCCTAATTATCAAATGTGATTTTTAATATCTGTTAAAAGGGCCACAAATACAGATGTTTGAAAATATTTTGTAAGCCACTCTAGAGTACAGATTCGATTACCACTTGGTGTGCAAAACTTTTCTCTTTTTAATAAAATATGTCTTTCTCACTTGTATCATAAATAACTATAAAAACAGACAATTTGTATACAAACTCATTACCCTAGCAGTACAGAATACAAACGTTTGTTCACAATACGTATAACAATTCACAATTTATTGAAATGCATTCAGTATCAATTTATAATCAATAAGTAATAAAAAATACATCAAGTCCGTTCTTATAAATCGTTTGGTAAATGATAAATTAAAACCGAAAAAGTAATTTCAACTAAATAAGCATCAAAACAAATGAATCGATCAGAGCATTAGAAAGTCATTAAATAAAAAAAGAATCATCCATTTAGAATAGAACAGTTGAACAACCTCAATGAAACTGGAGGTCACTGAATCAACCATTACTATCACAAAACAAAACAAATGAAATGCAAAAAGCTCCTCTCAACTAGATCATCCGAGTCTCAACATAAATGACAACTAATTAATAATTTAAGCATCCATTAAATCTGGTGTTTCGCCAACAGTTTTCCATTGTCTATAGCCTGATAATTAAAATGATGCGGTAAAAAATATGGCAATTGTAATCAGGCACAGTTTTTTACCCATCAAGAAATTCGCGACATAATTTATGCAAACGTATACGCCATCCGAACATTTGCATTTCTCTCTCGGCTCCGCTCAGCCCGCAACGAAGAAGGCTGTGAGCGACTGCCGTTTGTTGCTTATTTTGTTTTTATAAACGTGGATGTTTGATTAATTAATATATTCCAAAAGAAATGTTATTGTTTTTTGGTTGTGTTGCAGTTTTGGTGCAGCTGTTCATATGAAAGGAAGTAAAATAATTATTTCGTATACTGAGCATAATATTGACAATGATATTTTGTCGTTTAAGAAAGAAGTTGCCAATTCGAAATTGATAAGACAATTTACGCTCATAAGAAACCTATATTTTTTTCAAATCAAAAATTACAAAAAGGATGATAAAATACAATCTTACTCTTGAATAATTTAATTTGCCATGTTCCACCGTTTTCAAGATGTTTTTTGTTTTATTCTTTCAGGTAAATTTTCTTTTCCTGTTTCGAAATTAGATTGGTATATTCTAGTACGCTTATTTATGCTAGAAGAAGCTTAATACTTAAACGATTTTTGGTGATTATTATTGATTAAGGTTAATTATAAATACATAAAACATACAAAATATCTAGGTAACAGACAGACATGGGCGTACGCAGGGTAGGGCAAGGTGGGGCAGTTGCCCCTCACCTAAAGTTTCCATATAAAAAGTAAAAGGAAAATTTACTAAATATGTACAGGCTGACACAGAGAACGGGCCACTAAAAATGACTTTTTTATTTATAATTATTTTCTAATTCTCTTGTGACGTACCAAACCGCTGCGTGAGCGATTGGAATGCACTTACGCACCCTAGCTGGTTTGGTGTGCGGCCGCCAGCTTTTAAACAGTGGAGACGGGAGCGGGTTGAAATGAAGTGGACAACCCCCGAAAGGGGTTGAATGGGCGCCACGTAATTCTTAACCGGAGAATTACGAAAAGGGCGGTGGCAACGATATATAAAGATGATGGTACCTACCGTAATTCAGTGTGTCCCTGTAAACGACTGAGGGTTGTTAACAAAAAGAAATTAATTATTTTGTAAAACAGAGTTTAATAAAAGCAGGCTAAAACGTGCTGAAGGCACGAACAAAGTTGATAAGAAATTATGAAGTGTACAACAATGTAGAATTAAATAATGTAGCAAAAAGTATAAGGTAATGTGACACCCTGAATTCATAACCCAGTTTCGACTACCAACAATACAGCTACAACAATGCGAAGTGGATCCATTTCATAAAGTGGGCAAACATGCCAGTTGACGCGGTAGACGTCGCGAGATTACGAGATACTACAATGGGTACTGCAGTTAAATAAAACATCAAAAAAACTTGAGCTGAAGGCTCCAATTGTTAGTTAAACTCTAAAATACTCAACCATAAATGACGCTCTACAAAACTTCAATAAATTCTCGATAAATTTTAAATAATACAAAAATAATATTACTAAAACAACAATAAGGAGGCGTCAAATAAACTTAACAGTGAGGACATTACTAACAGTCCTCCAAGGCCACACTAAATTTAGAATGTACTCTAGGTCTTCCTCGCAACAATAAGCACAACTAGAAAGACGATGTTAAAAACAAAATACAGTACTTATCTCACGAAGCACGCACAGTGCAGTAGGGCTACAGAGTCAGGCGATGTCGACGGATAGAACTCCCGGTGGTAGATGTCCCAAACAATGAATGACGTCACGGTAGAGTGGCCAAATCCGCCCATGGCGAGATGACTTCCAGGAACCAAATGCAGTGCTCGTGATCACACACGAAAAACCACCGAAAAACACCAAAACTGGACAGTCAACAAAAAGCACCCCGACGTTGTCAAAATCCGCACAATAGCGAAACCAACAAATATTGGCTCTAAACGACAACAATCGAGCACTCTACTTTACGTCAACACACGAAAAAAAAACTATACCAAAAATCTACGTCGAACAGCAGCCATGTGCCAAAATGCGCTCGTAAAAAAAAAAGTACGTGCGGTCCACACCGCGTGAGATACTAGAGTCCTCCCGGTTGAAAACTTCTTCCGGCACCCCAAAGTTTTGCCGGAACAAAAGGGCGCTTTAATACAACAAAATAAAAAGAAGAAATGCAGTGAAGAAAAAAAACGAAGCTCCACGCCACTGGTAAACTCGACAAATAGTAACATGCCCAACAAGTAAACAATAATTTAACCTCGTATGATCGCCAAAGAACAATATATTGAATACATTTAGAAATGGGGCGAAAATAGCCAGAAAAGGGATTTAGGTAAGTTACAGATTCGAAGTGAAACATATTTTACATAAATGACACTATAGGAACACTTGAAGTATAATTACAACCAAAAAAGAAAAACGGAGACGAGAAGCAGCAGAAAGAATTCATTGGACGAAACACTATAAATATACAAAGATACACGAATGCTGAACAGAGTAATAGGAACAATACGACAAGGGAAACTAGATTTAGACGATCGGAAGGTACGTATAAATATAGGGCAATAATATATTGGAGCAAAATGTTCTAGAGTCAATTTTAGACCGTAACACTCTTTAAATATTTGTAAACTAGGATTACGGGCTAACATATCATGGTATTTGGCATGATGGTAATGCTTCCGGTTTGACCGGAAATGACATTAACTTTCAAATGGGACACTATATATTTTTATATATTTGAAATCTACGTAAAATCACAAATACAACGGTATGCATTTTTATTGAAAAAATAATAGAGAAAATGATGCATAATTAACCTGCTAAGCCATGATATCAGCCAAGATATGAAAACAGTTAAGATAATATTAAGTAATATTGAAGTTAATTGTTTAAACAGTAAGTTATTTTTGTAAGATTCCACATTTTGTCACAAAGTGATCAATTTGTTATCACTGCTTACCTGATATCACTCACCTTTTCTCTTACGGTTAAGTAATTTATTTCTTCAACAAAAATTCAATTCAAACATATCGTTGAATTCGTAATTCCACGTAGATTCCAAATATATAAAAAGATATATAGGGTGTCCCATTTGAATTTTGAAAGTTAATGTCATTTCCGGTTAAACCGGGAGCGCTACCAGCATGCCAAATATCATGATTTGTGAGCCCCTAAGCCTAGTTTACAAATATGGAAAGAGAATTAAAAAATAATTATAAATAAAAAAGTTATTTTGAGTGGCCCGTTTATCAGTGTCACCCTATATATATATATATATATATATATATATATATATATATATATATATATATATATATATATATATATATATATATATATATATTACATCCCACTATCATTGCTGCGTCCTTTCATGGCTAGGACATTGTGGCAACCACCGAAAGGAATACAGATAGGCTTCGATTTTATGAAGTATATCGACTATTTTTTCCCACTGATTATGAATTTCGGTTCAAATTTCAATAAAGTCAATTTACAACGATATACGTTTCCGTTCATTTGACGATATTATGAACTCCTCCATACTGAGTGAATCCGACGTCCAGAGTATATACTTCATGCATATCCCGTACTTTGTGACATCCGATTTGTATATTTTTATCCATACTACCGTTACAATGACGTCCAGCAACGTTGCCAATATTAAATACATTATTCTGATGTAGAAACGAAAGCGCAATCTTTCATAGTCATATGCACACCCATATGTTCGATTTTTTACAATCTCTGGTAATGATAATTAACAGATATAAATGTCTGATAATTATTTGATATAGTTTAGTTCAATGTTTGAAGATTTAAAGCAGGATATCATACTTTATTTTATTCATATTTTTTTTTATTATCATTAAACTAACGAAAATTGATCAACGCAATCTTCCTTTCCATACAAATTCCTAATCTATTAATAAATCTAACGATATTTTACAAAAAATATTTTGCAGTTTTTAATGTGTAATTTTTTTTCTAATTTTTGTAATATAATTTATTTTCTATAAGAAAGGATATTTAACATAATTTCCTGATCGTAACACCCGGCACCCGTTGTAAGAAATCAATGGTAAAATTTTCGTTTGGCTCTAGAAAATTCCCTATTATAATTTTTAGATCAAAAGTGTAATTTTATTATAATCCAAATTTATTGATGTGCTAGAAATCCTGTCATTAATCACACGTAACTTAAAAGTTCTATTTTCAAGCTGTTTACACAGTGCCATGAGAAATCTACCAAATAATAAACTGTTGATCTGTGTTTATGTAATTTTTACTTTGATTTTATTATTATTAAAGATAATGGAAGCTTTTAATACAATGAAATGGTTTTTATTTGTGAAAATATTAATTTTAATTTAACTCAAGCCTTAAAGTGACATTTATTTAGGTCTATCTGCCTGTTTTATTTCATCATTTCTCATGACTATTTGTAAGCAACATAAAAAGAAACTTTTAATTTGCGACTATTTCGTAACAGGAATGTATTATATCAATTAATTGCCATTTTAAATTCTGAGAAACTTTATTATTTATTTTTATTCTAAAACTAAAATTTTACCATTGTATGTATTTCCTATAGATGGGGTATTAATCACTAAATTTCGATCATCAAATTGTTTCAATACAAATATCTGTTAATGCATTCCTATTAACAGTAAAACCAATCAAACATTAAAAAAATCTTCTTTGTTAATAATGTATATACTGTACTTATGTTGTATTTGGTCGGCCCTCGGGCATTCAATAAATCTATTATTATTAAATAAAAAATACATTTTAACATTAAATATTTGCCATCATTTAAAAGATATACTCATCAAAAAATCTCCGCTCCGCTCCGGTGTGGCTACCAACGATGCTTAATATATATATAACTTCTCATGGACGGCAAATACACCATTAACCGTGGTTGACCCACACCCCTTGCAAATCGTTCTCCGGAGCATTTTTCATTGAATTTGCGAGTTAAAGCTGTAAAATTACCAAAACTTACTATTTGTAAAGTAACTAAGTAATTTAATTGTTGCTATTATGTTGGCGACTTTTGCGACTGTAACAGAATAAAACATAGATCGTAAGTAGGCGTTGAGAATATTTTCTATAGTGACAAATCAGTAATTTTGGCGACACAATAATAATACTCATATTAGCACAAAAGTAGATAATTTTTTCACAAAGCTAATTTCGTGCTGTTATTCGAAATATCTTCAAAATTTGGATATCCTTTTAATATAATATATATACAAAAAATATATCATCACGACATATTACCTATTTCTGGGTGTGTCAATCAGCTTTGAACGCAGAAATCAGTAATGATGATGATATATGCGTATCATGCCGGCGTTTACCAGACGTCACCTCAAAGGCACTTACTGCTGGTGTGGAAAGTGAAATACAGGAGTCTCTTTTGTATCATTTAAAATTCGAAATAATTTTGAAGTCAAAGGCACATGGCCACTGGATACCATATATTAAAAGAAAAAAAAAGAATTTTGCAAAAGTACAATTTTTATATAATATAATTCCAAGAAAATGGAGGCTAATTTTACAAAAAAAAAATCAATTATTAATTCAGTTCATATTACATGTCTAGTGGTTACTAAAAATAATTATCTGTATTTTGCTCTGATTTAAATAAATATATTTAATAAGTTCGTTTTTCGCTTATTTTGTAACAGTGACGCATTAGTACAATTCACTTTGTTTTACTATACTGATTTTTTTTTATTTATACATTTATAAAGAAAATGAATACAAGTAAACCGGGGATCTTCTTTATATTTGCTATAGTAAAAAGGAATTTATCACCCAATACTTATTAGTTACCAAACGCAAGACCCGAGATTCACTTAATCCCACACATTTATTTTTGTCTCAGATTAATAATTAAACTATTTTCAAATTAACAGCAATCTATACACTCAATAAATAATTAAGCACCTATTTTGTCCCGCACGAAATAAGTTTTGTGCACAAATTATATACTTTTGTACCAATACGAGTATTATTATTGTGTCGCTAAAATTACTGATTTGACTCTAAATAAAATATTCCCAACGCCTAGTTACGATCTATGTTTTATTCTGTTACAGTTACAAATGTCTAAATCATAATAGCAACAATTAAATTGAAGTGTTGGTAACTTTACAGCTTTGACCCGCAAATTCAATGAAAAATCCTCCGTAGTTTTGAGTAATTAGAAAATATTTTTATACTTACTAGTACTCGTAATAACGATTTTAATTATGTATTAAGTATACATAAATATCACGTGAGACTTTTCCAACGTCCCCCCCCACACACACACACGCACACACACACACACACACACACACACACACATACAATCATCGTGAAAATGTTAAAATCGGATTGTAGGGACCTTAAAACGTGTTTATTCATTAAAATCTGGATATGCGATTTTTAGGATGAACCCAATACCTCTCTTAGCGAGAGGTAAAAAGCAAATGCTTAATAACTTTTTTTCACAAAATAATCTTATAAATTTTGTTTTAGGTACCTACACCTACATTTGTAAACAAAAACTATCTAATGGGTCTATATTCTGTTCACATCTGTAAGTCATACGGATTTGTAAATCTGTAAATAATGAACAAAATCGCAACGAAAGTTGACACTCTTATGTATAATTTTATATTAATCAACAAGAATTAGTTGTGTTTTTATCACGTTTTTACAGATTTAGAGATCTGTAAGACTTACAGGCACGTAAAGATATTTATTAATAAGTGTAAATAATTAAAATCGTTATTACGAGTACGTATAAAAATATTTTCTAATTACTCGGCAATTCACTTTGGCTAAACACTAGTAAGTAGAGGGGAAGTCGAAAGAAGTACCTAAATAAGAGTAATTAAATTATCTATATTTTTTAATAAATAGTTTATAGTTTATTAAGAGTTAATTTGTTTAAAACATTTTCTTCTATTTAAAAATTATTTAGATTCTCCCTTTTTCTACTCCATTTAAAATTTCAATCTTGATATTTTAGAACAAAAGTTTTAAAGATTTTATTTTTATATTTCACTGTAGCATACCGTCCTTATATTTATTCCATACATTTGATCATACATTTTGTTATTTGGCATTTATTTACAATTTGCACAATATTTTGTAATTATTAATTCAGCTTTATGTTTTTTAAATAATTACCTTCTTAAAATTGAGTACATTTCTATTTTAACATCATAGTTTATCGATTTTATCTTTACTAAGAGGATTACAAAATAAATGTTTGATTATTTAAATGTTACTTTTACTATTTTGGTTCTTTAATATGTACTTTATGAAACCCATTTGGATGTCATAAAGTACTTCTTAAAAGAACTCAAACCTAATTTCTGTTAGGTTGGTACGTAGTACCTACATTTCTAGACATTTGTCATTTGAAAGTAAATATTATTTAAATTGTAAACAATAACAATGAAACGTCATAGTTACGAATATCAATCACTGTTACTGTTACCAACAATCAAATAAAAATTAAAGTATTCCTAAAACTGAAATCACGTATATTTGTAAATATTTTTTTGACAAAAGGACCAAAATAGAAAAAATAGTATTAAATACACGTTTCATAAGACATTTCAGCGCACTTGTCCCGTTAGAAAACTTGCGGCAAGCCGTTCGTTTCTAACAAAGACGCGTGCGCTAAAATCATGTCTTATGAAACTTGTATCTTAATGTACTATTAATATATTATCAGGAGTGCACAATATAACTTTAAATATGATTAAAAGACTTGCGCGCTAATGTATTGCCCAGTGCCCACTGTTGCCAAGTATACGGAGTTCAGATTGTCGGTGGAATGAAACTTCTGTATATACGGTGTATATACGCCGGACGACACTAACGCCGCAAGTGGAATTTTTTTGAACTACAAAAAATATACATTTTTCACTCCGCTATCATTGTGACGTCCATAACAAATTTTGCTAAACGATTCTAGGGCCCCCCCTAATGCCAGAAAAAAAATTACAAGGCATTTTAAAGTGACGTCCGTATACCGGACGTCATATGCACAAGGACGTCACTTTGAATGTAGAAAATTACATAGGGGACGCCACAATGGTAGTGGGATGTAAATATATATATATATATATATATATATATATATATATATATATATATATATATATATATATATGAGAAAATAAAAGTAATAAAGGAAAAAGATAAATAATATGAAAAGGATAGTCGGGAACACCAAAGAAAACAGTTCTATTCTCGTGTATATATTATTAATTTTTATTTAATTTTGTTTTGTTCTTTTTTTTAAATAGAATGATTTGGTATTTACTTTAAGCAAATATTTACCTTTAACCAAAACATTTTACACATCGTTTCTTCTTCTACAACGTTCAAATTTCAAAATAAATTGTACCATAAATAGTTGTTATATTTATTTAAATAATTTTCAATTTGTTTTTAAAGTTGATATAAAATAAACTTTAATTTTATGATGACCGGGACCGGGACATAATGACAAACCAGGCGGGACTCTAACATGCTTCTGAAACCGGGATAACTATCAAGCCTATACATACTTATAAATTAATTACCCATTACACTTTTATATTTCCATAAAAATATCTAACTTACTACTATTTATAATCTATATAATATTCTAAGTTATACCTAAGTTACAGTGTACTGGTAGAATATATGGCACATATTCCTAGAAACAATTTGTTAGAAATGCAAATGTTTTCTAAATTACATGATGTAAAAATAAAAATTCCAGCATTATTACTAACAAAATCTACACAATTTTTCAGTTTTCCTATTAAATATTGTTGAGCATCTTCCATTAACCTACTCATTAACACAAAATAAACTACATATAAAAATAAATCTCCAGTTGTATTTAATCCGACAGCCTTAAGAAAGATAACAGTTTACATAAAAACGCTAACTGATGCCACAAACAACCAAATCCAGCATACAGAAGCGCGTAATAATAATGATAAATAATTAAAAACCCATGTGTAGTAGTTCAGAAAAGGCAGGGGTCCAGCCGGTAAGGTAGAGCGAAGAGCGCGTTTTCACCGTCCGAGGCGAAGACCGAAGATTATTTTATCTTCAGTTTGTTGTAGCGGTGAAGAGATGTTATCACAGAATATTAGATTTAAGTATTGTCGTAAAATGGTACATTTGATAACCAGTGTTGAAGAGGAATCCAGTGGACCAGTCAAGTATTTCCACTCAGATTGCGAATCCATTCTGAGGTTATGTAGGGGTTGACAGCCGGGGAGCTGATGATTTTTAAAGCGCAATATAACACAGCTACCGGATTTGGAGTGATATGTTTGTATTTCGGTATGTGTTGGACCGTGTTTAAGTTTGTTCTCTGTATGTGTGTTGTGTTTTCATGGGTTTGTTTTTCGAATTCACTCACCGAATACATTAACGCGGCGATTGTAAATTCCAGTTTTTTATGGAAATTATTACCTTTCGGAAGAATTTATATTGACAGATTATTTTTTTAGACTCCAGAAATTTTTATGTTTTATCTTGTAGAAAGGATGTAGGTATTTAATGGTAGTTTATAAAAATAATCATGATTAAATTATGGTTAAACTTGTGGAAAATGTTAAAAATTTGAAATAATTATTTTATTATTATCTAGAGGTCGTATTAACACTTTTAGGATGTGTAAAATATACAAAGTTTTTCATTTTGTTGAATTTTTATGTTATTCTATTTAATAAAGAGAAATTTTTATTGCAGAATAATGAAGAATAAGAATCTAATCCATTTATCTAAATATGTGAACTATGAATTTGAAATTAATTTCAGAGAATTCTAATTTCTAATACCGGCATTTGGGAAATTTAATATATTCATAAAAAATAACATCTTTAAAATATAAATAAATAAATAGTTAAACATCCTACGCGTGCTAATGTGATATGTCCACAACCATCATAGCTAACACTATTGTCAAGTACCTCGAGGAATTTTAGTGGGGGCACATATCTTTCGTCGGTTTCGATATTTATTTATTATAGGTATTCAAAGGTTTAATATATAATATATAAGTTTTAAAAAATATTAATCGCTGGAATTTGAAAATATTTACCTAAAATATTGATCCCCATGGAATATCCGCTAACGCCACTACTGTTCGAAGTTACTTTTATAATATTTCAAACTAATGAAAATAAATTTACAATATTTATAAATAGGTAAATTTATAAAGTAGAAATAAATGCTTACATTCAGCCGGGATAGCGAACAGCGATAGCCTAACCAAAATTAGCGCTGTTTATTAGCGCTAGATGCATACTGCATACTTTTATTGAACCTATGGAGCGAACGCAGATTAAAGCAAAACATTTCAGATGACTATTAACTGACATTTTCAACCTGTCTAGTATACTGAAAACTCAAAGACTTCATTTTTAAATAAATCTAATATTATTACTTGAACTGATACTTCCTTGCATTTTGACAATTTGTTATTATGTTCTGTATAATGAGTACTTAACCTTGAAATTATAATTTACCTAAACACAACAAAATAATACTTACCAATGGTAACGCGTCATTTCGCTAAATGTCAGCGAAATATTTCTCGCTAGTTATTTTTTCTAGCGCTAGAACGCGAACAATGTTAAGACATTTAAGTTTAACATAATCGATCTATTGCGCCGTCCACAGTCCAAACCAATAAATTCCACTTTTTAATATTTTTTATAAAAGTAACTTGGTATATACTACTATATTTCTAGTAAAATTATTTCATAAACAAACTATGCAAATGGCATTTGCCACTGACATCTTCTTCTTTAAAATAATAATAATAATAATAATAATTGAGATAAATTTAGAGATACGAGTACATAGTTAGATGAATATATCTTCATACAATTTATCCCATTTTCCCATTCGTTAGTGGTCGCTATTTTTCATTTTCTTCTTCCATTCATTTCTGTTTTACGGGTCGTCCTCATTCGGTTGTTTTTCTTTGAAGTTTTCCGCATTACAGTCCTTCCGTCTTCCTCTGTTTGTACCACCTTCTATTACTAAGCTATTTATTCTTTTTCCAATATATTCTTTATCTCTCCTCCTGACATGTTTAAACCAATGTAATCGTCTCTTGTATCTTTCTACTTATTTATTTTCTTCTTCCACTCATTTCATTTTTGCGTGTTGTCCTCATTCAGTTCCTTTTCTCTTGTCTTTGGTCTTCCTATTTTTCTTCTACCTTCTATTACTAAGCTATTCTTTCTTCGTCCAATATGTTCTTCATCTTTCCTCATGACCTGTTTAAACCAATGTAATCTCTTGTATAGTTCTAGAAACTTTATCAGTCGAGCCATTTCCCTTACCTTTCATTCCTTACCGTGTCTTTCCGTGTCTTTTCCAACATCTATCTCAACATCCTCATCTCTGCCACATTCATTTTCTTTTCATTGACACTGACATCTGTCAATTTGAATTATCTAAATATATTAGCGGTTTCCATGGTTAGAATAGCTGACTGATTTATAAAATTTAATATCTTTGGAATTCTATAGCTCTATATCCATTGAATATGAAATATAAAATGCAATCAATACGAATAGATAATAGAATATTTTTTATATTACTAATATAACCAGTATTAAATTTGCGTAGATTTTATAATTTGTTTATTGAAAACGTAAACCGGCCGAAATATTATGTGTTTGGCGATAAAAAATTATTCCTGTAGTGACTATTAAATTTGTCTCAAAAAATTGACTCTGTAACCCGTAATGTGCAAAGGGTTTTCCTAATCCGAAATAGGAGATACCCTAAATAAATATCGAGAATGAGACACCTATACACTAACATTTTTTTGTACACATCCTTTTAAGAAGAAAAATAAATTGAAATGACTATAATAACATCACAATTTTTTACCATTTTCTGAGTGTGCTAATCGCTTTTATTTGCAGTTTTCGATAATGCCGATAAATCTGTAGGTACCATTAAGGCGTATACCAGACGTCACCTCACGGCATCGCAAAGCCGAGAGAGCGAGAGAAAGAGAGAGAGTACACTTTTGTTATCTATTTAAAAATTGTAAATACATGCCTTGACCTCCAATACAAGTTGACCAATAAATCTGTCGATTTAAGATTATGTTTAGTCCAACAGCTATTATTTTGATGACGAGATTGATAAAAAAATTGTTTGAGATTAAATACATTATCACTTCATTAACCTCTCCATGGCCTAAAATTATAGTGGTGCAGCTAGGAATGAAATACCAATTCCCAGATTTATTCACCCGTTTAAACCGTCAATTTATCACCATTCCTCACATCCAATTGTTTCCTGGCACCTCATATATCCCGCACACCGGCCAGCAGTGCAGTGAAAACACAGTCCGTGGGTATTTCTCACATGCTTCGGTCCGGTGGTGCGTTGGAGCAAATAAAATGTATTCGAATTGTTTTTATGAAGTACAATCGCAGGCAGTTAAACACACACCGACATCAATATCGAAGCGGGCTGTGATCGAGATGCAATCACCCAATCACAGATGGGAATACTCCGCACAGAGGAAAACAAAAGAGGAGTTGTTTGGGTGATTGGATTGTATCCATGGCCGGCTAACAAGCTTCAGAAAAAAACGACAACTGGGAAATATAAAACAACTAAAAAACGACTAGTTTGAGAAGCAAGTGATACTATTTATGTTTCAGCAGTTAACATCGGTAGTGCTGGTGCTCTATCTCTCTTGAACGAATGGGAATGGAATACTGTGATTCCAAATTCACATACCAACAAACAAAGTAATTTAAATCTCTCAAAAAAATTATATAAACGCCTGAAAATAATTTAGAATTTTCACAAATAAAACAACTGGAAAAATTAATGGAATAAAATTATACATGTGGAAAGATAAATGAAAATTAGTGAAATGGAAACATGTATCTACAAAATGAATATAAAATTTAAATTGTCAATTATTGGAAAAACAAATATACTCTTCAATTATAACAAAAAAAAAATCATTTACCAATTCCTGCAATAAGGTTTTGATTTCCGTTCTATACAAGGTGAAAAATAGGGACAACTAACTATTTTCTTTATCCACGACTGTCAAATAATATACCCATAATTCAACCGTTTTTTTATCAATTAATGACCTTAGTTACTGTTGCTAATTGAATAATATTGACAGTTCGATGGAATATTATTCAATCGTTATGTCAAATTCAAATCTTACCTTTCAAAGAGTACAAAAAATTACTTTTAATAAGTAATTTTTTCCATATAAAAATCCAAAATTATACTAGTTTTCTCTTTTTTTATAGTTTTATTTTCTTCTTAAGCTTAAAATGTAGCTGAATTGTCGGTTTAAAATTTTCTGCTATATGTCAAATCACTTCATATTTTTGTTATAACAAATACCTAGCGATCAAGGCTAACTATGTTTATGTTTGTAAACAAACAATTTTCTAAAATTTGTTAGGTTATTTCTGGTTTTATAATAGTACAATATGTTATTATTTGACAGTTGTGGATAAAGTATAGTATTCTATTCGCATGTAATGGTTATTACTCATTCGAATAAACTACATCACTCGCCTTCCGGCTCGTGATGCAAACTTCATTCTCATGAGTAATAGCATGCATTACATGCTCATTGAATAATATACTATTATTATTATCATACCTATTTTACAAATTGTTGAGTAACTCCAATTAGTATTTCGTCGCTCTTCTCTGCAGAAACTTTGTTGGTGTACATTTTCATAGGTTAGGGTTTAACATTTGTCACAAGTGCGCAATTGGCGCAGACCAAAAAAAAATGAAATTATAAAATTGAACTAAAAGTTGAAAATAGCGAACTTCTTAATTTAGTTTCATTAGTTTACTTCTTCAGTTGTCATTGATTACAATTATTTCTACTTGTTTAGATTAATTTTACAATTTAATTTTTTAATGTAATTGTCTGCATAAACCCAGTATTACAGTTTTGAATAGACGCCCATTAATTTGATCAAATAATAATAATTTAATAATTGGAAAAAATTCGGTTGGATTCAAACCTGGACCGTTAGAATCACAACCACAAGCATTTAACGTACTTAGCAACGCGATCTGAATAAGTACAAAAAAATGTTACATATAATAAATTCATTAATTCTTTATATAGGTAGTTATTAGAATTGCTGAAACTTATAATTTACATTATAAAAATAATGTTATACTTTGGTTCACGAAAGATGACTATTCAATGTCACTTGTTCGAAGAAAGAATACACAGCACTTTATACAGTAGTAGCTTAGCAACATTTCATGTTAAAAAGAGAAAGATTATTTGACGTGTGTCTATATAGTTTATGTTGTGTGACAGATATACGTAAATGGTAACATTACTTTCTAACACATTACAAATAATAATGACGTATGTCGTAAGTTACAGATATTTAATTATCTACTGCACTGCCCCTTGTCCTAATAGTTACTCAGTGACGTTGACATTTAAATTAAATTATTATTCCATGGTTTTTGTCAAGTTTATGTTTTTGGGTTTTGCAAATATACATAGGTGAAAAGCAAAAATCCTTGAGAAAGGCATTATTTAAAAAGAAACATAATTTTAAATAAATTACACTTATTTTTTTCAGTTAAAATGTATCCATAAATATTTCATGTTGCACGTTTATGTATACGAAATGCAGTGAAGTTATCTGCAAGTAATATTACACCATACGGTTAATAAATGACCTTGAATTGTCATCTTTCGTGAACCAAACTATATACCCAATTTGTTTGTATAAGGAACAGGTACTATCAAAGTTTTTAAATGATAATAAAATACTTATAAAAACAGCATTCAAATTGTAACAAAGAGATGAAGCATACTTAATTCTACTGCGTGATTAAAAATCAATATTTGAAATGAGGAAGCCCTGCTCCTGCTCTGATTGTAAAAAGCCTTCCTGATCTGAAAGTCAGATAGTCATAAATCAAGTCAATTACGTTATTGACTGTAATGGGTTTGAGCCCCAATAAAAGTTACTGCTGCAACATAAATTTCAGCTTCTAGTTTCAGGATGCAGGTCCAGCGCAGCCGTGCAGGTACAGGTAGTATACAGGTAGTTTACAAAATATTTGCCAATTAACAAACAACTAATAAAAGTAGCACAAAACAAACTTGTTAATAATTGACGTCCTACCTGTATTTTAAACTATAAAAATTTATTATTATTTATGATGTTTTAAAATAGATTGATATGTTTATTTGTACAATACAATTAGGTGTTGTTGATGAGGTAGCCACCCAATTAAAAAGCCTGCGAACGTAGAAAATATAAAAACTGTTAACAACTTCAAGTAATGTACTACTTCCGGTTAGCCTATTTTAACCAAAATCTATTATGTTATTTCGATTGACATAAAAGTCTTGTATACCAAATTTGAAAATTTTTGGATTACATTTTAAAACAGTTTTTCATTAATATCTATTATAGGCTTCATGTAAAGTGTCACTTCTGGAAATTGTGTAACAACCAGAAAGTGAGGTGCACAACTAGATGTTATAGGAGTCCTAAATACAAAATTTCAACTTTCTACGGCTTACCGTTTTTGAGTTATGCGAGATACGTACGTACGTACGTACAGACGTCACGACGAAATTAGTCAAAATGGATTCAGGGATGATCAAAATGGATATTTCCGCTGAAATCTGAAAACCGAAATTTTTCGCGATTACAATACTTCCTTTACTTACGTACAAGGAAGTAAAAAGAAATTAAAAACACGGATAGCATTTTACAGATCTAGTTACCATGGTTTAGTTAATTGCATATGTTGATAGATGGCAATCTCTAGATAGTTGTCTCTGGTTTGTTTAATAAATACTAAACATTCTACCTATGAATAAAATATGTGTACTTACTTTATAAGTATTTATGGTGCTTTTTAAATGACCTTGGAGTTACAACTATAAGTATATAAAACCAAAAGAATAAGATACATGATATACTGATTAAAGAATAAAATAGTTTAGTTAAAATAGACACGCTTTAAATATGTAACATATGTAAAATAATCAAAACACACCCTCCGATATTCTTTATCTTTAAACAATATTGTATCCAGTGCTTAACAAGGGCTTACAACCACATCACCCATCCTTCGCGCACTGGTTTCAACCACAATATTCCATCCTCGTCTTTATCTACCTATTTAATGAAATCGTACGTGTGTTAGTGTACAGCAGATGCAATCAATGTACCTGCACCTCTCTCTCTCTTCCTCCAACCGAATCGCTTATCCTCTATCTCTGTCTGACACGGAGATCGGACCAAATTTGGGTGGTAGTGGTTCTTGTGTGTGTTGATGGTTTAATTGGCTCTCTATGCGAGGCCATTGTGTAGGGAATGCTCTATTTTATGTCCTCGTTTGTACGAAATAAATTGACATGATTAGTTTTCAGTATTGTCCGATTCCATTGTGCGTGGTATTGTAACAAGGAGCATTGATATGGTATTGTGGATCCAGAGAAGAATTTTAATAATATTGATTTGAATACGGCAGTAACTCTTCATTAAATTATCTGTACACTATTTTTCTATATTAAACGGTAGCTATTATTCTGCATACGACGGACGCGCTAGAAATATTGAAAAAAAATCTGATGTGGACACCACACGACTTCCTTGTACGTTTATTAAACTATACATACTTTTTTAATAATTAAATTACAAAATATTGACAGACTTAAGCCAAGCCCGAGAAATATTTTGATATAGAACAAAAAATAATTCATTTACTACTATCATTCTTAAATTAACATTAATCTAACCCTGTTCTTTTTAAAAAGAGTTTTGATTACAACAAAGAAATATTTGATTACAACAATGAATATGACTAATTTCACAATAAAAATATAATATTTGTTATTGTACGAATCATAAAATTGTACGTATTTAACGTAATTTGACATAAACATTTTATTTTTTTGTCTTAATCCATAGCAAGCTTTTTTACAAAAACAAAAAAGTATATAATTTTTTAATTTACATATCTCGCTTATACAAAGGGCTTATTTAGTAATACTTGATGTGCTAGATGCAGAAATTAATTCTCTAAAACTTTTATTTGAAGCATTTATTTCTAAAATCAAAATAAAATCATTTTATTCAAGAAAAACTGTTAACAACTTCAAGTAATGTACCACTTCCGGTTAGCCTATTTTAACCAAAATCTATTATGTTATTTCGATTAACATAAAAGTCTTGTATACCAAATTTGAAAGTTTTGGATTATATTTTAAAACAGTTTTTCATTAAAATCTATTATAGGCTTCATGTAAAGTGCCACTTCTGGAAATTGTGTAATAACCAGAAAGGGAGGTGCACAACTAGATGTTA
Organism: Harpalus rufipes; assembly: GCA_951394225.1. NCBI lineage: Eukaryota > Metazoa > Arthropoda > Insecta > Coleoptera > Carabidae > Harpalus > Harpalus rufipes. Next base: position 14,679,010 of record OX596274.1, read on the forward strand.
TAGCAGTCCTAAATACAAAATTTCAACATTCTACGGCCTACCGTTTTTGAGTTATGCGAGATACGTACAGACGTCACGACGAAATTAGTCAAAATGGATTCAGGGATGATCAAAATGGATATTTTTTCGCTGAAATCTGAAAACCGAAATTTTTCGCGATTACTTACGTACTAGTAAAAAGAAAATTGGGTAGTTATTGATTTTTTTCATGACATGCACAAAAAGCTTAACTTTCTTCTCCCGAAATAGTGAGGAAAATGCGATTTTCCTCTCTAGAGAGGAAAATATAGAAGTGTTACCAACATGAATGTTATTTACAAAAAGTATATTGTAAAAATTATAAATAAATTCCTAATTTTATTGAAAATCCTTATTTTAGTGATATACATACTTTAAATTATCTTACAATTATGTCTTATATTTTTCTTTTTCTAGATTAAATCACAATTTGACAACTTTAATTTAGATTTAAGATTGGTTCATTGGCAACACTGTTACACCGCCTTACGTCTGATAACCTAACTTTTGACGTGTCAGTTGTGTGTTGTGTTGGCAAAGTGTAAATATAAATTATAAATATTGATTCAAATAAATAAAATATTATCCTTATTCTACTAGTCGTCAATATAAACTATTTTGATTCAAGTAAACAAAATATTACCCTTGTTTTACTAATCTTTTCTTAAAGTGTATTTAAGGTCCGGGCAAATCGTTTTTAGAAACATGTCGTGAAAAAAAAGTTGTGTCGAACACGAGAAGAAAGCGCTTTTTCCACTCTCGCTCGAATTGCCTCATTCGCTACGTTCATGAGGCAAACTTCAAACTCAAGTGGGAAAAAGAAGCGCGTTCCTCTCTAGTTTGACAAATAACTATTATTTTAACAATAATACAATTCACTATTTTTTTACATCCACTTTTTAAAAGCTCCCAATAAATGTTCTTTTAAAATAATTTTAAAATTAAAATCACAAATTGAACTCTTCGCACCATCAATGAATGCCGGTGAGGTGACAACTGGTAAATGCCCATTCGGAACGAATGTCATTATTATCGATATCAGCAACGTATAATATGCCGTGATGATATTTTTTTATGAATTGCACTATTACAGAATTGCATCATCAATTTGTACTCCAGATAAACTTTCTACACTGTAATTTTTTAAAGTCAAAAAATAGCCAAAATTGCATATTGTGAAATGACTATGGTGGGTTTTCTATTGCTTTTATTTTTATTTTTGACAAATAGTGAACTAATTAATTTCATATTTACACCCACAACGATACTTAATTGATTATCTAAGTTCTAGCTAACATAACTAAATGAAAGTGCAAATTTTGTGTGATTTCCTTTTTCTCAATAATTCTAGCGTAATCCCTGTACCCAAATTGACGCTAAAATACGTAAGATCTGAACTTAAATAATAGTCCTTGTCCTTAATTATCTACCTTAACTATTACTTTAGTTACATTGAAATTACATACTAGATGGGAATTAAAAACAATAGGTGTCGATTTTGAGAGCAAATGGACGTGTGTGCTCCTTGAATTTTTTGTACGAGTAAAAAATAAATGTTTAGTACGAATGTATTTTGTATATATACGTAACAATCTGTAAGATCTTACTACCCTGAAGAAGGTGTAAGTGTGCACGGAAACGGAGATTTTGCGTAATTGTTAACACCTATAAAAATATGTTTATCCACGACTGTGGATGTAATGACTATTACTCATTCGAATGATTTACATCACTCGCCTTCCGGCTCGTGGTGCAAACTTCATTTTCATGAGTAATAACATACATTACATGCTCATTGAGTAATATACTATTATAAAATAGACGGGAGGTAATATGCTGATAAGATTTTTTATATTTTTTCCTTTTATACAGTTATCGAAAGTGATTGAAGCATGTCGCTCCATATGATTTTGACATTTGCCACTAACTTGGTATGACAGCATTACTATTTCTATGGGCGCACCTTTCGAATTTTGCACTTTGCATTTATCTTAACGAAAAAAAAAATGCCACGCTTTTCATTTAAAAGCCATAATAAAATGAATCAACGTACGGCAATGATAGTAATTAAGTGTCATCATGTCATATGTGGAGTATAGTTTTGACGAATTATGGAAAATTGAAATATAATTTTGACATTATTTTGGAACAAAAGTTGGCACGTGACCTTCAGCCATTTTAGATCAGCTTGTATATGGTATGAATTTCATTACCAATTTACTTTCATTTCATTGGTACCTACTACTTACATAAATTAAATATATAATTTGGTTAACCCTAATTACTGTCTTTAATATTTTTAAGTAGATTTGAAATATTTATTAATAAACCTAATAATATATAATCAGTTTAAAAAATATTTTAACAGCCTACAAAAATTATTATATACGTTGTCCATTGATTCATGATAAAATTGTGTAAGTGAAAAGATGACATTTTATGTCCATAATTTCCCTCTTTTAATTTTAATTATACTTCGTTGAAAGCAATAATTTAAATCACCCTATGTATAAACCAAGTCCAACAAGAGAACGAAGCGAAACAATCACCAACCAACAAGTAGTTTCAATTCCAGGAATTTTAAATTCCCAAACAGTTTAAAATGTTTTGAACACGAAACAGAATCTATTGCTCGCCTCCGACTATATGTTAGCGACACAAAAAGGCCAACAAAAAACAATGTCACCGTTGCTACGGCGACCCAGGTATGAACATACACAGGTAGAGGCTCGTATACACTACGCAGCAGTGGGAATGGTTCTCACAGACTGCTTATCTCTAAATGTCTTTTGTTTCAATAATTGATTATGTCAAACATGATATCAAATTAGCTAAATGAACACAGGATGCAGATTAAAATAAATGAAAATTTAATTTTTCAAGAGCAAAAAATTGGAAAAGATAACTATTTAATTATATTATATGCAAATGTTATAGAGATGTAAATTACAAAAGTATAGGTTTGAAACGAAAATAATAATAAATTTCAATTTGACAATAAAATTTATGTCTATACTTCGATAGTAACAATAGATAAAAAATAAAACATAATTGAAAATTAATTTAGATTACGAATTATCAATGAATATCGCAAATTCATATAAAAATCATTAATTTCAAATAGTAATAATACAAGTCAAATTATACCGGGTGTCTACTTGGAAGCCGTTACATAGAGAATACAATATTATTTTTTTATTTAGCTAGTTACCTATTAATTTTAGACATGTTTCAAATAAAAGTGGTATAATAAAAATTCGACACCAAAATTGAATTTGAAATTTTGTAAATATTGCTCTTTTTTAGTGTTAGCCATGGAATTGACCCAAAATTAAAAATAAATGCATAATGTTTGACATGTCACTACTGTTACAAAAAATAGTTTATTAGTTTATTTAACATTCCTTGTACACACAAATAATTGAAATTGTTTCTTTCTTTCGTTCAATGAGAAATTTTGTCCTACTATTATAATATGTTCAAAATTCTTCAAATTCATTGACAGTATTAGCGGTATTTCTTACGGATATATGTAATATTAACTTACCTATAATTTAAATACATATTTAATTAATAATACAATAATATATATATATAGTAAATGTACTCATACCTCAAAGAAATATCTGACACTGACATTTTGCATTTATTTGTCAATTACAAAAATTTAAATATCGCAACTGTTTTTTGGGCAACGAGATTTATTACAACAGATTATTCTATATTTTATTATATATTACTATATCTCCAAACCTATACGAGATATAATAAAAAAATTAAATATGTCAGATTGAGAATTTAATTTTCCTTATTATTTGTAGTAACAAATTTTCAAAAAATAATATTTAGATTTTTTTTTTTTTACAAACTACCACTTCCGGTTGTCCAATTGTTACCAGAACCTATTCAACTCTTCCCATTACTGTTAGATTGAGGAATCCGTAGTTACACAGGTCTTTAGTCTAGACATCATCGTAAAAATGTTATAATCGGATTCTAGGGACCTTAAAACGTGCTTATTCATTAAAATCTATATATGAGATTTTTATCATGAATCCAATACCTCTCTTAGCGAGAGGTAAAAAGAAGAATGCGAGATACAGGCCTAAAAAGCAAGTATTTTCAACTTCGACCACGCAATGCAAAATTTGAGCATTTATTTATAAATTTTCGTAACGGTATATACATATACAAAACAAGTGGTGGGGAAGGGTACAATTGGGAGTTGGCCTTCGTAAATTGTGGAATATTTGAAATTTGAAGACCCAGCTAGTTACACTGGCCATTCATTTAGACGTACTTCGGCTACATTGTTAGCCGACAAAGGGTGGATGTTCTCGGACTGAAGTGACACGGAGGTTGGAAATCTTCGACTGTCGCCTAGAGTTACGTTGAAGATGCAAAATAAAATGGAAATTGCTAAAAAAATGTTGCATGATAGCAAGACATCCTGCACATCCCTGAAAATTGACAACCGCGGCCTTCCGGTTCTGTTTCCTATGACACATTTTCTATGTGCAAAAATAACAATTTTCGTTGCCATTGTATTTATTTTAAATATTTTTGTATTTACACTTTAGTTCTAAAATTAATGGGGCAAAATCTACAGCCATATAAAATTTTTACCATTGGATGCCTTATGGTCCACAAAAAAGTAGATACCCGGTACCTATAACGGATTTCAATTAGACACCCGGTATATCACAACAATCGGCAGTAATAATTCATATCATTACTAAACAGTTTTAAAAGCATAAATTCTAATAAGTGTTTACATTTACGTGCGATTTTAGTACATGCGTAAATCATATTAAGTTTGTAGTATTACTTGTTAATAATTTCATTCGCTATCAAATCTACTTTTACTAACAGCATTCATTATAAACCTATGTATATATAATATTTATTCTTTGTTTCAAATTGATGTTTTCTTCACTAGTAATAGTTGCAGACCTTTCACTACGAGGATCATTCCCTTGGCACACGAATTTGCTTCTGTGTTAAGCCCTTTTTGTGCAAATATTCGATTAACGCACTGGTAGCCAGCACATTACCTTCCTTCAATCCTGTGTATTTTGTACAAATTCTATACATAAATTTTCTTGCTAAAGCTAAATTATTTCATAAACAAACTATGCAAATTGCCCGTGATACTGACATCTTCTTCTCCTTTAGCTTTTCCCATTCGTTAGGGGTTGCTATTTTTATTTTCTTCTTTCACTCATTTCTGTTTTGCGTCGTCTAGTAACGCACGACGAAACGACAGTACTCTCGCATCTCGTCTCGTCTCGTAGCATTATGCGAGATTAGAACGAGATTATGGATCCGAAAATGAGACGAGACCGATATATTATATTTCTCGTCTATTCTCGTCCCATGTGCATCACTAGAGTTCGCCTCAATCAGTTCCTTTTCACTACAGTCCTTCCATCTTACCTTTGGTTTTCCTTTGTTTCTTCTGCCGTCTTTTACTAAGCTATTTATTCTTCTTCCAACACATACTTCATCTCTCTGCATGACATTTTCAAACCAATTTAATCATCTCTCTTGTATCTTTTTAGAAATTCTATCACTCGAGCCACTTCCCTTATACTTTCATTCCTTATCCTATCTTTCCGTGTCTTCCCCAATATTTATCTCAACGTCCTCATTTCTGCCACGTTCATTTTCTTTTCATTGATACTGACAACTGTCAATTTGAATTATATGTATGAATATATTTGTAGTTTCTATGGTTAGGATAGCTGGCTGATGTATGAAATTTAATATCTTTATAATTCTTTAACTCTATATCTATTGAATATAAAGTATAAAATGCAATCAAATCGTATAGAAAATAATATATTCTTTAAAAATTATAACATTACATGTCAATAAATGATATTTAACTGAATTTTTCAAGAAAAATTGTTAAAAGTTACAAATGAGGGTACTTCCGGTTGACCAATTATAACCAAAATCTAATCATGTCTGCAAATGTATCTAAACTTGAGGAATATGAAAAAAAATATAATTTTTGGAATCGTGGTATTGGAGTTATGTGATCCGAAACGATCGCCACATACACACGCATACACATACATACACATTATTATAAAAATAGTAAATTCGTATTCTAGGGACCCCAAAACGTGCTTATTCATTAGAAACTCAGTATCAATTTTTTTGACCAAAGACAATACCTTCCTTAGGTACCTAAAGGCGACGGAAGGTTAAAAGTCGATGCACAAATTGGCGGATATGTTAGACCGCGAATTTCATAATTCATTTTCGCAACAGTAAACAAAAAAAGGAGTAGATTTCTATTGTTAATTTAACATATTACGTTTTTCGCAGTGTCACTAATTGCCACATTTTGCAGTAGAAACCTTGGTAACGAAACGAATAAACCTTGAAACTCATTTGTACCTAGTACCCATGGAAATCAAACTCTACAAGATAATAATCTAAATTAATTAAAATAGAAGTCAAATTTATCAAAAAATATACCCACAAAAATCTTGCAATATTTTCTACACAGTAGATAGACACTAATTATTAAAATATGTATTTTAATCTTAATTTTCAATAGATATATCATATTTCAAGTCCAGTATTTAATTAGTAATTCTATATCATATCATCGATAATCTTTAATTAATTTTTTCAGTCCATTGACAATCACTTCCAACCTAATTTCAATGTTCTCACACTATATTTAAACATTATGTTTTATGTATCATAGCACCCATGCATCATATCAAATTGGTGTACTGAACAATGTTTTCACACGTATATGTCCAGATATTTATCTTAAAATTATATCGATCATTTAACGGCGTTATTTAATTTATCTGGTGCGCCGCGAAACTAGTTTTTCTACACAGCTACATATTGAAATTAATTAGCCGTCATTAAAACACTAATTATGTGTAATATGTTTAAGTTGTCCACCGTTATCTTATAATTCGGGACTGACATGTCAAAACTACGTGACGTTCATAACACAGCTGGGCGATAGCATGAAATTCTGTTTGTTTATCTACTAATTTACTGTTATGAACGTTGATTTTCTAAAACAAAAATATCATGTCAGTTATAATACACCGAACTGTGTTAAACGCTCATTATATATTAATTTTTCAGCTTTTTGCATATATCTAAGCGCATTTCTACACACACTTGCACTTATCTTTGATAACAGATGAACAATTACATTATGTACACAGACATTATTTGGTATTTAAACTAATTTTCTTTATTTACATGATTAATATTTACACTAAACTTATTATTATTGATTACACTGAACATAATTAAACACAAACTAAACTGTTACATTGTTGTAACCTTGCGTACTAGCGTCTAGTACGCGCTTAACCTAAAACTCGAGACTACATGTCTTCCGCTTCAGTTTCTATTTTAAAAAAAATATTGAATAATTTTAATTTTTATGTTTCACAAAGATTCCTCGAAATATTCTATTGTTTTTCTGGCAGATTTTTATAAAAAATGTGTAAATTAATAAGTTTACATTTATTTGATCAGTATTTTTACCTTTTGTTACTTTTATGTAAGGAAGGTATTATGTATTTGGTCAAAAAATGCAATGATGAGTTTTTAGTGAATAAGCACGTTTTAGGGGCCATATAATACGATTTTACCATTTTTACGATGATGTTTGCATGTATGTATGTGTATTTCTGTGTGTGTAACGAAAGTTTCGGGTCGCATAACTTCAATACCACGATTCCAAAAATTATATTTTTTTCGTATTCCTCAAGTTTACATCCATAAGAAGAGGTAATTATATTTTGTTAACGAAAGATTGCCGAAGCGACAAAATATAACTTTACGCTCTTAAAATACAATTAACTATTTCGTAGATTTATTTTATTTGTTTGAATACAGTCTGCAATGTAGATATTGTAAATAATCAATCAAACATAATTTCATTATTTTCTGTGCGAATGGCCTGTTTTAGCGTACATTGCTAATACTTATGTTCCAGCGTTCGCCGTGGTCTATGTTTTCTTCTACGTTTTTCTTATGTCAAAAATTTGTAGTTTATATTTTTGATATACAACATATTTATTAACAATTCTTTTCATACAACATATCTCACTTAATTTGTAAATCATACAAATGTAAATAGAGTTCACACAATGTCTTCAACTCTTATCAAATTTTTATTAATACTTAATAATAATATGAGGTATAAATAATGAAGCGAACTAAAATTATCAATAATTTTGAATAGAATTATGAATACAGAAGGTAATTTAATATCTGTAATATGTAGTTATAAAATTTAATGTATATAAGAAAAATAATGTGTTAAAATAACCACATGACTATACATTTCTAAAGCACTTCTACTATATCTATGTATACCCCCATTTACCCCTAATGAATATCATGTGAAAATTCTAAATTCCCCAATTAAGTGTACTAGACAACGCATTATCGCGTATTTATAACGATAATTCAATCGATTTACACCTTTAAAGACAGCAATTACCTTAGTAGGCTCCAAACAACGTGACTACATAACCTCAACTGGTAACAAGATAATACTGCGGTCGCGGTTGTGGTTAGTGGTTAGTGGTTAACCACTGTCCTTTTTCTCGCTTCATTCGGATAGTCGTAATCGTAAGAGGTTTGCATTTCAGCCCCTCTGAATTCAGAGAAAGAGCAAGTCTACTATATTATATTTGAAGTAAATGATCTCCATAATAAATGAAATACTTTTAATCGCAAAATAACATCATACACAACTTATAAAATATTACTAATAAATACAAATTAAGTGATATTTAAAACATTTATGCTGGGATAGGTTACATTGGGTATGGATGGATTATATTAGTGAACGGTGGACTGTAGGACTATAGGGTATATTTGGTAATATTTAAGTTTCAGGTCTTATAAAAATTGAATGTATGAAAATTATTAATACTAGTAAAATGCCCTATACGATGAATTCACTATTATTAGCGTTTTTGTTGAAACTGGCTTATTATATGATACGCACACAATTTTTTAGGATATCACAAAAAATGTAAAAATTTCATACGTGATTAATTTTATGCCACTTGCACAGAGTTACTAATACTTTAATAACTCACAAATCATTTTTTATCTCCTCGCTAAGGGAGGAATTGGATTCATGCTAAAAATCACATATCCAGATTTTAGTGAATGAGCACGTTTTAAAGTCCCTAGCATCCTATTATAACATTTTTACGATGATGTCCGCGTATATGTGGGCGCATGTGTGTGTATAGATGTGTGGCTGTGTGTGGATGTGTGTGTGTGTGTGTGTGTGTGTGTGTATGTGTGTGTGTTGGAGATACGATTTCTCAAATTCTATTAGACTAAAGACCAGTTTAACTATGGATTCCTCAATCTGATATTAACAACCGGAAGTAGTAATATCTTAAAAGAATTCTTCTGAATATTATTTTTTTAAAATTTCTGCTATTACAAATTTTAAAGAACATAAAATTCTCTATCCGATACATTTAAAAAAATTATTATACCTTCTATAGATTTAGAGTTAAAAAAAATATAATATGTAAAATAATCTGTTGTAATAAACAACTCCATAGTAAACACTTGAAAAATTATATTGTTTTTAAATGACAGATAAATGTCAGTGTCAAAAATCGAAAGACATCACTGAAGACATTTTCTAGGAAGGTCACTTAATATTTCTTATTATTTTTTTAATTAAATATTTAAAATTTTAGGTATATTACATGTACCCGTCAATGAATTGGAAAAATCCCGAACATTTAGAATGGTGGATAAAATTTACTCATAGAATAAATAAATATAATACTGCAAAATATTTTATAACCTGTGTCAAAATAAAATTAATAAATAAATAAATTATTAAATACGTACACAATCAAATATAAATAAAAAATTATAACTTTTTGTGGTATCCGCCTACAATATATTAACACGGCTTAAAAGTTCTCGTCTAGAAGACTTTTAAAGCGTTAATTATTTTCTTAATTTTTCATAGTATTGTTTCTATCAAATGATTATTTTTTAATTCAATGAAAGCAGTCACTGACCACTTAGATTGTGTCAAAAAATAAAAATAAAATCTTCATTTAATATACAACGCAAAAGAAGATCTAAAATTTTCACGTCAAATCGGGAAAGGCAGAACCAGCATCCCGTTCCCGTACCCTAAGCAATAAGCTACTAGCGGTTGTCATTAACTTTTAAAAACAAGTTTGTATATTTTTTGCGGCGAATCTAAAACAGCAACAGCGCATATAATTAATTTGATTAGTTTTATATCCCTGGTAATGTTTACTACTTCCACTTTTAGGTTGGTTATTCATAAACTGGCTGCTAGCTGATGGTTTTACGGTACGGATCTGTGTAATATGATATTTCTCCGGATCACCACACCTGTTTCAATGATGTAAATATCGTTATCGTCGTAAAAATTACATGTAAATTAGTTTTAGTGCTATGTGCGGAGATGTACGTGGACTTCTGTGTGAAAAGAGGAAATTTATGCAGCAATGAAGGATATTTATGTTTCGTTAGATTTTAAAATTATAAATAGTGAATTTTGTATGCAATTTACATAAAAATATAATTACGGCTATTTCTTATCTAAACTTTATTTAAAACAGGTAATTATATATTTTACAATTAAATTTTAAATTTGAATACACGGTTTTCAAAGGTAATGCTATCTTGAATTCAGTAGTGAAATTAATTTAATTTTACTCCTTTCAAAGTAACATGAATGACAAGTGTTTGAGTTCTGTTTATCTATAAACATTGTATAAATAAATTAAATTTGTATAAAGTTCTATAGATAGGTACCCGATACAATAAAAGCATTATGCAGTTAATAACATTGCAATGAATGAACACAATTATAACTTTAAAAATATTTTTATTAAAAGTCTAAATTTAAATTTATTAATTTCAAAACAGTTACATCTTTAAGAAATAAATTCATGAAAAAATATAGTAATATCAATTAACTCTATGAAAATTATTATTATTTACTTATATGTATTACATACATACTTGTAAGATTTATGAGGGTCATATAAAAAGTTCGTCGCCTAACCCAGCTGTTATGATACTATGGGTCGCATGGGTTTTATTTTGGGTCGCGAAAAACTGAGCCGAAAGTTAATATTTTACTCAATTTAAAGATTTTTTTTGTACAATGAGACCACATTTATATTGATCTTTAATGTGAATGTGTAAAGTAAATAAAATACGAAAATCGTACACTTTACAAATGTTTTTGGTCAAAAAATTAGTTTTTAGTGAATAAAGCATGTTTTAGGGTCCATATAATACGATTTTACCATTTTTACGATGATGTCTGTATGTATGTATGTATGTATGTATGTATGTGTATCTCTGCGTGTGTGTTTGTGTGTGTATATGTGTGTATGTGTGTGTATGTGTCTGTGTGTGTGTGTGTGTGACGAAAGTTGCGGATCGCATAACTTCAATACCATTATAATTTTTTCGTATTCCTCAAGTTTATATCATTTTGTGACATTTAACGTAAGTTAAAGAATATATTATTCTCTATATGATTTGATTGCATTTTATACTTCGTATTCAATTGATATTGATCTAAAGAATTATAAAGATATTAAATTTCATAAATCAGCCAGCTATGCTAACCATGAAAACTACTAATATATTTAGATAATTCAAATTTAAAGATGTTAGTAACAATGAAAAGTAAATGTGGCAGAGATGAGGATGTTGAAATAGATGTCGGGGAAGACACGGAAAGATACCGTAAGGAATGAAAGAATAAGGGAAATAACTCTAGTGTTAGAAGTTTCTAGAAAGATACAAGAGAGACGATTACATTGGTTTGAACATGTCATGAGGAGAAATGAAGAATTATATTGGAACAAGAATGAGAGCTTGCGAGAAAAGGAACTGAATGAGAACGACACGCATAACAGAAATGAATGGAAGAAGAAAATAAAAAATAGCGACCCCTAACGAATGGGAAAAGCTAAAGAAGAAGATGTCAGTGTCAAGTGCAATTTGCATAGTTTGTTTATGAAATAATTTTACTGGAAATTTAGAATCTTTTGCAAGAAAATTTATGTATGGAATACATAATACACAGGATTGACGAAAAGTATTGTGTTGACCACATCAGATTTTTTTAAATAAATCACTATTATTACCCGTATTACCGTTAACATTTGGTGCATAAGTTATAAAATACATTTATCCACGACTGACAAATAATATACCCATAATTCAACCGTTTTTTATCAATTAATGACCTTCGTTATTGTTGCTAATTGAATAATATTGACAGTTCGATGGAATAATATTATTCAATCGTTATGTCAAATTCATATCTTACCTTACAAAAAGTACAAACAAATTACTTTTAATAAGTATTTATTTCCACATAAAAAGCCCAAAATATACTATTTTTTATAGTTTCATTTTCTTCTTAAGCTTAAAATATAGTTGAATAGTCGGTTTAAAATTTTCTGCTAAATGTCAAATCACTGCATAGTTTTGTTAAAGCAAATACACAGTAATCAACGCTAACTATGTTTATGTTTGTGAACAAACAATTTTCTAAAATTTATTGGGTTATTTCTGATTTTACAATAGTACAGTATGTTGTTATTTGACAGTTGTGGATAAAGTATAGTATTCTATTCACATGTAATGGCTATTACTCACTCGAATGATTTACATCACTTTCGGCTCGTGACGCAAACTTCATTCTCATGAGTAATAGCATACATTAAATGCTCATTGAATAATATACTATTATTACACTTACGATATATCGTAAGATCAGTTTATTTAGGGTCCTTGGTCTGGTACTTCTCGAAGATCTACGATACCTCAATCCATCTATATCAAGACAGAATATTTATTGTAATTCATGACCAATAGAATTACACACCTTTAAATATATACATGTAGAAACAGAGTACGAAGATATATCAGATAGAAATAAGAAAATATGTAAAAGCAAATAGTAATTGATAAATACCAAAGAAACTCTTGTCTTATTCTGTACCCTATCGATCAAAATTTAAATTAGATACGAATGTAGCAATTCCAATAACACCTGATTATCAAAACCATTTAGCTTAGAGTTTTAAATTCCTGGAAGTAGGTATGAACAATTTATTCTCGGTCTCGGTAACCAGTAGTCCAGTCCATCTGTTAGCAGTTGCAACATCAACATGGCATAGGATAGGGCCTGGTAAAGAGGCGCAGCTACAGCTCAGCCTCTGCTCCTTGTAACAAGATTGATGGATGGATACGCGAGATCTGTGACTATTAATCAACTCGAAATCAATTTCCAAACAGCAGCCGCACACCAGACCAGTAAATGCATTTCTACGCTACGCACCGTATATGTGTGATGCAGATTATCATAGACTATGCATTTTGATTACTTGCTGATTGAAATATTGTTTTTTATTTCACCTCGAATTTTCAACTGCAAGTATGAAATTTAATCAAACAAATAATGGGGGTTTCCAAGGTAACGCCTTTTTGAAATTAAATTAAGATAATGTACACTGGCTTGCAAAAATCGCGAACACCAATTTTTTCCTGCATTGAGTCGGACTTGAATTTCAACTTGTCATTGTCACTAGTGTCAAAGTTAACAGAAAATAGGAAATACATACTTGGTTCTTCTTTAATTTTTCTGAAATATATGTATGTGTAATTTAATATTAACTTAAAACAATGAAGAACTTGCTCTGAAATAGATGAAATATTGACATGATAGTGACAGCAGTGACAACTCCATTGACATTTGATTAAGAATCGTATGTACGTAGCTAAAAAAATCTGATGTGGACACCACACGACTTCCTTGTACGATTATTAAACTATACATACTTTTTTAATAATTAAATTACAAAATATTGACAGACTTAAGCCAAGCCCGAGAAATATTTTGATATAGAACAAAAAATAATTCATTTACTACTAGCATTCTTAAATTAACATTAATCTAACCCGGTTCTTTTTAAAGAGAGTTTTGGTTACAACAAAGAAATATTTGATTACAACAATGAATATGACTAATTTCACAATAAAAATATAATATTTGTTATTGTACGAATCTTAAAATTGCACGTATTTAACGTAATTTGACATGAACATTTTTTTATTATTTTTTTGTCCTAATCCATAGCAAGCTTTATTACAAAAACAAAAAAGTATATAATTTTTAAATTTACATATCTCGCTTATACAAAGGGCTAATTTAATAATACTTGATGTGCTAGACGCAGAAATTAATTCTCTAAAACTTTTATTTGAAGCATTTATTTCTAAAATCAAAATAAAATCATTTTATTCAAGAAAAACTGTTAACAACTTCAAGTAATGTACCACGTCCGGTTAGCCTATTTTAACTAAAATCTATTATGTTATTTCGATTGACATAAAAGTCATGTATACCAAATTTGAAAAGTTTTGGATTATATTTTAAAACAGTTTTTCATTAAAATCTATTATAGGCTTCATGTAAAGTGCCACTTCTGGAAATTGTGTAATAACCAGAAAGGGAGGTACACAACTAGATGTTATAGCAGTCTTAAATACAAAATTTCAACTTTCTACGGCTTACCGTTTTTGAGTTACGTACGGACGTACGTACATACGTCACGAAGAAATTAGTCAAAATGGATTCAGGGATGATTAAAATTTCCGCTGAAATCTGAAAACCGTATTTTTTCGCGATTACAATACTTCCTTTACTTACGTACAAGGAAGTAAAAAGATAAAAACCCGGTTACTTGATTTTTAAGGTGTACGCGGTTTTTTTGCAAACCAATGTACATACAGGATGTAACATAAATAAGTACATTAAATTTAACCAGTGATAGAAGTCGTCGAGTGCAACAATATTTCTTAATAACTTTTTCTTGTAAACCTTCTAGATATTAAGATATTGAATTAAAATTCTTCAAAGTTTTATCCCAAATTTCGTTACCCGGCTATGGTTGAATAAAATAACTTCATGTCTGATCACTAGAGCGCGTTGCATAATGCCAAAATTCTGCGCGTGCGTATGGCGTGCGTCTACGAACAGCTGTTTCTAATTTATTTCCGTTGTGACTTGTGACTGTGACTGAATACAATGAAAGAATGATTACAAAAGATGAAATTATACACAAATTGGGAAAGATAAGAGATAGAATACCCCGTCTAAGGTATCAAAAAAAAATCATACGTCAAATTTTTATGTTACAACAGGTTAGACAATCCAAAAATATTAAAACATTTATAAGATGCAGTCGACCAGGCACACAAAACGCATAAAGATGATGAAAAGTGATGCAGACTTAAATGAAATCACAAATGTTCAAAATGGCCACCGTTATTGTCAATACAATACTGAATGCGTCGATGAAATGATGTAACTGTTTCAATATCCTCTACATTGTCATATGTGACACTATGTGTTGCAGTGCTGTTCTTGGAGTACTAGACCCTGGTTGAGTCCAAAACATCCTCTTCAATATTCTCTGTGATCAGGGCGAGTTCTACCACAACCTTGAGCAGCAGGAGATTTATTTATTTTATTTACATACATGTACAAAAGTGCGAACGTTTAGAAGATTCAGAAAATGTTCCAAATAAATTTTCCGACCTTGGGCAGCGTTTCCCTAAGCTTCAGCATAGGCCAGCACACTATCTGTATACTCGCTATCCACAAGTATTTTTACTGATTGTAACTTTTATAATACTTATTAATCGATTTATTTGTCAAAAATTTATTTGAAAAAGTTTACTCACATTTCTCAAAAACAATTGTTTCATTGTTATTGCTACTGGATCATATTATTAGGAAAAAACATAAACGACTCGTTAATTTATGGGGGGAGGGGTAAAAATGCTAAAAAAAATGAGATTTCGAAAATAAGTTATTAAGAAATATTGTTGCTCTCGGCGAGTTCTATCACTGGTTCAATTTAATGTACTTATTTCTGTTACACCCTGTATAGGTAAATATCTCGACTGCGGTATTGACAACTGACAAGCTGCGACATGACATCTGATGGGAAAAATATGAACTTTCCGATTTGGTACTATATTGTGACTGTACCCAAGTAACACTGACCGACGGTCGACCAAAAAGTGACGTCGATTTCAGGTCGAATTTAAGTCATATTCTGCCGTCTAATCCGACGTCTATACGACGACATTGTGACGTTGATTTTTGGTCTGAAATAGGTCTATTTAGACGTCTAATCAGACGTCTATACGACGACATTGTGACGTTGATTTTTGGTCTGAAATAGGACTATTTAGACGTCAGATTTGTGGTCGCTATGACGTCTATATGACGACTTTATATGGTCATAATTAGGTCTATTTAAACCTTTTTTCCACGTCTAATTTGACGTCTTTATGACGATTATGTTTACTTTATTATTAATATTATTAAAAATTCATATTTTAAATTTATTTAATTTGGCAATTAATAACACACGAAGGGATATATTATTTTTATTTATATATCAATTCATTATGCAAAAATATATAACAATATATTGTTTATTATAATGATTTTTAAAATTAGAATAAATGTAATATAAAACTTAGTTTATATTTACATATATGTATAATATATTATATATATTTTTATTTAATTATTGTTATTACCAAAATCTACGAATAGAAGCAGATTGGCACACCCAAATATAGGTATGTCGTGGTGATATTTATATTTTATTTATTTAAAACATATTACATGTTTACATAATTATTAATGCGAAACGGAAACAATTTATATCTGTTATATTTTTTGGTATAAAAATCATGGACATATTAATTTTCAACAATTTAAACAAAACCTAGTTGCTAATACAAAAGCAAATGTATAAATAAAGGGAAATATATAATATAAAAACAAAGATTTATCTATATAGTTTTACGGTTTTACCTGAGCATTTCCTATAGCTCCAAAAATCCCACTTTCCTAAGTTTTCCAAGAATCTTTACATCTTCCCTTTCAAGCTATTCTAGAACGATTGGATTTAAGTAAACCATCGACAAAGAGACATCATAGTGATTTTTAATACATATTTCGATCTGCTGATCTTGACCAAGTTGCATTTTTTTTTAATGGAAATTTAATTTCTAATTTCTCTTTTGTATAGTTTAGCAGTTGCTGTAATAGAATTTGTTGGTACAAATTCTATTCAAACTGCCGAAATGTTGGCTGCGTAATAAAAATAAAATTTATTGCGCTTGGTCCGAAAATTTGAAATATAAAAAAAAATTGGTTCGGGCAATTAACAATTATTACCAGCAGGCCAATTCTGAATATAAATTATACGAGGTGGAGATTTTAGAATAATTTGGTAAGTCGAAAGAATTATACTTTCATTTTTGTATTTACAACTCTTTTCTAAAATTAAAAGAAATTACAGCAAAATAAAAAAATAAAAAATCAAATAAAAATTGACATATGCTCAGACTACTGACTACTGTATATGTATGAACGCACCCTCCGCCATTTTTGTGTTGTGTCATGCCAGCCAGAGATAATTACTGTATAAACATCTCTGTTTCCAGCATTTTAATTACCACGGGAGAATACTGAAAATAACATTTCTTAATGCGAACATTGAAAATTTAATATATTGTAAGTAGATAAAATTGTGCTTATATTGCTTATGACAATTTTTTTTTTATAGATATGGTAAAGACACGAAGCGAAGTGCCATTATGAAGAATATAAACAAGCAATGGTGAACTAGTTGAAATATGCACCACACAACAACGTGCAAATAAATACATTTTTTTTTTTAGATATAAGATGCATTTATTTATTTAATTTGTATTTTTCGTAATATTTTTTTTTAAATACTTTTTATGTTTAATATTTATTGTTGGTATATTGTTTTGCATTAATATTTTTTATATTATATAGTATAAATAAAACTAGAATTACATTATTTATTTTTCCTACCACCATTTATGTTTATACCATAAAATTTACGTCGAAACAATGCCCTAAAATGACGTCGAAACAACGTCTTATAATGACGTCGATACAACGTCTTACAATGACGTCGAAACAACGTCTTATAATGACGTCGATACAACGTCTTATAATGACGTCTAAACAACGTCTTAAAATGACGTCGATACAACGTCTTATAATGACGTCGATACAACGTCTGAAAATGACGTCGATACAACGTCTGAAAATGACGTCTAAACAACGTCTTAAAATGACGTCGTACAGCTCCACGCTGAGACGTCTACAGGACGTCTATGTGACGTAAATTAGGACGTCACAGCGACGTCGATTTTAGGTCATTTGTGTTACTTGGGTATGCTTGAGTTACATGTGGTTTGATCATTTAATGTGAATAAAAATGGGAAAAAGTCGTACAAATTGTTGTGTATTCTGCTGATCTGGTCGAGACACAGGCATTGGGCTTTATAATTCTCCGAAACATGGCCAAAATAAAGTTAAAATTACGACAAGAGCAGGTGTTGAAATGGACATGGATCGACGAAAAGCATGGGAATATGCAATTCGTAGTGCAAAACATATAACAAAACATATGAAACGTTGTTCTCGTAATTTTAAATCGGATAATTACATATTTTCTGGTCTTTGCCTAGCTTTACACGTGCATTCTGCACTAATAATTTTTAAATTTTCTCTAAATGTATTTTGATTTCATGTGGCTTTGCAGAAATTGCACTGATTTGCAGACAAAGTGCAAATATTACCCACATTATACCATCATTTTTTAATATTCCACATGATATTATGTGGTTAGCGTTTATAATTCGCTCACCTGCGATCATCAATTTCGATTGATTGAATATGTGTATATAAATATATAAAATTATAAATATATTTTAACATATCTTCTATAATACATCTAGAAGTAGCTGTTGCTTCCAGAAATCTAAAATGTTCTGTTATACCAAGCCCTATTTTAAGTGAAAAAATTACTTTTGTTGTTTGTTTTCATATGTCACAACGCTGCGAGTACCAATTCAGAAGCAGCTGATCGGTCCGATGGTGCTGCCGCCATCGGATATGTCAGTTCTCAATAGAATAGGTGTTTAATTTCTATCATACAGTATTTTTGTTCTTACAAAACCAACGCTCCAGTATATACGTTGGCTTGCAAAAAAATCGCGTACACCTGTTTTTTGCTGTATTGAGTCGGTCTCGATTGTTAACTTGTCAGTGTCACAAGTCAGTGTCATTAGTGCAAATTAAGATGCCAAAATTATCAGAAAACGAGAAAGTTGTAATACTTTCTAAGTTAGAAGAGGGGTGGTCAATCAGATCAATAGCAGAACATTAAGATTAAATAAAGTACTGGACGCTGATGGAGCGAGGATAAATTACTAATGTTACTTCGTCCATAATTTGTTTCAGTTATAATTTTTACTTATTTATAATCTATTTAAAATAAATACTTGGTAGTTCTTTAATTTTTCTAGAATATATTTGTAATTTAGTAGTAACTTAGCACAATGAAGAACTTGCTCCACGATACCTAAAATAATGACATGACAGTGACAACGGTGACAACTTCATTGACAGTTGATATTAACCTATTTTAAAAAATCGTATTTACATAGCTAAAAAAAAAGTAAAAACTCGGTTACTTGATTTTTAAGGTGTACGCGATTTTTTTGCAAGCCAGTGTACACCTATGCCTTCTTCAGGGTCCATAAGGTTAACTTACAGAGATTCTTAAACATAAAATTATTCTGTTACAGATTTTAAGTGCGTACAGAAATGTACGTGCTTTTTGCGAATTTTTGTACGATGTTTGAAAAACTGAATGTTTTATGAGCTCTGTTCTTTGAAAAATGGTGTCAGTGTAGTCTAGTGCAGTGTAGACCAGTATAGTTAGCAACAGTGTACACTAGTACTTGGGTGTCAAAAAACAAAAAAGTGCATGCTCTGTCACGTCATGAATGCTATCTGATCAGCTGATCCTACAAAAGTTCTTCGGGCGAAGTTTAAACTGATTTTTTGTAATATTTACAATTATTTGTTATTTATTTTTGATTTTTTTTGTTGTTTATTGGTTTTTTTCATTGTTATTGTTATTTGTGATGAATAAAGTCTCGCACGTAGAAATATAACCTGTTTACAAAACAACGGAGAGTAGTTCAAATAAATAATAAAATATTTATTATGAAATTTGCACGAAACTGCCCGATTTGTCGAAAAGCACGCTAGTGTAAAAAAGTTAAAACTAGTATAACACAGTACGAACATGTCAACGAACAGAACTATGATTTTACGTTGAAGAATCTGTAAGATTTTTCTTACGAAGAAGGTACAAGTGTTGTAAATATATACCGAAAAGTAGATTTTGTAAGAATAACAGCATGATTGAGAATTCGAGTATTTTTTTGGAATGAACGCCAGGAATGAGTCCTCTGAGGTGACGCCTGGTAACCGCTCACATGGTACGAATATATCATCATGATTAGGGAATGCAATACCGGCTAAAAAATTGAATACCGGTTTTTCGGTATTTTCATATCAAAAACCCGGAATCCCGGTATTAATACCGGTATTGTTAAAATTATTGAAAATGGAACAAAATTTAATTTATTTACAGGAGGGTATGGTATTTGATTAAGTGAAAGTCAAACGTAATCAAAAATTATCATTTTATTTTTTAATGGCACGATATAACAAAATATTTTTCTGTTTATTTGTGTTGAAATTTGAAATATGCTTTTAAGAAACAAATATGATCGAGTACTTCGTCGTTCAGTCTAGATCTAATTTTTGTAAATATTTGAAGAGCAGCTGAAAATGCTCGTTTGGATTCCACACTGGTTGGAGCTATTGTTCGTAAATAATCGTATGCAAGTTGTAAAATCACGCCCTTAATACCTTCCTCCTCAAAAAATGTAATTTCTTTCCTGATTTGTTGTTCCAGGCTTTGCTTTTTTTTCTTCTTAGTCATTTACACTTTACATTTACTGTTAATGTTCACCGCAGTTGCAGTTCCACGCCGCATGCCACCGTTGGGGATTCCCCGAAACAACCTTGCCAACTCTTCAATAAAATAATTTCAAGGATTTACGTACGTAATAACTAATAATATATAAGTATTAAAGTGTATCGTTTTTAATTTTAAAAATACCGGAAAAACCGGTATTTTTATGTTTAATACCGGTATTGAGAAAGGGTGAAATTTTGTACGATATCCCGGTATTCGGGATCCCGGTATTCCGGTATTGCATTCCCTAATCATGATTATATATTGGCCCACCCAGCAATGGGTAGGTATAATATGCCGGTTTTTCAATATGAAATGTCAAAAAATAAGAACTAAAATTGATTAATCAATATATGACAACGATTAATAAAGTGCATATGATGTTAACATGATAAATTTAATAATAAATTGATATATTATTTAGCGGATAATGATTAATTATTGTTTATTTATCCGTAATTACCTATTAACATTTTTTTCAATTTCAGATAATTAATTTTATTAAATGATGTACTCATATTAATGTAAAACAATGCAGACATGAAAAATAAATAATATTAATTTTATCCTTAGCTTCCTGTTCTTATCATACATATACAGTTCGGAGTAAAAATCTAAGAACTTCTTGTGTGATAAACGCTCCTTGTTCCGGATGAGAGTATAAATATCAACATTTGATAAACAATAGGAAAAGCTTAAATTCCAAAACAGTAATTGAATAGTATAATAAAAGATAATAGTTACAGTGACCTTTATAATAAATAATCTGATGTGACCAACACAATACCTGCCGCCATTAAATTTTTATTAATTTAAATTTATATCTATAGGGTCTCGTGGACGCGTGCCTGAGTAACTGATCGCAAATTTTAAGAACCGGATTCGATTTTGACTGAAGGCAAATATTTAGAATTTTAAAGGCACAAAATTGACCACATGGTGCACTCTCCACGTCATCAATGAATGCTCGTAATGTGACGCTTGGTAAATGCCCGCACGGTACAAATATGTCATTATCATTACCGAAATCTGTGTACAAGCATATTAGCACACCCAACAATGGGTAATATGCCGTAAAGATATTTATTTTGTTATTTAAATACATACCTACATTTGACAGTGACATTTGTCAGTTACATACATTTGAGCTGAACTGTGTAACCATGGAGTTTTGTTTAAAGCATATGCTCCGGAATATAATTATTTTATTTTATAAATTTATCCATAAAATATATAGAAAAAGTATTAATGCATACCTGTAGAAAAATTAATAATCTTTAATTTTTATAACATAAATTACGAAAAATAACATTTAAAGGTATTTTTTGAAGAAAAACTATTTTGAGCTTCAAGTAAAGTGCCATTTCCGGTTATTCGATTGACACCAAAACCTAATGGCTTCTTTCCATACTAGAATAAGGTAGAAATACATAGTTCCAAGATTTTCTGAACAATAGTATTTGAGGATTAAGTTTTAAGTTTAAATAAAACACAGTAACTTTGTTAATATCACTTTTTATTTTACACAATTTTTGTGACTAGTTTCAACCATTTCGGTATCATTTGAGTTAGCGCGCCCAGAAGATTCACACACAATACCATAACTGAGATACATAGATATGTATTGTATTTTTACTGTATTTTTTATTAATATTAAAAGAAAAAATAATGCATATATCACTGTTTTCATTATTGTAATCAATTATTGTTAATTATTTTCTCTTTATTTACTACAAAGTTATTATTATTTCTAAATGATTGTAATGGGAAATAAAAGATAGATTTTTAAAAGTTCAATATTTTTTTATTTGTAAAAAATAAAAAAAATTAATCTGCTGGTAGCGATACTAACCATGGTGCCACGGAAGACATTTGAATATCTTTTCATATAACGTCATGAAATAATAAAACAATTATTTATTTATAAAATTTTTGATTTTTTTTCTAATTTGTGTAATAATAATAAAGTAATTAATAACAAGTAACGTACAGGTGGTAATGTACTATTATCATGTTGAATATCAAAGTTTAATTATCTGCCCGACACTTTTTATTTACAGAAAACTGTTTTTCCATGTAAAACGCCTATGTCAAGGTTTGTTTGGGACACCCGGTATTTACTGGTATTCATAGGTATATCTTTTAATTCCGTAGGTACAAAAAACCCAATGGTGATGGTTGAAAATATTTTGAAACAATTTAAAGGCATTTATATATGGAAATCAACCAACATTACCAAGGAATTTTGGAAGCTGTTATAGGAAATAATTTTAGGCTGAAGTTGATTGACTGCCTCGTAGAAAACAAATTTTAAAAGTTAAATTGTTATTATAATAGTAAGTTCTGATATGTTTCATAGAAATGAATATTAAATAAAATAACATTTTTGTCTAAATTGAGATTTTAATGTATTTTAAAAATTAAAGTCACTGCTTGAAACTGAAATTCTGTATATTATACGAGTAGATGTTTGTGGTCTGTGTGTATTTGTGACGAAAGTTTCGAATCGCATAACTTCAATACCCCAATTCCAAAAATTATATTTTTTTCGTATTCCTCAAACTTACATACAGAAGAAGAGGTGATTAGATTTTGGTTATAATTGATCAACCGGAAGCACCCTCATCTGAAGATTTTAAGAGTTAAATATCATTTATTGACATTTAACGTTATTATAACTTAAAGAATATATTATTCTCTATACGATTTGATTGCATTTTATACTTTATATTCAATAAGTTAAAGAATTATAAAGATATTAAATTTCATAAATCAGCCAGCTATGCTAACCATGGAAACTGCTAATACATTCAGATAATTCAAATTGGCAGATGTCTGTCTGTATCATTGAAACGAAAATGAATGTGGCAGGATGTTGAGATAAACGTTGGGACAACACGGAAAGATACTGTAAGGAAAGAAAGAATAGAAATAACTATAGTGTAGGAAGTTTCAAGAAAGATATAAGAGAGACTATTACATTGGTTTGAACATATCATGAGGAGAGATGAAAAATATATTGGAAAAAGGATGAATAGCTTAGTAATAGAAGGTTCAAGAAAGAGAGGAGGACCAAAGATAGATGGAAGGACTTTATTGCGGAAGACTTGAGAGAAAAGGAACTGAATGAGACGACACGCAAAACAGAAATTAATGGAAGAAGAAAATAAAAAATACCGACCTCTAACGAATGGGAAAAGCTAAAGAAGAAGAAGAATATATCAGTGTCAAGTGCAATTTCCATAGTTTGTTTATGAAAAAATTTTACTGGAAATTTAGAATCTTTTGCAAGAAAATTTATGTATGGAATTTATACATAATACACAAGATTGACGGAAGGTATCATATTTTTTACAATATACTGTCACTGTGACAATAATTATAATCTCCCTTTTGAATAATTAGTCATTTCATACTGCAAAAATCACAACATAAAACGATCCAGTCTCATATAAATTAGCTAAAGAATTTAATAACTTTCTACTGATGACGTATATCAGTTGAGATCGTGGAACGACCATAGCTGGATATTTTCCTGCTAGCAAGAAAGTGAAGTAAACAATTATCTACTTCTTAATTTGTTAGACGATTGCAAACGCCTAACCGAATGTGAATATAGTTATTTGTATATCAAGTGCTGAAAGTCTATCTTTGTCGAACTAAAACGAAAGTTGCAGCCTGAGCGAAGCGAAGGTTGCAATCGTTTGTGTTCGACAAAGGACTTTCAACACGTGTTATACACACTATTTTTTCTACTCCTGCAAGATAAAAAATAAGGAAATAAAGAATTATTTTTTAAAAATAATTTGACATTTATTTTCAATTTTTGTGTTTGTGATGCGTATCTATGACAACAACAAACATTCTATACAACATTTGTAAGTAAAATTCATTGCTAGGATACCGAAGCGTGCTGCAAAACTTTGCAGCACTAGTGCTGCAAAGCGTTACTTTCAACATGAAAAACAAACCAGAAAATTGTATTTTCAGAGCAGGAGTAGAAAAAAAAATTTAATACCTACACTGCAACAAAAATCAATCACACACTGCATATTATTTCTTCCACATATGAGCTGCCAATGCCATTTCATTTAATTTCGAATGCTGGAATGATGCATGTATTATTAATAACCAATCCTCACCCACATAGAGGATGGTTGTGTTGTGTGACTGCCATCTCTGCGGACACAGAACAATGAGAAGCTAATGAGAACTCGGCTAATTATCGTACGGTCAGCGGGCAGCTAACTCGCTGCATCGCCGCCATGCGGATGAGGCCGGCCAACGAAAAACAATTTAGTCGCGCACAGTAGGAAACGGCCAGGCTGAGACTCTAATTGTTTATTGCATTGAAAGGGGAGAATTCTTAGAAAGAAGAGTTGGACTTGTATATAGCGTACGCGTAAAGAAATACGAGAGTACGCTAGAAATATATTGAGAATAAGAAATTCAGGTACGCCGTGAAAAGAAAACACTATTTTCAGCATAGGTTCCCATTTTAAAAATCTGTTGTGGCCAGCACAATACCATACATACAGACTCTATATTTTCAGTAAAATTATTTGTAAAGAAACTATGTAAATTGCGCTTGCAGTTCCTTTTCTCTCAAGTCTTCCGCAATACACTCCTTCCATCTTATCTTTGGTCTTCCTCTGTTTCTTCAACCTTCTATTACTAAGCTATTCATTCTGCATCCAATACATTCTTCATTTCTCCTCATGACATTTTCAAACCAATGTAATCATCTCTCTTGTATCTTTCTAGAAACTTGTAACACTTCCCCAACATCTACTTCAACATCCTCATCTCTGTAACATTAATTTACTTTTTATTTATACTCACATCTGTCAATTTTAATTATATGAATATATTAGTAGTTTCCATGTTTAGCATAGCTGGCTGATTTATAAAATTTAATTTCTTTAAAATTCTTTAACTCTACTCGTATATCTATGAATATGAAGTATAAAATGTAATCAAATCGTATAGAGAATAATATATTCTTTAAGTTATAATAACGTTAAATGTCAATAAATCAAATTTAACTGAAATGAGTTTTATTTCTGTTTATTTAAAAACAGAAATAAAACTAAAAAAGGTTGTATCATTTTAATTGAAATATAAGTTCTGAAAGATTTTTTAATAATCAAATTTAACTCTTCAAATGAGGCTACTTCCGGTTCACCAATTATAACCAAAATCTAATCAGTTGTTCTTCTGGATGTAAACTTGAGGAATACGAAAAAATACACACACACACAGACACACACACACACACACACACACACAAACACACACACATATATACATACATACATACTTACATACATACATACAGACATAACAATGGTAAAATCGTATTATAGGGACCCTAAAACATGCTTATTCACTAAAAACTCATTATTAATTTTTTTGACCAAAGACAATACCTTCCTTATCTAAAGGTAACGGAAAGTAAAAACGTTGGTTATGAGTTTTTATGAAGTAGAAGTATTATTGTTGGAGCGAACTACTTTCAACAACCCTCGTACAATAGGAGGGTTTTTCAAATTCGTTGTAAACTATTGTACTCGTATCTTTCTAAATTTTAAACCAGGAAGAGTTAATTCAAGACGGATTTACAGTAGGTATAAAAAATTTGACGTGTACAGCGTAAAGCACATTCCGTCAATTAGATATACATTATTTTATGTAAATTTCATATAGAGGTACATGTAGAATACATATTCTCAGTAATTATTTCACTAACATATTATGTAAATTGCACTTGTCACTGGCATCTGTCAATTAAGCCTATTTTACATTATATTTTTTCTTACTAAAGTCTAGTTCCAAAGAGAAATAATAATGTAAAACAGAATAAAACGCATCTATGAATAGTTTCAAATTTACACTTTTTTATACACATGCTTCGACATTATTCTAAATAAACAAAGGCCAGGCAAGCTGAGTAAAACACAAAAGGGCATTCTGCTCCGAATAACATATACTATTTTCAAGTCTTTCAAAGAAAACTGGGGATTTTTTTTATATTTTTTTGAAATTGTTTCAATTGTAGAGTTTGCAATTTCAGCCAAAGTTGGCTGTGTACACTACAAAACACAAATGATATAACTGTCAAATAACAACATTATTGTACTAGTAAGAAAATTAATATCTTCTATAGTCTGTATACAGTAGCATAATAGGAATATTCTAATACACTTGAAAAAAAAAATTGTTTTATTTGGTATACAAAATTAAATTAATCATTGTACTTTACTATGATTGCTTATTATTATTTTATGGAACCACAGATTTGATTAACTGTTAAATTTCTTTAGTTTTTTCTGTTCCGGATAAGAAAAATTATGATTTTTTTTCTCTATAAAAAAACTATTTAACTGTTTTGCTGTAAAATAACTAGAGGAGACAGAGGCAATATTGAACATTTCAAAATTAACATTGAAATCACTAAATTTTGTCTTTCACCACCCAGTACAATTATCGTAACAATAAATTCGTATTTAAGGACATTACACGTGCTTCATAACAACAATGTACAGTTGCACCAACAAGAACAAGACTTAAAATTTAACTTACGTTTAAACAAAAAAATGTAAATTTAAATTTTGACAACCATGAGGTGTTACATGATTGTTTTTCTTTGCTTTAATCGAAGGAATAAGAAAATCTATTTTACCCATATTTTTTATTTAAATTGCCGCCTTTTTCTGTCGCCTGATGACGTCAGAAAACTACTCACCAATGAAGGAGTGACTTACATTTGCCGCCGACATAATTTAAACGAGTGACAGCCGTGATAGCTGCCAATTATATACTAACTCCCTAGTTTTATCCATATTACTGATTTTTATATTTTGTAAAGATTCATGGTTATAGAAAAGAGTTTTGTGCTAGTGTGTTCAAATGGAAGTAATAATAGCAAAAAAATAGTTTTAGTAGTGCCTCAAAGCGAAGAAAGAAGAATGAAATGGTTGTCTCAAATAAACATACAACCATTTACAAAATCAAAGTTTCATTCTGTGACGATCATTTTGCTGTAAGTATAAATATTTTTATAATTAAATAAAAAATATTAAATATTTTTTTAATTTTTATTTTCACAGTTCTGTCATTGGGTAGTATATTTTTAACGTCACTGGCAGTGTAATTTGGCGCCAATTCAAACAGTATACTTTTAAATTGCTACTCTGTTTAATATATACTAAAATTTGAAAAGAAAATCGTATTTACTAATACTATAGAAAATACTTATTCGTATTTCGGAATATAAAACATATGTTACATTTTTTTATTCAGAATCATTATAGTAATAGTAATATGTCGATTCTTAACCTTTTAGAGGTTGGCAAATACGTCATTCCTAACTGCAATGACAATCTCTTAGGTGGGAAATAACAGAATTCACTTTCATCCCACGAGTTGGAAATGTTTATGTAGGGGTTGCCTAGCAACATTGTCATAGATCCCTATAATAAAGTAGGCTAAACAAATTTTAATACAGCTGTCAAAAAATATTACCAAAATTAAAGGTAATAACTCAATGATTTATTTGAAAATTATTGATATAAAACGAGGGTGATTGTGAATACAATAATACACATACCTCGGTTTGGAGTTTCATTACAGCCTCGCGCTGTATCTCAATATATACATATACAAAAGCCCTCGGCTGTAATGAAATATATTCCACCTCGGATGTAATATACTATTACAACACCTCATTCATAGTAATTCATTTGACATGTCATTTCGATGCGATATTGCCAATTTAAAGAACGTTTAAAATTTAAGTTATGTTCGGCCATAGTCAATCACATTAAGTGGTCAACAGGAACAGGGCAAGTATAGTTTTAACCTTTTCAGAATCCTAATTCGAGTCCAGCCCAAGATAATAATAATAATTTGTTAAAAATAACCCTTGCGGTGCACTTTCTACAAGATTTTTGAGTACCCGTAATCTGCAGTCCAGTAAATTCCCAACATAATGTCTAAAAATATATCATCATTACAGAAATCTGCATGAAGCAGATTGGCACCCAACAATAAATAATAAGCCGAGATGATATATTATTATATTATGTACAATGTTATAAAATTCCTGTTCCATGTTCCGCAAAAGTGGAACTCTGTTGTTTATAATTTTGTTTTTATTTAATAGTAGCTAAATAATAATATTTTCACTATTACACGACGGAGTATGAATCTATATTGCAATTTATTTCCAAATAATTCTCTCAGGATTCTAGGTTAATGAATTCATGAATATTTTATCTTAAAATTTAGTTTACTGAAATTATATTTCCCAATATTTAACCAAGACGATTTCTTTTCATATTTTTAAATTTTGTATTATAAACTAAAACTGAAACCAGTAAAAAAATCTGTTGTGGCCAGCACAATACCTTCCGTCAATCCTGTGTATTATGTATAAATTACATACATAAATTTTCTTGCAAAAGATTCTAAATTTCCAGTAAAATTATTTCATAAACGAACTATGCAAATTGCACTTGACACTGACATCTTCTTGTTTAGCTTTTCCCATTTGTTAGGGGTCGCTATTTTTTATTTTCTTCTTCCATTCATTTCTGTTTTGCGTGTCGTTCTCTTTCAGTTCCTTTTCTCTCAAGATTTCCGCAATGCAGTCCTTCCATCTTATCTTTAGTCTTTTTCTGTTTCTTCAACCTTCTATTACTAAGCTTTTTATTCTTCTTTCAATATATTCTTCATCTCTCCACCTGACATGTTCAAACCTCTCTCTTGAATCTTTCTAGAAATTTCTTACACTATAGTTATTTCCGTTATTCTTTCATTCCTTACCGTATCTTTCCGTGTCTTTCCCAACATCTACTTCAACGTCCTCTTCTCTGCCACATTAATTTACTTTTTAATGATACTGACATCTGTCAATTTGAATTATATGAATATATTAGTAGTTTCAATGTTTAGCATAGCTGGCTGATTTATAAAACTTAATTTCTTTAAAATTCTTTAACTATATCTATTGAATATGAAGTATAAAATCGTATAGAGAATAATATATTCTTTAAGTTATAATAATATTAAATGTTAATAAATCAAATTTAACTGTTAAATCTTCAAATGAGGCTACTTCCGGTTCACCAATTATAACCAAAATCTAATCAGTTGTTCTTCTGGATGTAAACTTAAGGAACACGAAAAAAATATAATTTTTGGAATCGTGGTATAGAAGTTATGCGATCCGAAACTTTCGTCATACACACACACACAGACACACAGACACACACACACACACACACACACGCACACACACACACACACACACACACACACACTCGTACACATACATACATACAGACATCATCGTAAAAATGGTAAAATCGTATTATAGGGACCCTAAAACATTCTTAGTCACTAAAAACTCATCGTTGAATTTTTTGACCAAAGACAATACCTTCCTTACCTAAAGGTGACGGAAGGTGAAAAGAATAAAATGCGGAAACAATAAATCTTGTCAACGAAATTATTTTGATTTGCTGAATTTAATGTGAAGTAGGTATATTTTATAAATAACGATGAAGGATTCGTGAAAAATTAACTGTTGAAAAACAATCCTTAATATATTTTATATAAATTTTAATATTGAAATATAGCGTAATAATGGCATCATAAAATAAATCTGGTTTTTCGATTAAAATTCTGTTACTTTTAATATGGAACAACCTGTTAATTTTCCCAGGACAAAAAAGAGTTAAAACCTCTCAAGACTTCAACACATCCGCTCATCTGCCAAGTCACCGGATTCCAATATTCCTATATCGCATAAAATAAACAAAAAACGCACAGGGCAGCCACGGGGCGCACATTAAATTAAAACGAAAAAAAAAAATCTTTTAACGTAAAAGTGCCCGGAGAGTCGTCGCGAACGCGAACACTAAGTAAGAGGTTCACAAAAATGAAAACGAGTGGACGAGGAGAGACGGGCAAGCCGGGTTATAAGGGTTAGGCTACATTATAATTACGCTAGCTGGAAGATAATGTCACGATTGCGCTAAGTATAGTCTTTGGCGCACCAATAAACCCAATCCACTCGTCCAATACACTTTCATACTTCCCGGCTTCATAACTTAACCTCAACGCTTTGACAGTTCTCTTGGGTAGCTGCGGTCAGCCCATGCGTGCGCTATCGACAAATCGCCCAAGCAATTTCTCTTCATAAAATCGTCAGCGCTTATCACATTCCTCAACTGGGGGACTCTACGTGTCGATTGGTATTTTATTAACGATAGCAACCAACATTGGACCGGAATATGGATGGTTGAGAAGAGATGGCAGCGGATAACGACGCATGCCAAACAAGATTTCGCTTATTTTTGTTGGAAACACACCTCGCCACGTATAATGACCACGCAATCACGGCTGCGGTTTCGGATTTCGATCTGTGTGGAGTGATACATGGTGGAAGGCCCAGATGGGAATGAGATTCCGGATTCCGGAGAAGAGCCAGTGAAGTTGTTGCTCATGTTGTGAAAGATGTTGACAATATAACGAGCTGATAATAATAGGAGAGCATCCAAATTGAGATGTAAGCTTTTTATAGCGTATGTAAACGAAATGAAAATGTGATAAAACAAAAATATATTTGAAAAATGAAAGAATATAAAACAAAATTAAAGTTTTGTACATCTCAATAATAAAATACGAAATGAAAATAAATACAAACCGAAGTGAAGAAACAATAAAAACATTAGAATTATTACCAACAAAATAGCGGTTAATCAATGGACAAAAATATCAGAATTTACCTTGGCTGCGTTCAGCACGTCACAGCGCTGAATACCGAAGTTTGCCGAATACATTCGCTGAACCAATCGCATTCATCCATTCATTGCGTTCGGCAAACTTTGGCACTTAGCAATACCAGCGCTGTGACATGCTGAACGCGGCCCAGTTTTGCGTTTTTCGTATAGTATTTAAATACTATTAAAACGCGTCCCTACAAAAAAAATATTTTAAGCCTCTAATGGCCGGTTATTTTATATTTAAATTAGCAATGATGCATCGAAATGAAATGTTATTAAAATTTCGATTTGCATTTTTTTGTTTAATCTATCTAAATATTTAAACTTTGTGGCCATTAACAACTTTTTAATTGCTGTCGTAGAAAACTTTTAATTTTTATTCTTTATTTTGAAACGTATCTATCTAAATAAAAAAATTAAAATTCATATTGTACTGATAATTATTGAGTTGCAACAGTAAAAAATCCAGGTCCCTAAATCTCGCTTCTAATATTTTTCTAAAAATTTGTGCAAGAAATTTAAAATCTAGTATTAAAAAGTTTTTTATTATGAGTTACTTACAAAAGTATATTGATGTTATTATAGTTCGTGCTAAAAATTATATGTTAAGATTTTTATAAATATGCACGTTTAAAAGAACCGTATAATCAATTTAAAAAAAAAATTACGATGATACGTGGATTTATGAGGATATTGTATGCATCCTATCCAAATTATACAAATTTTGAAAATTGATATTTACGGTTCCTAATATGAACATGTTATTTGATTTTGGTAATAATAGACAAACCGGAAGTGATATTCTACTTAATTCTTTGGTTTTATAAAAAAAATGTTTATTATATAAATTATTTTATTCAATTTTTACATGTTAAACTGTCATTATTAACTTCATAGCAACAAATATAACTACAGTAAAAATTTTGAAAGATGTCCGATCAAGGTCATCTACGAATTGTATGAATTCAGATGTTTGCTCCGCCCATTCTGACAAATTCAGTAATGTCGTTTGCTTAGTTTTTATGAGGGTACATAAGATACTACTGTTATTTTATTATTATAAAAATATATGTTACAATAAAGGCATTCAAAATTAAAAAATAAGTCTATTGGTAAGTTTATTAGCAAATGTAAAACCAAATATGCAGACAGTCTAACTCTTGAAATCGAGCAATAGAATAATAACGTTCTTTTGTAGCGCCTATTTCATTGGCTGTTTCCGGTAAACCTATTTTATTTCTTAAATTCATTAGTACTCTTGTAACTTATTTGTAATAATGTACAAGTATATATGCCCTAAAAACCTCCAAAAGGATATTTTTTTATAATTACAAGTAAATAATATTCCTGAGTGACTGCCCGCAAGTCTGGATACTCAGGTACTATCCCGACAGACTCCAATACTATTTCTAATTCACAAAAGTGTCCCCCGTGGTGCACTCTCCATCCAGCAATGAGTGCTTGTGAGGTAACGCCCAGTCAACGCCCACATCGTAATTACCAAAATCTGTGCAGAAAGTAGATTGTTTTACGTAAAAGAAAATGGTATTATAGTTTGAAATCCTACCTTTCTTTGTTTTGTGAATGAACAATCTATTTTTTCATGCATTTAATGGGGAAAAATAAATAAAATTTAATATTGCCATAAAATATTTTTGATCAAAGAAGATAGGTATGATTCAAATATAGCAACGACGAGTAAATAATAGTTAAATATTAGTTTAACAAGGCAGCTTCACTGCCGCGGCGACGTTTCATAGACTAGGCGAAACTGAATCTACGGATTTAGCCCTCGATTTAGCCTAAGCGTAGGCAATGAATGTTATTTCAACAAATTTAAATAATTTTAACGACTGTTAAAAAGCAACAAAGTCATACTTTTTGATTAGTAACTATTTATAAAGTCTTACTACTTACTGAATGTTAATAGTGGAAAAACAATACTAATGGCCGATAGTATAAAGGTCGATTAAATATGTGTTAAACAACAGTTAAGCAAACGAAGTTTATTTAGTGAACTTAGGTTAATTATATTTGGGTGGTATAACATTAAAATGAACTGGAGTCAATTGAACGTAGTTTATCCCTTTCTCAGTCGGTAATATTTCATGCAGCTCACTTCTCGTCATTCTATCTGTCAATTTAATTTTTTGAAGTTTTGTTCGCGCGTGGGTCTAAGTATTTGAAAAATACCTACATAATACTTTTTCTACGTAAAAATATAAAATGAACAAAAAGCAGTGATCTAAGAATTTCGATGAAGAAGAAAAGACTGTCAGTAATAGAAATAATGCAAGAATATATAAATATTGTTAAAAATAAAAAAACTGACTCGGCAACAAATAATTTGAAAATAAAATAGTGGACCAAGATTACTGTAATGTGTAAAAATTCTAAAACTGTTCGTTTTTCAAAACGGAACCGCAATTTAAATTCAATATCATATATTTCGAAAGGATTTCTCCTTTCCCGAAATATACGGGGGCGATTATTCATTAAATATATATTCAATACATGTTCGTCTTCACTATCAGAACTTGAATCGTACGTCAACATTTTTACTCTAGAATATAAAAAGCATATACTCGTAATTTAAATGAATTATAAAATATATGCTAATGCACTTAACTTACCAAAATATTAATTAAGTATATCAATATACTTTATTAAAATATTATTAACAACATTGACAGTTATAATATAAAAACGTCAGTTATTATTTAAACTCAATTTGAACGGATGAAATCGGCCGCTCAAATTAAACGTAGTTTAAACTAAAGTCAAAAGCTAATTTTGTTTTATACTATAGAAATTTTACTTGAACCTAGTTCAATTTTAGTTAAACTGAGTTCAATAATTGACCTATGTTTATACTATCGGGCATTAACGTTTTAATTTCATACATAATTTTTCTTGCAAAAGATTCTAAATTTCCAGTAAAATTATTTCATAAACAAACTATTCAAATTGCACTTGACGACATCTTCTTCTTTAGCTTTTCCCATTCGTTAGGGGTCGCTATTTTTGCGTGTCGTTCTCATTCAGTTCCTTTTCTCTCAAGTCTTCCGCAATACAGTCCTTCCATCTTTGATCTTCCTCTGTTTCTTCAACCTCCTATTACTAAACTATTCATTCTTGTTCCAATATAATTCTTCATTTCTCCTCAAGACATGTTCAAACCAATGTAATCGTCTATCTTGTATATTTCTAGAAACTTGTAACACTAGAGTTATATTATTACCTTATCTTTCCGTGTCTTCCCCAACATCTACTTCAACATCCTCATCTTTGCCACATTAATTTACTTTTTATTGATACTGACATCTGTCAATTTGAATTATATGAATATATTAGTAGTTTCCATGTTTAGAATAGCTGGATGAATTATACAATTTAATTTCTTTAAAATTCTTTAACTCTGTATCTATCGAATATGAAGTATAAAATGTAATCAAATCGTATAGAAAATAATATATTCTTTAAATTATAATAACGTTAAATGTCAATAAATCAAATTTAACTGCTAAATCTTCAAGTGATGCTACTTCCGGTTCACAAATTATAACCAAAATCTAATCACTTGTTCTTCTGGATGTAAACTTAGGAATACGAAAAAATTATAATTTTTGGAATCGTGGTATTGAAGTTATGCGATCCGGAACTTTTGTCACACACACACATACAAATGGTAAAATCGTATTATAGGGACCCTAAAACATGCTTATTCACTAAAAACTTATCATTGAATTTTTAAGGCAAAGACAATACCTTCCTTACCTAAAAGTGACGGATGGTAAAAAACTACAAATTGAAATTTTGATAGCAATATTCAACTTCTCATTTGACAGTTCGTTTATTCGTTTCGATTCATAGTCAATTTAAAGAAAGCTTAAAATTAAAGTCTTAGCTGGGCAACCGAGAATAAATGTTTATAACGTTTGAGATTTGAAAGTGTCACCAAGAAGAAAAATGTTGGTAAGTAAAAAAGTAGCACTTTTCTTTACTGTTATTTTTTTATCAAAACAGGACGTTCTTTTCCATTGAAAAAAGAAAAATTAAATTTGGTTTTTTACTTCCAATACTGTCCCTTACAAAGCAGCGTTGCAATTTTTTACACATTTAAAATAATTTATCTGAAGTCAAAGGAAGCTACAATAAATTAAAATGAATGGAAAAATGCATTAAGGTAAGTATTATAATAATTTCTGCAATTATAAATGTAAAATTGCACTTAAACTATAAAACTACAGTTACATTTCTCCTGGCCTTACATCCGCGACATGTAATGAAATAATCTAAATTTTAATCAGCCATTACAAAATAATTATTTTAATATTAGCGTATAACAAAGCAATGCCCTTTAACACATGTTATAATTCGCTAACGGTAAATCAAACAGTGTAAATATAAAATAATAGGAACACAACACATTCTCCTAGTTGGTAGATAACAAACAAATAATTATACACTAGGCAGAGAACAAGTGCGAAAAGTATCATACATGTCCAGAACAAATGAAAATCACATCCCACGTAGAACGCGGGAAAGAAAAGAGGTAAAACAAGAACGTGTTGCTTCCTCATCGATAGCGGCTATCAACAATAACAACAAACCACAATACACGGGTAGAGTTCCACTTACAACAATGCGCGTACGTACACATCTCATCATGAGCCTACACCACATAATTCACAAAGAAAATTACGGTCAGATTAAAAAAGTAATGAATAATAAAAGTAAGTATACTTGTGTGTGTTGTACAACGATATTTCGTGAGCTACACTTCCCACTGAGTAATGAATAAGCTGCAGTCGACCACATCTAACCTTATTCATTGTTGCAATCAACTGATACTGTTTGAAGTATGTTGTTTCACTGGTAGACTTAACAAGCCATATACTATATGTGTTATTATGTTATGCTATAGCCAGGTAGTTTACAAGGTGCTATTGCTATTGGAATTCAGTTGGCAAAAACTCGAGTAATTTGTTGTAGTACCAATGATTGTATTTCATATGTAGCTATTTTCGCTGTCTTTACTCTATAATTTTCTATAATGCTAGATGACATTTTGTATCATTCATTTAATTGGTTTAGTCTTAGTACTAATTTATATTATTTATTACCGTTTTTACAGTGCGATGCAATTAAGTAACAATATATGTTATTAATTATACAACCATAATGGGCTTTTTTAAAGTTCGTTATTTTATAACACGGTGAACAGGTTTATAATATAATAATATGTACTCACTTTACGCTGAGAACTGCAATAAAATTCATCGTTCGGCTCGTTACGAAGTGAAGAAAAAGTAATATTCACTGCACTAAAACACAATCTCATACATAATACATTCACTGCAAAAACCAAAACACTACTAAAATGCAAATGACAAGCGCAGACAAATGCAACTTTTTTCATTCGTAGAACAAACTTCGACACGTTACTTACATCACAGCTGCAGATATTAAAAATTATAAAAAGAAATAATTAATATATTGATATAAACTAAAACTAGGTACTAGCAATGAATTAAAAATATTTGGAAAACACAAAAAATAATTTCAAAACTCACGTTTTCAACACAATTGATAAAAAATAGATAATTTATCTACTAATTTTTCTTATGCAAATTGAGGCGTCGGAGGACGCACCATAGCGATTTCAATGTTCAATGCAAATCAGAGTTTTTTTGCATCTAATGAAATCTTAATTCATTATTTTCTATTATCCAGAATAAGAAAAATCGAAGAAATTTAATAATAATTATATCAGTGGTGTCATGGTTATAACAAACAAGCACACAGGCAGATACTCTTTTTATTTGACATTTTGGTCCAGTTCAACAAAACATTGTTAACTTTAATCACGTTGCTAACTTTGACAAGACTGTAGCTGTGTTCCTTCGAGCTATGATTGTGATTTTGTGAATCCTGATCAGTTTAATTGTAATCCTGTTGAATCATGATTTAAAAATTATATTAAGGAAACAATATAAACACCATTTAGCGTCAAATGTCATATACAGACCAATGCTAACTAACTTATTTTATTTTATAAATAATCTACTGTCAAGTGTTATAGTCAGCATTAAAAATGGATCATATAGAAGTAAAAAAATGTTCTTGGAAAGGAATATGAAGTATGTTTATTTAAAACAAATCTTTTCTTTGTTTTCAAAAGTATGTTGAGTTACTACATGCTTTTGTAGGAAAATCATTCCCTTTGATGCAACAAACCTAACATTAATAAATTTTTAAGCTCTAAAACCTATTGTTGTCAGCCATTTTTAAATTTGCTCAAAAATGATGATTCCGAAGGGAAAGGTTGTCTAGTGATCACAAAATGAGAAAGTGGGGATACCGAATAGCAAACGAAAAAACATACTCTTCTTAATCATGATCACTTTGATGATATAGATTGCGAATCACAGCCCGAAGGCTTGTATTTGACATTATACTCTATTTCAAATAAGAAAGAATTTTGACATCTAGATTCTTATGATTCTATTGGTTGTGCTGTAGTCAAGCGCGGTTTACAGAAACACAATTCAAATATTACGTTAATTATGATTTCATTCTTTGTAAATGCTGTGCGTTATTTGCTGTTGTATTGTCTTTTTTTTAAGTTTTATTTCCCTATATTTATTCTCCTATGGCTTTGTGTAATTGACGCTTCTTTCAACATCAAAAATGTTTTGGTGTAAAACAGACTCCTAAACCACGCTCCAATTGACTGTCAAAATTCTTTCGTTATTTCTAAAATTTGTTTCATTAATGTAAACATTTCTTAACTATTTTATTTGTGCTTTACTACAGTTGTTTTTTATTATTCAATTGCACCAACGATACAATTAACATTACCAGTTAAACTTCATCGATTTTTCCTTTTCCTAATAAAAGAAAATTATGAATTAGAATATCATTAGATGTACCTAAAAAAATCGCTATAAAAAACTATACCTATTTTGCTGAAAAATAATTAGTGACGATAATTTTTGAACATAAATTAACATTGAAATTTAATGGTGCGACTTCCGACGCATCACCTATGTACAGTAAAAATTTTGAAAGATGTCCGATCAAGGGCACCTGTATCATGAACGAATTAACAAATAGGCATACATTTATCTCTTTCTTTTGCAAAGGCTGTAAGAGTGTATGATAAGGATAGATATAACACGCTTGTCGTTCAAAAATTCATATTGTTTCGACTAAGTTAGGACATTCCATTTATAAACGATGCTCGTTGTTGATAACACTTTCGCTGTAACTTAAGTTCATTTATTAATTCAGATACATTACCTGGATTCATAGCCGTACGTATAACGTTATATTCTATCAGAGTCACTGACACTGACATTGTGTCAGTATCTTATTTTTAACATATTTGGTTTTACATTTGCTTATAAACTTACTATAGTTGACTTATTTTTGAATTTTGAATGCTTTTCCTGTAATATATATTTTTATAATAACAACAATAAAATAACAGTAGTATCTTAGGTACCCTCATAAAAACTAAGCAAACGACACTACTGAATGTGTCATGATGAGCGGAGCAAAAATCTGAATTCATACAATTCGTAGACAACCTTGATCGAACATCTTTCAAAAATTTTACTGTATACAGCGTTCATTTTATTTTGTCCACTATTGCTATCTCGAGAACTATAAGAGCTACGAGATCGGTTAAATTAGCAAACAATTATTATTATTGTAATAAAAGTGCTTTGAAGAAAAGATTTAATATTTTGTTTAATGTTAATTGTAGTTTAATATCAAAATAATTAAAATATTTTGTATACTTTCTCACTGATAAAATGAATTTTATTCACGAAGAAAACATTGATATGTATGAAGTTTATGTTTTGTTTTCTTCATAGCACTCTTACAGTTGGATAAACATAATTTTAATTTGCATTTTTCTCAAATAGTTTTTAATATTAGAGTAGTATACATGGACACCGTTGAAGTCAGAAAAAATACTGAATCGAATACGCGAATAAAAATAATAGGTTCCCATTTAAAATTAGAAAGTTGTATCCTGTACATTGACAACCACTGGTAGAAAAAATATTTGTTTCGCTCATTGTAATAGTAAATAAAAAAAATGTAAAATAGAAACTGTTTGCTAATTTAATCGACCTCGTAGCTCTTATAGTTCTCGAGATAGCAATAGTGGACAAAATAAAATGAACACCTGTATAAATTTCCCATAAATTTTAAATGAACAATTAAAAAGATTATTTGTTAACAAAATACAGACAATAAATATGTATACAGTGTGTTAAAAAAGGGTAAAAAAATGAGAGTATATATGACGTGCTGATTTTCAATCAAAAAGAATTTTTCCAGAATTCACAAAATTATTTCTTATTTTCCATTTAATTCTTTTTTACTGCACCACTGCCAATATTAATGTTTTATTAAAAATAATGAATTATCTAATCACGTAACAGACGAAGAATAAGAATTACCAATTAATTTAATTCCTATTCAATGTCTGTTACGTGATTAGATAATAATTAAATAGAAAATAAGAAATAATTTTCCAAATTTTGGAAAAATTCTTTTTGTAATCAAAAAGAATCAGCACATCGAAATGTATATACTCTCAATTTTTTACCCTTTTTTAACATCCTATATAATATAATCCGATGATACTAAATTTTGTCTTAATTTTCTACTGTAGCCGAAATATAACATAATTTATGGCTATTTTAAAAAAAGCTAACAGAGCATTTGGAGAAGTCATGGAATTAAAACAAATGAGTGACTGTGATGTGTTATCTTCCATTAAATCTAATTTATTTTTTAATAAAATTGTAATAATGTAAAATTTATACACAGAATAAGAGTTTACTTTTATACAGTTCAAATAATTATTTTTAATGACAAAAGCCACAATATTTGAAAGTTAAAACTACACATTTGTTTGTCTTTTTGTGTTAATTCCATGTTCGAAGAAAAAATACACAGCACTTAGCAACATTTGTATTAGAAAGAGAAAGGTTATTTAAAAAGCCTATTAATTTAAGTTGTATGACAGATATGCGTAATTGGTGACATTACTCTGTAACATACTAAAACTAGTAGTGACGTATGCCGTAATGTCACAGAAATGTAATTATCTACTACACTGCCCTCTGTGTTAATGTTTATCCAGTGACGTTGGCGATTAAATCAAAATCAGTGGTTTACGTCAAGCCTACATTTTTGTTTCGTGCAAAAACATAGATGAAGAAAATCAAATTTAGAAAAACATTATTCAAAAAGAAGCATAACAAAAAAACTCATTAAATCAAAAATCAATGTAATTCCTTGACAATTTAACAGCTATCTCTATTTCTGCATATAATAAGTAAAATGGCGCCTGCAACTGCCTGCTGGGCTGTCAAATGAAACGTCAAAAATATTGCAGTCATTAAAATGCCTGTATTCTCGGTGTAAATTTGCATCGTTGACACTTTAGCTTTAATAAATGCTTTTTTATACTTCGATATTTTACACACTGCAGACAATGTGTAAAGTAAACGATTTTTGTATTTTATTTACACATTACACCGCTACCACCACCAATACACGTTTGGCATTTAAATTGTCTTACCTAAATTTAGTTTTTTCTATACATTTATGTTTGTAATAATGACAGAACTGCAATATTCAACTTCAGATCTGTTATCTGTTAAATATGAACTCGGTATTTGGTGTGATCAAATTATCGTCTGCTCGTCTGTTAAATTACTAATTTGTTTCAGGAATTTTATTTAAGGTCATATAAAAAATACTGTATGCAACTCAAGTGTAAACAATCTTTATCACATCACATACTTGACCTCATGTCATAAAGGTTGTGTTTACACTCTTGTTGCATAAATATTATAACTTCTTTTGAGAAGTTTCTTAAGTTCTGAAAGACTTTTCTCATATTTTACGTCATGGATCTCATATGACAAGCGCGTAACCATGACTCCTGCCAGTTGTTGGCTTACTATGTGCAGATTCCATTACGCATATATTCTACCTCTGTAAATTGGAAATGTATATTGTCAAAAATTTGTTTAAGATTATGTAAAAAAAACCAACTACCTACTTATTTTAGAAAATACTACTTCTAGTAGGTCAATTATTTTTTTCAACTAAAATGTATACAGATAAAAGGGCCACTCGAAATATCTTTTTTGGGTCAGCGCCTCTAACAGCCACTTTGTAACTTTTGGGTACCTAATAAATATTGACATTTCGAGAAGGCGATACAATTTATAAATTTATTTTGAGTTTTTGCTATTGTATATGAATATTTATACATCATAGTATATTGAAATGAATAAAGAAATTATTTGAAATGCTATATGTGATGTGACTAATTCAAAAATGTTAAAATGCCAGCGAAGGTATTGAGAACTGACATGTCCGATGGCGGCAGCACCATCGGGCCGATCAGCTGCTTCTGAATTGGTACTCGCAGTGTTGTGACATATGAGAACAAACAACAAAAGCAATTTTTTTCACTTAAAATGGGGTTTGGTACCACAGAACATTTTATATTTCTGGAAGCAACAGCTACTTCTAAATGTATTATAGAAGATATGTTAAAATGTATTTATAATTTTATATATATTTAATCAATCGAAATTGATGATCGTAGGTGAGCGAATTATAAACGCTAACCACATAATATTATGTGGAGTATTAAAAAATGACGGTATAATGTGGGTAATATTTACACTTTGTCTGCGAACCAGTGCAATTTCTGCAAAACCACATGAAATCAAAATACATTTAGAGAAAATTTAAAAATTATTAGTGCAGAATGCACGTGTAAAGCTAGATAAAGACCACGAAATATGTAATTATCCAATTTAAAATGACGAGAACAAACTTTCATATGTTTTGTTATTTGTTTTGCACTACGAATTGCATATTCCCATGCTTTTCGTCGATCCATATCCATTTCAACACTTGCTCTTGTCGTAATTTAACTTTATTTTGGCCATG
Source organism: Harpalus rufipes (assembly GCA_951394225.1). Classification (NCBI taxonomy): domain Eukaryota; kingdom Metazoa; phylum Arthropoda; class Insecta; order Coleoptera; family Carabidae; genus Harpalus; species Harpalus rufipes. The sequence goes on from OX596274.1 coordinate 14,721,833, forward strand.
TTTCGGAAAATTATAAGACCCAATGCCTGTGTCTCGACCAGATCTTGAGAGTGACGTCAGAATATACAACAATTTGTACGACTTTTTCCCATTTTTATTCACATCAAATGATCAAACCACATGTAACTCAAGCATACAGTCACAATATAGTACCAAATCGGAAAGTTCATATTTTTCCCACCAGATGTCATGTATCAGCTTGTCAGTTGTCAATTGTAGCAAAAAATGTAATTTGTCTCGTAATATGTGTGATTTATATTCACAATAAATGAAGAAGATTCTTAATTAAAAATATAACAGGCTCTAAATGGAATCAGTGGCACAAGCTCGGAAAGGAAAATACACGAATAATACGAACCCTATGTTACACAATCTATAATCAATAGATGAATTATGTCAGAAATAGACTTCTATTTTATATATCTGCAAGACGCCTCCCCCCTTAAACTTTTTTATTATAAGTAATAGCAAAATATAGTTCATATAAAAGTTTTATTATTTTAAATATGCTATTTGATGGCAGATATAGATATTTTTATAAAGTCAGGTTTACAAGATAAATTATCAACTTTTATTTTTTAATACCAACTTATAATTATTTTACTGAAATATAAACCGCCATTTTTTTTGTCTTTTCAACGACCTATTAGTTTTTATTAATGCATTTGAAAAAAATCGAGAAAAGTTAGATAATTGAGATTTATGAGAAACAATTTTTATTTAAATATTCTAGATGGCTATGTGAAAATAAATAATAAATAAAATGATAAATAAATAATAATAAATAAGTAACAAACAAATACATACTTTGTTGATATTAACATTGTTACGTTTTGTTTATTTTCACATATAATATTTGAATAAAAATTATTTCCCATATATCTCAATTATCTTATTTTTCTCGATTTTTTTCAAATACATTAATAAAAACGAATACATCGTCGAAAAGAGAAAAAAATGGCGGTTTACATTTTAGTAAAATAATTATAGCTTGCTATTTAAAAAATAATACCCGTATTTTGTAAACCTGTAAAAAGTATTTACATCTGCCTTAAAATAGTATATATGAAATAATAAAACTTTTATGAGCCATTTTTTTCTATTACTTATAATAAAAAAGTTAAGGAGGGGAGTATCTTTCCAGACTCACCTGTATATCAAAAAAATTATAAATAAAAAAGTTATTTTGAATGACCAGTTTTTCAGTGTCATATTGTATTTACACGTTGCAAGCATTTGGGTACGAAAAGCTGTGAACTTCTCTGCAAGTATTGTTATCAGACAGCATATAAATGACCTTCAATGATCATCTTTCGTGAATCAAACAATAAATTATAATTTTTGAAAATCTAAAGATTTTTCTTTTTCTAAAATAATATGGGAAACAATGCCCAAGGAACTGTTTAGTGAATTTCGTGCGCCACCCGATATACAGGATGTAAACGGAACTAGGGAACGCGATTTTTCTCGGAAGTTATAAGAGATACAAAAAAATATTTCAAATAAAATTGTTAGTGTTTCTAGTAAGCTACATAAATTAATGTAAATCAGAAAAAAAAAATTAATTTTCGGGGATATACCTATTTTTGACTTTTTTTAAATGGTACGCCTGTATATTTTTATACTATTTAGTACGAAATAATTTTTGCTTTAAAAAAGTTTCATAAGTTATACCTTCTAAACTTAATAGTATTCGAGATATTGAAGAAAATATTAAAATAATTTTACTGGAAATTAAAGCTGGTTATGGAAACAAAATTTGACATTTGTATTAGTTTATTGTTATAACCCTCAAAGATATTTTTGTTTTTTTTTACAAAATGAACTAAGGAATTTTTTTGATGATATACCATTAGCAGATCGGCGCGGAATGATATTTCAACAAGATGGTGCACCTGCGCACAATTCAATAGATGTAACAAACTTTTCCAAAAATTTGGATTGGAACAAGAGGACCTATAATGTGGCCTGCAAGATCTTCCGATCTATCGCCCTTAAATTTCTTTCTGTGGGGTGCCATCAAAAACAAAGTTTGTGTTACGCACGTTACTACACTTGAAGAATTAAAACATAGAATAAGACAAGCTGTGAACGAGTTAAATAATAAAATTAATAATACTGTAAATCAACATTTGGTAAAAAGGCTCAATTTTTGTATACAAGAAAACGGTGAAAATTTTGAACAATTTTTATAGTGTTACCAGTATGACAATAATTTGATGTACATTTGTAAATTAAAATGTTTCGTAACTCAATAATTTTGTTTTCATAGCCAGCTTTAATTTCGAGTAAAACTATTTTAATATTTTCTTCAATATCTCGAATTCTATTAAGTTTAGAAGGTATAACTTAAAAAACTTTTTTGAAGCAAAAAATATTTCCTACTAAATAGTATAAAAAAATATAGGGTATACCATTTAAAAAAGTCAAAAATACGTATATCTCCGAAAAAAAATTTTTTTCTTATTTACATTAATTAGTTAGCTTGCTAGATACACTAAAAAAATTATTTGAAAGATTTTTTTGTATCTCTAATAACTTCTGAGAAAAATCGCGTTCCCTAGTTCCGTTTACACCCTGTATACCTATGTATAAATGTGTGTAATAGCATTACAAAATAGAAAAATACAATAATATAAAAAATACAACTATTTTATTATTCTCAATCAATATAGACAATAGGACGCATCATTTTATACAAATTTGTTTATACAGATAAAATAAATACATGGTTCGGTCTAATAAATGATATAGTGTACTGACAAGACTATACTGGAAGAAACATTCAAAATGGACCAAAATGTCATTTGGCAAATATAATAATGAAATAGGTCTACAGACGGTGTGTGAGACATGGACGGTCCATTTTTCATTACCTAAAATTATTGTTATTGCAAAAAGGTACTTTACTTTTATAACTGGTGTATCAAATATTCCGAGTTCCAACGGGAACATTTCGAAATCTCTATGTACATGTACAACGAATTCTGTTGACATTCTTTACAATTCATTAAATGATATGTTAATTACTAAATACCCAGTCTTCATCAACACAGCGGCCATTTCAACGTAAAACATCTGAACCGAGATTATTATCAATAAGGAACTTCTACTAGCTGCGTACAATGTTTCATCAATAAAATTATCATTGTCAACACGGTTTGGGTTTTGGGTACTTATTCTAAACATCCAACCACTGAAAATAAATGTTCAATTTGTAAAAATTAATAATACTTTCATCAATGGCCATACTTAATCAATATATGTATATTTATTTAGTTAACCAATGCATTATTATTCCTTAATGGACGACTAATATAATAACTAATTAAGGCAATTTCTCTTTCTCATTTCAACAGAGTAACTTTCAAAAATATACACTCTAATTATTCTAAAATTTTGTAAAAATGGAAGATTGTAAAATGATATTCAATCTGCATACGGAAAATAAAACAGCTGAAAAAGAGGTTTAGGCCAAAACAAATCAGGCCAGAGTGGACGAAACTTTTCATTCCTATCCACTATAGACGTGTTATTTAGCAATTTGACTAGAAGAACAATCTAATACCATCCTCTTTCTTTATTCCATATCAGTATTAAAGAATCGTTGATATGCAACAAGAAAAAGAATGCTCAAATACGAACGAACGATGGATGTTCCTGGAAGACTTTGGAACATAATGTCGTTTCTGGTCTGTTAATCGCAACTCAGTGATTAATAAATTATTTACACAACACTAAAACAACAAGTATCGTTGCTTGATCAAAGAATGCTGCATTCAGAGAATTTTACACTGGCATTATTATTAACACGTTATCAAGTATTATTAGATGATTTAAAATTTAATCGGGAAAAATAAAATAAATAGAAGGTCCTTTAAGATATTTTAGCAGAACAGTATATTTTTTACCATCCATAAATTTTATAGAACAAAAAAAATTGTCTGTATCTTTTCCAATTTCCATTTATTTGGATGGACAAAAATAATTTCATAAATATTATGCTACTAAATTTTTTTTAGATTGTAGAAAAAAACTTGACTCAGCAGCAAATTTAAAAATTACAAAATATCCCAGTTAAATTTAAACGTTATTGAGTTGGCTATTTTTAAATAAATTAAAAATAGCAACTAAATATATCATATAACACGGAGATAACGTTTTAATAATCAGCTTAAATTTAGTACGTACGAATGTAATATAATTTGAATTTTTAGTACGTATTTTTTAAATTATAACCTCAAATATCTTAATTTATGATTGTCGACTAGTTCTCAAAATTGATATTTAATAATTTGAATGTAAAATTCTCTGAATTCAAACACAATAAAATAAACTATTTAAACACAAAGTAGAAAATATATGCACAAAGTTCAAACTATATCACCGTTACGAAATATACAACGCATAGCTGCGAATTAACTCACAACACGCAGAAATAAAATGAAATAGCATCAATATTAAATATTTTTGGTATAATAACAACAAGATGTCGGCGCTGCGACTACTTCTTGTCAAACAGCGGTAATTTAGACCTGACAGCACCTTCACAAATCATCAGTCTTTGGGTGCACTTCTTATTAGAAGGTCCATGGTGAGTGGAACCACTCGAGCTGCTCATTTGCAAGCAAGGTCCCACGTGTCCCGGGTTTAAATGTCGCTCTAAACTCCTCCGTAATACTGCGATTTTAGAATTTCTTTGATGGTAGTCCAACATCGACTGGGCATCGCCCATTTTCGATAACTCAGCCATCTTTAAACCAGTTTTTCCAAATTGATACTCACTTTCTGAAAACCTCCTCCTAATGTCATCTGTTCGGTCGAAACATTGTTTACGTTCGAAATACGCGTCTGGAGGCCCAGGTCTCCATCTACCGTCTTTAAAACCCGAATGTCGGAATCCCGCACCTTTCCGCTCGAAATATTCAACAATTTTTGATATTTGTTGGGGCTGAGCACCAATGCCGGAGAACTTTTCGTCCCAGTTGATAATATCAGATCCTCCTAAGCTAGAAATGTCTTCACTACTGTCAGTATAAATTGAACTAGCACGTTTGTTAGAATATAATAATTGATTTGTTAAAGGATTTCTTTGAGTTATTTGATTCGATAATTCAAGATCAAAAGCTAATCGATTGGCTAGTTCCATATCTACACTTCTAGCATCGACATCTAAGTTTCTAAATGTACTGGAAGGTGTGTATAATTCTTTAAACGTAGCATTTGGTAAATCCAAATCATCTAGAGACCGTAAAGAACTAACAGTCGTCGCGCTGTCATCCAAAAGGAACAAACTAGAAGCAGCACTTGAACTGGATAACGTCGCTGAAGAAATATTGTGTCTTGCAGGGTTTAGTTCCGGGCTGAAATCAGGACAAGTATGATAGTCCTCCCCAACACTTGAAAAGAACCCAGATTCGCAAGAACCTCGCCGCTTTAGAGCTGCACTCGACATTTCATAACTCAAATCCGAAATATTCGTACTTGAGCTGCATTTCACTAACGGTTTATCGGTTTTCTCGGTCCTCGAATCTCGTTCTTTCACATGTTTAAACAGGGGGTGCGTGAATAGCGAACTCGCCTTGATCTTTTTTGTAGTCTTCGTTTCCGAAGACTTACTCGAAGACGGGGAAGACTTTCTCGTTGATGTAGGTGAACCAGGTACGCTTTTGGGGGACTGTTTATCTGTTTCGTCGGTTTGTGAGCCGAAGAACGGCGAAGGCAGCTCGAAGCACGAAGAGAAAAGGTCTCCAACTCCCGAGGTGTACGAGTTGGGTGACCCGCCGAGGATTTTCTTCACTCCTCGGAATTGAGTAAGAGCTGCGAACGGATTTGTAGTGCGAGGTGTGTAATGAGGATCTTCCTGACACATGATTTCTCCGATTTTCTTCGCTGTAAGCACATCGGCGGTTTGTGAAGATTGTTGTCGTTGAAGCAAGTGACATCGAGCCTTATCGCTTGGGGCCGTGTGAGGAGAAAACATCAGCGAGCCCACGTCTTCCGAAAGTGAGCGACGATGAATTACTACAAATAAAAATTTATTAATCTCAACATGGATAATAATTATTATACAAAACGATAAAATTCTATTTTATTGACGAGCGGAAAGTGTTAATTCATGAGCGACCAAATTACGATTGAATTATTTTTCCCGAGTCGATAATTAAATTTCATCGTTGTGTATAAAATTGTATACTAAAAGATATTAAAAGAAAAAAATAAGGCAACTAAATTATAAATTAAATTATTATTTAAGCATAATTTTAAAATTTAATACAAGATGTTATTCTATTCCAAGAGCTCTGTCTAGTAACGTTAATGGACCTTTTACATTTTTATTGCACCGTGACGTAATTTTTCAATACACCACGTAGTGAAATTTTTATAAACTAGAGATGAGTAGGCACCATGTTGCCAAGTAAAATGATTAAAAGGACAAGCATTTATTTTTGATAAAGAATTATTTAAAAAACACAAAAACTGAAATTATTTTGACTTGGATTGTAAAGAAATTATTAATAAAGACAAAACAATTTATTAAAAAATAATAATAGTTTTATTCTTGTTTGTAACTTTCTTAATAACAAACTGGCAACTACGCAATTATCTGTCACTTTATGTGGTGTTTATTTCGCGTCTTTAGAACATATAACCACGCTTCTGATTCCCATTTACCCGAAACGTGACGTCACAACATGGTTGATTTTTGCAACTTTTTAAAAATATCTTACTTTAAAACAATTTTATGCAACAAAATATTTAAATATAAAATTATTTAATTATACAGTACAATAAATTAGACTATGCTTGTTCGAAACGAAAAAAAGAATATTTTTTTTGCATGAACTCATTATTGTAAGAATAATAATAAAAAAAAATGTTAAAAATAAGTTTATGACTTTTTTTATATAAAATATCTGGAACGATATTAACCGAAACTAAATTATGTTGATCAGAGTTGAATCAGAAACGAAATGAATTTTTTGTCGCGGGTTTCTGGATATTAATAGAACACACAAATAATTATATTAGTTTTAAAAAATCAGGATTAGGATCTTATTGGGCTTTATTCGGTAATTGATGGGAACGATAACGACTGTTTTTGGTGTTGATAATAGTTGAAGAAATTACTTCGGAATGTCAGTTTAATTCAATAAAAAGTGTTTGACTGCAGTTCCGAATAATTTCTTCAACCTTTATTGGGTAATATTGATTTATTTTTAATTTTATTGATTTAATATTATTTTTTAAATAATTGTATGTTACTTTTATATAAACATTATATATTAACCATTTTTTACATTTATATATTTTTTTAAATGTATTAAATTTTAAGATTAATTTTTATTATAGCAATAATAATTAATAATTTGATTACTTGGCATTAATTGGTTTTTTTTTTAAAAACCGGTGTCTTTTTAAAATGTTTTTTTTAATCGAGAAAAATTATAACAGTCCTGTTAAAAATAAGTTACTTGCTTTAGTATTTGTGCCCATATTTTGTGTTAATAAAATTAATTTAAAATTTACTGTCATTCTCAATTTAAGCAGAAAATTTAAGAATTGGTAATAAGTACTAATAATAATTTACAAACAAAATTATTATGTTTAATATGTAATTTAAAAATAAATGATATGGTGTATATCTTTCTAGGATAATCCTGTACGAAGCCTTACATTTTCGATGTACAGGAACTTCCTTGTGCGGTTCGATAGCCAGGGGCAGCACTTCTTCACTCCGAGCCACACAATTATTCAACAAAGTCAATTCCTTCTCCTTGGATAATGTATTCAACAGCAGTGTATCTACAGACTTTCGTTTCGACACATCTGCCTTCAATATTTTCACCTCTTTAGGCTTCAGTTCTTCTGTAATTGTATGGAGTGTTTGCACGAGTTCTGGAAATGTCGGTCGCCTTTGGGGTTCAAACTAAAACAAACATTCATCATTATTTACATGAAAATGACTAGTTATTTAAACACAGACAATGGTGTTTAATGCGAAATAAAATATGTACCATGACTAATTCGTATAACGGTGATTAGAATTTAGGTTTATGATAAAACAATAGATTTATCAAAATTATCTGCATAAAAATGTTTAAATAATAAATTTATATATTTATCAAATGGTTTATAACAGGAAATATAAAATTGTTATTAATTTCGGCATAATAAAAATTATTACCGCAAATATAATAAAACTAAACTCTGATAATGTGAAGTGTCCGGGACGAAAGTTTGAAAAATTAACAAAATTAAGAGAAAGTTGAAAAATTATACACAGAATTAAAAAATATGAAAAGAAATGCTTAGATCAATAAATAATACGACATATAAATAGCCATATTAATTATTTAACATATGTTCAGATTTATAGACATATTTATTATTAGATTCAAATATAAAAGCCTCACTTCGGATAGAAAGTATAATAATATATTATTTTCTTAACCTTCCTTGTTTCTATATTTTTAAATCATACAAATTATTGTAATTGTAGTTTGATACGGTTATTATATATTTAAATAATAATTTCGCTCAAAATATATGCTATATTTAAGTTTAAAAGAATCTATATGAATAAAAAGATGAAAACGTTTTATGAGTCAAGGCCAACATTTTAGAAATGATATTATAAATATAAAATTATCAATGTAATGGAAATATAAAAGCCAAAAATTGAACTAACCTTATGAAAAAAGGTATAGCAAGGCAAGTATTAAAATCTTTTGACGCATGTATCGAAGGGTCGAAGTATGTACAGTAAAAAAAAAATAAAGATGTACGATCAAGGTCATCTGTGTCATTGAACGAATTAACAAATTGGCATATATTTATCTCTCTCATTTGCAAAGACTACAAGCGTATGCGGTAAGGATGGATATAAATCGCTTATCTTCCAAAAATTCATATTGTTTCGACCAAGTTAGGACATTCCATTTTAAAAATATGCTCGTTGTTGACAATACTTTCGCTGTAACGTAAGTTTATTAATTCGGGTATATTATTTTGATTCAGAGCCGTACGAGTAACGTTACCAGTTGACTTAGTTTTGAATTTGAATGCTTTGACTGTAACATATTTTTACAATAATAAAATAACAGTAGTATTTTATGTACTCATAAAAACTAAGTAAACGACACTACTGAATTTGTCGGAATGGACGGACCTAAAATCTTCATTCATACAATTCATACATGACCTTGGTCGGACATCTTCAATTTTTTTTACTGTACTTAACATTTATTTCTAGTTAAAAACATGAGTAAAAAAGAAGTTACTGCTATCGTTTATTGTTTCGTATGAAACACTTTTTGATAAAATGCCACTTAAATCCATTTGAATTTAAATGTTTCCATGGAGTCCATTCCACGTTTTTTTTTCTTTGGTCTTGGTAAAAGACTACTTGTTACAATACAAATAAATAATGTTTTTAAACTATTTGTGTATATTATTTTATAAATATTTATGAAAAATCTGCTTAATTTCAAATCTAAATAGCACGAACACACAAGTAATTCGAGCGACCTTAAAATGCTTAAAATCACATAGACAGAAAAAAAGATATGCAAAAAATAAAGTATTTCAGTATGAAAGGAATCTATTATTACATTAATATTAATATAATAATAATATAAGTACTGCATAAAACTTCTATAATAATTTCAAAATAAAAATAGTTCACAAAACATTGATATTGTCGAAGTGAAAGGCTGATTTCAGATACAGCTGATTTTAAGCTATTCAAGGTCGCTCGAATCACATGTCTGCTCTCGCACGCGCATATGTCACTCATTTTGATTCAACTCACCCTAGCGGATAAAAAGTAAACTAAGTTTGTTTTGCTTTATGTTTTCAAGTTACAATTAACTTCGAATAAGATTTTTGAAAATACAAATTCTAATAATTTACCAAAATTCGATATTAGGTTCAAATATTTTGACACTGGATCTTGCGGTTGACATTAGTGGTGACATTTTTGTGAGGAGAAAGAATGACGTCACAAAAAACCGTAGCGGGAATATATTTTAAAAGAATTATTAATGAAAAATATTATTTTTTGGATGTTTTATATTACAATATTCACAGTAAACTTCATAGATTCCATTTCTGCAAACAAATCAATATTTTTTTATGATCCCTTTATTGAAATAATTTGGTAAGAATTTTACTTACTGTGCAACAACAAAAAGCTAATTTCAAAAATTGAGGTATAACATTGGCGCCACACATTTCCGTGAACGCCAAATAATCCAGTCCAAAATTATCAGTCCTTGGCAACATATCAGGATCTGCTTCAACTCTCGCAATCATCTCACACAGGATAATCCCGTAGGAGAACACATCGCTTCTCTGGTCGTAAAATTGCCCTTTCAGACATTCAGGAGACATCCAGTAGGGAGATCCCACTGTCCCTAGTTTGTAGCCCTTCCTGGAAACAAACAAGTATCATCAGTATTGTTTACATACAAACAGTTGATGATTAAGCTTACTTTCGATCGGGGATTTTCGCTGCCAGTCCAAAATCACCCACTACAGCTGTCATATCGCCAGTTGATTCGTTCTTCTTTATCAACACATTCTGAAAGGATAAACACACATTTAATGGGGTGCTAATTTTAGGTTATGCATGAGTATGAGTCATGACAACGACCATATGTAATAGAACATGTACGGGAAGCAGTGATTCGTGATTCAATAGTTTGCGAACAAGAGGTCGTCGGTTCGTCTATCCAACATTCAATACTGCCTATTAATAGGAACTTATGAGGTTATGAGGCTGATATCATATAATACCCTCTTGTATCCCAAATGTCTTTAGTATCAGTAAAATAATATATTTAAGTAAAATAACAAATATGATATGAAAATATTACGGATACTCTCAAAAAATAAGAAATTGCATGAAAAATTTCGAAAAAAACTAAGATTTTAAGGGCAAAACAAAATTAAAATACAATAATTATTACCCAAATCAATAAAGAAATAAATACGTATTTTTTAAAATAATACATATAATAGGGGTTCCAGAAAAAAAAATGTAATTTTGTGTTTTAAGTTTTATATTAATTTTCTTTAAATATGTGTATAAAAAGAGAGCCAAGTATAGAAAGAAATTTATGTTACTTCTTCACGTAGATTTAGAATACCATGAATGGAATAAGTATGAGTTGACATTTAATTTAAAAAATATGATCATGGCACTCTAATTCTACTCAAAAAAAGTAACATGTATTAATTTTTTCCATTTGTGGCACTCTTATTATAGACATATTTAAATCAAATTAATATTTTACGGATTTTTCTCAAAAAAATCGTTATGTGATGGAATGAAACGATCGAATTCAGAATTAAATTCTCTATACCCATTTAAAATAAAAAAAGTTAGTTCCCATATTTTGGGCACCACTGATATAAATTTAATTTTGCTGATATCACCAATTTAGTAATTCAGAAGGGCACAATTTTGCTTTTGCTCATTTACCCAAACTCATATCTCTTCAAATAAAAAAGTTACCAATACTGAGCAAGCTTATTGAAAAATAGTTAAAAGCTAATATCAAACACTGTAACAGATGAATTTTCTTTATTTTTCCGTAGAAAAGTTTTTTTTGAACTGTACCACTCGCATTAACACATACACAAGTGTCGTATTTCAATGTACTTACACTACAATATGAATGTTGGAGAATAATTGTGGCAACGTCGCATCTAGACATTTATTGGTACATTCGGGTATAAAAGTAATAAGATATTTTGAGATATAATACTAATTCTAAACTACAAATGGAAACTGCAAAACAAATTAATATATTTCTTTCTTAAATTTACAAAAGTAGTATTATACTGTTTAAAGTTTTCATGCTTTTCACGTAAAATACCAATTTAAAAAATATTTCCTTCGAATATACGTCTGAAATTCCTTTAACCAAAGATCACCTCTTATTCGCTAATACCAAGCGGGTGTTAACTTAACTGATACTCCAACTGGAACGCTTGTACATGGTTGTCAAGTATAATTCTACCTATTTATCGTGTCTTCAGGTAATTTTCTAGAGGCAATTAAAGTAAATCTGGATGGTAAATATTTTTCAAATTTTTACATAAAATCCGTTAATTAGTTTTCAATAACATACTAGTTTTTCGATTAAATGTCGGTATGGATATAAAAGTTATAATTGCAAATATCTCAGGTACCGAGTGGTCAATTGTTTTAAAACTTGGAGAGCAGGTAGATTATACTTCAGTTGAGATGTACTTAAAATTTCAATTTCAATGGGGTCATTTAAAAAAAAAAAAAAATTCGTTGTTTATTTTATAAAATCATGAAATCCGTCTCATGTAATAAATATAATAATATAAAATGACATGAAATATGCGACTTTTCATTCATAAATTTGCTAATAAACTTTCGCGGCTGTAAATTCGTGACGTCACGGCTTGTTACTCACACAAAGACATTCCTCTCACACACACACAACGGTCCACGTGGTATCCGTTTGCTGCTGTATACAAGCTAACCTAAAATTGTGACAGATGACAGCAGACTTAAGAATAAAGGTATGTAAATAAAACATTTATTAAAATAAATACCAAAAGTTGTGTGAAATATGTTTTTCGTTAACAATATGTTGCTGTCACAAAATCAAACTGAGAATTGATAACCCAAACAATCATAGTTCCGAACACAACCGGTAGAGGGCTGCTGCCGCATCCGACAAGTCGTGACGTATAGCCGTGACGTCAGCGTCCAAATATTTGATATTTAAGATAACTTTTAAAAAATCATATCTCTGATTGTAAAGACTTGTAAGGTGTAAAACATACACCTACATATTTAATTTGACCTATTCTTTCAAGAAAAAAATAAATTAGAAAATGTAAAATGACCCCCATTGTGGGTAAAATGATTTCACGATAATATAACTACCTTAATGTGCAAATAAAACGAAATTTTATCTGTTCGTTTCGTAAAGAGTTGTGAGATCCATTTTTATGTGGGTGAGATTAAGTTATTAAGATATACGTTTGAATAGTCACTATTTACGTAACTAGATAGATGCTAATAAACATGTGGATGAGGTGTATATGATATGATTTAGGTATGTAAGGATGTAATTTTGAAAATATAAGCAGTGCGAGTGTCCCAAATAATACCGGCTTTGTAAACAATACTTTTGGCTTATTTTCAATTTATGCTGAAATCTCACTAAACAAAATAATATTTTTAGACTTGGCACTGAGAGCTATACTGGATAGTGCTTATCCGCGAGTAGAGATATGAATATAACTGTTTTAATAAATGAAAATTTTCACAACTCTTAAATATTTCACGAAATGAAAAAGCACTAGTCATGAGTCTAAACTTCAATGAATTTATTTGCATCACATTCATGACGCACAGCATATTTTTCACAAAAGCGAAAATAATTTTGGAACTCTTACGGTTCTATATTTAAACACTGATATGTAAGCTGGTTCATTAAGAAAGGCAATAGAAATAATGATCTAATTATTTTTTGCATATGAATTCATATTTTCATAAATAATTCTGGAAATTGGAAATCTGGTACATACAACATAAATTTAATTGAATAATTGCATACTCTTTCGTACTATATTTACCACATACATATATGGATATAATATACCATATGGCATGCAATTAAATTTCGAATGAAGAATTTTGGTCCAGTTATTAACAATATGGCAGATCAAGGTAAAAAGTAGGACATGGTTAAATTTTATAACCAGGAATTAACCAAATAATTGAAACTCATTATTGAATCAACTACTGCACTACTTCATTCTATTTCCACAGGCTCCAACTATGCAAATTTCTCTGGTTAAATATCATTGGCTGGTAACATGAACAACTAATGGAATGGGCTATTCCGGTGATATGGACTTTATGCAAAATCAAAATAGTAACATAGTTTACATCTTTGTATATTAGAAAAATAAAATTAAACCTGTTTAATAAAAAGTTTTCTTTCATTATTTGATGTTAGAAAATTGAAATTCTGGACTGTTAATAAGTTAACCTAAAATTTTTGATTATCACATGGAGGTATTAGATAAATTCAAATCAAAGAACTCCAAATTTAAATATTGGGGTTCTCCATCATAATAAGTGATTATGTAATTGATCATTTATTTATTTAAAAATTAGACAATAAAACTGTATGATAGGGAACATTAAAGTGTAAAAAAAGTTTTAAGTTTTTAAAATATTCGAATTTTTTATTTCTTTAACATCTAAGTAAATTCTTACTAATTATTCATTAAAAAAAAGTGAAGGACTCCAATGCAGTGTCACAGTATGTTCAAATCATGTAGAATTTCACGAATATAACGAGAATTTATATACATTTCATTTTAATCAAAAAATTACGGAAGTATAAGTTTATCGTTCCAAAGCTTTTGTATTTATTCACAAGTTTTACTTGTCCTGTAATTACCATTACTACCAGGAATCTTTAAATTATAATGCCTTCCGGGCCACTAAAAAAATTGATATTTTTTTACCGCCAGCGTCAGCCCCAAATATGTATTCATAATATTTTTTTTATTACAAATTTATGAAAAGTATACCTATTAATGTTTATTTTTGGAGTTAAAAATGCCATTTTAGGACACCAGTGTTAAAAATTTGATGTGACCAACACAGTACCTCCCGCCATTTACCTATGTATATAATTTTTATATTACTTTATAAATTTATCCATACAATATATAGAAAAGGTATTAAAGCAAACTTGTAGAAAATGGAATAATCTTTAATTTTTATAATAACAAATTGCGAAAAAAATACATTTAAAGATATTTTTTGAAGAAAAACTATCTTGAGCTTCAAGTAAATTGCCATTTCCAGTTATCCGATTGCCACCAAAATCTACTCAGTTCTTTACATATTAGAATAAGGTAGAAATACATGGTTTCAAAACTTTCTGAATGATAGTATTTGAGTTAGAGCGTAAAGAGGATCCACACCCACACACACACACATCACAGACATCATAGTGAAAATGGATTCTAAGGACCTTAAAACGTGGTCATTTACCAAAATCTCGATATGCGATTTTTAGCACGATCCCTATACCTCCCTTACCAAGGGTAGCGGGAGGTAAAAAGTGATAGACCATTGTTACTTTTAACACTAGTGTTAAAAGCGAATTAGTTACCTTGTTAATGAAGAATGGAACCACAAATCGATATTTTTGACATAATGTCAAAAAATTATTAGAAATACAAATATAATGAAAAAATAGTGTTTTAGAAAAAATAGTGCAACACATTTTTCATGTTCCAAACTTCACTTTTACACTTATTATATCACAAATAACCATTAGATTTTCATTTTTGTAGACAAGGACATTTTAATGTGTCTAGTAAATAATAAAACAAGTTATACTTTGATGTTAATGTGTTTATATATTTTTGTCGTTCTCTGTGAGCGAATATCTAAAATTATAGAAATGAAACTGTTCCAATAAAAGCGTGCTAAAATAATATAACATTTTATCTTTTATATTGAATTTCCATTTAGCAAACCTTTGCTAAATAATATCACTCAAACAGAAGTGTTACTTTGCTAAACTTGTATTACGTTTCTATGTAATTTTATTTATTACATCAACATGAAATTACGTATTTAATGTTAGTTTGTAAATATACCTATAATATTAGCATTTCATAATCACAACTTGATTTAAACTGAAGTCTGTATTTAAAGTTTAAACTATACACTTCGTGTAAGATAAGAACGGTAGGGTAATTTTTATAGTCACATAATATTATGAACAAAAATTGTATTTACGAATTTAAATTCACTCTTCAGAGAGTTACAGTATTAAATTGATACGAAATCGTACAAATAGTTCTTACAAGAATAAGAACTATGTTTTTACCTAATGGATAATTTGTTATAAGAGATTATTCGTTTTTCTGAACAATAAAAACTCTGCATTAGTCAGTCGGGAGGTCGGAAAATGGATCACTGAACTATTATACTAATGGACACGCTGACACGCTGTCGTGTTGGCAACGTACAGGAACCAGTGTACCCTGCAAGGACCTCGCCATTTTGATGGGTTGGCAGAATTTTACATAAATGAAATTGGTATCGTGAAAATGATTAGGCAGAAGACGCACGTCATCAACCTGAAAAAAAAGTCCTTATAAAATGAAATATAACTTGTAAAAATTATTATTTGTTTTTAATTTTTTAAAATAGAAGAAAAAATATACTAGTATTAAAGAAACATATGTATTAATGGATTTACAATTATTTGTAAGTCAATCCTTATTCCTTTTACGAAATATAAAATTATTTGACACAACATGGCCATTCTCAGAAGTGCCAACGTATGCTACGAAAATAAACTACAATTATATCAAATAATTTTATATTCCGTAAAAGAAATAACGATTGACTTAAAAATAATTGTAAATATATTTAATATATACTTTACTTAATACTAGTACTTTTTTCTTCTTCTTTAAAAAAAATAACACCCAATAATTTTTACAAGTTATATTTTATAAAGTTTTTTTTAAGGTTGATGACGTGCGTATTCTGCTTCATCATTTTCACTAATACTATACCCTGTTTTTAAACCAGGAGGAGTAATTTAAATTTTAACCGCTAAAACTGACGCTTCTGATTGACTAGTGCTTCGTCAGGTTTACACTATACAAAGCTTTTACATTTGATGTATCAACTGTCATACTTTTGAGGTTATCATTTTCTGTTTTGGTTTTTCGCATTTCTGTGACTAAAATAAATCAGTTCTTTTAAGAACTCATAATATTGAATGTATCGATATTATTTATGTTTTTTTTATTTAGTTTTTTATATTCGAGTTTTGTTTTTACTCGAGTTTTGTATTTTGTTCTTTTGGTATTGTATTATATTGTAAAAATTTGTAAATAAATAAATTATATATAGGTTATGTGTATATTATCAATTATCACTATGTTCAATTCAAAAATATAGTTATAAATCAAGTAAGAGTGTTTATTTAGATTACAGATTATTTTTTATTCACATAATCAAATATATGGTGTGAAAAATAAGAGCTTATAATGTCAGTTTTATTTTAAAATAAGTTCCATGCGAAGTATACAGTGCAGATGTGAATGGAGTTTTTGTATTTCGCGCGAAAAAAATCTAGTAACTTTTTTTGGTAACTTTCTATAGTTTAAATCTGATTTTCGCATTTACTCCTCCTGGTATAAAAACAGAGTATAGTAACGTTTAGATCACAGATAATATAATACCTACCTTAGATGCACCAACAAGGCTTAAATTTTAAGTGAGCTTTAAACAAAAAAATAAAAATCTAAATTTTGATAGCAATGCATATTAATTCCATTAGATATTTCGATGCAATATTGTCTATTTAAGAAACGCAACACTTAAAATTTAAGTTACGATGGTGTAACTAGGAATTAGTGATTTTGTTTTGACAGTTGTGCCGTTGTGCGATAGACATACGCGCTTTTACATTATATTCTTATGAGGTAAACATCAGTTTTAATAAAAGCGCTCTATAAACAGGAACGTAGCTGGGGGTTGGCCAGGGTGGTCCAGGCCCACCCTGCAAAAACTCTGGCCCACCCGTTTAAAAGTCAAATGAGAGAAAACAGTTCACGCACATTATTTGAACTGCATTTCTCATTCCAAAACAAGAATGGCATTTATGGTAAAGAAACAGTAATATTATTTTATTCACAATCATTATAGTTATATGTTGATTTCTAACTTTTTAGAGGTTGGGAAATACGTCATTCCTAACTGCAATGACAATCTCTTGGGTGGGAAATAATATATTTTACTTCCACCCCGCGGGTTGGAAATGTTTATGTAGGGGTTGCCTAGCAAAATTGTCATAGATCCGTATAATAAAGGATGTTTTTACTTTAATTTATGAGTAAGTACGTATTAAATTATATGTATAAGTATTATTTTTATTTTTAAACACATTTTTACAGAAACGGGTTCATTTATTTATCGAATTTCAAAATGCCAAAAAGAAAGTGTGTTTATAAAGAAGACGAATATAAAAAAGAAATGGGAAAAACATGCAGCTTCACATCCCTTGAAAAATTGTAACTTTCAATTATAAGGCATTTGACCTTGAATGAAAAAAAAATTTCGCCTGCGGCGCTTATTTTCCTAGATACCTCGCCTCACCAAAGTTTTGATACACAAGCCGCCACTGGTTTTACAATCCTTTAAAATATGTCCCGGTTTTGCAATTTATAAATCTGGTCACCCTAAGTACAAAACTTTTCTTAATGGCCCACCTATAAAAATTTTGGCCCACCGCTGGTCCACCCTACAAAAATATCCTGACTACGTCCCTGTCTACAAAAATAGGTACGTAACACTGGCTAAGTTTAATGTAATTTTTAAAAACACCAAGATTTTTTTAATTGGTGTGCATAATTACGGTATTATATTTACGCGAATTATTAGGAAGAAAAAAGTTAGTTTTCAACTTAAACTCCATATTATAGGTACATTTCTATGTTTTAATCAACCTTCCCGTTAATAATAGTTCAAAGGAATAAATAGTTCTAGGGGAATTATAAATTAATAGTTATTTTTTTTTTTAGATAATTCAAACGGTAGCCGCAAAAATAATGTACTGTACAGTACTCACAGGCTTCCAGGTACACGTCTGGTTCATACTTTAAATTGCCTGCTCGTCCTGTAAGATAACATTTTCCTGACTTATAATGTAATACTTTTTTGTGCAACCGGCCGCGAAATAGGCATTTTGCAGCCGCAATATAGGCCACGAAATTGAATTTCGCGGTTGTTGTTATGGCAACGGCCGCGAAATCCATTTCGCGGCCGTTGTCATGGTAGCGGCCGCGAAATTGAGTAAACAATCACTATGATTTTATGATTTTTTCAAAACTAATTGTTTTGTTTATCAAATGTCAATTCCATAGCTACCTTGAAAGCCAACTTTCAATTTACAGTGAAACTGTTTAAAATTAATAAAATTTGTAATTACATATTTTTTACGGTTGCACAAAAAATATTGTGTGCACCTTGTCAGCGAAATCCTTTAGCGTCCTCGAGATTGTCTTGCCTCGGCCGCAAGCGGCCTCGGCGACAATTTTTCTCTCGGTATGCTAAAGAGCGATTTCGCGGCCTTGATATACAAATAACTATTATGCAACAAATGCGGGAAATTAATAAATGTATTCTAAATTTTTGACATATCATCCGCTACTACTTACTTTTAAGTAATCATAAAATGAAAATTCCTTTCATGACAATAAATAAAACAATAATCTTATGTATATAATTATTTCTCGCAATTATTTTGAATTTGAGAATACTTATTTCCACCACAAACTTAATTCCAGTAGTTACGTGCCGTTCCACCAATTCTAATTATTTCAGTTACTCAAAAGTTTAGTCAACCAGCATTTATTCCTACTTAACCAACATTTCGGTGCACCCTTGCACATTCTTCAGGGTCTACAACAATTATACAACAAAAATGTAATACATACAAAATAACATGCACATTATCACACTTACAGTAAGATCTTACAAATTGTTACAATTCATGTACACAAAATACATTTATACAAAACATTCATTTAATTTATTAAAAATCGTACCAAAAAATTCAAAGAGCATACACATATCCATTTGCTCTAAAAAAACGACAACCGAATAATACGGAAAATAGCCGGAAATATCCTGTGTAAGAATTCTGGTGACAACATTGAAACGGACATACGTTGGAACGACCAAACGTTATTCGAAGATCTGGATGAGCGATCAACACAGAACAACACGGCAAACAAATGTGCTTTGGCTGAACATTATACAATAAAACACACTTTGGATCTCGAAAATTTCAAGATTTTGGAGGAAGAGCAGAATTACTCCAAACGTATGTATCTTGAAATTCAATTCAAGGATGATTGCAATAACATCAATGCAATAACAGATATTCAAGGACTTAACACGTATATTTTGGTGTATTGGAAAAGTTCAAAAAGCAAAAGGCAAATTTCAGGCCAAACTAAGTTTCATTAATTTCCTTACATTTTATTTAAATTCCTACAACTTGCTACATTATTATTGGTGTACAGACGACCAATAGGAGTTCGTATCAATGATGTCACCAGAATCCTTACACAGGATATTTCCGGCTATTTTCCGTATTATTCGGTTGTCGTTTTTTAGAGCAAATGGATGTGTGTATGCTCTTTGAATTTTTTGGTACGATTTTTAATAAATTAAATGTTTTGTACGAATGTATTTTGTGTACATGAATTGTAACAATTTGTAAGATCTTACTGTAAGTTATAATGTCCATGTTATTTTGTATATATTACATTTTTTTTGTATAATTGTTGTAGACGTAGACCCTGAAGAAGGTGCAAGGTGCACCGAAACGTTGGTAGTAAGAATAAATGCTGTTTGACTGAACTTTCGAGT
Organism: Harpalus rufipes; assembly: GCA_951394225.1. Classification (NCBI taxonomy): domain Eukaryota; kingdom Metazoa; phylum Arthropoda; class Insecta; order Coleoptera; family Carabidae; genus Harpalus; species Harpalus rufipes. Next base: position 14,742,315 of record OX596274.1, read on the forward strand.
AATTGTTAACACCTAATCCACATCACAGTCGAGAAATTTACCCACAATTCTAATTATTTCAGTGCCAATTTACGAACATACTCTTGAAAATGGTAAGATTGATAAAGACAAATTGGTTTGTTACGTGCAATATCAGGTTTTTTTGTTGGATACCGAATTTACAGCCATAACCTCTTGTTCCAATGATCAACCATATTACAACAAATATTAATTTTAATCAGGTCCGTAAGAAAAATATTTTATTTATCACCTTGCTCGTCAAATCCCTATGAAAGACCCCCTTAGAATGAAGGTACTCCATTCCACTGGCAATATCCCTTGCCAATCCTACCCTGGTGAGATGTGGGAGATCGATGGCTTCATTTTGGATTAGCTGCTCCAAGGAGCCCCCGTTGATGTACTCCGTCAGGGCGTGCAGCTGCCCCTCATGCACGCACACCCCCATAAACCTACAACAAACAGATAATTATTTCTCTATCACGTGTGGAATAGATGCCAACAAGGGCAACAAGGTATTTTTAATTTTGGAAAGCTACCAATGTGGAAGATAAATTTCTAGAATATTATTTATGTTAGGTGACATATGAAGATTTCTACACTTTTGAACAATATATGGAGGTCTATGAAATGACAGCTGGCAACTATGCGTTTACGATACGATAAACCGTATATTATTTTTATTTAGCTATGACGGTATTTTGAACAACCATAACGTCTGATTTTAATTACACTTTTGGATGATGTATCATAAACATTTAATAGATAATACTGTTTTCTACAAACTGGTGTGAAATGAAGATAAAGGAAAAAAGAAAACGAGATGAGTATGAGTAATCTTTGAGAATCAGAGAATATTGCGCCATTATAAGAGCTGAGAGCTTCAAAATTTTACAATAATAAATCAGTCTAGAGTAGACTTATGTAGACTACCATTATATTTAAATTATCTTTTTGTTTGTGATCTACGAAAATTTGTACCTAGCTAAATGCGTGAATTAATAAATGTATTCGTTTCTCAAATATGTTATACCTATATATAAAGGGCGTTGAAGAAGGGGTAAAAAAAATTGAGGTTATTTCTTAGATATAGTTTTAGAGATTTTTTGGGATCTTACGTATATCATCTTGGCATATTACCCATTGCTGGATATGCAATTCTGCTTTGTACGCAGATATTGATAATGACAATATATTTGTATCGTGTGAGATGTTATTGGACGTCACAACATGGAAACTTACAGGTGGCGTAGACGTAGAGAATACAACCCAAGAGTCATTTTTGTGTTTGTGCTTTTTCTTTTTTATATACAAAAATCATATTTTGAATGAAACATCATTTCCTTTTACATCTTTCAAAAATTTACGTGTAGAATATTATGTGAATGCTTCTTTCTGACAGCAGAAAGTGCTATTAGAAATCTATTTATAATGTTTTCTTTCCTCTCACGAAATTTTGATATTTTATGCTTATATCCATTTCAATTTCTATTCAATATGTTTGAAAGGCAAAAAAGTACTCTCATTTTCAGGGGATTAGTAGCATAATAGCCAAAATTTCGTACAGAAATCCTCGTAATAATAGTAATAAAGAAATTCTTTATGCATGGAAACATTCATTCTTAATGAACATAATACATCCACACTGGCATAATTGAGGTGACACTTTCTCTATTTTAATTAATACACAGTATTCTTTTCACGGGGAAATAATTAATTAATCCCACGAATTTCACTTATTATAATCAGTTTACCTGGATGTCCACTATGGAAATTTAAATAGCCATTATCATCATCCGAAGACGATAGAAAAGTTAGTTTCACATAAATACAAGACTGGGCTTGGAAGATAAGTTGACACAGTTATTTAATCAGCATGGGAAATACTTACGAATTAAATAATACACTTGTGTTCAAATGTTATGTTCTTCAGTACTTGTTGTACATCTTTTTGCAACACTAACCCACATAATTTCTTTGGCACATTAATAAACAGTTCTTAAAACAGACTACTGTTTCAAATCAGAATCGTCGTAAGACAGTTAGGTACGCCACAAGTAGTAATTTACTCTGAATTTATGACTTTTCCTTCAACAATGTTTCTTGGTGATTCGACTGAACAAACATAAAACTTTTTGTGTCAGAAAGCACTCATTCAAAATGTAAACAAATCTGAGAGGTTCTACTAGACGGCACTACAGATTAGGGTACCTCTATATACAGGATATGGCTATGGCGTGGCTCGCTTTTCGTCCGCCATTAACAGACCAATGTCTTACGTGTTCTTGTTGCGCAAATTATATATGTTTGTGGCTATTTGTTTTATTTTAATGAAAAACACATTTTGATATAGTTTTAATGTTTATTTAAAGTGCAATATTTATTTTTTTATTTACTTATGTATTTTCTTAAGATACTGACCAGGATTACTGACAATATTGAAAATAAAAATTACCAATATTACGCACAAATATTTAAATTTTTAAAAGGTAAGAAAGAATATGTAATTATTATATAAATAATAACCACAGATATTAAATTAGATGTTATAATAATAATGATGTATATCTTAAATAAATTCATTTTTATTACCTTTATAAATTCATAGTGTAACTAAAGGGTCCGCCAAATAACTTTTTTTTTTTTAAATGCTATAAAAAAAACTACTGAATATTTTCTCAAATTTCTTTTTTTATTTGAAAGTACAATCCTTCCGGTTAATAATGGAAAATAATTTCATTCAAATGGCTGCCTCGGCTGGCCATGCAGTAGCGTACACGTTCGGTCCAATTTTTAAGCACATTATCGATTGTGTGCAGCTGTATTTCACCAATGGCTTCACGAATATTGTCCTTTAAAGCGTCAATTGTCTCTGGCTTGTCGGCGTAACACTTATCTTTGATGGCACCCCACAAAAAATAGTCCAACGGTGTCAAATCGCAGCTCTGAGGTGGCCAAACGACATCAGCTCTGCGGCTGATAATGCGATCTTCAAAAACAGGGCGCAAAACATCGAGTGTAGCTTCGGCTGTGTGGCACGTAGCGCCGTCCTGTTGAAACCAAATGTTGCCAATATCCTCCTCTTCAATTTTTGTGAACAAAAATTCGTTCAACATGGCCCGATAACGATCGCCATTGACTGTAACGGCCACTCCTTGCTCATTTTCGAAGAAAAATGGCCCAATTATGCCTCTGGACCAAAATCCACACCAAACAGTGACTCGTTTTGGGTGCGTCGGCTTTTCAATGTATTCGTGCGGGTTTTCTGTGCCCCAAATGCGACAATTTTGCTTGTTTACATACCCGCCAAGATGAAAATGAGCTTCATCTGAAAAGATGATTTTTTGGCAAAATCGGCATCTTCTGTAAGTCGATCACAGGCCCACTCAGCGAAGCGAAAACGCATTGGATGGTCAGTTGGCTTCAACTCCTGAACCAATTGGACTTTGTATGCCGTCATACCAAGGTCTTTATGCAAAACTCGTCTCAATGATGTCTCCGAAATGTTCAATTGTTGAGAACGACGGTGAATTGATGTTGATGGCGCTTCACGCACACTTTCTGCCACAGCAGCAATATTCTCGGGTGTACGCACTGTTTTTGGCTTTTCACGCTTTGGTTTATCGATGAGGATGCCAGTTTCTTTCACTTTTTTCACAAGATAACGAACATACGGAGCTGACGGTGCATCTCTTCTTCCAAAATCCGTACGCAATTTTCGCACACATTCTGCAACATTACCATGATTTTCAAAGTAATGTCGCAATATTTCCCAGCGTTGTTCAAGCGTATACACAACCATATTCGTTCAGCGGAAGGATAAAACTAATTATCTGTCAAATCAAACATGAGCTAAGTGTTACCATTCACGAAATAAGCACTAGTTGAAAAAAAAAACGTTAGATGGCGGACCCTGTATTTAATATTCCTTTATAATATAATATCACATTTTTTAAAAATAAATAGGGAAATGAATTCTCAGTATGTTTGACATTGGCCTATTAATGGCGGCTATCTTGGCCTATGGTACCTCTATATACAGGATATAGAGCTAGTTTACACCCAATCCTATTCATGCGACCTGGCTTATACCTTGTCCTATAATAGGTCTTCTACATATCGTTTACACCATGGGGACTAATGATAAGTTTAGGTCTAATATAGGTGTAATATAGTCCTCGAGTCAATGCCATCTGTTGAAATACAATCGCACTTAATTTTTTTAAACTGCAGTTTCATATGCCAGATTGATAAAAGTATTTTAGGTTATGTCAGCCAGCATCACCAAATATCATTCAATCTTTAATTTGTTTTTATTGGTATGTTCACGCTGTCACTAGTGAAATATGTGCTCTTATTGACTTTTTTCGTTTGTATCATTGTAAACTTCACAAGGATCAGGAGATTCAGCTTCGGAACATGAGTTTTTTTCCGTAATAATTCAATTAATTTAACTTACATATCCTACAAAATATGATGTCAACAAAATCACAATACGGATCAACCGCCACCTACAGGGTTTTTATCAAACACTTTAGGTCACTAAGGCGTTTACACGCAGTTTAAAACGTGGCCTAAACTGGGTCAGGTCACATGAAAAAGAGACCTGACCTAAGCTAGGTCAGGTCGCCTACTAAGTGTTTACAGCATGGCGTCCTATAAGGTATAGGTTGAATATAGGGTATAGGGCGCGGCCTAAACGATGGGTGTAAACTAGCTCATAGATGTACCCTACTGCAGATGCGCCTACAGCGTCGTCAACGGATCCGAAAACACAGACACGGTCAGTAAATAAAAAAAGAAATGTAGCTAGACTTTGAACTATTAGAACTACTGTTTATTAAATTGTAATATGCAACGCTAATAATTTTCTCTGAATTACTACAATAAATTGTACGTTTCGCGTATTTAATTCTGAAAAAGCTAATGACAAAAATATTAATATTAAATTCTTGGTACAATTTCTTTATAATTCTGGTAGTAACTCCACGACTGTACGAAAAAAATAGTTGTTATAATTATGCGATAAGTGGAAAAAGTTACGCCAAAATTACTTCGAATATTAATGGCACAAAATTGACCTCTGTGGTGCACTTTCCATGCCAGCAATGAGTGCCCGTGTGATGACGCCTGGTAAGCACCCGCACGGTACAAATATTTCATCATTACCTATATCTGCTTACAAAGCAGATTGGCACACCCAGCACTGGATAATATGCCGTGATGATATATTTATTTTAAGTTTATATTTATTACACGATATTGCAGGTTGTTAAATGCAATAAATATTTTTATTTGAAATCGTCACTAAAGAGCACAAAAATCATCATTAAAAGTTCAGAAATCGGCACTAAAAGTAATCCATTATACGACGATTTCATATAAATGTAGTGTTGCCAGCCTATTTATAATTAGTATACATGTAAGATCATTTGGGCAGCTGTACGATGTACAATAGTAAATTTGTACATAAATAACAAGAAATATGTGCAAGAAAAACGAACTAAATAATTCCGATGAACACATAATTTTGAGTGTTCTTTAGGATAACTTCAATGTCCGAGATTAGCAACATTGAATATCTGACTGACAGAGATTTAATCAAAACTTATAAAATAATTATTCCGTCCATTTTCACAATTTTTCGATTTCAATTAAATTTCTTTTTATCACTCATATAGTTTATTTTCCTCGGTCCTAAGGGCCTCAGCAAATTAAGTCCACATTTGTGATAAAAAATAGAACCTCAGTGCCTTGATACAAAATAGTATATTATGTTATTAGGAGTAGAAAGCGGTATTTTTGTGTTGAACCCAGCTATTGCGACCGAGGCGCCAGGCAAGCTGGGTAAAACACAAAAAGGGCGTTCTGCTCCGAATAGCATATACTATTTTTTCTTCAAGTGTTTCAAAGAAAACGGGATTTTCTTATATTTTTCTAGAATTGTTATAATTATAGCGTTTGCAATTTCAGCCATAGTTGGCTGTGTACATTACAAAACACAAACGATACAACTGTCAAATAACATTTTTTCAATATGGTCTGTGTTGCTGTGACGACTGCTGCCGCCAGCGGTGAACTAAGGAGCTAACATTTTTTTACTAGTATAATAATGAACAACATTGTTGTACTAGTAATAAAATGAATATCTTCTATAGTTTGTGTATAGTAGCATAATATGAATATTATTGTACACTTGAAGAAAAATAACTATATTTTGACGGTCGAACATTATTCAATACAAGTAACTATACAAAATTAAAAAATACTTTCGATGCACTATCAAACCCAGCTGTAAAAGTCAAATGTAGATGTTTGCTTAGTAACCAAATTGTTTTCATTGTTTACATACACGTTGCCATTACCAATGTGCATTAAATAAAATATTGAACAAAGAAAAATAAATTCAAACCTTCCTTCATATGGTTTCAGCGACGGTCTCAGCTTTTGATTGGCTAGTCCTCCAACCTTATTTATACTCAAACCAAAAAAAAAAAATGAAATAAACGATCATCTATTTTCAGCGATTAGATTTGTCAAATCCTAAATGTGTCTCATAATAATTCCATATATTTCTTTTTCTTTTGAATAGACTCTCTCCTGAATTTCGGGACATTTTCAAAATCTCTTGAACGGTTTTGTACACAACCACTACAACCAGTATGAAAACAACACTATAAGATCCATTGTCATTTCTTACTGACATGTTTAAAAAAATGCAACACTTGGATGTTAATGACAAGTACGTAGGAGAATTCTTTGAAATTAATCATGATTTGCTAGTAGAGAACTGTGAGGATTATTTACTTTTGTGAAACTGCGATTAGGTACTAAAGAAATAGAATTTTTTGATGAGTTCGAAGAAGAGCTTGAGCTCATTGATAATAAAGAAATTCCTGAAACTTATAAGAATGCACTGACATTGTGCAGGAATTGCAAGCCTTTGCTGTATTCCGGGAAACTCACCAACCACTACAGTTATTGTCTACTATACAATTACATTTTGAAGATGATAAATAAAATAAATAAATGAATAGATCATCACGGCATTACACTTTGGTGTTTATTAATTTTAACATAACTTATTTTAACAAGTTTTTCAGATGCAAGTTTTTTTCTGTAATATTTCCGGTCAAAAACAAACAGTTCTTGATCAAAGTGTTCCATGTCGTATTAAGAAAGAAAATATAATCCTATTGTAACGTTTATTTATTTGGGTGAAATGTAAAAATCAGGGAAATATTATTAATTAAAATAAAAGTTTATTAAACAATACCTTATGATAATTATTGTACATGTAAGATAATTTGGGGAAGTGTGCAATATACAATAGTAAATTTGTACGTAAAATGTTAAAAAATATGTGCATGAAGAACGAACTAAATAATGCCGATGAATATGTTTGAGATAAAACATATAATTTTGAATTTTCTCTACGATAACTTCACAATGTCTGAGATTAGCAGCAATGAATGTGAGACTGAGAGTTATGTATATACGAGAACCTATAAAAAATAAATATTTCTTTCATTTTCACAACTTTTCAATTTCAAATAGAATTTAATATGCACCTCTGGACTGAAGTTTCTTTTTATCACTCATATGGTCTAATTTTCTTAGCCCTAAGGGCATCGGCAAATAAATTCCAAATTCGTGATAAAAAAATTGAACTTCAGCGCCTTGATAGATACATATGTATATAGTTATTTTTCTTCAAACGTCATAAAAGTAGCAACTTTTGTGACTTGATTCACAAGGTAGAAGTTCAATTTCTACGCCGCCGGCGTAGAAATAAAATAAATAAATATCCATAGAAACTATACAAAATCAACGAATAAGAAATAGCCTTAATAAAAAAAACCTGTAATATCGCCCTAAATGCCACTATAACACAAGAATAAAGTTACTAAATACGATCCATAGCTGTCAAATTTAAATATATAACCTGTGAATTGAAATATAAACAGAGTTTACTTTTGAGGAAATAACATTATTAAAGAATACCAGACTTACAGATTACAACTACAGGGACGGTAATGAGCATAAGTATACTTAGAATTAAAGTGATAAGAAAAGAATATATTGTTTTGCAGAGATTTCTGGACATATCTTTCAGCCACACTGTTAGATTTCCATCCAATCGAATAACTTCAGGGGGCGTACATTATAATCCTTCAAATTCCGACATAATTGCACACAAGGAGGATATAAAATTGCACAGTTTTTATTTAAACTTCAAAACGTGAAAATTTTCATTTCAATGTTTATAACCAAAAGGGAACAAATAAGTATCCATAGCTACAGGGCAATTGAAATCGCAAACGTAATTTACGTAAAATGTAACGTCAGTAGTAGATATTTTTCTTTAAATATCTACGTTTGAAGAAAAAATATAATGTGTCATTCGGAGTAAAAGTGTCTGTGTGACGAGCGTGGAAGTTTAAACGACGAGCGAAGCGAGTCGGATAAATGCACGCGAGGTCTCACTTTTACTCCTAATAACACAATATACTATTGTTTAACTAGGCACTAAAATACCTGATTTACAGCAGAGGCTGCCACTTTATTGCCGAAGCTGTAAATCTGTGTTTAGTGTCATCGTATTGAACAAATTATTTTTTTATTATATTAATTTTAGAATAATAATATAACGATTATTTTTAGTACCAGATTTACAACTTCGGCATCCTCTGCTGTAAATCTGGTATTTTAGTAGTTAAACAAATAACTATTTTTTACAAATCTATTAAATGTATGCTTTTTAATGTTTATTTTAGGCCTAGGGTTAAAAAATGTAATTTTCTGATACCAGTGTTAAAGTGACAGATCAATGTTCCTTTTAACACTAGCGTTACCTTGGTAATGTACAATGGGATAACAAATCGACATTTTTGATGTATATCAAAAATTATTAGAAATGTAAATTTACATGAAAAAATAGTGTTTGTAGAAAAATAGTGTATGACGTGATAAAACAGAGTGATTTTATTTTATGAGAGAGAACAAGACGCGAAGCGGAGTGGTCTAAACTAGAGATGCACAAAATTATTAAAACATCGATGTTAACATCGATCGATTAATCGAATTAAAAAATCGATGTAAAAATATCGAATTAAAAAGATCGATATATTGAAACATCGATTTTTTTGAAAAAAAAAACGTACTTATCTCCGACTTATTCTTTAAATATGAAAATTTAAATAATAAAATAGAAAAAATAATACAAATTACAATATGAAAATAATAATTACATAATTTTAAAAAAGCTTTCCTTTTATTTTATTACGTTGCTGTCTTAAAATTACTCTCTCTTCTCTCTTTAGAAAATAGCCTGTCCGAGGGCACCGATGTAGTGACTACACTAAAATATTTTGTGGCTATTTTGGTCAAAGTGGGGTAAACGCCCTTCATGTTTTCCAACAGCATCAAATTTCCACAGAGGGCACTGAAGATATTGTGTTATCCGCATATAAGAAATAAGAAATATATTTTTATAAACATCGATAGAAAACATCGATGTCGACCGATGTTATCGAAAAAAATATGTTTCCAAAACATCGATGTATCATGCGCATCCCTAGTCTAAACCTTCGAAATAAATTACAAAAACGTAAGAGAAAATTATGAATAATTAACCCAGTAAGCCAAATCAGGGCAAATAATAAAAACTCCCTAGGTAAATAATGTCCACATTTCGTGTCTACAGGCGAAATGGTGTAAGTACTTCACTTTCATTCTGATGCTGTAGAAATTACCTTTTATTCTCGGTCATGCAAAAGGCTTAATTTTTATTTCCTACTGTTATGGACTATGATATTCATAACATTTTTTTGCAGAAATGACATGATAACCTTAACAAATACTCTGCTGCCATAGTCAACAAGTCAACTAAACCCAATCTATCTGTCTATCTTAACATATTATATTATGAGTATACAAGTATACTTATATTATTACTGATAGTTATAATAATAGGAGGAGTCTAAGGTAAAATTATAACTAAAACAAATACATTAGGTGCTTCAATGGAGCTAGCAAATCTAGCAAATGCTTACTTAGCATTTGCTATCTGCTAGAGCGTGCATTGAACGATCTGCTTGTTTTGCTACGATCGAACTGTCAGTGACTGTCAGTCAGTGAGGTTACGAAAATTGAAAACTTTCAAATATTAAATTTTTGCATAGAAAATACCACAGATATATTTAATGCAGTGTCAGATAAATAATAAATAGAAAATAAACTCTCAATGGTATTAATTACATGCATAATTTAATTTTAGTAGGATATTCTACGCAAGTGAACTCAAGTACAGATATTTAATTGAAAATATATTCAAATATTACAAATGATATTTGAATTTGTGCGCCATATTTTTACATGCAGCAAAACAAGCGAGAAAATAGTCGCTTGCTGCTTACTTGGCAAAACGAGCAAATGCTAAGTTACGAGTAGCAAGCCGTTCAGTACATTTTACTTCCGTTTTGCTCGATTTACTAGCTTCATTGAACGCACCTAATTACACCTTAACCTTAAAATAATAAAATAAGCTATGAGCTAAATACGTATTTCGAGAACTAACTTCTCATCATCAGTAGAACAAAATTTAAGCAGAGTAGTTAAGATTACTCAACATGTAAACCATGCCAGAGGTTGTTAGATCTTAACTACTCTGCTTAAATTTTATTCTACTGATGATGAGAACTTAGTTCTCGAAATACATATTTAGCTCATAGCTTATTTTATTATTTTAAGGTTAAGGGGTAATTGTATTAGTTTTAATTACTGATAGTATTCCTTAAATAGAATAAATGACCCGTGATCTGTCTAAAAACAGTAAATAATTATTGTTTATCTGTATTTTTAAGAAAAATAAAATGGAGATCCTATGGTGATTTATTTATATTCGATAATTGTTTATGTATTTTGTTATTCTATGCAAATTATCAGTGTCAAATTACGTATAAATAAGTGCACCATATGAAAATAATTAGTTTAACATCACATTTCAGCCCGTTACAATGTACAAGTTATTATGCAGCATCGTACTAATATTTTTTATTAACTACACTTCATGTATAACAGTTGTTTTATCGGGCCATAATGGTGCAGAACTGAAGAAAGAATTATTTCAACAATACAACATCGAAGAAATAACATCAATTGTTTTGAACGAGTTACAAATTGAAACAATTGAAGAAGATGTATTTACTGGTATGAAAAACTTGAAAGAATTAGATTTCTCTCGATCAATTATTCCAGATCTGCCGAGAAATATTTTTAAAGATCTAGTGTCGTTAGAAAAACTTGATTTGTGCGACAGCTACGGCTCATTGTCTGAAGATATATTTAAATATAATACAAAACTAGAAAAACTTATTATATCCAGTCCATATTTGATTGAACTCCCACAGCACATTTTTTCAAAGTTGACAAAATTACAGACATTAAAGTTGCAATATTCTAATTTGGAAAGTTTGCCAGAAAATATATTCGAAAATTTAATAGAATTAGAAGAACTATATCTAAGTGATAATAAAATAACAAATATACCAAAAAAATTATTTATCAACAACCATAAATTAAACGTATTATGGCTTCATGAAAATAAAATATCTGAAATACATCCAGATACTTTTAAAAATAATTTACAGTTACTATATTTTACTCTATTTTCAAATAATATAAAATATATAAAAAAGAATACATTTTCTCATCTTACCAATCTATATGGCATAAACTTATACGAGAACCAAATAACTAACATAGAAGTTGGAGCATTTCCATCAAACAACATGTCTTATATAGATATGGGAAAAAATAAATTAAATTATTTGAATCCCCAAATTCTGTTAGATTTAGAAGAAACAGAAGATGTTAATATTTGTCCTAATCCTTGGAAATGTACCAAAAAACTTGTGAATTTTTGGAAAATATTTAAGGAAAACTATCCATCAAAATTACAAGATTGTGAATGTCAAGAACCACAATTATTAAAAGGGAAAACCTGGAGAGAACTTACAGAAGAAGACTTCAAATAAATAAATGTTTGTTAATATAGGTATTATACGAGTATGTACAATTGAAGTATGTTTAATAATAAAAATATATTCCTACTATAGATGTTTTGTGTATTTATTCTATAAAAAAAAATCATTTATAGGTATACTGTTTCTATTTTAAGAATGCAATGTAACATGATATAGGGACAACATTTCACGGCTTGTGATTGGTGCAAACGTGATACAGTTTTAAAATGTCTCAATATTATGTAAGTATTGCAACTTTTTACCTCCCGCTACCCTTGGTAAGGGAGGTATAGGGATCGTACTAAAAATCGCATATCGAAATTTTGGTAAATGACCACGTTTTAGGGTCTTTACAATCCAATTTTAACATTTTCACGATGATGTCTGTGTGTGGATCATCTTTACGCTCTAACTAAAATACTATCGTTCAGAAATTTTTGAAACCTTGTATTTCTACCTTAATCTTATATGGAAAGATGCCTTTAGATTTTGGAATAAATTAGATAACCGAAAATTGCACTTTACTGGAAGCTCAAAATAGTTTTTCTTCGAAAAACACCTTTAAATTTTATTTTTTCGAGATTTGTTATATAAAAATTAAAGATTATTAAATTTTCTACAGGTTTGCATTAATACTTTTTCTATATATTTTATAGATTACTTAATTTATAAAACTATGTACACATGGTTACACAATTCAAATCTCAAATATATGTAAATGACAGATATATGTCACTGTCAACAAACTAATTATTTCAAATAATAATATTAACGTTTTATAAAGAAAATAGTAAATGGAACAATAATTATATGGAAAGGAACTTAATATAGTCACCAGAATAAGTAAATATGTAGGAATATAGGTAAGATAAAAAAAAAATATCATCACGGCATATTACCCATTGATGGATGAGCCAATCTGCTTTGTACGCAGATGCGGGTAATAATGATGACATATTTGTTCCGTACCAGGCGTCACTTCACGCAATTTTGGGAAAGGGTTCGATTCCGAGCGACGCCAAATATCTTAGATTTTAAATGGCACAAAATTGACCCCTATGGTGCATTCTCCACGCCAGCAATGAATAAAGGTAAGTATATACATAAATAAAATAAATATATCACCACGGCATATTACCCATTGCTGGGTATGCCAATCTGCTTTGTACACAGATTTCGGTAACGATGATGACATATTTGTACTGTGCGGGCGTTTGTCAGGTGTCACTTCACGATCACTTATTGCTGGAGTGGATAATGCACCACAGGGGTCATTTTTGTGCCATTTAAAATTCGAAATATTTGGCGTCAGTCGGGATCGAACCTAGTATTTAAATTTAATTTAATTTTAAGGATTTACTTGAATAAAAATTAAATTAAACGGGAGGTATTGTGTGGGCCACATCAGATTTTTTTTCTGCATTTGTGTACAATAAATGAGGCTAGCTACAGTAAAAATATTAAAAGATGTCCGATCAAAGGCATCTAAAAATTGTACGAATTAAGATTTTAGCTCCGCCCATCCTGTCAAATTCAATAGAAACAGTAATCTAGAAAAATAATTTATGAAACTGCTACATTTATTTTTCATAAAACTTTGATCTTTGGCGGAGATCTCTCTTGAACGGACACAAATTTACAATAAGAACAGTGTCTGCTCACTGTCAAAAGAGATTTCACTGAATATGTTACATTTTAACATAACTTATTTTAACAAGTTTCTTTCTGTAATATTTCTGGTCAAAAACAAACAGTTCTTGATCAAAATGTTCGATGTCGTTATTACGAAAGAAATTATAATCATATCCATTTGTTGGAAATATTTCTCCTGTTTTTTTAAAAAAACATTCTATGACTTATGATTTAGTTAAGAAAAAAAACTACAACAGAGAATTAATGATTACTCGAATGGTATATAAAGTACAAATTTCGCATTTCAGAAATTATTTTGAAACTAACACACGAATGCGTGCCAGTGTTATAAACATTAATTTAAAACCTCTCGTTTCGTATCAAGTTGCTTGTCCTGCGTTAGGAATTCGCTTACTCTACGTTTTCTTATGAATAAAGTCAATAGTTTATTGAGTTTCCTCAGCAAGTTTTAGTGCATTCGATGTGCTGAGTTAGCAGTGCGGTTGCAGTTGCCAAATAATAAACATAGGGTTTTTACAACTTTGGGAATGGTTTCGCAACGTTGTCGGTGAATCATCCACTCATTCCCCCAGTGTAGGGTCCGCGCTCGGACAATTGCCAATTCCGAATCTGACACGATAGAGAGAAGCAAAATAAACCACAAATTGGACACTCGGATCATTAAAACGATAGAAAATCTTATTTGAGCCAGAAAGTAAAAATATGAACACACGTGAATTCTATTAAATCTTCCAACAATTAATCTTCACAATGCTTCAGTTTATTAAATGAAAATTCATATAAATATATCATCACGGCGTATTACCCGTTGTTGGGTGTGCCAATCTGCATTGTACAAAGATATAGGCAATGATGACAATATGCGTACCGTGTAGGCTTTACCAGGCGTCACCTCACGGATACTGATTTCTGGCGTGGAGAGTGCACCACAAGGATCACTTTTGTGACATTTAAATTTCCAAATCATTTTGGCGTCGGTCGAAATTGAACCCAGGTCTCCAGATTTGCGACCAGATACTCAGGCACATGGCTACGAGACCCCTAAATGTTTTGATAAAATATTTTTTATGTAACAGCTATGTTATTAATAATAGTCAACTAAGGCCCAGTATTTTTACCTCTGCTTAAACTGTTTATTAACTTTAGCTGTCAGTTAAAATAAAATATAGCATCGATATTATAGCATAAGTTGTGAAAATAACACATTTGTCAATTTTTCGATGCGATATTGTTCTTATAACTGACAGTTAAGTTATAACAGACAGTTTGTCCGGAGAAAAAATATCGCGCCCTTGGTACGATATCCTACTAAGGCATGGAAATTTGTGTTTTGCTCTAAAATGTAATATTATTTCAAACTGTTAATTTGGTCTAATCAATCTAATATTTGGACTTAGACTAATTTATATTAGAGTAAATACGATCACTCTCATTTTATTTGAATTCTAAAGGCCGGTTTTATACACGCGTATAACATGGATCTATGGAATTGAAATTTGAAGTCGGTTAAATTAGGTAAAAGTTGCCTCATTAGGAAATTCTTTTAGTGATGTATTGTTTATCTGAAAAAAATCATGGATAACTAGACATATATGAAAGTATAAATTTGGATTTTTTTTTAAATTTTTGCAAATAACATCCAAGTATAAAATAAGATAGCTGGCGCGCGTTAATTTGATGGACCTCTGTGCATAATTTGGCTTATAAATGAATCCCCTTTCCCTCTATACTAATATTTGATGTTGATGGAATCTTTTTCTCGTTATAATAATATATAATTAAGTACGATTACACTTCGACTTGTCTAATTACAAATTTCAAGTTCTAGGTCTGTCTCAACTTAATGCGTATTTTGGTTCGCACTTCTTTAGGGCACTTTTTTAAGCTCTTTCGCATGGAAAGGCCCAATTTTTTAATCATTGTTGGATTTCGAATTATATAAAATAAGGTGTTAACAAATACTCAAAATCTCCGACACACGGCGTTTTATTCTTTAAAAACGCGACGTTTCTATTCTAGTCATACTTATGCCTTGATCAGGGTAAGTAAGATCTTACAGATTTTTACATACAATGATGCCTTATTATCATGGGTTGCAAATTTCAGAGTATCAGGTTCAACTTTGAAAAGAAAACCGCTCGCTACGTACGAATGGCGATCTTTATCTGCCCCACCCTGTATAAACGTTTGTTTTATTGCACCTATTGAATATTATTTATATTTGTGTTTATATGTATATTGTGCCACAACCATGAAAAGTCATGATTACACACAATAACTGTACTTCTTCATTCTTAAAAAGTTTGTATCATGTAATACGTACTTAGGAGAAAAGCTCCCTGCTGCCATATTCGCTAAGCTTTGCGCTAAGGGTCTCGTTATGATGGTACATATACATACATTCGTTTCAACAATCAGTTTTTCAAACATCGTACAAAAATTCTTAAAATCACATAAAAATTCGCTTCCTCTCAAATTCAACATCAAAGATTTTACTTATCCGGACGAAGGTACAAGTGTACACACAATACATTGAAACGTCGGTTTTGTAAGAATAAATGATGTATGACTGAAATTTCGAGTATTTGTTAACCCCTAATCTACATCACAGTTGAGAAATTTTCCCACATTTGCCATAAGTTACACATTACACCATTAAAGAGGATTTTTTTTAGCTATCCAATGATGAAAATTTTATATTTTATCTATGTTCTTTTGCTTCAAATAGCAAAGATGTAATAATTATTAAATTTATGTTAAATTTACTTCCAATGTAAATTTATTAATATGAACAAATTGCAATGTTTTTATGGTCTTGCAGACAGTATCTCAGTTACAACTATGACTAAAATGAGTTATTGCACGAGATGAGTAAGTTCAGTCCCGCGTCGAAAACTACAAAGTTGTCTGCACCTACATAAACGACTAAATAGTCTAATAGACGATCCTATTTCTCTTGATTTAATAAGTGTTCCTCGCTTTACTTGTAGGAATAAAACTACCTTTCAAGTGTAATTATGCAAGGACCAATTATGAAAAAGTCTCCATTACGACGGCTTTGTAGTATATTTAACAACTTAATTTATTACTGTAACACGGTTGTAGGCATATTTAGTAACTCTTTCAGTAAATTTTAAAAAAATAATCAATAATCAATTAATTGAGATGTAGTTAATTTTTTTTGTTTGATACTTTCAGGCCTAATCAGAAACAAAAATTTACACAGTGTTTAAGTTAAACAATGTTTAAAATAGTCAACGTTGATTATAATTTTGTGCATACAGAAACACGGTAAGTAACTATTTAAACATTGTTTACAATAAACACTGTTTAAGAAATCAAGACCGTAAAATTACGAATTGGTAGGTACACAAATTCATTTATTACATCTGTCATATTGCTGTCATAATTGAGCAAATACATGTTGAAATTAAATACAGTAAAAATTTTGAAAGATGTCCGATCAAGGTCATCTGTATCATGAACGAATTAACAAATTGGCATACATTTATCCCCCTCCTTTACAAAGGCTTTAAGCGTGTGCGATAAGGATGAATATAACACGCTTGTCTTTCAAAAATTCATATTGTTTCGACTAAGTTAGGACATTCCATTTTAAAACGATGCTCGTTGTTGATAATACTTTTGCTGTAACGTAAGTTTAGATATTAATTCAGATACATTACCTTAATTCATAGTCGTACGAATAACATTATTTTCTGTCAGTATCACTGGCACTGACATTGTGTCATTATCTTATTTTTCACATATTTGGTTTTACATTTGCTAATAAACTTACCAGTTGACTTATTTTTAAATTTTTATTGTTTTTATTGTAACATATATTTTTATAATAATAAAATAACAGTAGTATCTTATGTACTCTCAGAGAAACTAAGCAAACGACACTACTGAATTTGTCAAAATGGGCGGAGCAAAAATCTGAATTCATACAATTCGTAGACAACCTTGATCGGACATCTTTCAAAATTTTTACTGTAATTAAAGATAATTTGAAGTGTATTTGCAAATTTTAACAAAAAGTATTAGAAAAGGATACAAGCAAAAAAGAGAAATCTGTCAGAAAATTGGTAGTTGAAAGATAATTTTTAGTTATTGTAGGTAAAAATGTAGCGATTTATATCAACAAAAAGAAAAGTCCATGCTGGGAATTAATATACCAAAATTTGGTCTAAAAAGAACACTGAGACATATAAAGGAAGAATATAAAATTTAAAAAATGAATAAAGTACGTAATAAAGAAATTAAGATTTCAAAATGTGTTATTATATCTAGGAAATATATTTCAGGATAAAAATAATAAGAAAAGATATAGATCGACAGACGAGATCACAGACATTGATTTACGATATTTTAAAAGATTAGTTTACGAAAACACAAACTATTATGAGGACGACATGGACGTACACAACGAACTGAAAACACACTCTGGCAAACAATGAAACTATTTCAGCCACTACCATAAATTTAATTGTAAATTTAAAATGTAAAAAGATTTCATGTAAATAAAGTAAACAGAAAGAAACACAATAATAATTCATAAAACTTTAAATAACATTTTCCGTCGACCGTTTATTAATAGGCTATGTTAATGTATAGAAAATCATTCATTAATGACCCCTATTAATGCATGATTTTTTTATTAATAAACGATTTATTGGGTGCGTTCACCACATGGAACACAGCATGTATTGCTAACGCTAAGTTGTAGCAAAAAGGTAGACAGAATTAAAAGTCATACTTTTGACACTTACTACCTAGGTATATTCACGTAGCATATACCTTTAAAATGAATTTGAAAGAATAAAATTCCTCAAATAACATAAAAAAACCGCTTGTGTTGTCTAACATTAAGTAAACTAAACGCACCCACTGAAAACAATTGTTGACAAAACTTATTGATTTTCTGACGTAAAATTTGACGTTCGGTCAACCATTACTAACCTAAAAAAATTTGTCATGGAATAAAATTAGATTTTCCATTTAATTAAGATACGGTCAACGAAAAAATATTGTAACTAACACGTGTGTTAATTGGCGATTAACACACTTGATAGTTAAATAACTATTATTATTAAAATTAATTAAAGTTTAAATTAATATAGTGTTCTAAAAATATCGCCTCTTAAATTTAGTCGTTGGGGTGCATTTCTAATACGATTCTCCATCATTCCAGTTCTTTTCTTCATTCAATAATGTAAGTATATTGTGTCAAACTGCCAATGCAAGTCTAATACACGATCACGGACGTTCATATTCATTCAGTTTCCCAACTTCTTCAATATTTTCTAAAACCTCATCAATTTCACTCATTTTGAAAAATATAAACTACCCCAACACCTTGTTTAAATTTGTATGTTTAAATTGCTGTTTAGTTACGATAACTACGATGAAAAAGTGTCTATGAATGAGTAAAATGCGTTTAAACAGGGTTACTAAGCATAAACACTGTCTAAATTAAAACAGTGTTTAAATATTTAAACAGTGTCTAAAAAAGTAGTCTCTGAATACAAAAATGAACGAAATGTCAAAATTAAACACTGTTTAATTTTTTGTTTCTGAATAGGCGTGTTAGTGTTTATCATGTAGTTACTTTTTTATTCTCCTTATTTGTCTATTTGTACCACTTTGTAGATTTATATAATTGTATAATCGTCCTGTAATTGGGATCCTAGATCCTGTTGATTAGATTGAATAATTCATTACTGTCAAAAAATCGTCTTGCACTTGTTCAATTTTTTAAATTTACTTTGGAATTAAAATTTATTCATATATTAATTTATTTTATGAATTATTAGATACCAAAACATTCTTTCATTTCAAACGACCTAAAATAAAAAACAAACATTTATCACGAGTGATGTTAGATAAATTGCAGGTACACATCAACTGTTACTTCAGTGCCAACTGTAATATTTTTCTTTATGATATTCTTTGCTTCACGACCCATTTTTATAGATACATCATCCAGGAAATCTACGCAGGAAGAAACTTCCCTCTAAAAATAAAAGAATTTTTTGCGACTACGAGTAATTTGAGAGGGAAACCGTGCCAGAATTTAGTAGTAGAAACTTGAGCTTGTTATTTTTATAGGTTAGGTTAGTTTGCAATTGCAGTTGTGAAATGAGCTGACCAAATTGGATGTAAACATGTCTTTGTGATCTAGTTTCTGATGATTTCATCTGAACATGGAATAAATTTAACTAATTCTCGACAGCTGTAGAGAATCCTGACTGTTTCTCCAAGAAACTGAATCATTTTAATTGGAAAATGTGGAACAAATACTTTTCAGACCACAAACTACAACTAACCATTAAAGATTAAAATAAAAAGATAAGCTTGTAGCATTTTTTCTAAAGCATGTGTATAATTGCAAATTAGCATTTTTAAATAAAATTTTATGCATTTACAAGCCTCATATCTACGAATAGATTTAAAAATGAACATTTTTAAATTAAGATAACTGCTGTAACATTTTTTTCAAGGATAACATATACTTTAGGTAGGTATATTCGTATGTTTTATCTTTATGATTTTTATAAGAATAAATTCACAAGAAAAATATAGGTACTTCATCATCATAACGGCTATGGTTTATATTTAAATAATCTTTCACAGTGAGTTACTGTAGTACAATTATACAATACTACCTAATTACTAGTAATATTGTATAGATACTATAAAGCACTTAAAATTTCTGAACATCTGTAATCAAAAGATCTCTATAAAGAAATATTCACTATTCATTGTTACCATTAATATTATTTTTAGTTTCAAAAGTTAAGTTAGAAGTTACAGTCAATTATCGTTGTGGGTGAAAATATGAAATTAATCAGACAGCATTCTTTCCGAAAGAAGATTGGATGGATACTTGTCAGAAGTGGAATGAAAGAATGATAATGTGTATTATTGTTGAACAGAAGACAAAAATTCTAAAAAATATACCCCATGTGTCTTATTCTCAATAATTTAAATAATTTAATGGGATCTCGTGGCCATGTGCCTGAGTGTCTGGTTGCGAATCTGGGGACCGGGTTCGATCTCGACCGACGCCAAAAATTACTTCGAATTTTAATGGCACTAAATTGACCCCTGTGGTGCACTCTCCACGCCAGCATTGAGTGCCCGGGAGGTGACGCCTGGTAAGCGCCCGCACGGTACAAATATTTCATCATTACCGATGTCTGTGTATAAAGCAGATTGGCACACCCTGCAATGGGTAATATGCCGTGATGATATATTTATTTATTTAATATTACGTATTTAACAGCCAATTTTTAAAAATATTCTTTTTTATAATATTTTAAATATACTAATCTTAGTTTCTTTCAAAATCTTTAACAAATGCCATATTAAAATTTTATCTAATAAAATAAATCAGATTATTTTTTTATATATTTTAATATTTCATCCGGTCCGCGATAAATAAATTATTTATAATGTGGCCTGCAAACCAAATTTTTGGCCATGCCTGTTCTAGGACCACCTTCAAATTTCAATGCACATATAATAGCTATTATTTATTATTATTAAATAATAGTAGTTTATATATTAAGGGAGTAAAGTTCGTCATTATTTGTCGAGAGCGAATATTGAATCCTGAGGGCGTAGCCCGAGGGATGCAATCGCTTGAGGCAAATAATGACACTTTACTCCCATGTTATATACAATATTTTATATAGATACGGAATTTTTTTGTTATTTAGCTTACAAAAGAGACTAACAGTATGTGAAACTAGTAAAAATGAAGCAAATTCCTATAAACGAAAAATCTATTTATTTTTTTAATTTTTTACAAAAACAATATATTGTTTTTCAAAATAATTGTAATCAATAATATTCTACATATTTGTATGTTAATACCAATTAAAAATTGAACACTAAGAAAATAATATTATTCCTAGGTGACACTGTCAATGGCCTTGAATCACTTTATTTCCCTAGGGAGTACTTGTCATTTTTATTTCCCTCGGTAAATAATGAAGCACATTAATTAATGATTTTGAAAAGAATAAAGTTAACTTTATTTACCGGTTGTATATAAAGAATTTTATCCACGACTGCCAAATAATATACCCATAATTCAACCGTTTTTTTAACAATTAATGACCTTCGTTACTGTTGCTAGTTGAATAATATTGACAGTTCGATGGAATAATATTATTCAATCGTTATGTCAAATTCAAATCTTACCTTACAAAAAGTACAAACAAATTACTTTTAATACGTAATTTTTTCCACATAAAAAGCCAAAATTGTACTAGTTTTCTCATTTTTTTTATAGTTGTTTCTTCCTAAGCTTAAAATGTAGCTGAATAGTCGGTTTAAATTTTTTGTTAAATGTCAAATCACTTCATAATTTTGTTAAAACAAATACCCAGTAATCAACGCTAACTATGAAAACAGGTAGTAAAGATGTTTCAGACTTGCAGTCAATAATAAAATTTATTCATGCCAACGTTTCGACTATACCATAGTCTTCATCGTTCATCGTTACTACCTGTTTCCATCTCCATCCCAAATACAGTCGAATATCGTTTTTGAACGCTAACTATGTTTATGTTTGTAAGCAACAATTTTCTAAAATTTGTTACGTTCTTTCTGATTTTATAATAGTACAGTATGTTATTATTTGACAGTTGTGGATAAAGTATAGTATTCTATTCGCCTTCCGGCTCGTGATGCAAATTTCATTCTCGTGAGTAATAGTATACATTACATGCTCATTGAATAATATACTGTTAACTTATTTTATTACAACACAATTATATTAAAGTAGGTAAGTAGGTAATAACCCATTTTAGCCAGCAAAAAGTAGCAATCATTTCAATGTAACTTTTAAAATTTAAAAGGTACCTTAACCTTAAAGCAATTACCGATTATTACAATACGTGTATTCAATCAAGTATATTAGTAAATCTACACCATATGGTCACATGGGTAATTTTCAAGCAATCAATTAGCCTTGGCTAAAATCGAACATATGTCTTATCTGGACCACAATCTGTTATGTTTACTCAATATAACACATTTAAATATGTACACTTTTTCTTCAAGCAAAAGTCAAAATCATCGTCTCAAACGTAAATTGGATGGCGAAAAGCACTGATGGGACTGCATTTTTAACCTATACAAATTTAATAATTATTGTATTTTCACGTATTAAAACAAATGAACATAGACAAGTTATACATCTCTAGAAAGCTAAATATCTCTTTTCAATATGGCATCCATACGAAAACTACAACTTTGACAACAGATCTTAAAATTAAACACTGATAAAAAAAAAATTGAGCAACAATCGAAAGAACATAAAAAATCCGGCGATACCACTAAATCCGGTTGATCTGGCTTAAAACCCGGAGCTACCATTCTGGTCGAAACTGAGCTTATATGATTCGGCCAAATTTGTTCCAGACAGTAAAAAACTAACAATTTAGAGTTTAAGAGGGAAAATTCATCATTTTTTTCTAAAATAGAATACATATATTTACTAATAATTATAACGCAGGGCCTCGTTACCGCTTAGGCCCACGAGGCCACAGCCTAGGGCCGCGTAGACATGGAGCCCGGTTGCTATAAAATAATTATCAATTTATCTACTTTATTTTCTAATTATTATTACAAGATATAATGTATCTACTTTTTAATCTGAAGATCCGGGTTCGATCCCGACCGGCGCCAAAAATCACTTCGAATTTTAAAGGCACAAAATTGGCCCGTGTGGTGCACTCTCCACGCCAGCAATGAGTGCCGATGAGGTGACGCCTGGTAAGCGCCCGCACGGTACAAATATTTCATCATTACCGATATCTGTGTATGAAGCAGATTGGCACACCCAGCAATGGGTAATATGCCGTGATGATATATTTATTTATTTATTTTATTTAAATATATAATTCATTCGGACTTCTCTAGACTTATTAGTGGATAATAATTAATTTATAGGGAAGAGTTACACCTTATCAAAACAAATTCTGCAAAGATTTCAAACCAAAGCAATATCGATTGTGCGGTACACCGCATAATTGATCGGAGTTCATCGAACATTTCCTTAACAGGGTTTTTATGAAATGTAATAATTTTTTATTCCAGAGAAAATTAACTGCTTTCTCCATCCTTCACAATGAATGTGTTGAAGCAAAGCTTCTTGATTGTGCAATAATTGATTAGAAGAATTTGTGGCACAAAAGTCTCAAAAAATCTCTTTGTCGGTAATTTTATTTTACTTTTGACAAATAAGTTGAGGATCCAAATGTTAACCTCAAATAATACTATTTTATTTATTATTTTCTTTTAATTAATAAACTTACATTGTAAATATATGAAGATGTGCACGATGTTCGTTGATTACAACAAAGAAATATTTGATTACAACAATGAATATGACTAATTTCACAATAAAAATATAATATTTGTTATTGTACGAATCATAAAATTGCACGTATTTAACGTAATTTGACATGAACATTTTTTTGTCCTAATCCATAGCAAGCTTTATTACAAAAACAAAAAAGTATATAATTTTTAAATTTACATATCTCGCTTATACAAAGGGCTAATTTAATAATACTTGATGTGCTAGACGCAGAAATTAATTCTCTAAAACTTTTATTTGAAGCATTTATTTCTAAAATCACATTTTATTCAAGAAAAACTGTTAACAACTTCAAGTAATGTACCACTTCCGGTTAGCCTATTTTAACCAAAATCTATTATGTTATTTCGATTGACATAAAAGTCTTGCATACCAAATTTGAAAAGTTTTGGATTATATTTTAAAATAGTTTTTCATTAAAATCTATTATAGGCTTCATGTAAAGTGCCACTTCTGGAAATTGTGTAATAACCAGAAAGGGAAGTGCACAACTAGATGTTATAGGAGTCGTAAATACAAAATTTCAACTTTCTACGGCTTACCGTTTTTGCGTTATGCGAGATATGTACGTACGAACGTACGTACGTACAGACGTCACGACGAAATTAGTCAAAATGGATTCAGGGATGATCAAAATGGATATTTCCGCTGAAATCTGAAAACCGAATTTTTTCGCGATTACAATACTTCCTTTACTTAAAGGAAGTAAAAAGGCCATGTCATAATGTATTTTTTTTAAATTATTATTATATAAACAGTAGCGTTTCTGCATTCTCTGATGTTTATCTAGTCTAGATCTATTTCCAATATTACCTAGTGCTGCAAATAATAGTTCTGAACAGAGACTAATCTGAGCTATCTATATATCTTTTAACAAGAAATGTTTTTTTGGTGATTTTCCTACCATAACATTGAATCTGACTTTTCTGTACTATTGCTATTTTGTAGTAAAGAATAAATTGATCATGTATGTTGTTCCTCGAATTTGTAGTCCGTATACCTATATGTTGAAGGAAACACGAAATCATTGTACAATCATTGTAACACTGTCACAAACTCAATAATTAATTTCTTCGCCCCCTTTTTACTTCCTTGTACGTAAGTAAAGGAAGTATTGTAATCGCGAAAAATTTAGGTTTCCAGATTTCAGCGAAAATATCCATTTTGACTAATTTCGTCGTGACGTCTGTACGTACGTTCGTACGTACGTACGTACGTATCTCGCATAACTCAACATCGGTAAGCCGTAGAAAGTTGAAATTTTGTATTTACGACTCCTATAACATATAGTTGTGCACCTCCCTTTCTGGTTATTACACAATTTCCAGAAGTGGCACTTTACATGAAGCCTATAATAGATTTTAATGAAAAACTGTTTTAAAATATAATCCAAAACTTTTCAAATTTGGTATACAAGACTTTTATGTCAATCGAAATAACATAATACATTTTGGTTAAAATAGGCTAACCGGAAGTGGTACATTACTTGAAGTTGTTAACAGTTTTTCTTGAATAAAATGATTTTATTTTGATTTTAGAAATAAATGCTTCAAATAAAAGTTTTAGAGAATTAATTTATGCGTCTAGCACATCAAGTATTATTATATTAGCCCTTTGTATAAGCGAGATATGTAAATTTAAAAATTATTTACTTTTTTGTTTTTGTAATAAAGCTTGCTATGGATTAAGACAAAAACATAAAAAAAAATGTTTATGTCAAATTATGTTAACTACGTGTAATTTTATGATTCGTACAATAACAAATATTATATTTTTATTGTGAAATTAGTCATATTCATTGTTGTAATCAAATATTTCTTTGTTGTAATCAAAACTCTATTTAAAAACTCCCTTTATGGTCGCTATATATCTTACTGTATTGAAGTTAAAAAAAATATTTTGTAATTTATTTATTAAAAAAATATGTATAGTTTAATAATCGTACAAGAAAGTAGTGTGGTGTCCACATCAGATTTTTTGTTTTTGTAATAAAGCTTGCTGTGGATTAGGACAAAAAAAAATGTTCATGTCAAATTACGTTAAATACGTGCAATATTATGATTCGTACAATAACAAATATTCTATTTTTATTGTGAAATTAGTCATATTCATTGTTGTAATCAAATATTTCTTTATTGTAATCAAAACTCTCTTTAAAAAGAACAGAGTTAGATTAATGTTAATTTAAGAATGATAGTAGTAAATGAATTATTTTTTATTCTATATCAAAATATTTTTCGGGCTTGGCTTAAGGTAGTTATATCGTGAAATCATTTTCAACAGAATTAATTGAAATTTTAAGTACATCTCAACTGAAGTATAATGTACCTGCTCTACAAGTTTTAAAACAATTGACCGAGCGGTACCTGAGATATTTGCAATTAAATTTGGCCGTTTTAACACGTGAAGAATAGGAAATGGCAAAATAAACACAACATTTTAAATTATAACTTTTATATCCACTATGACATTTAATCGAAAAACTAGTATGTTATAGTAAACTAATTAACGGATTTTATGTAAAAATTAGAAAATTATTTACCACCCAGATTTAATTTTATTGTCTCTAGAAAATTTTAATCTGCAGATATGATAAATAGGTAGAATTATACTTGACAACCATGTACAAACGTTTCAGATGAAGTATCAGTTAAGTTAACACCCGCTTGGTATTAGCGAATAAGAGGTGATCTTAGGCTAAAGGAATTTCAGACGTACATTCGAAAGAAATATTTTTGAAATTGGTATTTTACGTAAAAAGCATGAAAACTTTAAACAGTATAATACTACTTTTGTAATTTTAAGAAAGAAATATATTAATTTGTTTTGCAGTTTCCATTTGTAGTTTAGAATTAGTATTATATCTTAAAATATCTTATTACTTTTATACCCGAATGTACCAATAAATGTCTAGATACGACGATGCCACAGTTATTCTTCAACATTGAAATACGACACTTGTGTATGTGTTAGTGCGAGTGGTACAGTTCAAAAAAAAACTTTTCTACGGAAAAATAAAGAAAATTCATATGTTACAGTCGTTGATATTAGCTTTTAACTATTTTGATGCAATCTGTTTATATAATATAATGTTAAAAAATATAAGTTATTGCAAATATAAACTGCATTAGCTTAATTTTTATTTTGAACATAGAACAAGTTTTTGAATAGGTACACTCGAGTGACAACTACCTTAAGCCTGTCAATATTTTGTAATTTAATTATTAAAAAAATATGTATAGTTTAATAATCGTACAAGGAAGTCGTGTGGTGTCCACACCAGATTTTTCATAGTAGTTATACGAGCAACCCATCTGGCGTTACTCGATAATCCGGTTCCGGTATTCCGGTCAAATCCCGATCCGGTACATCCCTACTCTAAACAGGTGCAAACCAAAATCCAGTATTAATTCACATTTGAAAGTTATTAGCAAAAATACAAAATCTGTCGTGGCCAGCACAATAACTCTCGCCACTTTGGTTTTTGGTTACATAAGTATAGGGCGCGAGCAGTAATGTAACATTATTGGCTTTGACAAGCAGATATGGGGGCCCATGTCGGAATGACAAGTAGTAATTATGTACATAGATGTCAAATGTCAGAATTTTTCATTAAAAATATCAACATTTTCTATATTAACATAGTTAATTTGTCAACAGGAGTATGGAATTTACTTGTCGAGGAAAATAAACCACATGGAATTCAGAATGAAAAATTATGATATTTGACATCTATGAACATAATTACTATCTATCATTCTGACACGGGCCCCATATATGCTTGTCAAGACCAATGAAGTCACATGACTATTGTATTTAACATTTCTTGTACACTTAACGCTATACACCAAAAATTTTACTTATATCTATTCTTTATATTTAGATTTTTTTTTAATTCATTCTATGAAGAAATTTTGTCCTACTCTTCTAATTTTTCGAAATGTTTCCAATTCATTGTCGGGATTGACAGTATTTTTGAGGGGTATTTGTGATATACCTATAATTTTAAATATTTAACTATTAATACAATAAGAAATAATATAATGTATGTACTTCCCAGAAAAAAAAACAGTTACAAACATTTTAATTATTCAATTGGTTTCCATGACATTATTTGTGCTGTGAAATTTATTACAACAGATTATTATATTTCTTTATCTCTAAATCTATAACAGATATAATAAAATATTTATATGTATCAGATAGAGAATTTAATCTTCTATTACTTGCAAGAACAAAAATTATCAAAAAATAATATCTAGAAGATTTATTTTAATAATCTGCTACTTCCGGTTGTGCAATTATTACCAAAATCTTTTCAGGTCTTCTAATCCCAGTAATGTCCGATTGAGAAATACGTAGTTAAACAGATATTAAGTATTATAGTTTTTGAGAAATCGTCCTTTCAACGTCCTCACAAACACATACACACACACACACACACAC
The DNA here is from genome assembly GCA_951394225.1 of Harpalus rufipes. NCBI lineage: Eukaryota > Metazoa > Arthropoda > Insecta > Coleoptera > Carabidae > Harpalus > Harpalus rufipes. Next base: position 14,770,836 of record OX596274.1, read on the forward strand.
ACTCACACACATACACACACATACAACCACACATACACACACACACATACAACCACACACACACACGCACACACACAGACATCATCGTAAAAATATGAAAATCGGATTGTAGGGACCTTAAATCTGAATATGAGATTTTTAGCATGAATCCAATACCTCTCTTAGCGAGAGGTAAAAAGAGAGGAATAACGATACAATCCTAAAATGGTCTCCTAGTTGGGCAACTTTTAGAAGAGTCAATTTTGGCCAGAGCGAGTAATTTAAATAACAGTAAACGAAACACAATTTACATCAAATGATTTATATTAGGCTATCCCTGAATATATGTGTACCCCCATTTATTTACAAAAATCTATCTTCTTTTTGTAGGCTATTCAAATTTCCTGCCATCTGTTATACTGTTTAAACCTCACTCGTCCTTTGGGACGTTCCAAGTCCACAATCTGTCAGTGTATGTTGGTATTCTCCTGATCGATATTCATTTCTATGCTGGGAATTCCCGTTCGTTGATGGTAAGTGATCCGAGGAAATGATATGATTTGATTAAAATCTAGAATCGATTCAAATTGATTGGATTCATTGGCGCTGATTACTGTTTTATTACATTACAACAAAGAGTTGTTGGTGCTGTTGCTGTTGATTCATTTGTTTCTTGACCTTTCCTCGTTGATTGTTTACATTGAGTTATTGCGAAATGCTTGACCTGCATTATTTTCTCTACTGATATGGACTGTTACTCACATTGTAATAGTTTTTGCAAATAGAGAACATGTGATAAAACAATTTATTTAATTTACTAGTTGTTATTATTAACTTCTAAATATATATAAGAACTAAAACAACTTAAGGTTCTGTGTATATTTGTTATAAACCTATGTTTCGGCAGCAGTTCATAATGCAGAAACGTAGTTTTTTTTTGTAAATAAAGTTATTTATTAATTTAAATGTGGTAGATTATATTTCGAACCATATAAATTATAAAATTAAACTTTAAAGCTTCAAACTTCTACTAAACTAATTAATGAAATGGAACAAAAATATTATGATTTAATTTTTGAAATATAAATGTTAAATACCCGTAGACATTTGATCGTTCTCTAAATAAATAAGGTTTCAGAAAACCATACAAAATCAAATCAAAAAGTTTTATAAATTTATGACTAGAGCGCGGACTTTAAGCATTTTGTTTATTGGCAGTACCGTAAACAGAACAAATTTTCTTTGAGATCTCAATATTTCACGAAAAATGTGAACGTTTAATACATTTTTTTTTTCAGATTTAAGCTTATTTGTTTATATGTTTGCATTTCGTATTTGTTAAACACAAATAAATATAAATAAAATGATATAACGGCGTTTGTCTTATTTATAAGGGAAATCCTAAAACTTTATAATAACACTGTGAATATATCTGTTCTTTTATAAAAAAAAGTAGTGTACTCGTATACAAATTGTTAGAAACCATTTTTAATATTCAACACCAACATTCTATTCAGATTATACATACATATATCAAATATGCATAAATTATGATAAATATGACTGAAGATATTTCTGTTTACAGTAATATTTAAATACAAACAATAACTGACCTACAGCAAAATTCATTCATGAAACTTCATTCGTTTTTAATTCATAATCATAACGGTACAATTTACTGTACGAGTTTTTGTATATTTTAGGTATATAATTTTCCAGATTTTGTACGGAATCTACAGCTTGCAACGTGTTTCGAACAGCACTGCTTTTAATTAATTTGGTCAAATTTCTGATACTTAGATATTTTTCGGACAGTAGTTTTTTTAATATTTGCCTTGAAAAATTTTATGATGTGTTTTACATTTATAGAATTTGAAATGTGGTTCGACTAAAAACAATAAGGTCGGGTAAACAGTCAAATGAAGAACAAGTACATTTTTTTTATAATTTAACACAAACGGTATCTACTTATAACAAATATTTATATTAGAATTCAGTATTTTATGCTTTAAAATTCTATTAGGTGTTAAGAATTACTTGAAATCTAAGCTAAGTAAGATCTATGTAAAAATTAATGATCTTACCCAGATAAAGTACAATAGTTCACCGAAACGTCGGTTTTGTAAAAAAAAATTTAATTAGATGTTACAAATTACTTGAAAATTCAGTCAAGCAGCATTTATTCCAATGTTTCGGTGCACTCTTGCACCTTCTCCAGGGTAGTAAGATCTTACAAATTGTTAAAATTCATGTACACAAAATACATTCGTACAAAACATTCAATTAATTTATTAAACATCGTACAAAAAAATCAAAGAGAATACACACATCCATTTGCTCTAAAAATGCTCTTTGAATTTTTTGTATGTTGTTTAATAAATTAACTGAACGTACGAAGGCGTATAAAGGACATGAAAGAAAAATATTTATAATTGCAAGTTTTATCTTGCAATTAGGCTTAATTGTAACTTGTATCTTGCAATTAGGCTTAATTGCAACTTGTATCTTGCAAGTAGGCTTAATTCCAACTTGCATCTTGCAATTAGGCTAACCCAACCTAACCAAATCTAACCTAATTGCAAGATTTATCTTACAATTAGGTTAGGTTTGTTTAGGTTAGGCTGTTTGCTAGATACAAGTTGCAATTAAGCCTAATTGCAAGATAAAACTTGCAATTATAAATATTTTTCTTTCATATCATTTCTACGTCTTCGTATGAATGTTTTGTACGAATATATTTTTGAATTGTAACAATTTGTAAGATCTTACTACCCTGAAGAAGGTGCAAGGGTGTACCGAAACGTTGGTATAGTAAGAATAAATGCTGTTTGACTGAACTTTCGAATAATTGTTAACACCTAATCCACATCACAGCCGAGAAATTACCCACAATTTAATTCTGTATGAATGAGATTTTGAGTATTTAATTGTTAGCATCTAATTGAATTCTAAAGCATAAAATTCTGAATTCTAATTTAAAGATGTGATAAATGTAGATCTAGTTTGTGTTTAAAAAAAAGGTAGTTCTTGGGTTGACTGTTTACGCGACGTTATTTTTTTAAATAATCGTATACTTACTAGATCTATTTTTACTTGACTTTAAATTATTTTTACTTGGTTATCAAAGACATATATTAAAAAATTTTGGCAACAAAATATTAAGAATTTTATGCTACAAAATTTTATGTATAAAACATCCTATAACGTTTTACGGGATAGATATTTCAAAAAAAAAGAACTATTTTCCAAAGTTATACGCCTATGTCCCGGTTGTCGTATTCACGCTGTATGTAAGTATGTGTAACAAATGAGTGACGTCACAAAAACCGTATTATTTGCATGAAAAGTACTTATAATATTTTTGGGTGTATTATATTGCAATATTTATGGTGAAAGTCATTGATTACATTTCTCCAAAACAAAATTCATTAACATTTTTTTCCTACAATCGTACAGAAAATAAGTTTTCTCAAACTCAAAATGAGTGTAGAAAAAGCCAATTCTTACAATAGTGCAAGAAATAATTAAAACATAAGATTTTTATTTTGTTGCCATGAAAACAATTGCTACAAGAGCTTAAAAATATCATTCACAGCTGCCCAAATAGAAGATGTCAAAAATTTAAAATACATTTCATGTTTTCTTATTTTTGAAAGATTGCAGAAAAAAATCTTGTTTGCAACACATGCGAAAAATATGATTCTAAAACTACATGCAATTTCCAAAACTGTCTGCGCTGGTTTCGGAAACTTGCGTTCGTTTCGAAAGCACTAATTTCCCACACGCCTTACATTTTTCACCGTTAAATTTGTCGTATAATATCGCCCAACTTTGTCCATTTAACCGTCTTTCTATCTCTTCAAATAAGAAAGTTAGCAATGGTGGCCCGCTTACGGCAAATATACTGTAAAGAAATGTTAAAATACAATATTTATATAACCTAAAATGAAAATGGCGAGAGGTATTGTGCTGGCCACAACAGATGTTTACAAATGCAACAGGGTTGCATTTTTTGTTATACAGGCTCGTCACGAATATGAAAATATTTTAATTGGCAACTGGAAGACTGCCTATAAATATACAACGAATACCGTATTAGGAGGAGGTTTGTACTACCAATGGAAGAAAATAAATTCAAAGCAAAGAAGTGGCCATCAGTCCAACACTGCAATTCTCAGTTTTTATTTGAATATATAGTAAAAAATCTGATGTGGCCAGCACATAACCTCTCGCCGTATATTTTACCTGGCTGTATGCATAAAGCAAAGATTATTTTTATAAATACAAATAATATATTCATATAAATCTATGACGTATAAACTTCTTTATTATTCTATAATAGCATGTCTCAACATGAAGATATTTTACCATAAATTATGTTACAATAAATTACAAAGTAGAGTTTACCATATATAAATATTAGGCTGGTAACAGCAATTTTCAATTCGAACAACTTTGTTTACTTTCTCTTCATATTCTTCTAGTAAAAACATTAATTTTGGGCGGTCTAAAATGTATATATCTGGATTGTGCATCTATTCTTATATATCTTCTTTTACATTTTATTTTTTCATACTTGTTATATCTAAATAACCTTAATTCCCTTTAATAAAGTGACGGATAGATTGCATTCCGATTTTGTCAATATTTACAACTTACTTGAGAAGAATTTGATAGCTTTTTCGCAATTCAAAGTTACTCTAGTCTACAGTACTGGTGTACATTGTCCCATAATGTTTGAAACAAATTTAAGTCCTTCAACCTAGACTTGTCATCTCCATAATAGTCACAGATCAAGAACTAAGGGATTCTCCAAGTACATTTTTAATTCATTACTCATTATTTCTGACACTGACATTTATCTGTCAGTTACAAATAATTTAAATTATCAACTATTTTTCATGGCATTCTTTCGGCTGTCAAATTTATTACAACAGATTATTTTATATATTATACTTCTTTTATCTCTAAATCTATGGAATATATAATAAAATATTTAAATGTATCAGATAGAGAATTTAATTTTCTTTAATATTACCACGAAAAATTTTCAAAAAATAATATTTAGAAGATTTTTTTTCAAGAATCTTCTACTTCCGGTTGTCCAATTATTACCAAAACCTTTTCAGATCTTCCCATGAATGTCCGATTGGGAAATACGTTGTTAAACAAATTTTAAGTCTTATAGTTTTTGAGTAACCGTCCTTCCAACATCCCACACACACACATACACACACACACACACACATCCACACACACACACACACACACAGACATCATCGTAAAAATGTTAAAATCGGATTGTAGAGACCTTAAAACGTGCTTATTCAATAAAATCTGGATATGCGATTTTTAGCATGAATGCAATACCTCTCTTAGCGAGAGGTAAAAATTATAAAAATGTCCGATCAAGGTCATCTACGAATTGTATGAAATAAGATAAGACTCCACACATTTTGTCAAATTTAATAGTGTCGTTTACTTAGTTTTTGTTTTTATGAGAGTATATAAGATACTACTATTATTTTATTATTATAAAAATATATGTTACAGTAAAAGCATTCAAAATTCAAAAATAAGTCAACAGTTTATTGGCAAATGTAAACCCAAATATGTGAAAAATAAGATACTGCCACAATGTCAGTGTCAGTGACAAATAACGTTATTCGTACGGCTATGAATCAAGGTAATATGTTTGAATTAAATATACTTACGTTACAGCGAAAGTATTGTCAACAACAAGTATCATTTTAAATTGGAATGTCCTAACTTAGTGGAAACAATATGAATTTTTGAAAGACAAGAAATGTATGCCAATTTGTTAATTCGTTCATGATACAGGTGACCTTGATCGAACATCTTTAAAAAAATTACTGTACATACATTTCTTACATTTAAATTGAATATTTTAATTACGATTGCAATTATAAAATATGTAGACTTATACAGTGTGAATATATTCATTTATAATTTAGAAATACCATATATTTCAAGAACATTTAGAAAGAACTTATGAAATTATAAAAAAATGGTGGAATCCCTTTTACTTTTCTTTTCAGAAACTCATATTTCACAGCTTGCTAATTTTCCAAAATACATTCCTTCTTCTTTATCTTCTGTGCAAATCAGCAAGAATAGCCCTCACACACTTGCATAACCTCGTTGTGGAGTGGATGTTGCTCTTGCGGGACAACGTTATTGGCACTGCCATATTCAGGCAATATTAGTCAGGCAAGTCACCTCGGCATGTAGGTCAGACGAGCCGTGATCGAGCCTTATTCGAACAGCAGGGTCACTAAGCACCAGAGGTTATGAGGAGCACAACAGGAGAAGAGTTAATAAGCTGGAAGATGTGATGTGGGTGATGTCAAAAGGAGTGAAGAGGATGTGTGAAATCTCTTAAATTTTATATAAAGATAGTCGGGAAATCCAGTTATTTATTAATGGTGCAGGAAGTTTCAGCAAGTGATCTATAATTTGTAGTTGATTCCAAACAACTAGTTATTAGTTACTGGCTGTGGGAATACGCACTCATTTATTAATCAAGTTGGCGAACAAGTATTTGCTAAGCATTGCCCGTATATTACATAACAATATTTTTTTATTTTGCAATTATTATTGTTTAATGTATTTAATGGAGGTTTGACACGTATTCACGCATCTGTGAATCTTTACGTTTGTTCGCTAATTTGCGATTGCTGTTTACCGCCGCGTAAAACTTTGGGTTTCGTTTCAGTAGTTACTGAAAAGTTATTAGCCAGTTTGCGGCAGCGTATTTTCCGTTATAAAAAATCACGTTATGATTTGTAACGTCAAGGTCGTATAAAATTTATACCGTTATACTAAATTTCTGTACGCTATTTCCTCGGCTATTTCTAAAAAAAGAGAAGACAATCAGAAAATTATCCTTTATGAAAGTGTGTAACTTGGCATGTGTGTGAATGGGGTATTTCAGTGTAGTAAAATTTAAAAGAAAAAACATTATAATGTTATTAATTACGTTGAAAAACGACCGAATTCTGAAAAATAAACTCAAAATTGTTTTATTTAATATGATTTTCCATGTGTTTTATTTTAGCGCGGAAAAAAATCACGTGATGTATGACGTTCATTCACTCTATAACGTATGTAATGACGTACTTGTCTGCTTGTGGAAAAAGAAAAAGCAGTACGTTCACCATTGATGCTTTCTCGTTTCTCAGCTGATCTTTGTTTGTGTTTCTTGCTAGTTTTGATATGACAGCAACCAAATTCTTAACTAATAATACTTTAATATAGTTACAACTAAAATCCACGGATAACAAAACAAATAAAACAAATGAAAGTCATCCAAAACAAAATAGCATCTAACACTGTGAACAAAACAATTCCCCTCCCCTTACTCGCTCCAAGCCAAGCGACTAACAGCTGTAGTCTTTCCACAGATCACGTGATGAAGCGAATTGACGTCATACCATATAATTCAAATTTTTAAGCATAATTCAAAAATTCATATCTCGCGGAAATGACACAATAAAAAACTCAAATTTTCACATTTGTATTTCAAATTTATGGAAGTTTTAGAAAAAATAAAAATAAAAAAAAATACTGGAATACATATTCAGAATGTGACTACTATTACGATCCTGTCAAATAATTTTCATTTTATAAAGTAACTCTATTTTCTGCAATATAGGTTATAATCTTATTATAAGGTACAATCGTCGTCTAACGTAACATAAAATGCGCAGTCTCAATTACGTGTTCGTTTCACTCTCCAGGTGTTAGCTGTAGAGTCGCGGCGACAAAAATTCTGTAACAGTGCCGTGAGCAGGACCGTTACTGGGAGCATTGCCGCCTACGTGCAAATATATAATTCGTCGCCCCTAAATGATAACTACACAACAAAACACAATTTTTACTATTTATAATACTTTATTCATATCTGCAAGGAAATACTTCAAAATCCGAGAATTATTTTCTGGCGGTTGGTAGGACGTTAGTTCCGACATCTCCCCAACAGGTGCCTTCACTAGGCACCCTTTTGGATCTGTTGACATCCTTGGGGAAACATTTGATTGGTCAATGTGTTTTTACCTTCCGTCACCTCTAGGTAAGGAAGGTATTGTCTTTGGTCAAAAAATTCGGTGGTGAGTTTTCATTGAATAAGCACGTTTTAGGGTCTTTACAATACGATTTTACTATTTTTCCGATGATGTCTGTATGTGTGTGTGTGTGTTCGTGTGTGCGTGTGTGTGTGTATGTGTATGTGTGTGTGTGTATGTGTGTGTGTGTGACCGCGTTTTCGGGCACGATATCTCCAATACTAGAGTTCCAAAAATTACAATTCTTGCATATTCCTCTTCCTTACAACCATATGCAGACCTGTTTAGATTTTGGTTATAATTGGTCAACCGGAAGTACCCTTATTTGAAGATTTTAACAGTTTTTCTTGAAAAAATTAGTTAAATGTTATTATAACTTAAAGAATATATTATTGTCTATACGATTTGATTGCATTTTATATTTGGTATTCAACAGATATAGAGTTAAAGAAGCATAACGATAATAAATTTTATATAAATTTCATAATTCAGCCAGCTATGCTAACTTAACCATGGAAACTGCTAATATATTCAGGTAATTCAAATTGACAGATGTCAGTATCAATAAAATGAAATCAATGAAAGAATAAGGGAAGTAACTCTAGTGTTAGAAGTTTCTAAATATAAGAGAGACGATTACATATTGGTTTGAACATGTCATGAGAAGAGATGAATATATTAATAGAAGGTGGAAAAAACATAGGAAGACCAAATATAAGATGAAAAGACTGTATTGTAGAAGACTTGAGAGAAAAGGAACTGAATGAGGACGATACGCAACAAAAATGAGTGGAAGAAGAAAATAAAAAATAGCGACCCCCTAACGAATGGGAAAAACTAAAGAAGAAGAAGAAGATGTCAGTGTCAAGTGCAATTTGCATAGTTTGTTAATGAAATAACTTTACTGGAAATATAGGATCTTTTGCAAGAAAATTTATGTATGGGGCGCGTGCAGTACATGACTTTGACCCGTGTCAAAATGACAGCAATTAATTATGTCCATAACTGACAAGTGTTATAATTTTTCAATCAAAATTTCATAATTTTCTTATTTCATGTGGTTTGTTTGTTATCAGGAGTATGGAATTCAGTTGCCGAGAAAGGGAATCACATAATACCAAAAATTTAGAATCTTTTGCAAGAAAATTTATGTATGGAATTTGTACATAATACACAGGATTGACGGAAGGTATTGTGCTGGCCACATCAGATTTTTTTTGTAATGGCTGTATTACACGTAACGATAAATCGACCGAATTATTGATCAACTGCGACCTTCAATTTATCGGTATGTGTAATACAGGAAAATCGATCGATTTATTTACGAAAATAAATTGAACAATAAATTGATGAAATAGAACGAGTTCTATTTTCCGTCGATTTTTTGGGGAATATTTGGTTACTTTTCTAATGCCAACTCTATAACATTTGACATTTCAAACTAAATTTGACGTATGGGGATTATAAAGTTTTCATTTCTGTTTTTTATACAAAAATGACAAGATCGGTGCTTAGCACATAGAAGAAGAATCGAAAATCAAAAAAGAATAACGTTTGCGTTGATGGTTATTCTATTTGTGAAAAACAAAAAATATAGGAGATGGTGGTTGAGACCACATTACATGCTCATTGAATAATATACTATTAGGTTAGGGTGTCTGTGACAGCGCTTGTAACGTACCAAAATATTTAGTATATTTCTTTTAGGTACCGGTGTGAACATACCGTACTAAGATAAATTTTAATATACACTTGGTTCGCGTAGCAGAATAATAAACACGGTTGTAAACGTAATCATGTCAAATATAAAAATTATCACCCTGTTGATTTTAAAATGCTTTTAATCGTAAAAACGTTATAATTGGAGTCTGTGAACATTGAAATGTTCTTATTTATCAAAATCTCGGCATATGACTTTAGCACGATCACATTTCTCTCTTACTAGTAGGGTTGCGAGAGGTAAGAATAAATATTTGTTCGATGGTAAGTTTATATGCTTCACACGTCCGTATGCTTAAATACAGTTAGTTAATACAGGATATCAATCCATAGTTCCTGCAAGAGCTCTATAATTTACAGTGAATAGTGAATTCCAAATTACTAGTTAATAGTTATAGGTTGAGAGAGTATGATCTCTCATTTATTAAACAAGTTGATTAACCATTGAGTTACCATTACTCGAACCCGTGAATTAACTATCTACTTTAAAAGAAATTGAATTATGTATTACTTAATGTATCTAATCGATTACGTATAGGTACTCCTATAATATGAGTAAAGAACAAGTATTTACTTCTATCTATCTGTTAATTTTATAGTATTTTTCAAATGACACTTCCATATTCCATAACAAGAAAAAAATCACTCGGTCAGTTTGTTAAAAAGAAAAACATGTTTTCGCTAAACCTGACAAAAAGGAAAGCAAAAATTAAATGTACATAGTTGAACATGACATATTAAAAAGCAATGGCCCGTACTACGATCACGGTTTTAACTAAAACGCTGTTTTAAGAAGTGTCAGATATCATTATTTAACAACAATAATAAATAATATCGAATTTATCAAAATATGTTTTAAAAACAGAACATAGTTTGTATTCAAACAATTTTTTTTTTAAAAATCGATCTTCAAACATACGTGCAAACTTAAATGTTGAAATTTGAATTTGACATTTTTTAAAACAGTGTTTTAGTTAAAACCGTCATCGTAGTACAATGTGTCTAAAATAAAACAAAAAAAGAAGATAGGTAATGTTCTTTTGAATTTTGTGGTTATGTGAATCCCACCACCATAAAAGCAAAATAGAAAATATGATGTTGAAATAAAAGAAATCATACCTACATAATATAATGTTTATTTTCATGCTTTAATAATGACAAAGAGCAATTATTTGACTGATGCTTCTATACAAATTGTAATAATATACCCGTATTTATTCACGTGTTACTTCTTGAAATAAAATATGGAATTATGTGTTTACAGTACAAAATTAAATATCTTTCCTTAATCTAATATTTATAATAACATACGTATATAATGATGATATTTCTAGTGCAATTCTACGAACACGGTTGTAATTTTTCATTATTTTCCTTATTCTAAATTCATATTAATCACATTAATCTAGTAATCTAGGTTAATATCAACACTTGAGTAATATTTCATAAAAGTATATTTTTATTATAGCATTCTGATAATAATTTAATGATGTCTAGAATCAATTTTCTTTATAACAATTTCAATACAGCTAAAGATAAGGACAAATAAATTTTTACAAAGCAGAATATATTTAAATTCAGTGTCTCAAAACTTCAAAAGTGTCGCCCGTGTTTTTGGAATTCGATTCATAGGACTAATGCCTAGTTGCTCCATTCATTCTTAAAATACAACTTAACTAAGTAATACTTAGTACTAAGGAATCCTTATATTTTAAGTTTGTTGCACGGGTGGAATTTAGGAATTCCTTAAAGTTACAAATGTCATATCTAAAACTAAAGATCTAAAATTTATATAGTACCTATATGTCACGTACTATGAATGTATAAAATAAATAAATAAATAAATAAATATTTCATCACGGCATATTACCCATTGCTGGGTGTGCCAATCTGCTTTGTATACAGATTTCGGTAATGATGGAATATTTGTACCGTGTGGGCGCTTACCAGGCGTCACCTCACGGGCACTCATAGATGGCGTGGAGAGTGCACCACAGGGGTCAATTTTGTGCCATTAAAATTCGATGTAATTTTTGGTGTCGGTCGGGATCGAACCCGGGTCCCCAGATTCGCGACCAAACACTTAGGCACACGGCCACGAGACCCCATGTATCGTATTTTAATTTCCGTAATTCCATTTCATATTGTCAATTGATTAATGTGAAACTGACATTTTTTCGCATTAGTTCGTTTGACACTTTTTGAACTAATGCGAAAAAGTGACAAGTAAACCTATCAGTGATAGCATGTTATTTTCGTTTTCTTGTAAATATTGAATCAAAAACAGAATTAGAAAATACCTTATATGTAATTCGGTGCAAAGTCGAGTTTTTCGCTCATACGTCTTACATTTTGCCGAACGAACGAAGTATAGAGCGAAAAACACCACTATTTTGCAACTAAATACATAAGTAGCTATTATGAAACTTAGTTTGGATATGTCACCTTGGACTTGAAATTTTGAAACTATCGTAACGATGCATGAGTGTTTCATCTGTACAGTAAAGAGGAAAGAAAAATAACTCGAAAGATATTTTAGACGAACAAATATTTTCAACGCCATCTTATTGCATTCTCTGGGTTTCGTCTCACCGCCACCTTACTGCCTTTCATTGTCGCTCTATTGATCTTGAAGCCACCTCCACCCCTCTGGGTATATCGATATCGATATCAAATGCCCCCCCCCCTCCTCCTTGGGGATCAATGAGCTAAATATTGGTCAACGTTAAATTTTTAATGGATCGCGAAATGATAGCTGAAAGTGTGGTGGCGGTGAAGTGATTTTAGGCCTCGTTTTAGGCTTAATTGACGATGATTTCATTATAAATTTCATCGAGGAATGACATACATTCGAATATCATTGTGAGTTGTTTCATCCGTTCTCATCGCAATCATAATGACGAATTAAGTATTTATCAAATACGGATAAAACCCACAACATGTAGCATCATTCTTTCGCTTCATCCGTTGAAGTCATGAAAGAAACACAATTTAATTGTTCAAAATTTTAAAAATGAGGTGATTTTTTTTTATGTAAACGCCTATGTAACAAATTCTTGTATTCCTTCTGTATGACATATAGGATTTAAGTCTATCAGGTTTATTTTTTTTATGTTATAATCATTTGGGTCGTGGTACCATTACAAACAAATAAGTTGGGCCACGCGGCACAAATATTGAGAGACACAATATAATTTGGTTATACAGTAGATATAACAAGAGCACTCAAATACAGAATATCGCGTTAAGATCACAAATGGAGCTTAGAAGCTGTTATTACGATACGAAGTACAAATAATCTGGATGCATTAATCTATCTTCTATTATTTAATGTTTAATATAGCAGTGATCATTATCAGAAAATAATTTGACAAGAAACTTTGAAAATATCAATTTTTTTCTATCATTCAAATTACTCGGAATAATGTAATTTTAAGTTTCAATCGAGGTTTAAATAGTTGACAAATCGTAAAATTTAACGTTTAAAGTTAAATAACTATAGAAATGAACACAATGGAAACTGTTAACTGATAGTCATGCTAGAATTATTGAGAATAAGATATATGGTTCAAATTTTTTAGAATTTTATTTCAAATATGTTTAAAGTAGTTCCTTTCTACTTTACCATTCTTGCCTTCCACTTCTTAAAAGCTCCCAATCAATCTTCTCGTAGAATGCATTCCAAATAATAAAGAATTGCAGCGTGAATCTCTTCTTCAGATGATAACCTTGTAACCCGTAAATTTTTCCAAAAAATAGTGAAAAGTCGGACACTGCCAAATGAAATTATTATGGCGGTATTCTATTACTTTTTAACCTCTCGCTAAGAGAGGTATTGGAATCATGCTAAAAATCGCATATCCAAATTTTAGTGAATAAGCACGTTTTAGGGTCCCTAGAATCCGATAATAACATTTTTACGATGATGTCTGTGTGTGTGTGTGTGTGTGTGTGTGTGTGTGTGTGTGTGTGTGTGTGTGTGTGTGTGTGGATGTGTGTGAGGTTGTTGGAGGCACGATTTTTCAAATTCTACAAGATTAAAGACCTGTGAAACTACAGATTCCTCAATCTACGAGTAATGGGAAGAGTTGAATAGATTCTGGTAACAATTGGGCAACCGGAAGTAGTAGTATTCTAACAAAAATCTTCTAAATATTTTTTTTTAATATTTATGTTATTATAAATATTAAAAAACAAAATTCTCTATCTGACATTTAATTTTTTTATTATACCTTCTATAAATTTAAAAATATAGATATATAATCTTATAAAATAATCTGTTATAGTAAATCTCACAGTCTGCTCACAGCCCAAACATCTCCATGGTAACTACTTGAGAAATTAAAATGTCTGTAATTGACAGATAAATGTCACTAATGTCAGTGTCTAAAATTCAGAGATAGTACAGAAGGCTTTATCTGGGAACGATATTTAATATTTCTTATTGTATTATTGATTATATATTTAAAATTATAGGTAAATTACATGAACCCTTCAGAAATACCGCCAATCCCATTAATGAATTGGAAAAACCTCGAACATTTAGAAGAAATGAAGAAAACTTGCTCACAGAATGAAATTAAATAGAATTTTATGTGTATACAAAAAATGTTAAATACAATACTTATATATATACCATAATGGAAAGGGCGCGAGGAGTATTGTGATGGCCACAACGGATTTTTTTTATTTTTTTTTTTTCGTCAAAAACTGAAGGAAATGATCTCTCGTTAATGATGTTTTCCACGGCCTACTTGATTTTCTTATTCTCAATAATTCTAGCGGCACCCTTTTGTATTGAATTGGTTTTGGATGAAAAACAGCATTTATTTTAATTTTTAAGATTTTTTTTTTTTAATATGCATAATAGGTGTGCGTAGTAGATTAGATAAACCAATAAAATATAAATTTTATGAGTTTTTATCAAAAATATCAGCAAGCGATATGATCTCACCACTATCGAAAATATGTTTCTAGATAAAAATTTGCAGCTAATTCTTATCCAATTTATCTCTTTGAGTTGTCGACAAATTTTTATCAGTTTCCATTATTTATTTGTTTCTCCTATTAAACTTTTAACCCACAAAACAAATTCCTTATGTAACCTATTCACCTCCGTATACACTTCACATTGGCAACATTCTTGTAAAGTGTAAACCGTTAACGCATCACCGTTTGTGTGTACTTCGAGCCACGCCTGGTCACACCTAAGAAGACCATACACGGTCAATAATATTGTCAGTGTAAAAAATGCCGTCAATTATAGTAATCGTTAAGTGGAAGAAGGCAATGACGTTAACTAATGAAGAATGTCGTATATTTTAATACTTAAGCTTTATGTATTGACAAAACATCAGCGGTCATCTCCAACGAAAAAATTCCGAAACACTAAAATTTTAAAACCATCACTCTAAACTTTTTCTGGCAAAAATTATATTAGTAAAACTAAATTTTAGTCAAAAAAAAGTATGTATAATGTAAACAGTATAAAACGCTTTCAAGTTTCATACCAGAAACTTTTTATATCAAATTGCTTCAACATTATTTTCCATCCAAGTTTCATGCTATTGTGCGTTTAAGGAGTTTTTGATAAAGTCGATTCACCGTAAGCTTTATGTAACATTTTCAGCGCTTCGGCACACGAAATTCCATTTGTATTGTAAAATTTGTCACAGATTCTTTGTTCGATATTTTTATCCATTGTAAACATTGCAAAACACACTTGAGATGTACTGACAAATGGAACACTGTAAACAAACTAAATGACAGATGGCGCTCAAACTCCGCGTGATCATAGAAGACAGTTGTGCCAATGTAGCGACAAAAATAATTTCGACACTGTCTTTAAGCGTGCTTTTTTAATATACAATTCCCGGTATTTTCTTGGCAAAATGTATCGTAAAAAGTGTACAGGGTCCGTATTCTTGAGCGTTCGTCATTTCGTTCGTATTCGTGTTCGTTTTCATGGTAGTAGTCTCGGTAGTCTGTGTTTCAAAAACAATATTGGATATGTCATTGTCAGTGTCAACTGTATTGCTATATGATAAAAGTGAACTCTTAACTTGTAAGTGATCTGAATAAATGTGACCATACAATTGACACTGACATATATAATATTATTTCTGAAACACAGATTACTATCACTACTAACATGAAAACGAAAGCGAATACGAATGTAATTACGAACGCTCAAGAATAAGGGCCCGGATGTCACACAAAATGCGCTCTGTATGTTGATCTCGAGAACAATAGAAATATGAAATCGGTTAAATTAGAAGACAGAAGCCCCATTAGGAAAACATTTTAGTTGTGTATCGTTAATTGAGAAAAATGCATGTCACTATATATATATATATATATATATTACAGTTTTTTTTTATTTTTGCGAATAACTTCCAAGTGTGAATTAATACTGAATTTTAGTTTTCACGTTTTTGGAGCACTTTCTAAAGATTTTTCGAATGGCGATTCTTAAATTACTTATATCAATTGATTCAAAACAGCAAAAACGCAACAATTTAAATTATTGTGTTAAAAACAATGGTTGTGGCAATCGTCATTCGAGGAAATACAGTACTGACGGAACTGACTATGAGTATTATTAATGCACGTTGTGTTGTGTGCGCATTATTATTATTATTACCTTCATCTACATACATCTAGCCATGGCCTTTGAATGAGTTTCATTGGCACTTTTGCTGGCGCCCACGCAAAACTTTAACTCAGACTCGGTCGTAACTGAACCGAAGGATAATAACCGGAAGCATTGTGAACATTTATTAAACTTTACTGAATTCTCCCTGAATTATAGAATTCATTCAACTCATTATCCAGTCGGGACAAATGGTTTTAATGGTATATTTTAAACGGTTCTTAAGCTAATTGATTAATATTTGCTGACAATACCGTTGCCATCACTTACCGTGGTGCCGTTTTAACCGTTTGCTATCAAATTAGAAATATTTATATTATGCATGTTAATAATTATCATTACCGATCTGCACAGCGTAGGGGCAACGATCAATGATCAGGACCGAACGGTGGCATTAGGCAGAGAGGTGACTGCCCCACTTCACACAATTTAGGGATGCATTTTCAGATTCATTTCAAGTGACGTTATACTGCTCGTATGACCATATCATTATTTCCCTGAAGGTACTTCTTATGAAGCCAGTAACTGTTTCTGGGGGGCGAACGAAGCTTTTCCAAACTTATAAGTTTATCAAAAGCAAAACAGATTCTTCCAATAGAATTAGAAATATCTGCCACTATTGACTATGATAAAATGACGTCGATTTTACAAATATTAAAGCTCGTGTCCCCTTAATTTCAGATCATAAATCATATTTATTTTCATTTTTACCACATACGAGTACATATACCTGTTATTTTCCGATTAATAAATATTTATTTTTGAAGAATTTATATGTAGGTGTTGATATTTCTATATTTTATTATTTAATTTTAATATTATTTAATATAATTTAATTAACTAAATATTAATTAAATGCAAATTGTTAAAAAAATATGACCACATAATTTGAAGTTTGAATCACTTGTTTCAAAACTACCCTCCGGCTCTACCAACGATGTTGCTGAAGATGAATCTTCGCAATCCAAAAGTCTTGGGTTCGCACACCATTCAGGCATGGTAGGGTTCACCGATAAAAAGTTTATCACCGACCTGATGATGTTAAGTGTGGTGCCGAAATACTGTATAAGTACATACATATAGTCAATTTTTTTGACTCTGTCGGGTATAGTAATAAAACTATAAATGAACTATAAATATCGCAATTATGATAAAGCGGCATATCCTTTACTTTCTGTAGTACAATACTGTTTGGCATCGGCCCATATTTTTGAGCCGCTTTATCATAATTGCGATATTTATAGTTCATTTATAGTTTTATTACTGTACCCGACAGAGTCAAAAAATTTGACTATAGTTTTTTAATTATATTTTTGGTGTCGGGATTTTCTATTTTTATTGTTTGTGAGAATTACACACCATTCAAATCTGTCATATTGACAAGAAATCAAAACAGGTTAAAAAATTTAAATGGTAAAATGTTTTTTTTAACTGGAATTCAGTTGTAGTAAAAATATTGCGTACGTACACTTTATGTTTAGTGCTTTCAAGTGATTATTCTCGTACACTGATCATAAATAAATAATATAATTAATAACGTAGATAAAAAAAATGATAATAAATGCTATGATGTTAGGAAATACGTGGTAAACACTCACCCCAAGATATTTGGATGGGAAAGTTTGTTCATGAGCTGCACCTCTTTTAGCATGTTACGTTGGTTGGAACGAAGCAGATTCATTTTTAGGACCATCACTTGACCAGTGGTTCGATGGGTTACCTAGAACGAAAGAGTAAATTAAGTTTAACATTGAAAATTCCATACATTTTTAAAGGATATTAGTATTTGTATTAATTAATTATAATTAAATAATTGAAAAAAATCTCAATAATTAGTTCTTTATAAGGAAGTTATTTTATTAGTATCAATTTTGTTCATAGTAACCTATCTACCATAATTAAACAAATAAAACAACATTTGTCTGAAACAAATTGTCCATTGATGCATTATTTTATTATTAGCCTGGCGTTTAGAGACATTGCTACGCACGAGTGCAGTTTATTATTAATAAAATAATAAACAAAGTAGAAGTTTATTATAAAATTTAAATTTCATACAAATACAATATTAAATTTATATATGAAGTGTATTCTTAGAGATAAGTATTTATTTAGTTATTTTATTATAATTTAGGACCAATTTGCATTGTATATTGATACCTAAATGGAGTCTTCCGCTGTTTTTATATATTTTTTATGTAACTACATTTACTTCTACATTGAAAGTAGTTCTACAATCTTTTAATTGTTATTCGTTCGTAATCATTTTTTTTAAATATTCAATGACGTACCTCATCTTCTGGAGTTCACTAATAATGATTGAAGGCTTACAATTTGATACAGGTATTTTAACACTTAAAATAAAAAAAATAAAATAATTTGGTCTATGGGCTACTGGCGATGTACTGAAAATCCGATTCCTTTCACTATATACCTAATGTTATGTTGAAAACATATGTAAAAATATAAATTTTATATTAAAAAAATATATTTTATTTAAAATCGTCACTAAAGACTAAAGTGCACAAAAATCGTCATTAAAAGTTTAGAAATAGGCACTAAAGTATTTCATTAGAGGACAATTTCATGAAAACGTAGTGTTGCCAACCTTATGATAATTGTTGTACATACAGGGTGTATCACGGAAAGTGAAACATACGCGTTTAACCTAGGATATCAGTTTTTCCGTGCGCATTGCTCCCCTAATTATTTAGACAAAAAGTTTCAAATGAATGTTGTAAAGCAATGTATGTACATATTATGTTTTCTTTTTTATTGAGTTAATTTGTTGTACCTCTTCTTTTGTAGACTTGCACGCGTTATTATGTTAATTATTATTATTGTAATCTATCATTTATTACGTGCTCATGTGTTATTTGTATTATTATTAACTTCAATTTTGTTTATCATTTTGAAGTGCAATATTATTCATTTTTACGTTTAAACTCTATTTAAGATAATTATCGAGCACGCTACTGACATTTTTCGCACCAATCGTGCTTAAGGAAGGCGTGGCCTAGTATGCGCGGCTCTTCGCCATCACCGGTGAATTTTTAATATAAATGAAAAATTTTCTAATTTGTTTTAATTGTTACTATAGTAGAGGATTCCATTAGGGAAGTTAAGAAATCAAAAAAATTAAGTGAAGTGCACTACACTATAATAATTAAAATTCATATTTCAGTATTCATGCGTATCATAAATTTACAAATCTCTTGTTCGATTAATTCACATAGTTTGCAGTAAATAACAACCTAATAAATAAGGACATACACATATTATGATCTAACTGATACAAAATTAATGCAATGGAATGAAAATCCTGTTTAATACCATCAAATAAATATGATCAAGTTAACTGCTCCAATTCTATATGCATTACTATCAACAAACAACATCCTTGCATACATCACTTCCATCTAACGGATTCCCAATCTAGTACTATTCAGCGATTCGCAGCTGTTGAAGTCTTGCAAAATGCATCACACAGGCAGTGGCAGTGGCAACTGTTCACTGTTCGGGAAAACTGTGTTAATGTTGAATTATTCCTCGTTATTGGGCGTTTGTAGGTCGTCACGCTAATGCAAGGTTATGTCTATTTCTGTTTCTGTTGACTACAGCACTAAATGGCGCCTACTATATAACTAATAACTGTTAAAAGAAGAGATTTATAGAGTTAGATCATGTTTCATTAACATAGTTGGCGGTGCAAGGTTGAAAATATTGAAGGATCTTGTAGGAATTAAAATACAGATGTCAGAAGATCATAACGTGTAATTTGCATAATAAATATAACGTATTCATATATTTACAAGGTGAACCATAGAAGAACCGATATAGGGATATAGGCCCAGTATTTTCTACTTGGTTAAACAGTCTCTTAAGGGTCAGTTAAAATGAAAAATGTATCGAAAAATTGTCTATATAAATTTTACAACTTATGTTATAATATCGGTGCTATATTTTTCGTCTTAATTGACTGTTAAATGAACAGAGTTTAACTAGGGCCGCCCTTAATAAATTAATGAAAACATTGAATATTATACAGAAAAAAATACGCACGAGATAAATTTTTCGTGTATAATTTTTCCAAGTAGTGTAAATTATATTTTTACTATGGAACAATTAAATTGTAGTAATTTTATTAAACAAAGCACAATACAACAATACGAAAAGTATCTTAAATATGCAACACCGGTTGTGGATGATTTTGGAGATCGAGACGAAATCGAGATCTTCAATACATCCGACATACGTAGGAAGCATTTTAATGACCGCAATGCTTGTTCTTATTACGTTTTTTGCATGATCGACTTAATAACGAAATTAAAATTTAAAAAGTTTGAAAATTATTTTGACATACTGAAAAATTTAGTTGTCATTTTTTAAGTAAACTTTGATCTCATGTAATCACAATCACTTACCGATCAGTAATTTGTAAAGATAATATACTGCCTTGGATATCCAATTGGTAAACATTAATGAAAACCGATCGTGCAAAATATTATATTACATCCGAGGTGGGATATGTTTCATTACAGCCGAGGGCGAAGCCTCGAGGTAAGGTACAGCGCGAGGCTGTAATGAAATTCCCACCGAGGTCTTATTCACAATCATTTTCTTTGTAAATCAATAATTTTCAAAATAAATCATTGAGTTATAACCTTTAATTTTGTAAAAAAAATTGACAGCTCTATTTGTTTAGCCTACTTTATTATAGGGATATATGACAATGTTGCTAGGCAACCTCTACATAAACATTTCCAACCCGTGGGGTGGAAGTGAAATCTGTTATTTCCGTTAGGAATGACGTATTCCCCAACTTCTAAAAGGTTAGGAATCGACATATTACTATAATGATTGTGAATAAAAAATATTATGAATTTGAATATTTTAAGCTGGCTTCAGTATTTCAATAATGTTTACTTGCAACAAAAAGGTTTCAATTTTAAGCTACTTTTATGTTATAAAATGTATATCAAAATTTATCATTCATTTGACATTTAATTTCGATACAATATTGTCATTTTAAACTTTAAACCAAGTTTAATTTTATTTATTATTATTTAGGAAAAAGAAATTGGAGTAAAACGGAGGTTAGTCATTTTGACACTAATACGGTTGCAGAAACGTTAATCGTTTAGTTCAGTTAGCGAAAAAAAACGAAGAAATGCAACTTGGTTTTTTTTTTTTTTTTTGGTAGCAATGATTTTAAATGTCATAAAAACAAGTAAACTGATTTGAATTTATTCGTCTTGATGAACCGCTAATGAACGTTTCTGCAACCGGGCATAGTATTATAAATCTTAAAACGTAGAAAATAATAATTATTGTTCAGTAGTTATAGAAAAACAATTTCTCATAAAAATTATTAATCAATATGTTACAGGTTATAGTGAAAAAAATCTTTTTGGCGATTGACATTAAAAGTGCGATATTTTTGACAGTCTATATAATGTCACTTTTACTGCCTAGTGCCGTTTCGCGTCGTGTTCCAAACTTCTATCTCACAAAATAAAATATCATTTTTAACACATCATAAATAACTATTTTTTACATCGTGCACCTGTACTCGTATGCCTGCGGACAAAGTTTTAATGCAGTTTCGCGAAAAAATACATACATAGAGCAAATAAGAAGAGCACTAAAGGCGAATAATAAATCTTTATCTGTTCCTCAAATTGTTACTAAATAGAAAATTATTTGCTATTTTATCTTTTATTGCCAATGTAACACATAAAATTGGTAGAATTCTAAATAAATTTGACATATAGACGTCATATAAATCTAGTTTAAAAATCCGTGATCTTCTTGGCAATGTTAAAGATATAGTTCTTCTAGATTGTTTTGGCATTTATAAGATTCCTTGCCAGTGTGGTAAGGTATACATTGGTCAAACGGGTAGAACTGTAGCAACAATATTAAATTAAAAGAACACGAACGATATATAAGATTAAATCAACCAGATAAATCTGCTGTTGCTAAACATGCTATTCAAGAATTACATGGAATTGATTTAAAAAACACGAAAATTTTAGCAAGAAAAAATAACTGGATGAGAAAACTAATTAGAGAAGCCATCGAAATCAAGAAATCTTAATTTAAATACAGGTTTTGAGCTTAATAAGTCATGGTTACCTGTTATTCGTTCATAATTTTCTGTTTTATCTTTGTATGTTTTTTATTTAACTTTTGATCTATATGTTACTCTGATTTTGTAAACTTGTTGTCTTGACTACATGTACTTTGTTATTTATCTAATGAAGACAGCACTTCGCTGTCGAAACGTCGATTAAATAATTAAATTATTGCAGAATCAAACCCAAATATTGTTTTATTTCATTATACATATATATGTTTCGATTTACATCGGAACATATTCAAATATGTATGTACTCATGTTAAAAAAGCTATAATAAGATTTTGATGAATAAGCACATTTTAAGTAGGGTCATTCGAATCTGATTTACATAATTACACAATGATGTATCTGTCTGCATTTACATAAATTGAGTACGTTTTAAATTTCAGTTGACATTATTTACATTTTCGCAATCTGTGTTGGAGAAATTCGAACTTCAAAATAACTCTTGTATGAAGATTAGTGACTGGCAATTCATACCAACAACCAAATCTAAAAAGAAACAGATGGACTTCGAGTCCCATATTCCAGTTAAAAGAAAAAGAACTAATCATCTTCAGTGAATGACATGTGCAAAATGTACTCGTATTTCTCGCAATATTTGTTTCATAAGAGAGTTGTCTCTCCCAAATTGGAAAACTTTTTGCAGTGAAAAACTACCAATGATGAAACTCGATCTGAGTATTCGTATTCCTATTTATTTAATTCTAGCCAACTGTCTTTACATCTACAGAAATTAACAAGTATATATAGTGATTATGATTAAGGGCCGGTACTTCCAACTCCGGATAAATTGTGGAATAGTAAACCATAGAATAAATTTACTCTTAAATAAATATAGAGATAAGTTTTGTGTAGTTCCAAATGTTTTTATTCCATGGTTTGTTATTCCAAAGTTAAAATGTTATTGGCTAACACATAACGTAACTGTCACTGTCATTGTAATAAAAAAATGTAAAACTGCCAGATTGATAAGAATTTATAATTTTATTGCGGTTGAAAAATGTAATAAACATGTAGAATGGAAGTAAAATGAGAAAGATATTCTAATTTCATTGCCAATGAAATGAGAATATTAATTGAAATAGTTCTTTTTGTGCACTCTAGCACTCTCCATGCCATTATTGAGTGCCCGTAAAGTGACGTCTGGTAAACGCCCGCACGGTTCTAGTATGTCATCATCATTACCGATATCTGCGTGTAAAGCAAATTGGCAGATCCAGTAACTAATTTCAAACGTATAGTGGGGAATAGAAAAACCGATAGAGTAGTAAATAAGGAGAAAAATGAAGTTTGGAAGCAGGCCCGGATTGGGCTGTATTTTCGGCTCGAGCTGAAATTATAATCGGCCCTTAAAATGAGTAAGTCAGTGGCAGTTTGTGCACCAAAACTTTCGTGAGGCAAGGGGAGGGGAAGATAAGCCACGTAAAGGTATCCAGAAAAAAATCCATTCAAGGTCAAATGCCTTATAATTGAAAGTTATATTTTTTAATAGATGAAAAGTTGCATGGTCGTAGCTCCAAAATGGCTTTAAAAGAAATTAATTTTAACAGAATAAACAATAGTTCCGCAAAGTATCACCAGATGTCATGTCGCTTAATAACAATCGTCTGTAAGGCTCAAGCGAGAGCGGCCAAAATTCTTGAAAATGTTTTGACTTGCTAAAAGTTATTATTTTTAATTTCATACATTTTACTAACTGGAGAATTGTGAATTAATAACTTTTTAGCAGTTCATAATTAAAATAGGTCAAAATATTGTTCTTGTGAAAAAGACAAGCGCACACAAATCAGCCGATTCCAAGCACGTCAAGGTCGCTCAAATCACGTGTCTACTCGCGGCCTATATCGTTAGCCTCCTATCGTGGCAATATATAACAAATCATCCTTTGTCCCATTCCTGCGCATGCCGGAGTACCTTATTTTCAATTATTGAGTATCATACCAAGTATTTTCATCGGTCATCGTGGCTCCGGCCCACCGAGCTTAGCTCGGTAGCTGTTGGGAGGAATATTGGACAATTTTTTGATATTGTTGTAGTTTTATTTATTCCTGTGTGCAAAGCATCGCAGTGCTATTCTACCATTAATAAGTGGAGCATTCGTGACACTGGATGATTTCTAAGGAAATATGAAATTTGCATGCATATTTTTTTTATCTTTCTGGTCTATACTTTTTTGACAACAAATAAATTACCTACTTTTCTGAATTGTGGAGGGAATTATATATTATTTAAATATAACCGTTACGATATAATAATTCTTGTTTTAATATAATATGAATATGAAATAGTATATAAAATATTTTAAAACGAGTCGACAGATGTCAAAAATTAATGATTTTTTAAAATTTAAATTATCTGATTTAATAATATAGGATCAAAGAATATACCTAATTAATTATTTCTGCACCATTATCGTCCACGCTCTTCAAAATCGCTGTCGATAATTATATAGTATTATAAATGTCAAATTTAACCACGGAATAAATATTTATTGCTGTCAGATCGAACGATTATATTTATTCTCAAGATAGCGTATTTATTCCAGGAAGAAAACATAAAACAAGTTTGGAAATATCGAATTTTATATTTAATCCAAGTATAAAATTTATTCTAAGAATAAAAATATTTAACAGTACTTGGAAATACCGGCCCTAAATGATTAAATATAAAATTTTATTTATTTATCTTACTCCTTCCTTTTGATCTAATTAAATCATGTTATGTTCGTTCCGTTGTCATTTAGAAGTCTCGTTTGTTCTTCTTTCCCTTTCAAGCTACCTAAAAGATAGTCTAAGATATTGCAGGGCTTCTTCTTCTCTCCCATATAAACGGCACATAAGATCTTCTTTTTAACCAATGATTATTATACTTCTCTTCATTTCCGCATCTGAATTTTGTAATAATAACAATATTATTATTATCTTCTAAATGTAATACGTTATATTTACTGTGTTTTTATATCTCCTAATTTATGTAGAATGCATTATTTTATTGTGATATAACTGTATCTGATTTTCCCAATCTCTTATCTGCAATTTCTGCCATACATTTTCCGCTGTAGAAAACCATTTCTGTGCAAATCATTTTATTTTATTTTTTCCCCAATTTGTTAATCTACGTTTATCATCATCTCCTTATCTTATGCTTTCCTCATATGTGACTCTTCTCTTTCCGATTTTTGTCCTCCATTCCCGTATTTTCACTTCTTCTAATATAGGCGTGCATGTCTAATCCTAGAATCCATTTTGCATATCTCACTTTTCTTGTTTTTTCTTTTCCGTAAATAATGGGGTCCGAATATCATTTTTCGATTTATTTTTTTATGAAAGATTGAATAAAATAATGAATTTTAGCAATTTTAGCGTTTGTTACATTATCCAAATGTGTGCACAAAGCAAAAATTAAATTTATTTTACATTTGTCAGTCGCACTGTCATCCATCTACGTACGTGTTAGCAATGTGAAATTTGGGAGAATATAAAATGATGTTCTTCTCGCTTAATTAATAATACTATTATAATCATTTTGAAGTTTCACGTCATATAGTTATAACTAGGTATGGGATAACGTTAATGAATTGTTACGTTATTTCATAACATTATAAAAAAAATCGTTACGTAACGTTATAAATAATTCAATAAAAAACGAAATAACGTTACGTAACGTTATTTTTGTTTCGTTATTATAACGTTACAATAACCCTATTGCTCTCAAGTTTGTAATAAATATTCATTAAAAAGTAAAATTAAAAGCAATGTATTAAAAAACTTCCACACTTATCTTATTCTAGAAATGAAATAAAATCTTCAACATTTGAATTTGACCACTAGTGACATTCATTATAAAATACGAAATAAATTATCAGGAAATTATACTTTCAAACAGCAAAAATCTTGTAAAAATTGTAATCTTGGATAACGTTATAGTGAAACATTATTATAACGTTATCAGGTATCGATACGTTACGTTTTACATCCCTAGTTATAACACGAAAAGTTTTTATTAAAATCATGAAATAAAATAATATTATTAGACATGGTTTACCAGGTTATTTATTTATAATTTTCTCATATGGTTTTGCATTTTATTTCTTCAATAAAAATTCACTTCAAGCTTATCGTTGAATTCGTAATTTCACGTATATTCCAAATATATAAAAATATATAGGATGTCCTAATTGAAATATGGAAGTTAATGTAACTTCCGGTTAAACCGGAAGCTCTACCATCATGTCAAATACCAAGATTTGTGAGCCCCTAGTCCTAGTTTACAAATATGGATAGAGAATTAAAAAATAATCATAAATAAAAAAGTTATTTTGAGTGGCCCGTTTTTCAGTGTCATCTGTATATAGTATTGACTTCAACCACAACATAATCATCATTCTCACTTTCTGCAGAATCTGAAAATAATAACAATAAATATAGATTTGAATCCTTTAAAATAATGTTTACCCATATTTAATAATAAATATCCACAATAAATCTTAAACTTAGGTTAGGTTAGGTCCGGTTAGTTAGTCTCTATTATGCTTTGGCTACGGGCGCACTACACTAACGTGCAGAACAACGCGAAAATTTTAAAATTGACATGTCTTAAACCAACTAGTTTAAAGATTTTAACTCAGTACCCCTCGGTTTAAATTTAAACCTAAACATAACAGTGTTATGAATCCGATTATTTATTAAACTTGGTATAAAAAACAAGTTTAAAGTTATACCGGGTATCTATTGCAATGAATAAGACTGTGAGTAAATTACGATTACATGAATGAAAGTAATGAAAGTTGCATTGTTCGAGTTTTCTATTAAACTTTTCTTCAATAAACAAATCATACACACCTACACCATATGGTCCTTAATCCTGTATATAGTTTCGAAATTCTCAGTGTTCTTGAACTTTCGCTAAATTCTATACCTGGCCAAATGTTCCTAAATTCGACTGACATCATGGAAATCTAAAGATGAAAGTTGAAGTTATAATAAATTAATTCCGATTACATTTGAAGTTACAAAATACGTCGTAAAGACGGATCAATATTTGATGAAACATTTTTTGTAGAATTTTTACAACATATTACATTCCGGAGACTCTCACAGCGTTGAGTAACTTTCACACTTTCAGTTTTAGTAAAAACAAAATGATCATCGTGTACGAAACTCACACCTCAACATACGTTCTCAGGTTTTAAAATATAAAATAGAAAAAGTGTTATATTTTGGATATAGTAAATTAATATGTCATGCACATACAAATAGATGTCTGATCAAGGTTATCTTCGATTTTTATGTGTTAAGATTTTAACTCCGTCCATTCTGTCAAATATAGTAGTTTCGTTTACTTTAGTGTTATTTATACAGGGTGTAACAGAAATAAGTACATTAAATTTAACCAGTGATAGAACTCGTCGAGAGAAACAATGGGTGCTTTCCAATTAGACACAGAGAGACACTGTGTAAAACAGTGTACGACACAGAGCGTTCCATTAACGACACAAACGAACACAGCCCGACACAAGAAATTTTTGAGTTTCAGCGTGTTATGTTTGTTTTCTTAACCTAAAAATTGCTAGAACTGGTCTATAAATTTAAGGAACGTATCAGAAACTACCACAATACTTATTATAATTTTATTATATGGATTTCAGATTAGTTTAATGTCAAAAAAGAAAAATATTGATAGAGACGTAATCTGGTGCACTTTTGCCAAATTAAAGTTCGTTCCATTTGATGTGCAACACAGTGTCCGTGTGTGTTACCCAGTGTGACTTTGTGTCGCATAATTGGAAAGCAATTTTACCCCCCCACCCATACTTACGAGTCGTTTAGGTATTTTCAGAATACTTTGATCAAGGAGCAATAACAATGAAACAATTGTTTTTGACAAATGTAAGTTGTCCACTTTTTCAAATAAATTTTGACAAATAAATTGATTAATAATTATTATAAAAGTTATAATCAGTAAATATGCTTGCCTTTACGGATAGTGAGTATACAGATTTTGTGCTGGCCTATGGTAAAGCTCAGAGAAACGCTGCCAAAGCCCAGAAAAATTATTTCGACCGTTTTCCGAATCGCCAAACGTTCGCACCATTTTACATGTTCATAGAATAAGTTTTGATTCGCAGCCAGGTTTTAGTACTCGAAGAATAGCACTACAACAAAAAATGTCACATATGACAATTTGTATGATATTGAAAGACTATCACTTTTAATCATCTTTATGCGTTTTCTTGTTCCGTCAATTGTAGAGTAGTTCTTGGTCTCGACTGCATCCTATAAATGTCGTACAATTTTTAGATTGTTTAACATGTTGTAACATAAAATTTTGACATATGATTTTTTTTTCCTTTATTACCTTAGTTGAAGTATTCTATTTCTATTCTATCTCTTATCTTTCCCGATTTGTGTATAGTTTCACCATCTGGTGTATCGGTCAATCTATTCATCAGTTTCTAACCTTTATTTTGTGTTGAAAAATTCATCAACCTTTCATTGTATTCTGTCGCAGTCGTAGTCACAACGGCAGTAATTGCTCCTAGACGCATGCGGCCATTTTTAATTCAACCATGGGCGGGTAATGAAATATGCAAAACAAAACTTTGAAGAATTTTAACTCAATATCTAGAAGGTTTACAAGAAAAAGTGTGCACTTACTACGATCGTCAGTTCTTTCCAGTGCAATCTGTCAAATTCATATATTTTGAGTTATAAAAAAGTATCTGTATAAGTACAATGTAAAAAAATTAAGTCTTCACAGCCCGAATCTTTTGTAGTGATATCCATTGCTACGTAACCTCTCACCTTTGAAAATGACAGCTAACAAACGACAAACTTGCACTGGACTTTTGTAACATGTTTCATGTGTTGTAACAACTAGTGCCGGGTATGAAGTCATTATTCAAATTAAATATATTAATGAAAAACGGTATTAGTCTTTTATGGGGGTACATAATATAATATTATTATTTTATTATTATTATAATATAAGTTATAGTGAAGCATTCAAATTAAAAAATATGTCAACTGGTAAGTTTATTAGCAAATATGAAACCAAATTCTGTGAAAAATAAGAATTGACATAGTATCAGTGTCATTAACATTGTCATAAAATAACGGTACGCACGGCCGAGCACACGGCAATGAATGAAGTTAATATTCGCGATTCAAATTAAGCAAACTCTATCTGATGGCTAAATTTTGAACTAAAAATATGCCCAGAATATATTATTTCCTTCCTTGCATAGACATTTTCTGGAGTTTGCAAGCCATTTATAGTTATTTAACTATCAAGTGTGTTAATGAGGGCGATTAATGATTGAGACATTTTAACGCGTGAGCGTAGCGAACGCGTTAATTGTTGAGATCATTAATTGCCAATTAACACACGTGTTAGTTACAATATTTTTTCGTTGACCGTATCTTACTTAAATGGAAAATCTAATTTTACTCCATGAAAAAATTTTTTAGGTTAGTAATGGTTGACCGAACGTCAAATTTTACGTCAGAAAATCAATAAGTTTTGTCATCAATTGTTTTCAGTGGGTGCGTTCAGTTAATTTAATCCTAGATGACACAAGCGGTTTTTTTATGTTATTTGAGGAATTTTATTCTTTCAAATTCATTTTAAAGGTATGCTACGTGAATATATACCTAGCTAGTAAGTGTCAAAAGCATGATTTTTAATTCTGTCTACCTTTTTGCTACAACTTAGCGTTAGCAATATATGTTGTGTTCCATGTGGTGAACGCACCCAATAAATCGTTTATTAATAAAAAATCATGTATTAATAGGGGTCATTAATGAATGATTTTCTATACATTAAGATAGTCTACTAATAAACGGTCGACGGAAAAATAATTTAAAATATCCTTTAACACATGTTCCGTCTTTTTATATTTCCTGATAATTTATTTCGTGTTTTAATAGATGTCCCTAATGGTCAAATTCAAATGTTGCACACTTTATTTAATTTCTACAATAAGATAAATGTGTGTTTTAACATTGTTTTTAATTTCAAATTTAAATGAATTTTTATTACAAACTTGAGAAAAATACCGTTATTGTAACGTTATAATAACGAAACAAATATAACGTTATTTTGTTTTTTATAACATTATGAAATAGCGTAACAATCATGAAAATAATTAATGGTGCTCTCGAGTGATTTTTTGACTCGATTCATCAAAAAATTTCATTTTGTACACTAAACATACATTTCTGCGCACATGATACATAGAAAATGAAAAAAACAACTATTTAAAAATTATTTAATTTCTTTAACTCGTTATAATATAGCAGAGATATTCGTATATCTATGGAGAAGAATAAAGTAGATCTCGTTTGTTACAATACAATCATGTTACATCGGATGTAATGAGCACACTTAAAACAAATTTTGAATATGTATATGACAATTTTGCACATTTATATCTCGTTTAAAAAGATTATTTATTTATTAGCAGCCACTCTACAGGATACAAAAATGTATCCCAATTACTGAGGGCTGGAAAACAGTATACAAAATACATAACATACAATTTCAACGTATCACAAGAGGAAAAAAAACCTATCATGAATTTAATGAACAACAGAAACATTCACGTAAACAATTTTTAAGCTGTGTCAGACATCAATGAAATATATCAATAATTGTGTTAGAAATATAATTATTAAAAATATGACATAATCTCCTCACAGGAGCTTTAAGTTCATAATTAGTAGTCGTTAAGGGTAATTTAAATGTGTATTTTAAACTTCCGGATCTTATTTGATTACGTGGTACAGCAAAATGAATATTACTCAGACTTGCAATATCGTTAATGTGGCCATGGATAAGTTTATAAAGATATACGCAGGATAGAATATTGCGTCGACTCTCAAGAGTAAGCATATTGAAATCCTGTAAAAATCTGGTATAACTGTAAGTGAGGCAATTGAAAGAATAGCAAAATTTACGTGCACAGAATCTAACAAACTTTCTCTGTATTCGTTCAATTTCATCATTTTGTTTACTATATATTGGATTCCAGACCGCAAGACAATACTCAAACTTGGAGCGCACAAAGTGTTTCGGACGAGACGAGATATTCTCGAATCTCGTCTCGTCTCGTCTCGAAATTTCTCGTCTCGGCGAGACGAGAAAGCTTTTTGAACTCACGAGACGAGACGAGACTTATATGTCGAGATTCTCGACAATTATTCCGAGATTTCTCGACTTTTTTTATTTTTATAAACACATTTTTTAAAAAAAATGGTTGGGACATTTTGTAATTTTTTATATTTTTGTAATTATAAATCTAAACAGAATCGTTAAAATTTCTTAAAATACAACTACCTCCTACTTTCCTGACGACACAGTATTCTTGTTCACTTGCCGACTCAGTGTTACACCCAGTAATGAGTAAAAATCGGATGATGTATTTATTTTAATAATTTATTATTTATAGGGATTCTTTTTAATAATTTATTATTTATAGGGATTTTTTTTAATAAATAATGTTTAAATAAGCAAAAGATACACTTACAAAATTGATATTATATGAAACAAAGATGCATGAATATCAATATTAGAAAGAGATAAAACATAAAAAATGGGCTAAATATAATTTTGCCATATACAATTTATATAGTTTGTTTATTGAACACTTTTGATTTGCAAACCAAGCTTATTTATTTGTTTTATACGCTCTTCTTTAATTTTCCTTATTTTGAATTTTCGCGCCAATGAAACTTCCCAGCTCAACCGTATCTGTTTATACTTTAGGTATAAAATTGATAGTGAATAATATAGTTGTTTGACTCAAACTTTTTAATCACTCTGTATATTATTTGTGTTTCGGTTATATATCAACTTAAATCGCATATTGGATTTATTAAAAAATAATCGAGAAATCTCGTCGAGATTCTCGGCCGAGACGAGATTTCATTGTTCGAGACGAGAAAAATCGAGACGAGACTTAATTTCTTGCCTTCGAGACGAGACAACGTAGTTTCTCGTCTCGATCGTCTCGTCAGAAACACTACGCACAAATGAGTAGTATAAGGATCTGACAGTCGTTAAATTAGTGAAATATAATGAATTTCTGATAATGAAACCATTGTAGCATATTTCTAATTATATTTATTTATGACTCTTATTTTGTACAGCTTGTTTTTATATATAATCCGAGTTTTTCTAAACGTCTGTACAGTTTGTATTTTATAGCATAACAACGTATATTCAAAAATACATAAAGTTTATTTATTTCTTCAGACGTAAACACATCTGTTCGCATTAGAAAACATCTAATTTAAATATTTTGTATAGGTCCGAAATAACTAAAATAGAATTTAAAATCTTTAATTTTGTTTGGGATAAAAGAACAATTTACTTTTTCAAATAAGAGAGTAATAATTATTTATTTAACAAGGCAAAAAAGTAGCAAGTAGCAGATTCACTGACGCACATTTTTATTGCACTATGACGTCATTTCTCAATTCTCACATTGGTGAACTAGAGATGGGTGCTACAATGTTGTCAAGTAAAATGATTGGAAGAACAAGCATTTATTTTCGATAAAAAAAATATTTTAACAACACAAACGCTTTGTGTATGTATATGTCATTTTTCTCTATCTCTCTCTTCTGATGTAAAAGGTAGGTTAAGCCGGCTTTCGCGGCGCATGTCAGGGCGAGCCTCGCGCCGCTCGTGGAGTTCACACGGCACGAGGCTCGCTGAACTCAGGTAAAAGCTCGTGGCTTGAGGTTGGTATGTGGCTCGTTTGTATTGGTCGGACGAGTAAAGCCAACACATTCACGACGGTATCTACGCAATTAAAAAATTTCGTCCCCGAACCTTGAATATATTGGAACGTCGGAAAGGTGGCATAAATATAGCCTAAACCAGCGGCGCGTTTCCTTTGACTCGCGTCAAATTTATAAACAACTGACGGGAAGCTCGAGCCGAGCCAACGAGCCACTCCATTCACGTGGCGCGAGGCTCGCTAAACTCAGCTGCGTTCAGAGATATCCAATTATAAATTACAATTAATACTTAAAATTAATACGGGTACTTTGACTTATGGGAAACAACGCTGGCGTACACAGCGACAAAATTAAGTAAGTGTTACGTGGAAAGTTTACGAACTACAAACTTTTCACTTACAATACAATTAGTGGGGTGGGACATATACGAGCCCAACCCCAAATGTATTCATACCCTCTGAAATAAATATATTAACAGCAATGGGTAATATGCCGTGATGAAATATTTTTTTTTTTATAAAAAATAAATTTTTAGGTTACAATAGTTAACACGATTTTTTTTTGGCATTATTTATTTTATATATTAATAAAGTGTACTGGATTTAAATACAATGTTATTAACTAAATTTCTCATTTAAACAATAATCTACCGGCAAATATATGACAAAAGACAAGTCCCAAATTTTTTCGTTCCAACAGTAAATAATACAATATTTATGTTAGTATTATCTATAAAACTGAGGGTAAAGGTAACTGACAATATACTCAATTTATTGCCATCTTAAATTTTATTACTTTAATAAAAATTATTTGCGAATTATTAAAGACGAAAACATTTGTCACATGCAGACAATGGTTTATTTGCAAATAAATTATTATTAAACCTAAGAAATTTTTATTATAAGCAATGTATTCAAGTTCTATACACTCTATTAATACACCATATCAAAATTTGTTGAATTGGAGTAATAATCATAGCATCCAGAAGTTTATTTATTCATATTTTTAATATAATTGTAGGTAATAAATATATATCACTTTGCAAATAATTTTACTAAAAAAATAAAATTTAATATAGTAATTAATTGAATATTGTCAGTTTCCTTTACCTTCAGTTTTATAAATAATACTAACATATATTGTATTATTTACTGTTGGAACTAAAAAAATTAACAAGTGTCTGTTGTCATATATTTGCCCGTAGATTGTTATAATGATAAATTTAGGTAATAACATTATATTTAAATCCAGTATACTTTATTAATACATAAAATAAAAAAATGCTCAAATATAGTCTTGACTATTGTAATCTAAAAAAATATTTCTTCTTGCTGTAAATATATTTTTTTCAGAGGGTACGAATACATTTGGGGTTGGGTTCGTATATCATTTTATCTCTTTCTGACAGAAAACACATCTAACCTGTTTTAAATACTGGTGTATAATGCAAAATATTGTAATATATATAATTTTAGAAAAACAAAGAACCACATGTACATACTTGTCACTTGTTATAGTACGTCTAATCATTTCTAACCCTATTTTTATCACAACAGAAAGTATGTATTATGATTCGAAATATTTTCATCCGTCAAATATAGTGCTTAAACAACAAATAATACTACTCTATTTACAACTGTTTAATCAAAATCATATAATTTTTCTTATTTATTTAGATTGCCTCATCGATTTTTCAATAGATGTCACTTTCACTAAGTGCTAATTCTAAACGTTATATCAGATTTAAAACCGGTACTTTTTTTTATTAAGACGCTCCCACCGATTACTATTTATTATTACTGAATTGTAATTTATAATTCAGTAGTTCTTAACGCAGCTTTGGGCAGCGAATCTGCCTTTTGCAGCGTTGAACATATATTTGTCGTCGATAAACAATGAAACAATAAAATGAAATATACGAAAAGTTGCTAGATTATTTAAAAATGTATTAAATTAATAATATATTTCTATTTTGCATCTGTAACAAAGCTATAACAGCACCCAAAGGAGTTCGTTAATAGCTCGTTTGAGTGTTTTAACAGCCTAGTACAATTTATTTTTATAAAGTTGGTAGCATAGCTGAAATGTCAAAAAATATCAAATTTCAAACCTCACTGAATAAACGGTACTAACGATTGTTAAGATTTTTATTTTTGTTTATATATATTTAGGGCATAAATAGTTCAAAACACTATTAATTGTTGATATTTAAAATATGTAATTTATTTGTGAACTCTGTCGGTAAATTAGTTCGAGCTTTTTGAGACAAAAGCAAAATGGCGGCGGAGGAGAAATGTCAACAAGAATTGTGTTTATTTATAAGAAAATAGTGTTTTAAATATAAGATGTGTATAATTATTATATAGTTTTACACTTTCCACATCCTTTTCAGTTAATTTTATACAATAAAATGTAAGTAACTTGTAAAAAAATTATATTTGATTATGACTATGAAACCTGACTTTTTTCATTGTTTGTTTTTGGAATTATAAAATGTATTTTCCGTAATTTCACGTATTTCAGGTGGAGTACACAAAAAATCGTA
Organism: Harpalus rufipes; assembly: GCA_951394225.1. Lineage (NCBI taxonomy): Eukaryota > Metazoa > Arthropoda > Insecta > Coleoptera > Carabidae > Harpalus > Harpalus rufipes. The sequence goes on from OX596274.1 coordinate 14,806,705, forward strand.
TCTATTCATTTTTAATTTGATATGAATTTGATTGTAAACAACACGAGACAATTTTATATTCAAACATTGAATTTTCAAATGTCACATTATTACCAACTAACACAAAATTCCCTAAATTTTGAATATACGATTTTTTATTTAAAAAGATCATAAAAAGCGCAAAATAGAAAAAATAGTATACAGAACTCATGTCATAATTGTCGATTATTTTGTTCGAAGGTTTGGGCAACTCCGCTACGCGTCGTCACCCAAACTTCCTTCTCACAAAATAAAATGACAATTATGACATTCGTTCTTTAATATACTATATTATAACCCAAATATTACTACAAAAATATAGTATATATTTTCGTAAGAAAGATTACGGTAACTTCCAGACTTTTATAAAAATTAATATTTACGATAATAATAAAAAAATTAATCCACATCTGATATTTTTATCTTTATAATCGTAATAGATAAGATAAAATGTAGGTACATATATTCCATACTCACATGTTCTAATAAATATTTCGTCATTTGATATAACGGCAAAAAATCTTTTGTTATTTCCCTATCATTTATTCAATGTGACCGATAACATCTATAATTAATGAAATAATTAATTAATTTAATAATTTACAATCTAATTAAAACGCCCACTCAATTTCTAACAAAAGATACACAGAATATTCTATTTATATTTCACAGAGTGCAGAGTGAAACGTGTTGAAAACGTAATTAAATATAGATTTAAATGTTGAGTAATAAGATAAATAATTTCACCGTCTATAAGAGAAGTTATTTATTTTGTAGATTGAATTTTATAGAATGTTATCAGTACAAATCTATAATCACAAAAATGTCCATTTAGTGTCGCATGGCAGAATGAGTCTTGGTATTGATTGTTATTCTAAAGGACCGAATTTGTATCCCACCGGTGGCACTAGAAAAATATTTTCAGTTTTCAAATCGTACAGATGTAAACCCTGTGGCTCTATCTTAACCAAATTTTAAAACGAATAAAGTGACCCCCTTTCAAACGATTCAGATATGTATATCGTCATTATCAAAATCTGCGAATAAACCTTTATTTGAACACAATTTGTGACAAGAGATGTGGACAATATCTTGTTTTTTTTTTTACCTTCCGTCACCTCTAGGTAAAGAAAGTATTGTCTTTGGTTAAAAAAATTGGTGGTGAGTTTTCAATGAATAAGCATGTTTTAAGGTCTTTACAATACGATTTTACTATTTTTACGATGATGTCTGTATGTGTGTGTGCGTATGTGTATGTGTGTGTGACCGCGGTTTCAGCCGTAATGCCTCCAATACTAGAATTCCAAAAACTACAATAATTCTTACGTATTCCTCTTCCTTCCATCCATATGCAGACTTGATTAGATTTTGGTTATAAGTGGTCAACCGGAAGTACCCTCATTTGAAGATTTTAACAGTTTTTCTTAAAAAAACACTGATTTATTTACACATTTAATGTTATTATAAATATTAAAGAATATTCTATTATCTATACGAATTGATTGCATTTTATATTTCATATTCAATGAATATAGAGTTAAAAAATTATAAACAAATTCAATTTTATAAATCAGCCAGCTATGCTAACCATTGGAAACAACTACTATATTAAGAAAATTCTAACTGACAGTTGTCAGTGTGCATTAAAACAAAATTAATGTGGCAGAGATGAGGATGTTGAGATAGATGTTGGAGAAGACACGGAAAGATTCGGTAAGGAATGAAAGGATAAGGGAAATAATTCGAGTATTAAAAATTTCTGTAAAGATACAAGAGAGACGATTACATTGGTTTAACCATGTCATGAGAAGAAACAAAGAATATATTAGAAGAATAAATAGCTTACTAACAGAAGGTGGAAGACCAAAGAGGAAGACCAAAAATAAGATGGAAGGACTGTATTACGGAAAACTTCAGAGAAAAACAACCGAATGAGGACGGGTCGTAAAACAGAAATGAATGGAAGAATAAAATAAAAAATAGCGACCCCTAACGAATGGGAAAAGCTAAAGAAGAAGATGTCAGTGTCAAGTGCCTTTTGCATGAAATAATATTACTGGAAATTTAGAATCTTTTGCAAGAAAATTTATGTAAGGTATTGTGCTGGCCACATAAGATTTTTTTAATATTATTCTATTTTAATACTTTAAATGTTAATATTTATTTTTTATCAATAACCTTCCACTCTTAATTTTCGATTTGTTGTCGCTTCCTAAATCAAATCCCAAAAGCACCTGTGTTACTTTCAAAACAGCTTTTACAAAAAAAAAATCATTATTTTATGTCCCAGTTATAATTATTAAAATATTTATATCTACTTTATATAAGTACCTACTTTAGAATTCATGTTTTATATTTATCCTGAAAAAATAAATGACTAATTACTGAGTATTAAAATACATATTTATTTATTTTCATTACACATCTCTTTTACTAATGACGGATTATGTTTTCAAATTATTTCTATGTTTAAGCAGTAACCTTGTTACATAAGAAATGAAAAATGAGATTGAATAAAATTAAAATTTTATACTTGAATTTATGTGTATACTTTATGATTTATGACAAAATCCATAACCTAGATTTTACGAAATACGTAAATCAAATATTTTATATTTTTCAATGTAGGATGTCGAGTGCATCCAACCACACTAGCCACAGTGTGATACTTTTTTTGCGATCCCCCATCCAATTTATTCCTGCTGGAACATGCCAATAAAAAGACTGTAACTGGAGCCACATAGTACACAGCGGTTCGAACGGCAACCTAGATTTTATATATTTATATTCTAGTGTTATAAGTTTTATTCATAAGTGTATATATTAACCTTTAGTGAAATTCGTCCTTGAAATGTCGACAAGGAGAATGCTAATATTTTTAACAACTAGAAAATAAAATGTTAATACCTACACAAATTTATACGCATTATCGTGAATTCTATTAAATTAACACCATTTTACATTTACACAAATGTTCTCCTATTCACCTAAATGGCTTTGCCATCGGCCCACATCAGTGCATCACCTTTATTCCTATGCACTGACTGATCAACCGTCAAATGCTGAAGGACCAACTTCACAGAAATCTTTGTTATTCCGCTCATTGGTCAGAATTTTTAGAAGAATATGCCTATGCACACTCTGCCATTACTGGAACCTTGATTCGTAGATTTGCCAATGACCAATTGACCATATCGGCAATCAAATTTTAATGAAATTGACAGAGATATTCATTCGTTGGCCTAAGTAAATTGTTTATTGTTTTAATAAATTAGCCGGTTACTAGCAGTTATACGAGTATTATGAACAGCCGGTTCTTCGCGGTTCTCGGTTCACCATTTAACCTGCTGGTCCTATTTCCTATTAGCCAATTTTCGCTGTTAAATCGGCAAATCGCGAACATTCATAGTCAAACAAAAGTCCTAATTTCGATAAATTATATAGTAAATATATTTGTAACAATAAATATTTTCAGCAATGATGTCATCAGCGATATCACGAGGTAATTTAAGTTTAATAAATCTTATAATATAAAGCTATCGCATACTGTTCGGAACAGACCGCCTGACCGCCACCTCGGCAGAAATAAGTTTGCATATTAGGATATTTCAATAAGAATGCGAACCTGGTGAAGAAATTTGGAACTAGTACAAAGAAGCAATTTTATTTTGTTAATTTTTTTTGGTAGGTCTATTCCTACATCGGGTGGCGCTCGAAATCCGTTACATAGGCATTTAACATTATATTATATTATTATATATTATATTAAATAAATATAAAGAAGAAAAAAATATAGAAGCGCACTAGATTTGTACTTTCTTTTACAGATAATAATAATTATTACTAAATTTGCTATATTATTTTTTAATTATCTTTATTTATTTCAAACAATTAATTATTAAAATCAAGCAATAGGTATCCACAAACATGTGTACAAAGTTTTATAACAATCCGTTTTAATGGGAGCAAATATTCAAAATATTCTAATTTCCTATGTTAAATGCCCATGTAACGGATTTCGAGCGCCACCCGACATGAAAACAAATGACAATTAGTGCTGTGAGGATCCGACAAAACTTGGATCCGAGAACCCGGATTTCAAAATATCCGGATCCTCTGATATCTGATGTTCGGATATTGAAGTGGATATCCGGATTCAATGTTTTGTTTACGGATCCGGATCCAAATTTTAATTCTGGATCCGATTCTTCATTTTGAATGTGAAGGCTAACATCTGGAATTAAGTTCAAATCCAAACTTCAAACCGTTAAAATGGGCTTATTTATTTTTACAGCGGTTTGTAAACACTAATATACAAACAGTAATACATTTTATAATATCCCTCTAAAATAGCCAGCTAATTTGTGCAAATGTGAATAAAAAAGGAATACTTTTACAGAGTCCTATTTAATAAATTGTGAATAAAAAACCAAATTTGTATTATTTTTATTACAAATATAAAGTAACATATTAATATGAAATGAATTTAATTAATTTATTATGTGTTTTTTTAATCGTAGAAATAGGCTATTTGGATCGAGGAGAATTTAAATAAACGAAGAAAGAAATTGTGAAAAAATCATGGACCTCGCTGGGATTTGAACCCAGGGCCTTCCTATATCTAGTAGGACGCTTTAACCAACTGAGCCACGAGTTCCCATCGAAGTCAATGAACATTTCACAAGTCTTTTTTAATTTATTATGTACTAAATAAAACCCGATACTAATATTTGAATGTAAGGTTCAATACTGAGAATATTCAAATCCGAAAACCGATCCGGATTCTGAAATTTCATATCTAAAATCTGATACTCATACTCATATTAGAATCTAAGATCCGATACTCAAATCTGTTTTCAATATTCGATATTCAGATCCGGATTCAAGATCCGATACTCAGATTCGGATCCAAATTCCAATACTCAGATTCAAAATCCTGTGCTCAGATCCGGATCCAAAATCCGATACTCAGATCCGGATCCAAAATCCGATACTCAGATCCGGATCCAAAATCCGACACAGAGATTTAGATCCGAGATCTGGATAGTTCAACATTTAATTATCCGGATATCCGGATATTTTTGAATCCGAAACCGAAACTATCTGGATCCGGATCACACTACTAATGCCAATCTACGTATCATTCTTGTTCATATTCTGACAATCCTCTAAATTATAGGAATTATGTCGTTTCATTTTTAGTAGTTTCAAAACTTACAGAAATATATTTATATAAAAAGTATAGTTTTTGTCGGATTGATAACAACAAAGTTTCTATATACTTCAAAAAAAAATCAATCACTATATCTACATATACGAGTAATAACATATCATTTATTCTTGTTAAGTTGCAAGTTTGTATACGTACACATACTCATGTTATTTTTTCTTTTTACTCTGCATTTCTGGTTGAAATACATGTCGCAATACAGTTATTTAATTCTTTTGATAACCATCTTTTGTTGGTACGCTACTTGAGAAGTTGCGTTATATAATTGTACGTGCCTAGCTACTGTTTCATCTTTTCCAATGCGTTACCGTAACAGTTTACCTCCCACATTACGTTATTGTAAATGAACCGTGGTTAAAGTACAGCAATTTATTATATCAATAGCAAACTATAATTTTGTACAGAAAGCTTGCGTTACACGAATCAATATATAACTAGTATTAAAGGAAGAAATGAAGCAAAATAAACTTCATTATCATTGTCAGTGTGTTATATCACGTAGAGTTAAGAAAATTCCTTTCTCTTCTTTCTTTTCTGGTGAGGAAATTTCCAGCAAATCAAACACTCATTCATTCTCGTGCGTGATCACTATCAGAATTCAATATCAGCCGCATTCCGTTCAACTTCAGTCACATTACATTCGCACGTTTCGCATTCTTTCAAAAACAATACCCATACATAACACAGGCTGTAGGCGAGAATGTACATCGAACACGTTCGCAACAATCACACATTCACGGGAACTGTCGAAATAAACTCTGCTTCAACAGGTATGCGGGAATTTCTGCCAATAGATAATAGATGCAAGCTGCAACTCAATGATGGATTTGCATTTCTAACTGTAATCGAAAAAACAGGAATTCGTGAATACGAATAGAATAATAATAATAAACTTTTTTTTTTAAATATTTTCTGTAATTATAATTAGAATATTTTTTTTAATTAAACTAATATATAAAACAACATCAAAGTTCTTTTACTAAAACCCAGTTTCCATTACTTAACAACAAACTTAATTTAAAAAAAAATCTATATCGTTTCGTCTCAAAAGTGACGCCTGAGCTTTTAGATTTTGATTCAGGAGTCTAAAAAAAGTCGAAAATTAAAACTTTTGTAATTGTTCATCGTTATAAAGTTATTCATAAAAAATCTGATGTGGGCAGTACATTACCTTCCGTCAATCCTGTATTATATACAAATTTCATACATAAATTTTCTTGCAAAAGATCCTATATTTCCAGTAAAATTATTTCATAAACAAACTATGTATGCAAATTGCACTTGACACTGATATCTTCTTTTTTAGCATTTCACATTCGTTAGGGGTCGCTATTTTTTTTTCTTCCTCTACTCATTTCTGTTTTGTGTGTCGCCCTCATTTAGTTCCTTTTCTCTCAAACCTTCCGCAATACAGTCCTGCCATCTTATCTTTGTTATTCCTCTGTTTCTTCTACCTTCTACTCTTAAGCTAATCATTCATCTTCCAATATATTCTTCATCTCTCCTCCTCCTCATGACATATTCAAACCAATTAATCGTCTCTCTTGTATCTTTCTACAAACTTCTATCACTCGAGCCATTTCCCTTATCCTTTAATTCCTTACTCTATCTTTCCGTATCTTCCACAACATCTATCTCAACATCCTCATCTCTGCCACATTCATTTTATTTTCATTGCTACAGACAACTGTCAATTTAAATTATTTGAATATATTAGCAGTTTCCATGGTTAGCGTAGCTGGCTGATTTATGAAATTTAATATCTTTAATTCTATATCTACTGAATATAAAATGCAATCACATCGTATATATTCTTTAAAATTAAATTAAATGTCAATAAATGATATTTAACTGCTTTTTTAAAGAAAAACTGATAAAAGTTGCAAATGAGTCATATTATATACATAAAAATTGAGAATATTACTTCTATATGCCTAATAAGTTTGAAAGATATATTTTGTTTATGAACTAAGAATCTCTGACAGCTATTTTATTGCACAGAATTGTATTGTAACATGCGCCCCTGACTTACGAGCGCCGCCACTGGTAGAACATTCTCAAGCGATGACGTAATCCCCGGCGGGGGAAAAACCCATGTGTCTAGACGTGTTAATTACACCGATGGTCTGATAGAAACAACGAGCAATGAACAGTGGGTGATATAAATAAACAGTCTACGAGTTGTGAACATAAATAAATGTAGTTATATAAATAAATATAGTGATATAAATACTGTTTAAATAAATAATCTTAGTGTTTAAGTATTTAATAATATTCGTAGTTTTAAATTAGCGTTTATAATTATTTAATCATGGTGTTAGTTATTTTTTTTTTTTTAATATTTATCCTAATTTTTTATCGTTTAATATAAACATATTATTTTAATTAATAATATTTCTCTGATTTTTACACTTCATCCATATAAATAAACGTTACAGTATGTACAAAAGTATTTAGTGACCTATGTACTTTTTTCCTAAAAACAAATAAATCATTCAAGTGGCCTACTTATGCACTATTTCATCAAACCAGATTTTATTTTTATCTTATTTAATTTTATTGTTTTATTTCATGAATTAAATTGTCAGCATATAACTTTATTATGTGAAACTGTCATCATCTGTTTAGTCATTTAAATGCTAATAAAGGATATAAAAAATATAATTGTAAACATATACAGTAACTGAATCAACAGATGATTCATCTTAAGTGAGATACATACACATATATCAATATTCCAAATCCATAGTGAAGACATTTCGATTCAATCTGTGGTTTATTTAAAATACAGAAAGGCATTGCTTCATCGATGAATCACGGTTGCGTAATCACGACATTTAAAATTTAGTTTATTTTCCTTGAATTTTAAAGACCAAATCTGTAAATAAAATATCTCCCAAAAATAAGTAAGTAAATAAAGTTATTTTCGGCGCAGTAATATTCTAAAATTATAAAATTAATAATCGCCTGTCAATAAAATTGCTTTCATACTTAAACTATTTTTGATTTGTGATTCATTGAAAATATTTCTGTCGTAAATAGATAATTTCTGCTTATTGTTAAAAATTCTACCAATTGATTTTTGAATGGGTGTTTTGTTGTTTTGTTACATAAACTATTCACAATTGGATTAACATCATTGCTAAATCTGTAACAGTTTATTGTTTATTGACTAGAATTGAAATTGAATTCAGATTCTCTTGTTTACCTTTGGTCAAATGTCATAGGTGAAACATTAGATATACATTCCGTTATGCTCAGTCATATGTTCATATATACATTAATAATAGACCGTAACCCAGAAAAAAAATAGTTGTAAATATTTTATGTGTGATGTATCGATGATGCATTTATAATTCGTTTAGTAAATACATTTTTTAAATTTTATGAACATTATTTAATAATAGGACACTTTTCGTTAAAACTATTGATTATGAGAAAGTTATTTGTATTCTTATAGAAATACAAAGTAAATTTATTAACCATTTAGTAATAGTACTGTCAATTATAAGTGAGCAACTTAGCCGACTCACGGCCCAAGGGTCCCGGGCTCGAATCCCTAGTAAGGTATAAGTTGTTTGTGTGTAACCCTTTCATCATCTCATCTTCTTTAAACAACGTTGAAGTTGTACAAAAATTGACTCACCTTCATAATATATCAATTGTAATACGTGAAAATTTTAAATACAATAACAAATTATTATTATTAACCATTTAGTAATTGGGTCCTCCACAATTTTTTTCTTTATGAAACTTCATGTAACTTTAACGTGAACTCTACAAAGTCTTAATTGTTGTTCGTAATATATTTTTTAATTTTTAATAGCGTAAATGTTAGCTTATTTTCTTCTTTTTAAACAGTGGAGTTCGCTAATCATTATGTCTTATAAAATGATCAATTTCAACACACTATTTAAATAAATAAATAACTTTCGTGGTCAATAATTTTTGGATATATGCATGTATAATAAAAATTTAATAAAATAATAAAAAAACTACATAGTCCAAATGTTGAATCTTTCAACTTCGTACAAACGTATGCAATTTTTGTCTGGAATAGCACCATAAATTTAAAAAAATTTATTATTTTCCTATTTCGCATTTACAAAGTGAATTTTGTACAACTGTTTTGATCAAAAACAGTGATACAATGAAAAATTTTGTACACAGATTTTTGGGGACTTTTTAAATCGTTAAGTTGGTAACTAAGTTTAAGTGTCAACTAAATATCTTTCATTTTAGTTGTTAATTAATGAATTTTGATTTTTTATAGTAAAATATTGATATCAAACAATAAAGCGCTCCTTTGAATGAAAATTCAAAGAATTTATATGCAGATTCATAACATAATCAATATAAGATATAACTCTAACCAAACTTGTAAGTAACTGTCAAAATGTCAAAGTACATTATTTTTCAAATGTTTATTGAAACTGTCAGCGTTACCAACCTTGATATTTTAATATTTCTTTCAATAATAATTTTAAAATAAGAGTAAATTAATGGGAAATAGGAAAAATAGTATGAAAAACACGTATTACAATGTCCATTTGTAATACTCGTATTTTGCGTAAGTCGCCTACAGCTCGATTACGCAAACTGTACTCGTATTACAATAAGGATCATTGTAATACTTGTCTTTCAATATACTATTACTTCATTATTCAGAGAGAGGTTTTATTTACCAAAGTTTTGTTTATACATTCAAACAAAATGACATTTGTTTTTCCCACAAAATAACAGATTTATTCATATATCTTTATGTGCAAACATCGAAATTATTATATGAAAATACACATTTTATTCCGATAATTTTATAGTCAACATACCATTATTATCCAGTGAGTGAAAAGTGATGTCAAAAACAAACCGCGTAATCTCACACAATAAGAACATATTTTTTTCTCTTATGCATATAAATTATGCATTTATTTCGGAGTTACGTATTTTGAATCGTACGCACTTTGTTTTGGATGAGTCACTCTCAGTGTTAACATGTATGCCCTACATACATATTTTATTTTTAATAAAGACTACAATGTTTTCAGATTTCAGTAGATATAATTTTTGACTGACGTAGCTGTGTCGATCAACATCATATTTATACCTATTTTACATATGAAAAGTGATGATTGTATAGCAGATACATTTTGGAAAAGTTAATGTTCAAGATGAGCTATGTACATTGTACATATACCATATTAATAAAAATTTAATAAAGTGTAATGAAATACCTCAGATTGAAAATACAAATTTACTAACTTTATTAAGATGTTGAACTAGCTGATAAGTTATTTGTCAAATAAATGTATTTATAAGGTATATGATAATTATTAACAGATGAAACTAAATGAAATTTATTTATTAGCTAAATAAATTTATTAGGAACTTTATTAGCAGATGGAAATCATGGCCATATAAAACATTTATATCATACTTGTTTCTAAAACAACGTTTTTTGAACGATTTATAAAACAAAAAGTGAAACTTTACAGTTCTAGGACTGTAAAATTATACCTCACTGAATCCTTTATTTATGCGGCATTAAATTGTTCTCTACTTCAGCAGTATCATCCAAAATATTATCTAAAGGAATGTAATTTTCAACAATTATAGCGAATAAGAATGTTAACGAAACCAGAAAAAATCAATTTTAATCTGTGAATCTGTCAAAATTTTGCTAGGATTTTCGAACAATTGCTACTTAGCCTACTTATGCAAAACTCATACTGCCACAAATTGCTGCATTTTTCTTTTAATAATTTAATAACTAAAAACTAGTATGACATAAAATTATGTATGTACCACAGACGAAAAGTGTCTTTAAGGTACTCATAAGACATCACGTCCTCGGTTACCCGCCTCGGCCGCAAACAACTTGCTCACACCTTAAAGATTCACTTTTCGTTCTAGATACATAAAATACGATAACAGATTATCTGAAAAAAAAAAATATTTTGTAGCCCGTTTAAACGGCTAATTATTACCGCGTGCGTCATAGGCCGTAGATCTTCTAAAGCACAATAGATGGTGCGGTCGTAGCGTGTTCTGTCAAAATACTTTTAGGTATTTAAAGTATTCAATAGTATTTCAAGTAACTTAAATACTAAATACTTCACGCATGAGCAAGAACATATTGCTGTGTTTTGTACACTATTGTCAACACGTGTTGAGCAAGTATAAGGAGCTACTAAAGTTTTCACTATCTACAGTTTTAATCGTTATTATGTTAAGACGTAAATAAAGATAAATCAAGACGTAATGCATTATATGATATTGAACAAGTTATTTATTAAAGACTATTTCTACTTGGTATGCTCAACAATATTATGGAACTATATAAGCAAAAGATATTTCTATTCTAATGCGTAGTAGCTACACACATTCATCGCAGTACGTGAAGTCTGACTTTTAATAGCGATGCGTAAAATGTAATGCATTTCTTATCGAGTTATTTTATAGTTATTTAACTATCAAGTGTGTTAATGAGGGCGATTAATGATCGAGACATTTTTGAGATCATTAATCGCCAATTAACACACGTGTTAGTTACAATATTTTTTCGTTGACCGTATCTTACTTAAATGGAAAATCTAATTTTATTCCATGACAAATTTTTTTAGGTTAGTAATGGTTGACCAGACGTCAAATTTTACGTCAGAAAATCAATAAGTTTTGTCATCAATTGTTTTCAGTGGGTGCGTTCAGTTTACTTAATGCTAGACAACACAAGCGGTTTTTTTATGTTATTTGAGGAATTTTATTCTTTCAAATTCATTTTAAAGGTATGCTACGTGAATATACCTAGCTAGTAAGTGTCAAAAGCATGACTTTTAATTCTGTCCACCTAAAACTTAGCGTTAGCAAAATACATGCTGTGTTCCATGTGGTGAACGCACCCAATAAATCGTTTATTAATAAAAAATCATGCATTAATAGGGGTCATTAATGAATGATTTTCTATACATTAAAATAGCCTATTAATAAACGGTCGACGGAAAAAACATTTTATATGCGTGGAACCTTTTTACTCGCATGTGGATCAACATTTTCATGCACTTTTCCCACAGTAGGTATACTATATTTTATTATAGGTATAGAGGACTTTAAAACTGATTTAAAAAATCTGATGTGGCCAACACAATATCTCCCGTTTAATTTAATTTTTATTCATGTAAATAATTAAAATTAAATTAAATATAAATACCAGGTTCGAGCCCGACCGACGCCAAATATTTCGAATTTTAAATGGCACAACAATTACCCCTGTGGCAGACCCAACAATGGGTAATATGCCGTGATTATATATTTATTTTATTTATTTATATACTTTATATTCATTGCTGGCGTTGAGAGTGGACCACAGGGGTCAATTTTGTACCATTTCAAATTCTAAAATATTTGGCGTCGGTCGGAATCGAACCCGTTCCCAAGATTCGTGTGAAGTGACGCCTGCACGGAACAAAAATGTCATCATTATTACCGACATCCGACAAGGATAGCGGGAGGTAAAAAAAATACTCAGTACTGGTACTGTAAGTAGCTTACTGGTCCCAGATCTGTTTGTTACTATGGTAGAAGACACCATTGTAGTCCCATTTTGACTCGTTGTACTGATTTATAACTAAATGTAAAATAAAACATGAATAAATGATGTTGTTCAGAGAAAATAATCATTTTATTCAACCCTTCCCTAATTTAAAATTCTGACAGTGAAGTGTGACACTTCCTCAATTATTCATATGACTCATGACTCATTCTCCCTTATTCATTCAAATTTCATCAGATTTTTGCACAGATACAAGTACATTCACCTAAAAATACTCATATTTTAATTTCCCACAACTTTTAATCACTTTTACAATACATTTTACTTCCTTTTAGAAAATGTTAATGTGAACACATTCTTTCATGTTGTTATGAAGTAAATTGTTATTATAATTTCTGTAAATTGAGTTCAGTAGTAAATGTGGCATGCAATTTGTGCAATATAAGTAAGCTTAACAGTTATCATTCAGAATATTATGCATCTATGCAGATACATATATGTAGCGCATTAGTATGGAATAATAGAGAAAGAAAACACAGTTTTAAAAGAATAATAGATATGCGACTTAAACCTGTTTGATACGATCATAATTTAGATAACAAATTTATTAACAAATTTGTCATCGTGTCAAATGAAACCAGTGCCGGTTCCTCCATTAGGTCATTTGGTCAATAACTTCCCAATTTGTCAAACCATAAAAGAAAAACGAAAGAATATAAATAATAAAATATTTTGAATTCAATAATTTTTAATAAAGTCGGTCCATAATGTCGTTAGCGTTGCTTGCACACTACACCACTTTGTTAAAAGCAAGACAATTGTGACCACGTGGTGTCATATGCTGCATATACAAGCCCATGCGTCGGACAGAGACAAACGAATTGTAACTTTGGTTGCGTTAAACAGAGACATTCACCACCCTATTCGCTTACACACGGTCAATGCTTAAGAGGAAAGGTTACCCCTATACTAAAATATGAAGCGTAAATTGAAATAAATTGTTCCTGTACTAGAACTATTAACATTTTTAAAAAATCAACACTAGACGTGCATACAGCTGATATAAACCTGCCTTTTAAAAAATATTATTGGAATCTATTAGTATTTGTCTTTGATTTTAATGGAAAAACGAGAAATGCTACTGAAATTTAGTTGAATTTTTTAAAAAAATTATTAGTTCTAGTACAGGAAAAATTTATTTGAATTTTGGGGTTATATTTTAGTACAGGGGTAATCTTTCCTCTTAAGTCATCAGTCTAGTAGCGACGTTGGCTACGCAAAAAAATTCTTATAATATAATATCTCAAATTTCAATAATCTGGTGATAAATAATTTTGCAGAGTATACAGAAAGAAAAATAGACAATAAAACTATTTAAATATTTTTTTCATATCAATAAACTTATATTACTATAATTGCCGTCAGTCGATATTTTCAATTATTGCGTTTGGATTAAATTTGGAGTCCCAACGTACATAATTTTAATAGTTGTACGTTTTAGGTACCAAATTTAATACAAACACAATCATTGAAAAAATCCGCTTATGACCGTTTTTGGTCTGATAGAAGCGATATTAATTTGAAATACAAGGAGATATATTTATGTAATCCGCAAAAGAAATAATTGATAGATCTTTCACAAATACCCAACATGTCCAAAAAATCAAATTATCAACAAACAAAATATCTTCTCATTTCAAAATTGTTTATTAAATGATTCAGGCAATTTTTCTCTGTACACATATAAGCATAAAAACAAGGCAATCAGTTTGAAATTTTATTCTGTGAATTCATAATTTATTTAAAAAAAAACAAGTGGGCTTTGTTGGTTTTTATAGAAATTTTACTTTTAACCGAAGAAAAAACAAATGTAAAAATAAATAAGGAAATGATGTTTAAAACAAGGTTAGGTTAAGATAAGGGTAGTTAGAATTCTCGCGTAGTATAATACCCTATTAAGAAATATATTACATATTAGTGAACAAATTTTTAAAAGATTGTTTGTCCCTCAAATAACAATTCTGAAGAAATTAATATTTGAGTGATGAAAATATTACAAAATTTAATTTGTATTACACACTTATGATTTTATCGCTCCTAATCAATTTTAACACTTTCAGATTCTAACTAATAATTAATCAAGACTTAAATTAAATGAAAGTAAAAGTTTCATAATTATTTTATTGGCGATATTATGAAATAACAATAAAAGACTATTTTGTTTACAAATATAAATTACATGAGAATAATTGTTCGATATGTCTATAAACAAAACACTTTCTCTTCTAGAATTTAAACTTCATAGGTTCATACAACTTTACAAATTCGAAATTGATAACATAATAAGGTATTTCACATAAATATAATTTTGTATTTTGATTATATTAATAGAAATCTCGAATCAAATTAATTAAAACTTTTATAATTAAATCTAAACAGATGAGTACAACTGACAATTCAACATAGAACAATACAGGTTCAAGTTCGGGCCAGTTCTAATTAACAACAACTGAATTCCTGAGTAGTACGCTCTACATTCCAAACGTGAGTACCCTTGAAAAGTTGGCTGGTTATCAACGGTAAAATATATCATCTACGCACAACTGTCTAATCCAAACAACACAAAATATAAACAAATGGTGTAATTATAAATTTATATATTTTTATCTATTTCTCTTGACTTATTAAATTTATTATACCTATAGTTAGATCAGATTTGAAATTTATTATTATTCTATTCTAGCATTTTTCAGGTTGTAAATATTTTAACAAGAATTTTACTTGAATTTAACGAGCACAAATCATTTTAAGAAATTTGAAGTTTATAGTTCGTATTGAACCACTCAGACACAGTGGAATTTTTGAAATGTTACTTATAAATAGATTCCATGAATTTGAACTCTGCAAGTATATCTACTTACAACTAATCCTCTGCTTATTCAATGTTTTAATATAAAACTTATAATAAGTTATATACAAGGTCTCGGTAAAATAAAATTTCTGTGTAAGTGTAAACTAAAAAATAAAAAGCATAAAAAAATCGAAAAAGATTAAAAACTGAAAATAAATCTCTATTCATTGCCATTTAAAAATTCATGTTATTGAAGCAAAAGTAATTTAAAATATTTTTACACGACATTGACTAGAAATAATAAGCATTTTTCTACTTATTTATATCTTGTAATCCTATTATACTCAACAAAAACCTTGCCAAGTATATCCACTCCTATTATAGTCGATATAATTATAGACATTTCTTTTCACTTTTTACCATAACCTCACAAACAACAAACAACTGCAGTATTATACCATCTCGTCTTTATAAGGTAAAAACATAACTGCATCATTGTAATTATTGGAAAACCGGAAAACAACAGGAAACACGAAGAAAATCTCCATCTGAAAGTGAGATCTGAGATTTCACGAAGATGAATGTAAGTTAACGATTTTCCGGTAGTTTGAAACTTTCTTGACGGCGGCATATTGTATTTATGTGACAGTTGAATAATTGGTTCAGTAGTAACGCTACATGCCACGTACGATTAAGATAATGCTGTGAAGGACGGCAGAATGCACTTTCTTTTTTATGGTAGAGAACATCTTCGACTTTCTTCGCCCAAATATGAAATTCAAGATCGTTGTTTACTTAAACGCATTCCTGGTATAAGTTATATGTAATAATAATTGGAGAATAATACATCATTTTTTTTAATAATTCATATTTAGTTATATCGTTAGAAAGTGCACGGAATTAAAAATACAGGTGTCTCTAAGTGGACAAAGCTCAACCACAAATTCCGGGGCCTAAAATAGGACGATTTAACTAAACTTATATACCTACATCCGAAAGTGTACCGCACAACTAGTAGGTATTGCTTCAAAATTCTTTTAAAAAAAATAGATTTAGATGAAATTTGGGATAAACACTCCATTCTGTTAATAAAATTATCATTTAACATATTTATTATTATTATTATTATTATTATTATTGAACCACTATAAATATGGACTGATGCTCAACATTTTCCCATCTCCGCATCCTATCCGTTGTCATGATGTGTAATGTTTCTTCGTTACATGCTGAATTGACAACAGTGTAGAAATCTTCAGTTCATACTTATTTGACGGCAAGTATAGTACTAGCCAGGGTTCAGATGATTTAAATCAGTTGATTAAAACCATGATTTTAATCAAGTGATTTTTATTTAACAAAATCATGATTAAAATTTAAATAAATATTTATTCATCATTCTATACAAAAAAAATAACCTAATCTGAAAGAATATAAAAATATTATGGCACTTTTATGATACCTAAGTGTTATAATGCTTAAAAAGGAATACTAATATAGCTCTTTTTTCATTGCCTATAGTCTATTTCTGATATCCGAATGAAAGAGTCTGTAGGAAGAAAACATCCTCTTTATATCTGCAGAAGACGCACAAGCGCACAAAACAGAAATCGCTATAGCTACCACTTGCATAATTTCTGGAACATCGTCTTGGGATCTCCACCATTGTACTGCTGTTACATTTTTGATTATTTCATCCGAAAACATAGTTTTGTGAAGAGGGTCCGACCTGGCTTCCAACTTAATTATCAATGGTAATAATCCCGTGTCTGCAAAATGTTCGGAAACAATATCTAAAGCATCTCTCTTTTTTTCAGGCAGTAATGAATATTTTTCTTTGTTTATTGTGGGATCCAATATATATGCCAACAAGTGAAAAGTGGTTAAAGCGTGGTCATATCTTTTTTTAAATAGGTGATATTGACACAAACTTCTTTCCTCTTCAAAGCTGTCAAAAATAGCCCTTAATTTTTTCCACGTTTGAACTGCTTGAGATAATCAGTTGTATTGCGTCAAGGGCTATAGAAATTGGTTTTAGTAACTTTAAAAGTTATTCAAAAGCACACTCTATCAACGACTTATAAAAAATACAAAACAAATGAATAAAAAACAAACGAATTTACTAATCAAATACATATTTTTGCCAAATGATTTCATAATGTAAAATGTTTTCTAATTTTTAAAGTTTTGAAGGAAAATATTATACTCGTATGTTACAAATTGCAAAACACATATTTATTGCATTTGTGCAATTTGTATGCTTTTTTTTTAGTACTTATTACATGCAGTCAGTCCAAAAAGTTCATATTTATTTCGCAAGTGCAAGACCTATGCCCGGTTGCAAAAACGTTCATCGACGCTTTGTTCAGTTAGCGGTTCATCAAAACGAACAAATGCAACGCGATTTTTTAACAGTGATGATTTAAATGTCATAAGAACAAGAAAACTGATTCGAATTTGTTCATTTTGATGATCCGCCAACTAAACAAGGCGTTGATGAACGTTTCTGCAACCGGACACTAGAGTCTTCCATACATAACTGCAATAGGTACAAATGTTGCATTCAATATTTTTTCTACCATTAAATATCACTGAACAAGGTATACAAATTTAGAAAATACTTTGTCAAATGTAACTGTTATAGTGAAATGGTAAATGCAGATGTTTGCTTAGTAACAGCAATACATTATTTTCCTAGTAATTTACATATTTTATTCAAAGTTCCCTTAGAAACGTGGAATAAAATCTTTTTGTACGCTCTGCAGTAAAAGATTTGCTTCAAATTCTCAAAATGCCTAGTTTTTTTTGTTTATTCGCGTTTCGCACAATTGTAGAAAAATATTATTACATAAATCTTACCGAAATCTGTGTACAAAGCAGATTGGCACATCCAGCAATGAGTAATAGGTATACCGCGATAATATATTTTATTATTACATACATATTTCTTTTTACAGAACTCAAAATAGATTATGCAAAGTGTTTCCTTTAAAACAACCAGTGCTTTTTTACGCGAACTAATGACTTTATACACTAAAAATAAAAAAGATCAAGAATAAGGGACTAATTTATCAGTAATAACATAACCGTTATCAGCGATATGCATATTGTATAGGGCTGTGCAGTAAAATTTTTGAAAGATGTCATCTGTCATCTGTATCATGAATGAATTAACAAATTGGCATACATTTATCTCTTTCCTTTGCAAAGGATATAATCATGTGCGATAAGGATATATGTAACACGCTAGTCTTTCAAAAATTTATATTGTTTCGACTAAGCTAGGACATTCCTTAAAACGAAGCTCGTTGGGGATTATACTTTCGCTGTAACGTAAGTTTATTTATTAATTCAGATACATTACCTTAATTCATAGCCGTACGAATAACGTTATTTTGTGTCAGAGTCACTGACACTGACATTGTGTCAGTATCTTATTTTTCACATATTTGGTTTTACGAGTACATTTGCTAATAAACTTACCAGTTGACTTATTTTTGAATTTTGAATGCTTTTACTGTAACATATATTTTTATAATAATAAAATAACAGTAGTATCTTATGTACCCTCATAAAAACTAAGCAAACGACACTACTGAATTTGTCATAATGCGCGGAGCAAAAATCTTAATTCATACAATTCGTAGACGACCTTGATCGGACATCTTTCAAAAATTTTACTATATAACAATTATTTCAAGAAAAAATGATATTAAAAATTAGAAATAATGTTACAAACGTTACCACTGGTTAAATTTTCGGTTTGTTATTATTGATAAATTAGTCCCTTATTCTTGATCATATTTTAAATATAACATTTTTCTCTAAAATCATTAGTTCGTTCAAAAAATCAGTGGTTGTTTTAAAGGAAACATCCTGTATGCATATATGATATAAAACCATATTGTGCTATTTAAATAAAACATTAAATAAATATGTAAATAGAAAATTTGTATTAAATTGTTTAATGCCATTATTTGAAATAAAAGTTTTGTCATTATTAATGAATATTTGACATATTTTCGATAATAATAATATAAAGTTTTAATGTAAAAAATATTATAGGTATTCAGAATTTCATTATTAATATTACAAACAAATATTGTAAATATTTTGCGTTCATTGTATATAAATATAAATACTTTTTATCTGTATGAATATTTTATAAATATATACGTAAATAAACAAGTTTTTTATCGGAAATTTATTTGCCATTAGAATTATTTTTAAATGATATCACTTTTAACATTAAGTATACTAGCAATAATATAAACTTGTACACCAATGCTCACAATGACAATAAAATTTGTCTCTGTCCAAATTCTAGATGACAAGACTAGTTCATGTAGCATGTAGCAGTTAGTAGAATTCTGTTCTGACATAGAATAATATGGAATACGAATTGTCTGATTATGATCTATTGTACTTCGCGGCTTGGTTATTATTTCAAGACGTGCCACAGTAATATGAATTATTAAAACATATTTCTCTATGGTTGTACGTAATTAATAATCAAGATTGTTCTACTTTTAAATTATATTCATATGATGTATACTTATGTTATCTTTTCTCCTAAGTGGAACATGGAACAGGAATTCCACCTGTTTCAATGAAAATTATTACTTGTATTCAGTGGTACAGGTTGAACACGAATAGTTTTTAAATTAGATTTACAGTTTCTACTGTATGTCAAATCAATTAACTAGAGAAAATTCAGAAAAAAACAAATTCGTTTGTTTTTCCTTTGATCGTTATTACCGGGTTTCACTAATGTATAGAAAATAACCCATATTAATAAATATGAATTTTCTCTAGTTAATTGATTTGGCATACAGTAGAAACTGTAAGTCTTATTTAAAAACTATTAATGATATTTATTCATTTATTAATATACGATTTTAGAACAAATCATAAATAAATAAAATAAACCTTAAACCGATACCACTGCTAACAATTAATGTCAATTAATTTATTACAAAGTTATTATTTTCCCTAAATGATTGTAATAAGAAATAGAATATAGATTTTTAATAATTCGGCAATTTTCCAACCTTTTTTATTCTAAAGGTAGCCATGCTAATCATTGTACCACAAAGATTTTTTCTCAATTTATGCAATAATAATAAAGTAATTAATATTAAATAAATGTACAATATTGTAGCGTGCGTACACCCGACAACCAACGCGACGAATGCCCCTAGAACAGCCGACGTGCTGAGCGAGCGCCTAACCTGAGCGATGACGTAATCGTCGCGGATACCGGTGGAGTAACAAGATCGACCTGTTTAATTACTAACGCTCACGTAATCCTTTGTATTCGATGTTATTATCGTATAGTGGAGAACATTCTAGTCAAAATATATAAACCCCGTCAAGGAAGCCAGCCGGGCATTCTGATATAGACACACATGGAGAAATGAATAGTTAGTGATATAAATAGTGTAAAGTTGGTCGATATATAATAAATATTGTTTAAATAAATAATCTTAGTGTTTGAGAATTTAATAATATTTTTAGTCTTACATTAGTGTTTATATTTGTTTAATCATAGTGTTAGTTATTTTTATTATCTTTATTTTAATTATATCGTTTAACAAACTTTTATTTTAATTAATAATATATCTTTGATTTTTACACTTCTTTGAAATAAATAAACGTTACAATATCATGGCTTAATTTTCTGCCGGACATGTTTTATTTACAAAAACAAAAAATTATTTTCCCATGATAAACTCCTATGTAAAGATTGCTTTGCTTGGGACACCCGGTATGTATAAATACTGAGTCGCAATCGCAATGCATATGGTTCTTGCAGTAGGTTCTGGGTGACTGGTATACCGGATATTGAAGGAAACTCATATCACTCAGAACCAGGGCATCGAACCCGCCAAAACCTGGGTTCGGTTTAGGTTCAGGTTAATTTATTTTTTGAAACATGGGTTCGGGTGTGGTTCTGGTTCAAACATTAATAAAATTTGCGGTTTTGTTCCGGGTTCAGGTTTGGTTCGACCTAATGAAAATTGAATTAATGTTTTGAACAACATTCTTTATATAGAAATAATTTAAAATGCGAGCCAAAATTTACGCAAGACAAAAACACGAACACAATTTTCACAAACACAGCACAGGCGTCGATAATTGGCTGTATTACGATTACGCTTACGTTTCGTACTCAAAATGAACCTGAACCGGAGCTTAACCCTGAACACGAATTTTAATATCCGGTTCGGTTCCGACTCGGGTTTAATTGAAAAATATATTTCAGGTTCTGTTCCAGGGTTTGGGTTCTCCAAAAAGTTATGCTTTGGTTTCGGGTTTGGTGCGGTTCAGGTTCGGAGCCTTGCTCCGTGTATCTTATTAGATTGTATATTCTTTATTCATTTATAAATACACATTACATTTATTCAATGAAAGAAGTTATCTACTGATGTAAAAAAAAATAAAAAATAAAAAAAATATTTCATCACGGCATATTACCCATTGCTGGGTGTGCCAATCTGCTTTGTACAGATATCGGGCACTCATTGCTGGTGTGGAGAGTGCGCCACAGGGGTCAATTTTGTGCCATTAAAATGCGATGTAATTTTTGGCGTCGGTCGGGATCGAACCCGAGTCCCCAGATTCGCGACAAGACACTCAGGCACACGGCCATGAGACCTCATCTACTTATTTTTATGTTTTTCGCCAGTTTTTTTCGTTCAATAACCCATTTTAACAAGAATCTAAATTTAAAACCATTTCTTGTCATACCTAAAATATTTCCGAATTTAAATTTGGCTTTTCTCTTCTGGTTTTTAAATGTTCTTGTACTTATATCTGTTATTGAGACTTCTATACTTTTTTCTTCTTACACAACACTATTAATAACAAATATGATAATGCTTTTGAGTTTAGGAAATGTCACTTATGTCGAAAAATCAAGTAAATAAATGTCAAATAAGGAAATGAACTAACTTCATACTTGTATACATTTCAATACAATAAATTGTATAGAGACAGTTTACAAGGAGTCACGGGAATACGAATTTCATACAATATCTTAAACTATATGATTTTCAATATCGTATTCAAAACAATATTGTTTTCAATACAAGTGTCACGAGAATACGGCTGTTAGAGTTCTAGAACACGTTTCGCCGTAATTTTCACAATAATCAATAATATGGAAAAAACACTAATTTTTATTTCAATAACAGTATATGTTTCTGTCATGTAAAATATAAAATAATTACAAAACTATAAAATAATTTGTTCTTCGGCCAATTTTATCCACCCACACGATAAATGCAAAATCCTTGGAATAATTGGCGCCAACTGTTTTCACTTTAAAAATAAAAATAAAAACAAAATTCATCTTGAATGACATTATATTCCTACATTTAAAACATTAAAAACTCGGAAATAAACATAAAAATGATTCTTAATGCGTGTGATGTCCAGTCTATACGAAGTAATGGTGACCACGAGAAGTATTTTTATTTCCAAGGGACATATCGAAGGTTATCGGTGACCTTGATAGTTGTTGATTTATTCTATACATGACTGTTGTCATTGCTGCCAAAATAAAAGTAAGCGACACGGAGTGAAACACGCGATGTACAGGGATGTATTCAAAGAATTTTAATAAGAAAATGTTTGTGATTACTCACTACTTGTTAAGGTGTATTGAGTACAGAATAAATTACACATTAGCATTGGCTTTGACCTTAGGGTATTTCTAAAGATGTACACACAAAGTTTACGTAATACAAGTTACGTTAGGTACTTTAATAGTAGCACAGTAAGCTTCAATTAAGGTGTCAGGCACACCATTCACCATTTCGTAAAATTTACATTATAGGTATTGCCTCCCTAAGCATCGTTATAAACTCGATTAAAGATGAGGTAAAAACTAGCAATACAAGTACCAAATTTATAGTTATTTGATTATCAACAAGGCAAAAAATAGCAGATTCATTGTCGTGGCGGCGTTTCGTGGACGAGGCGAAGTCGAGTCTTTGAACTTGGCGTTGGTAGTGCATCTGCATTTCGGCCGTGTTCAATACATATTTTTTTCGGCAATTGTTAAAAATTAATATTAATTTTATTATTATTTTCAATATTTTAAATGTTATTTCCATCGTCGTCACCAGCATTGCTATGTGAAAAAACTATTGTTCTATTTACTATTTTCTTTTTAAAACGTCACCATTATTAATTTGAAATAATTAATTTTTTGACAGTGCCATTTATCTGTCAGTCACATAAATTTGAAATCTGCAGTGACAGCACGTACTTTAGAATTCTGTCAAATGATGGATTTGTTTTCGCTTTTCGCCGCGAAGCGAAAATTTGATAGCATGTGTCTCAAAATATACGCTTGCAAGCGTACGACTCGAGGCGAAAGTATTAAACTAACGTCCCAATTCAATTCAAAGACAATTTATATATAATTTATAAATTTATTATATACAATTGTCATAAAATTTTCTATGTTAATACTATAAAACCCGAAAATTCCCGAAACGAAAAGCTAATATAGAATTCTAAAGTGCATGCTACCAAGATTCGTAAAAGTAAAATCGCATTCGCCTGTTTTCTATGATAGAATAGAATTCTGTGCTGCCACTACTAAACTGTGGAACTAACGAATTGTGTTTATCTTTAAAACATAGGCTGCGGGATTTATAAAATAGATTTTTTTTATTTATCTGTAAAATATATAGAAAAAGTATTAATGCATACCTGTACAAATTTCAGTAATCTTTAAGTTTTATAATAACATAAATTGAGAAAAAATGACATTTAAATGTATTTTTCCACCAGAACCTAATGGCACACCCACAGACATCATTATAAAATGTTAAAATCGGATTCTAGGGACCTTAAAACGTCATTTATAAAAATCTCGATATGCAATTTTTAGCACGAATCTTATAACTCCCTTACCTAAAGTAGCGGGAGGTAAATAAATAATTAGGGTTTCATCAAGTCAAGTAGCTTGATGTTTTTGTAAATTACTTGACTTGACTTGAAAATCAAGCTTTTCAAAAATTCATTACTTGACTTGACTTGATTTTCTATCGTTACTACTTGACTTGATCAAGCAATTTCAAGCAAATTCAAGCTACTTGATAACGAACCGATTATGCACGAAAACGCCCGAATCAGTAGAATCGTAACCTAGCTGTGTACGGGACGGCGAGGCGCCAAATGTGCCAAAATCGAATGTTATTTAAATGGGGAAAAATCAAGTGCATTTAGGCACGGTTAAATATTAAATTTAAGCGGAATCATGGCAGTATATTTTTTTTATTTACTTGGAACCACTTTAGGAGACGGCCCGGTTAAAATTCGATTTGCCCCCATTTCAGGTCCACCATAATAATACATATACTATAAATAGTTTGTTAATTCATATATTATACTCTTAAATCTTTTTTTTTTAATTTTTAAATTTGAATGTATGATTTATTTTTATGAATAAAAGTCTATATTTCAAGGCATTTTACTATTGTTATAAAACATAAGGAACTATATGAAAAATGTAGTCTTGAAGAACTTCTTGATTTTTCTGGTAATTAAAAAAATAACTACGTGATTTTTTCAAATAATTGAAAAATAACTACTTGATTTTTCAAGTACTTGAAATTATAACTACTTGACTTGACTTGACTTTCAGCTACTATTACTTGACTTGAGCTTGGCTTGATTTCAAGTCAAGTCAAGTCAAGTAGCTTGAATATTAAGTCAAGCCGTGAAACTCTATAAATAATGAAAAATCTATGAATTTCAAGGTAAATCAAACCCTAGTTCCCTAGTATCAATATTTGTAAAAATTGTAGACGTTACAATGTGTAACTTATCTTCTACAGATATATTACATCACCAAACATCAAATATAATTTATTTGATAATTACTTACATATATTTATGATTTTATTTAAACCATATTTACTTTATTATGTCACTAACAGAGAGTATTTATTAACATCAATTTGTTAACAAAAATTAGAAATTTAATAACCTGAAATATTATATAAAGTTACGAAATTAATGTACCTATATCTCTATAAAATAAGTACTATCATTACACTGGTATTTATAAATTATAAATATAAACCTACATATACATCTTAATAAACTGGGATTATATAATTAATATGCAATGTTATAATAGCAAATTAAACTCAAATAGAAACTGAAAGGCACCTTCTTTAATTATAACACTGAATACTCCTATGCAATGCGGGCTGTTGCATAAGTATATGGGCAAATGGGTTTTATAAGTACAGTGAATACTCGCTAATCCGAATTAATTAAGGAACAAGAGTGTTCGGATAACGAAAAGTTCGGGTTATAGAGTTTAATTTATATAGTATATATATGCCCAACTTAGTCTTCTCAAATTCTTATTTCCCTTTCTCTCCCACAAAAATTCTGACCGCACTTAAGTACTGTGGAGCGGTAAAATCCCGACCGGACAGTTCGGATTACTGGAATGTTCGGATTTGCGACCATCTACTGTAAATAGTACAAATAATAAATTTTCAAAATTTGGCCCAATAAATTGATATTATTTCTGAAAAATATCATCCCAGGTAGAACAAACTACCACTATTCTTGTAGATGATATAACAGTTGCCAATAGATTAAATATTTCGCTTAAGCGGACAGGCAGCATATACTTCATGATGACATTTAAAATGGACGACCATTTACGTTTCACTATATATAACATTTTGCGTCATATGTAAAAGATAACGATAATTGTAATGAGTATGTACTGATAATATTCAATGCATTGTTCATTTAACATGCATTTGCATAATTTAACAAAAATGAAAAAAGTCGATAAACAAAAGTCAATATATTAGATACGTTTAATTTTATTCCATAATTTCTGGTCTCACATCCATATAATTATATGAGAATAGAAATAAAGTTACCATTCAAATTTGCATTAAATTCTATGTAAGCGTTATTGCTATATGTATAATATAGTTAAGTATATTGCCCGCATGGTAAGAATATGTCATCACCATTACCGGTATCTGTATACAAATAATACAAAGGCGGACCTATTTACTATACACAATAATATTACAAATAAACAGGGACTAAGAACGAAACGAAAACGAAAACGAAATAACGAAATAAACCGAAATTTTTATAAGAACGAAAACGGAAACGAAAACGCAATAAATTTTTTTCGTTCATGATTGAAAACGAAATAATTTATATCGGTTACCGGTTTTAACCGTTCTTTTATTTAATATTTTATTTTATTTACAGCAAATATTTTACAGGCAAATATTATTGAATTTTCAGATATTTGATTTGCAAACAAGCAGATTTTCAAAGTAGCTCTCCAGTAGCTAACCCTGTTACGTGTTAGGTTAAACGGTATACTCGTAGATTCATCTATTGAACACTGACTGCGATAATTTTCATTTGCACACACTGTCGGTATACGTTTTATTAGTTATGTTAAGTACTTATATAAGAGAACTAACATAAAGGAAGATTTGCTTGAAAACATACTATTAGTTAGGTGAAATAAAATGTAATTAATGTTTTATTCTTTATCGTAAAAAAATCAGGCCATAGCATAAGCTTTTCTTATTTTTATATATGTATTATCTTTCCTTTATATGTATGTTTTATTTTCATGTTTAATAAAAAAAAAAACTTATTATATTTCTATATTTTCATCAATTGTTACTCATTAATAGTTATAACCGGTATTTAACTACTGTGAACGAAAACGAAAATATTTAGGTGGGAACATTAAGAACGGAAACGAAATTTTTCGGTTTCATTCGGATAAGAACAGAACGAAATATTTTTCGTTTTTAGTCCCTGCAAATAAATGTTGTGGAGAATTAAATTCTGCATCTAATTAATTACAGTAAAGACCCTTTAATCCGTACCCACGTTAATCCGAACATCCAGTAATCCGAACAGCGGGATCAAGTAAGGTAATCCGAACAAGAACCCTTTAATCCGAAATGTGAGATAAAATTTCTCCGAACGCAACAACTAAGAAAATTTTGCTTTAGTTTACACCCCTAAAGAGGCATGTTGTGATAACCAGTAGTGGGGGAAGGCCGTTTCTAGACCATCAGCCGCAGCAAAATGAATTGAGCGTGCATGTGTTTTTCTGTGGGGGTTTTATAGGTGGAATATTGTATGAGACGCCACTGAATGTTGTTGTCCATAGACGTAGGAATTATTTTTGTAACTATGTATACATTTTGTTGTGAATATTGCAAGAGACGACGCTGGAAACTGGTTGTGGGATACAAGGTGAGGTGATTGTTTGAGGCGTGCAAGAGACGATGCTGGAAACTGGTTGAGAAATTGTCGTAATTGGAAGTTTAAGGTTAATATCATTTTATGTTCAGATTTTATAAGGTAAAGGTGTTTGACCCAACAATGAAACAAGTAACATGATTTAGAGAAGTCGGCAAAGAAACCACAAATTCCCACGGTAGACAAAATTTTCCCAGGCTGAACCGTCCCCATAACCGAGGCGTAGGAGCAGTGCCAGAGATGGAACTGGAAACTGGTTGAAAAATAATAAAAATTGTCGTAATTCGAAGTTTATTTGTATAATATCATGATAAATACAAGTTTATAACGTGTTTGACCCAACAATAAAAACAAGTAACAAATACATATGAGTAATATGTTAAATACAAGTTCAGATTTTATAAGGTAAAGGTGTTTGACCCAGCAATGAAAGAAGTGTTATACATTATTTTCTTATTTATGATTATTTAAGACAATACACATATTAACATTTATACAATTTGTGAGTACAAATTAATTTAAAATACAATCTAGTTAAATATTGTAGAATGTCCCCATGCTAATGTGTCTGTGGAATTATCAATTAAACACCTTTTGTCATCATTTGCAGATAAAGCATGTTTGTTTTGAATTTGAGTATAAATTACATGATTTTTTGACCTGAATAAATTTTGTTGTACACAAAATGATTTATTTGACATTAACGTTTCTCTATAATCTTCATGACTGATTTGACCCTTCACTGCACATTCTTTAATTCCTTTAGCTCTTTTTATTTCTGTTTCCTCTGTTAATATAGAATACATTTTTGATCTCAGACCGACAAATTCTAAAATAATTTTACCCTCCATTTCATCTTTAAATTTTCCTAATACTGCTTTATTTTGCAAAGGAATACAATATGGATTATTCGGTTTAAAGTTTGAAGTATCAAACTGACTTAAATTTTGTTTCATTTCTTCATAAATGTCATCAATTGAAAATTCATAGATGAACGAATCTGTATCTGTATATAGTAACTTTACTCTATCTTCATATTTTGGTTTTATGAATGAATAGTGAAAATCATACATATGATATTTTGACAGTTCTAAAATACAGAATCCCAAGTAAATAGGTTTGTTGTATAAAATTTTCAATTTATTCATTTGAATAGCAACAAAATTTTCATCGAAAATAGATAGACTGTGGAAGTGTGGTTTTGATATATAATATTCCGCGCCTCGTTTTAAACCGATATTTTCCCAATGCGTAATTAATTTTACGTCAACACGATTGTCAATATTTTCCATGGTTTTTCCATATGCTGCGTTATTTTTCAGTTTGAAGTAGTCTTTTTCAAAAGCACTAGTTGCTTTAATTCTCATATTTGTATTAAGATCAATATAAATTTTCATCCAGTTCGACTGATTAAAACTTAGAACTCTATGAATTTTAGTTAACTCTAAACCATATTGCATTGCTTGTTGTAAATTTCTGTAATGTATTATATATCTGGATTTATTGTTTAAATTTGTAATTAATTTTTTATGTTTCGAATTTGGAGGATAAATAGTTTCAACGCAAAAGGGTAAGTCATTATGGTTATCATGTAAACTATCACAATATTTCAGATCAACTTCAAAAATGTATCCAACATCTGAATTTTCAGGAATATTTGAAATATTTAAATTGTTTATTTTTTCATCTGTTAACCAATTAAAATTATTTGTCAGTAAATACATAGACATCGCAAACCCATACAAATTGTTAGCATCCCAGTAAACTACATATTTTGAAGGTAAAGATGCATCATATAAATTCGATGACATATATTTATTATTGGCTTTTGAGAATCGATTTGAACACTGTGAAATGCCTCCCCGGATTCCTTTTTTGATAAAATTTAACATGTCAATATCTGTTAATAATTCCAGTTTGACTTTTGTTGTCTTTAGAAGCGCATCCCAACTAAGACCAGGCGCTGTAAAATAGTGGCATGGGTCTAGGTCATATATACTCACACATAAATTTCGAAAATTTTCAAAAACATCCGCTAAAAGCAAGACATCTGTTTTCAAATATATATCGGAGTAATCACTCAATGTTTGACAATTAAATTCATTCCACACTTCTAGAGCATGTTTGTAATCAGTATCGCTTATAGAATTATTATTAAGTATGTCATTAAAATATTCTTTATCTGGTAAATTAGTTATTGATAATTTCTCAAGTGAATCTACATACATGTAGGAAAAGATGCCTTTTCTAGTTACAAGATTGAATTGTCGTGAATTTGGAAAGTATTTGAAAGTATTTATGAGTTGTTCTGGTTTCAGATTCTGCACTAAATTGCTTAAAGATTTACTCATGAATCTATAAGAGTCTAAAAATCTCAGTTTTATATAAACATTTTTATTATTAATTCTGTCCACTAACAGATGTTTAGTAAATGAAATATACTTTTCTTTATTTTTTGGTATGACATCTATTTTTCCATCGTCAAACGCCAAATGTCGTATGAATAAGTGACAGTCATAATTTGTAAGATTATGAAAAAAAATTGGTACAAACTTTAGGATTTTAAAATTTAAATTACATGAGTTATGAGCAGCACCACGAAATTTTCCAGTAAGGTGGCAATGGTCCTTTACTTTATCAAAAATTTCTACCTTTTGTTCACAGATATGACAAACAACTGTTGAATTGAAACAGTCCAACTCATTATCTGTTAGAGGTATCATAGGCATTGTAATTTTCAAAATACGATCGTAAATATCTCTAATATCATTTGAAATATACTCAACG
This sequence comes from Harpalus rufipes, assembly GCA_951394225.1. NCBI lineage: Eukaryota > Metazoa > Arthropoda > Insecta > Coleoptera > Carabidae > Harpalus > Harpalus rufipes. Next base: position 14,837,434 of record OX596274.1, read on the forward strand.
AATTTATGTGAAGCGTCTTTACCGGAATATATTCTGAATTTGTTTAGTTCATTGTTATATGAACATTTTATGAAGTACGCAAAACTGTATGGTTTATGTACATGTGTCTTATTTGTGAATGAATGATCCATTGCAGGTAAACAATACGAGAAAGGAATTTGTAAAGATTCAAAATCAGCATAGACAATAAAGGGTACTTTTAATTTCCGTTCAAAATGAGTGAACTCTAAAATATTTTCATTTTCATTCGGTAAGAAAGTGACTACATAATTACAATCATTATTTTGATGATTAACAAGATTATCTTCAGTAGTAAAATGAATTAAACAACTATCACATATCCATTTTTTATGTGATTTCTTATTAATTTGTTTACTAACCAAACGTGATAAATTTTTAATCCAAACATAATGATTTTTATCTTCATCCTCCAGATATAATAAATTAACATGATTCTGCTTTCTATTTTTTGTATAGTGCAGCGGACCTACAACTATATAATTTCTGTTTTCATAGTCAAATTCAATCCCAAATACATTTACGGATACATTGTTTATTTCCTCAAAATAATGAATGTCTTCAATACGTACTGGGAAATTTAAATGTGTAAAATTTAATTTGTTTTCGTGTGGTATATATTTTATGACCCTATCCGCATGATCGGGTGAAGGATAAAGCGCAGACAGTATAGCCCATTTGAAACATTTCTCGTCACCGTTTTGTACATTAACACAAGCTTTCTTCTTTTCTATTTCCGATGGTAGTGGGATGTATGAGGATGCCGAAAATGGACTATATTTGTTTACATTTATTTCCAAATGTTCCACATGTACCAAACTCCAACCAGAATCCTTTTCCTGTAAGCATATATTCATAGAGACACTTTTAAAACAATTTAAAGATAATACCTGAAATTCTTCGGTGTCTGCGATGATTCGTGATGAGTAGTTGTCATAAATTTCTGATATATCCGTAGACTGTGTAATTCCTTGAAATTTTGTGTTGAACGATTTAATTTCATTTATGTCTCCCTTCGTTGGTAAAATATATAGACAAAATAATTCCATATTCACCTTGATTGAGTTATGAATACTAAGTTGATTTGCAATTATTTTACATGTTTGATTTTTAATTTGTTTTAAGAATGTTACAATATCTGATTTAATATTTTCGTTACTAATTTTAAAAGATATTATTCTGTTTTTGAAAGCTGTCTTAATTATTGAAATATTAGGTCCACAATTAGTACAAGCTTTTAACTTGTGTTTGTTTGTTTTTAAATGAGAATTGAAAAGAGACTTGATTACATTAATTTCACATGAATCACAATATATGTAATCATGAGACAATTTTCTTCGTTTAGGTGAATGAGGAGACAGCTGGTTGGCACTTTTCTGCATAGTGTTGTTAACCTTTATATTATGGAGATTAAACAAATGTCTTTTAAATGAGAATGAACTATACTGCTTTCCGCAATACTCACAAAGTAAATTTGAATTTTTGTTACATTTATATTTAATATGTCTTTGTAAACTATTTTTTAATTTATACTTTGTACCACAGACTTTGCATAAGAACATAATTACTTATAACCTTATTTTATATTGTTTGTTAATTATATTTCTTAATGATTTGTTTTCTAAATAACGTTTGAGGTTTTTTCTTGAATTATTTCTACCTCTTCGACTAAAAAGTACTGAACATTTTAAACATTTCCTTGAGTAATTAACAAATAAATTAATTCTTTTCTCACAAATTATACAGTATTCAAAATCGTTCTGGATGTAACTTTGCATATGTTCTTCATGAGATGGTACAAATTTTAAATTCCAAAAATCAGTTTTCATAGCACAGTCTGAGCAATATATTTCACCCGATTTATTTCGGTTTTTATAATGTGTCACATACTGAACACAAAAAAAAATATGTGTTTCTGATAAATAATCAACTAATCTAACTATAGAGCTTTTAAAAAAATTAGATACTTTCATATTTTACAGAATTTTATACATCCTCTTGCTCCATACTAAAATATAATTATTAAATTAGAAAAAAGTTATATAATTATTAATGTTCACTCACCTATCAAATCGAAATTTTACGAAACTATCTTCTGGTGTAGTTATATTTGTTATATATTTCCCTCCCAACTCTATCATTTGTTGATCTGTTATATTTTGGAATCTCTGGGGTAGAAATATAGTAAACTCTTCAAGTTCTAAAATAACTCTTGGACCGTATTTTGTTTTAATTACTTTCGCACTTTTTATTAAATATTTTTCATTCACTGTCAAATCGGAAATTTTTTTATACTCGAAGCCAACAGCGAGTTTATTTAACTGGTTAAGCGCCATTTTTTATATAGAACAGAGATCTTTGAATTTATTCATTTATATAACACAGGTTTAACCCCCTCCTCCAACATACTATTTTAACAATATATCCTTTATAACCAGAATATTGTCTTAAAAATATTTATACATAATTTATGTTGATATTCAAACACATTTCCATAATAAAATCCTATACTAACAATTTTTTATCTTCCTACATAATACAATTAGCTTACAAATGTAACTGACCACACACAAACTGGTTTCTTTAAAAACATTTTGAAACGTTTATGATATGGTGTTTAACATAATATAAAGGTAAAAAATTATTAAGATTAAGCGAAATGAAATAAAACTTTTGTTTAGTACAACAGGTTTAAAAATGTAAACATAACATACGTATTTGGAGGTAGCGACCTTTGGTTATGAATGTAACTGACCAGACACAATGTCCAAACTGGTTTCTTTAAAAATATATTTGAAACGATTATGGTATATAACGATAATAAAAATGCGTTTCGTTTCAGTTATATGTAAATAGCACAAAATAAATTTATATGATTGACATAATATAAAGATGAAAATTATTAAGATAAGTGAAACGAAATAAACTTTTGATCAGTATAACAGTTTTAAAAATGTAAACTACACATCGGATGTTTTTGGAAGTAACGACCTTTCTTATGGTGCTGCTTACAAATAACAAGCAAACCCAGAATGGGGGGTGAATAAATTTTACTTATAAATATTGCAAGTTTTAATAAAAGAGCTCAGTGCTACACTATAGCAATGCCTATTGTAAATGGTGTTAATCAAAATAACATTTTAAAAGGAAAAACACTTTTGAACAGCCTAAAATCAAATACAGTTGTATGCATTTATAATCACTACGTGGAAATTGAAAGTTTAAATATTAACAGAATTCCTATTACAAGAAATTTTAATCAAAATCGATATTTAAATTACAAAATTATTTGTAAGGATTGCTTTGACGAAAGTTCTCGAAGTTCTTATTATTTGAATTTATTAGATATAAGGATCGATTTTTCTAACATTAGTATATATCTTTCGGAACAACACAATATAAAACTATTTGATTTAAACGAAGCATATGGGCATAGACGGTGTTTCAAGTGTGGAGACTATATTATAAATATTATTACTAAAAATGAATGTGGTAAATGTAGGGAAATATTAAACCAAGTAAATTGAAATTAATATTTTTCCTTGAAAATGAATGTAAGTACTATAATTTCTTAAAATTTGGAATATTAAACATACAAATTATTTTTTAGATTATACAATGCGAAGAAAATATTTGCCCTGTATGTGGTATTCTCAGTCTAATGATTGAAAGAATACTAAATTTTAAACATGAGTAAGGATAATAACAAATTTTGAATGAATAAAATTAATTGAAAATCTAATTTTTTAGGGGGGCAATATCCTAAGGACAGGTAAAACGTTTTCTATCTGAAATAATTACTTTCTAACTACTTTTTAAAATTAGTAGATCGTTGAAAAGGAAAAAAATAAGGAAACGGGATATGAGGAAACAAGTAAAAGAATAAAACAAAATTAATATTATTTTACTTTTATTATATTAATTGGACCTAATTAAGAAAATATATTCTTATTAATAAATGTTTTAACCAAATGTTCATTATTTTTACAAATATAACAATGCTTAATTAATGGAGCTGGGCCATCTATATGATCTCTCTGTGTTGGTAAATTATAATGTTCCGTACACGGCAATCTTCTTATGATGTCCAAGTGGGCTTTGAATTTGTATGGTAAATTCATCCAAATTTCTTGTAACTCTAATCCTTGGAACAATTCTAATATATTTATAAATTTATCCTCACTTATCCCCTTGCAAATGTATATAGTGGAAACATATTTGCGAATAAAAGAACGATAGTTGTTTTGATTCTGCCAATTTGACGAATATTCATTAAATTTTTCTTCATTTATAATATTTAATTTGTAAGCGATAGAGAGCAAATCACATGCAATCAGTTTGTCAACCATTTTTGGTATAGAATTCTTCAAACAGGTTTCACTATTTCAATCAGTTGGGAGGGGAAATAATATATAAGTATTCGCAAACTCAAGAAGACACCAAAATCACTTGATTGTACTTGAAGAAAAAGTTCTCACCGTAAGTATAATAATTACAAATTTGTGACAGAAATTAATATTATGAATTGTATGTCTCAGATGGCACTATTCCAAGAACAAAGTCCTTCGAGCAGTTCGACTTCTTCTGTTGTATTCTACAACGACTTTGCTGAACTAGTCAAGAACGATGAAATCTTCAAGTATTTATACAAAGATGATCATCTATTACTGTCTTCAAATTATCCACTTAATAAATCAAAAACCAAGTGGGTGTCAATAGGATTGAGTGTTACAAGGAACTATATACCTGTTATTAAAATAAGTACAAGCAAACCTTGTTTTCCCGGCATTCAGTTTACTCAAACGGAGTGGGCTGAATTATTTAATTATAGAAGTATAATTCTAAACTATCTAGAAAATGGAGTAGAAATGTCATATCAGAATATAAGTGGGGATCATGGATTTATACTAAATAATATTAAAGGCAAAAAATTTTTGACCATAACATGGAATACTAATGAGTACAATCTTGTTTTGGACACGCAGTCAAGTAAAACTCTTTTTAGATTGAGTAATTTATTATTACATAATTTTGAATTACTACAAACATTAGAGTTCAATGAATTTTACAAAAAAGTTTTGTTTCGTGTACAAACTTACTGTAAAATTAATAATTGCGAATGTACAGAAAAATGTATAGAAATTATTTTAGATAAGGATATTAATTTAAATGTATTAGCTTTTAAGGAGTTATTATATGTAAAAGGAAAAAAACTTTGTAATGAGTTAGGAAATAAGAACTGAAATGCACTAGGAAATATTCTGTATACAGGAAAAAAATAAATACTGATATAAACTTTAAAACATTTATTATTCATAAAATTACAAAAAATATTTCGGTGTGAGTAAATCTAACCAATTTTTTATTACAAAAACATTTCGTAAAGAACAAATAAAAGGTGGGGAATGTGAAAAACATGAGAAATTTATTGTGTTGGCAATTTTTAAACTGGGGTATTGCACTAAGTCGATGACATCAGCAGACAAGTTCAGTTTGTTTTGTAAATATTTCTTCTTCCTAGCTCCTTTAACGAAAATTTTCGAAGCGTTTGATAATTCTTCTTGTATATTTTCTAGTGTTTGCGAATAGGCACTAGATCCTGAATCCCAATATAATCCATGATAATTATCTAACAACCACTGTGATTCTTTCCGGCGTGACTTATTTAACTGGCCCCAATCATAAGGTGGTTCAAGAAGAAAATGTTGTAATTTTTCACCATTTCTCGAGAGAATAGCAATTTCTTTCGGAATAAAGTCACCATTATTCGCAGTGAAACCTTGGATGTCTACGATGAATTCCATTGTACAACTAACTATTCCACTCAAATTACACAAGCTTTTTAACTGAGCTGGTCATCACATTATATTCTACCAAGCGATCATGAATAATAACGCAGTAGGCTGTTGTTTTGTCGGGGAAATTTTCAGTTGATTCAAAGTCAAGTCTTACATCGACAGGCGCTGTTTTCAAACTTTCATTTTGTTTGGAACAATCCAATACTATGAGTGGCATTTTATTAATAAAATCTCCTTTGTTTAAAAGCGGTTCTGGTACTTGGTCATAATAGGCTGGTTGAAATTGTGTGTACATATCGTACAAAACAGCATAACGATTATTTTTTATATTCAAGTTTAAATTTTCATAAGGATAATTTTCGGAATTAAGAAAAAGTTTAACATTTGAAATATTACAATGATCAAATTCACCAGCATTCTTCGCATCTTGATTTTTCCTGTCAGTTTGAAATGCTAATATAATAAATCGAGGCTTCTCGAATTGTGAAGATGTTTTAATTGTCCATGTTTGCGTTTGACTACCAACAGGAAGAATTGGATACTCAAATGTAGACCACGATCGAAACGGAATTTGAATTTGTTGGTTTCTTTCCAGTTTCTTTAAAAATTTAAGTTTTATTTTGTCATTTACATAGACATATGGCATACGCCATGAAAGTTTTGTTATTTTTAAAGTTAATTCTTCTTGTGTAACGTATGCATTCGAGTCTGTCTTTGATCTAATGATAACAAGTTCTTGTTTAGAATTCATAAGGATCTTTTTATAATCTTCAGCGAAACCAAGAAGCATATGCAGAGGTATTAGCACATTAAACTGTCCTTTATTATCAGTAATAAAAGAGCTGCCCCATCCAGCATTTTCGAGTGTTCTCTTTTGTCCTTCATTAAATGAGCAGTATCCTTTAAGGGTGGTCGTTATTCCAGGATTCTTGGTCCGATCAATTTCAATACCATTTAATTCATAACGTATCTCATCAAACAAGTGTGCGATGCCGTTATTGATAAAAGTAGATGTTGCAGCTGGAGGCGATCCATCCTTTTTTAATAGCACACCTTCAATAACGATAGAACTTTCGCTAGGAAGTGTGAAAAGATCTTGTTTTTGAACAGGAATTCGAATTTCATCATTATTATTGAATGTAGTAGCAATATATGGTTGATGCGAATGTATTTCATAACGTGTTATAGCCTCCTCATAAAATATTTCTTCGTCAATTTGTAAAATACTATTCATTTTTCAATTTGTAGCCTTGTGTTTTAAGAAATTTTATATTCTTAGGTGTTAACCTCTTAGAAGACTGTAACTGAGTGATAACACGTTTCACCTTAATCACTCTTTTATTATTAAAATTAATACCCATTAATTCGTTTAAGATGTAATCTAACTGTAATATTTTCTTCTTGGAAATCAACAAAGTCCTTGTCTTGATCAAGAACTCTTACTGTTATATTATCAATTACTCTCACGGTTACTGGTAAATAAATGATGGTTGAAGGCACTTCAACTATTTTATATCCTGGCGCTGCGGTTGGAAAGAAAACATGTAATATATGTTCACTTGAATTATTTTGATATGATCCTCCGCAAATATTACAACTTATTTGTATACTATTCACTTTCATAATGTTTACAATTGAATCAGATTCATGGAATTTATTTTCATCGAGAATTCTTTTATGAAATCCCAACAAAGATCCAATGCTGTCTTCTTTCGTAAAGTCTATTTTATTTGAACATGAAATATGACATTTCAAAGTATTATTATTCGGAGTAAGTTGAAACTTTATCTTATCTTTTTTATCCTCATCATCTATGTCGCCCAAAGTATTTCGTATGTAATCGTTTAAATCTTCAATATCATACGCTCCAATTGGGATTGTTATAGATTTTAAAATATTTCCTTCGTAGTAGTAAAACTTATTTTTTCCATGGGGAATGTTCGGGATTGAATTATAAGATTGAAAGTCAACAAAGCCTATAACCCACTCTCCACCATTATTATCGTCGTTATCACTTTCTGCTGATAAATGTAAAGGTGGTGAAAAATCTGCACTTAATTCAGACCTTCGTCCTGTGAGTGTAATTGTAAACGACATTATATTTTATTATTTAGAAGAAACTGTAAACACAAATGTCCACAGTTAAATGAATTAAATTTTTGGTATCGTCGATAATTATACTTTATTTTTACATCTTTTCCAAAATAATTAGTTAGTTCAGAGGGTGGTTTTAAGTTTCCAAAACTGTCAAAATAGTGTATTAATTTATTTCGTTTCTTGTAGCATACCCAATGTGTTCCAATGTTATTTTTACTATCTAAATTTATAATTGCTGATTCCTTGTGTAAAGGACCTGATTTTGGTAAATTATCTCGCATATAAATTCCGCGAAAATATGGAATTCTTTTGGCATATTTTTGTAAATCAATATCAGTTAACGCTCTCATTGGAAGTTTTTTTTTATTCGCGGATTAAGATATAATCCTAATCCATTTTTATGTTTCCCCAAATATAATCCGTCTCCTCGTTTTCCAAGTGCGATGGCCTCCATAGATTTGTTATGTCTTTGAGCCTCAAGCAATTGTTGTTTGGCAGATTTTGCATCATTTACTGCTTTCGCTATACCTGCAGCACCTCCAGCTAAACCACCAAGGGCAGACAATCCGGCAAATAATGGAATAAGAGCTGGTAAAAATCCACCTGTTTTCGGTATCGGTATAACTCGCGGTGATTCGTATTGTTCATTTTTACGTTTCTCCACACTTCTACGTGCAGCATTTAAAGTTTCAGGAATTAGTTTACTTATATTACCCCTCCTTGCTTCCTTTAAATATGCTCTTCTAGCATTCTGAACAGCGTCGTGAAATACACTCTTACGTGACTCCATTGTTACTGTATGCAATACACTCACTATACTAATAACAATAAATATCAACAAAGTTTATTTATTGAATCATACGTGTGTGTAAGATGAAGTTTGAAACACAACAATACACTGTTCAAATACAGAATATTGAACCAAGTGACCACCAAGAAAGTTTTAGTAAACATGGTACACTTTTCCCGAATAGTATAAGGTGTATCATCTGTGGTCCATCAAACTGTGGTAAAACGAATTTAATGATTTCACTACTTACAAGTGCAAATGGATTGAAATTTGAAAACGTATATGTATATTCTAAATCTTTACATCAACCAAAATATCAAATGTTGCAAAATATATTAACAGACATTAGTGGTATAAATTATTTTCCATATACAGATAATACAAATTCAACTTCTCTCGATAAAATAATACCAAATTCAGTTTTCATTTTTGATGATATTTCAACCGATCGACAAGAACATTTACGCAGTTATTTTTCTCAAGGAAGACACTGGCAGATAGATACATTCTGTCTTATTCAAACGTATACAAGAGTATGTAAGCATCTTGTACGTGATAATGCAAACTTAATTATTCTCTTCAAACAAGACGAGTTAAATCTGAAACATATATACAGCGATCATGTGAACACTGACATGTCATTCAACGATTTTAAAAACTTTTGTATAAATTGTTGGTCGAAAAATTATGGGTTTGTTGTGATAAATAAAGATTGTGACATATTTAATGGACGCTACAGGAGAGGTTTCGATCAATTTTTGAAGAGTATATAGTTTTATATGTGTAGCAATTTCAATCATTTTGTCACGATGAGTGAAACAAGTACACTAGAAGATATTATAAAAACTAAACAAATTATTAAAAATAAATTACTAGAACTTAAACGTGGCAAAGAAGAAAAAGAACAATTATTAAGTGAAACTTTTAAACCTATTGTGACGCCATTATCTAATTTGAGCGCGTCATTAGGAAAACTACAATGGCCTCTTACAAAAACAGAACCAAAAGAAGAAGACGAGTACAGCGATGAAGTATTTGAGACACCCGTAAAGAGAAGAAAACGGTTCCCGGCATTGAAATCGGACTACAGCAGTGAAATATTTGAGACACCAGCAAAGAGAAGAAAACGGTTGCCGGTACAGTTTTTAAAAGACGAAGAATCTTTTATTGAAACGCCGACTATATCACCTGCACAAGAAATTAAAGAACAATTTGAAACAAAAGATATAGAAAAATACACTCAAGATATACTGGGTGATATTGCTGGCAAGTATATGGCACAGTATCCGCTTGATAGTCCTAACCTTGACAATGTGTATGGAATTCGTTTTGATCCTATAACGGAAAAATTTATGATGGGAGATTCTGAAGTTGAAATAAATAATAATGATCTTAAAATTGGAGATAAATGGTATGAAGGCACGAGTGGACTATATGAACTTTTAACTTTAAAACATCCAACGGATTATACTGAAAATGAAAAGAAAACATATCTTGAAATTGTGCAAAATACAAATGCACATCGAAAACACTACAACATATTAGGGCCTATATCATTTCATCACGGGTATAAGTATAAAAACATAATAAGAGATATAGTTCCACATGTGCGTACTAGGTCAAAATCAAAAATGTTGGGTGAAGGAGGAAAATTAAGTTATCCAGAGTTAAATGTTACTAACAAACGTACTCAATATGTATACTGGTCTGATCCTAACGAACTTGTACAAAGATTAAAGTTATTATTAGCTTCAAAATTCGCTGGTCATACGGGACACAATGATGAAATAATACGAATAGAAGACGCTTTGCGAGATGCTCAAATAATAATATAAATGAAAGATAGATAAATATTATTTTAGTAATAGAATGGTTCTTGATAAGTTTGGAACTCATGTTAGTAATCGTATTCATAAGCATGTAAAGAAAAAAATTTCGGCATACATTAAAAGTAAAATATTTAAAGAAGGTGTGCTTAACATTAAAAAAATTCCTACTAATGAAGACGATGTTATAAATCTAAAATATCTTTCAAAAATTATTGCAGATTTAGAGCTTACATGGAAAACAAAAATTGATGATTTTATGCATCAGAAACTGTTTGTTTTCGAAAATAAAGTTGATGATAAAATTTCAAAGTCACACAGTTTACTGTTAATAAATTTAATACTTAAATTGGACGGTGATAAGTATACACTAGAAAATGGAAATTCAGAGTCATTCTATGTCTTCCCATTTAATGCTACAGTTAAAAAATTCAATATAACATTGAACGAGTATTAATTGAAACTAAACTAAACGACAAATCATTATCGTTAGAGGGACAAAGTGTTTCAGCGAATGATAAGTTAACATTTTTACCAATAAAAGGACAAAAAATTGTGAAGAGACTTTCTGTGGAAATTTTATTGGAAACCAATTTAAAATATGAGTAAAAGAGATATTGTGAATGAGTTGCACAAAGCTGCTAGACAAAATTTTAAACGTCGACATGTCATAGTAAAAGGTTTAAATGACTTATTTCAAGCGGATCTTGTTGAAATGATACCATATGCAAACGAAAATAAAGGATACAAGTACATACTAACAGTAATAAATGTGTTTTCCAAAAAAGCATGGGCTGTTCCAATTAAATCAAAGTCTGCAAGGGATGTTACTATTGCGATGAGTGCTATCTTCAATGATGGTAATATTCCTAAGAATTTACAAACCGATAATGGAAAAGAATTTTATAATAAAGACTTTACAAATTTAATGAGAAAACATAGAGTAAATCATTATTCTACATACAGCACTAAAAAAGCGAGCGTTGTAGAACGATTTAATCGCACCTTAAAATCGTTAATGTGGAAAGAATTTAGTTTTAATGGATCATACAAGTGGTTTAATATTATAGATAATTTAATAACAAAATACAATAATACAAAACATGGAACAATTGGTATGAAACCGAATGACGTCAGTGAAAAAAATGAAAAAAAAATATTAAACGTCGCTTATAATCGAATAAAAATTGCTGCACCAGCGCAATACAAAATTGGTGACGACGTGTGAATCAGTAAATACAAATCTATATTTGATAAAGGATATCATCCATCATGGACTACAGAAATATTCAAAATTAGAAAAATACAAGCAACATCTCCGGTAACATACTTACTACAGGACGAAAATGGACAAGACATAGCTGGCGGTTTCTATCAACATGAAATTCAACGTACAAAATATCCTGGCATATATCTCATAGAAAAAATTTTACGTAAAGATAAGAACAGATACTATGTCAAGTGGTTGGGGTTCGACGAGAAATTTAATTCTTTTGTAAACAAGGATGATTTATTGTAATAAATGTATTTGTTTTCATTATTGGATCAAACACCTTTACCTTATAAACTTGTATTTAACATGATATTAACCTTGTATCTTATACAAATAAACTTCGAATTACGACAATTTTTATTATTTTTCAACCAGTTTCCAGTTCCATCTCTGGCACTGCTCCTACGCCTCGGTTATGGGGACGGTTCAGCCTGGGAAAATTTTGTCTACCGTGGGAATTTGTGGTTTCTTTGCCGACTTCTCTAACTCATGTTACTTGTTTCATTGTTGGGTCAAACACCTTTACCTTATAAAATCTGAACTTAAAATGATATAAACTTCCAATTACGACAATTTCTCAACCAGTTTCCAGCTCCAGCATCGTCTCTTGCACGCCTCAAACAATCACCTCACCTTGTATCCCACAACCAGTTTCCAGCGTCGTCTCTTGCAATATTCACAACAAAATGTATACATAGTTACAAAAATAATTCCTACGTCTATGGACAACAACATTCAGTGGCGTCTCATACAATATTCCACCTATAAAACCCCCACAGAAAAACACATGCACGCTCAATTCATTTTGCTGCGGCTGATGGTCTAGAAACGGCCTTCCCCCACTACTATAACCATTTCAGTCCGAGATTGCAAATGGTGGATGTATGCATTTTTTAATAATTAATAATACATAATACTTCGCCGACTGGCGTTCAAAGCCGAAATGAATACCCGAAAACAAACAAAAAAATTGTTTTTTTTTTTAGATTTAATAATTATTTAAAAAAAAAAATCAACATGACTAGATCAATATTACATAGCAATATGTAGGGTAATGTAAATAAATGCATATGCAAGAAAAAAAAAAGATAAGATAATAATTGTTTTTTTGTTTCCATTTCTTGATTTCAGCGGTTTTTTTTTGTCTCTGACGTACTATAATAAACATTTAAAACTTTCTAAATGACGTTATTTACACTTATCCATACAAATTCAGTAATCCGAACAAATCGTTAGTCCAAATACCCCCTTATATTTAGCATTTCGTATTAAAGGGTCTCTACTGTATTTTATTTTATTTTGTACGTTTCGTAGCAAAGCAAATTGAATTTCAAAATTTATAAAAATGACATTTTTATAGTGTCTGGCATGGTACTGAAATAAAATCACAAGAAAATAGTATATTGTGTTATTAGGAGTAGAAGTGAGACTTTGTCTGACGAGCGTGGAAGTTTAAACGACGAGCGAAGCGAGTCGGATAAATGCACGCGAGGCACACAAAGACACTTGTACTCCGAATGACACATTATATTTTTTCTTCAAACGTAGATATTTAAAGAAAAATATGTACTACTGACGTTACATTTTACGTAAATTAAGTTTGCGATTTCAATTGCCCTGTAGCTATGGATACTTATTTGTTCCCTTTTGGTTATAAACATTGAAATGAAAATTTTCACGTTTTGACGTTTAAATAAAAACTGTGCAATTTTATGTCCTCCTTGTGTGCAATTATGTCGGAATTTGAAGGATTATAATTTACGCCCCCTGAAGTTGTTCGATTGGATGGAAATCTAATAGTGTGGCTGAAAGATATGTCCAGAAATCTCTGCAAAACAATATATTCTTTTCTTATCACTTTAATTCTAAGTATACTTATGCTCATTACCGTCCCTGTAATTGTAATCTGTAAGTCTGCTATTCTTTAATAATGTTATTTCCTCAAAAGTAAACTCTGTTTATATTTCAATTCACAGGTTATATATTTAAATTTGACAGCTATGGATCGTATTTAGTAACTTTATTCTTAGGTTACCTAGCGTGTTATAGTGACATTTAGGGCGATATTACAGGTTTCTTTAATTAAGGCTATTTCTTATTCGTTGATTTTGTATAGTTTCTATGGATATTTATTTATTTTATTTCTACCTTGTGAATCAAGTCACAAAAGATGCTACTTTTATGACGTTTGAAGAAAAATATAATTGCATCTATAATATATTATGTATTATAAAGTCCTTGTCAGTAGTGACTGCCTTTTTCGACTTTCGATATACATAGCTCCTCGTTCAGTGTGTTAGTAACCGACTGGAGACATTTAGCCAACTGGAAAACAATTACTATCTAATTTGATCTATTTATTATTTATTTGACAAATGGAAAGTGGCTAGAAATATTTGACTTAACAATAGTTAATTATATTTACTGAGACTATAATTAAAAGGTAAATTATACAGTCGAAAATCAAACTCGTTTAACATTAAGCTGAAGAATGTGCTTCGGGTAACATTGTATTTTAAGTACCAAAGAATCTCTTTGAAAATAATTTACATATAATCTCCATGCTTATGCCGTAGTTCCTTTATAAAAGAATGTGGTATCTATTACAATAAATTTACATGACAAATTATTACATGCGGATATTATGAATATGTATTTTGTATTTCCGAAAAATTTCTAGGAAATAGCAGAAATGTAATTTGTAATTTAAAAGCTGTAGAGTAAAAGTAATTAAAAATATCCGGTTTTCAAGAAATCTTAAGTAGTTTTTTTTTTTTAAATAAACATGTGAAATAGGTTGCATAAAATCACTACTCTTACTTATTGATGAGTGTATCATTTTACAAAATTGATGATAGTTATTTTCTATAAATGTTAAACCTGTTATTTTATTTTGTGAAAAAGGAGTTTCGAACGAAATAAAATCACCTTTAACACCTATTTATATCATACAACATTTTATTTACAGACAACACAATTTTTTTATTTTAAATTGTATTTCTAATAATTTCTAACAGTGTTAAAAATTTCGATTTGTTGTTTCACTTATCTTTACCATGATAATTAATTCACTTTTTTCGTTTGACCGTTAATTTGTTGGTTTCATTACTGCTGTAATGAAAATCGTTTATTATTTACCCCTATGAAATGATTTTAATTTTTTTTCTATTAATAAACGATTCTAGTACAAATAACCATAGATACCACTGATAAAAAATTAAAATCAAACTTTACTAACGTAAAAAAATTATTATGGAAAAATATTAGAATTTCTCCAATTTAATAAGATACCATGAACGAAAACGTATCATAATTAACGCCTGTGTTAATTGGTGATTAACATCCTCGATAATGAAGTAACTATTAGCAATGGTATGTCACTTTTACCTTTTAACACTGATATATATTATTGATATACATACAGAGAGTTTTTCTTTTATCAGCAAACATAGGGTAGTTTCGTTACCATAGTTACAAAATGACAGCAATGTATTGAAGCATTGAAGCGTTTATTTTATGAGTAAACATAGGGAATAGTTGTCAGACTCATGAAACTGACAAATTTCAAAATGGTTCTTTATACAATTGAAGAAAAAGTGCAAATTATAACATAGTATAATTTAAATAACCAAATTTCAAATGTATTTGCTGCTGCATTTAATAATCTGCCCAGACCCTGCCCAGCAATAATTCGAAAAATCTATAATAATTATAGCTTGTAACAATTTTTTTTTTTTTCTTTGGGGACACTTTATAAATGTGTACAATGGTGAGAGAATGAACATTAAACAATTAAAAAACAGAATGAGTGCAGCTTTACAAAATATTACTCCCCAGCAAATAACGAACGCTATTGATTCTTTTTATAATTGTTTAGGATATTGTTTGGAAGTTAATGGTGCCAATTTTAAGCATTTGATAAATTAAAATAAAAATTCCTCACTAGTTTAATGCAGTTCGTAAGTGTATAAACATAAATAAATAATTTCTAATTTCTTTAATTCGTAATTTAATATTTATTTTAGCCTATGTTAATTATCCCTATGTTTACTTATAAAATAAACGCTTTAATACATTGTTGTCAATAATTTTATACTGTATCTATGGTAATGGTTATACCCTATATTGTGACGGTGGCCCCGTTGTGATCGGTGGTTGGGCCATCGTCGGATTGTCCCTTCAGCCGTCGGTCGGAATACTCGGGCGCCTTCGGTGGTGGTAGCTGAAAGGGGGACAATATGGGCCGGGATAGCTCTAGGAGGGAGGCCAAGGTTCGCTTGAAAAAGCACGTTTTTAACCCGTAATAAATAACCTTTATTTCAGTTTTACCCACAATACAATACAAACAAATAATACTGATAATAATAATAATATAAAGCAGTGTACGACAAAACTGTGTCGAGCCACAAACTGGTATTTTACGACCCCAAAAGAATGGTGACTGCCGCCTCCGCCGTCTTCGGCGACGTCGTGGTCGTGATGTCCCCGGCTGCTCCACCCTCCACGTGGTCCCCGGCTGCTCCAACCTCCACGTGGTCCCTCCTCCAGGACGGCTCTCCCGCGTCTTATTCCGGCGGTATCCGGACGTTGGCGGCTGCGGCTGAGGAGGCGGCAACGTGGGGCTGGATATGGGGACGATCCCCGCCATCACACCCAAGGTCGTGGGGCCAGGAACTCTCGGGACGGGACACCCTGGGCCCGCCGTTTGGGAAGTCAGCCTCGCCCACAAGGGTTTCCGATTCGGCACCGTTATCGGCTGCGGTGCCCGAACCGGCGGTGCGTCCTTGGGCGACCGGCCTGACTGCTTCGACGACGGAGACGGACCAAACAGGGCGTCCAACAGCTCCTGGCTGGCCCACCTCGGTGTCCTTGGTGTGATGGGTCGGTCCGGCGTGGTTGGCAGCGGTGACGTCTCCACCATCAGCCAGTCCGCAAGGGTCCTTGGCGACAGCGTGGCAGATGACGGCGTCGATGGAGTCGATGGCCTGAAAAAGGACGGACTCGCCTCAGGTGAATCGGGGCCGTAGCGCTGCAGGAGGGCCTCCTGCAGGGACATCTCTTCCCTCGGCGAGTCGCCAACCGACTCCATGACGATGTCTGGCCGACTCCTTGCCCTGGAGTCGACGCAGACGGTGGTGGGGGTAGGGGACGCCTCTGGCTTCGACGTTGAAGTGGAGAGGGGCGCCCGCTCGTGCAGCTGCTGCGACGGTGGCGGCTGCGGACGCTCCTCTGGTCGGCGGGCTCTCAACAGAGGCGACCCCACCGGCTGGATGGGTGGACCCTTACGGCGGCGTGACGGCGGCCTCGCTGACTCGGGAACGGCGTTGACGGCGGTAGCTGGCCTGGATACCCCTGGACGACGTGGTAACAACTCACCCTTCTCCCTGTGGGGCTGAATCGCGCTTACCTGGGCGACCGGTGTGGGAGGTACTGGCAGCGTGACTCTGCGTGACGCTGCGCAGATAGTCGCTCCGAAGGTCGCCAGCGCGTCCATGCCCAGGATGATCGGGCTCGCCAGATTGGGCAAACATTGGAAGGCCAGCCGCCTCCAGATGCCGTCGATTAGGCAGCCCAGCGTAATGGTGCCTTCTGTGTTCATGGTGGAGCCATTCGCCAGCTGGACCTGTTGAGAATGGGCGCGTTGTATCCTAGCATGCCGGTCAGACAGCCCCTCGGCTGTGCGGCAATTGATATAGGAATACATGGCGCCAGTATCCACCAGTGCCTTGAACGCCTGTCCTTTAATGTTCAAGGTTAGGAAGAGACGATTGTCATGGCCGTTGGGCTCCTGAATGCCGGGTAATGGAGCCGTTGACGTTGTTGGTAATTTAGGCTCGTTGCGGCAATGGCGGCGGACGTGGCCATGCCGGCCGCATCTCCAACAGAGCACAGATGCGCCTGTCTTGACTGGTCGTGACAACGGCGGCGGTGTACGCTTGGCGGCGGCCGTTGGGCTTGTGAGGGCATGTAATCTGGTGATCGGCGGCGTGGCTTTGAGTTCCCTCTGGAGGCGTTCATATTCGTCCATCTCTCGGATGAGGCCTCGTACCGAGGTAACGTCGCGACGGCGAATATATTGCCGATATTCCGGCAGCATGTTAGTATACAGCCGGAAGAGCTCCTGCTCTGCCGACAGCTGGCCATAGCGCCGGATGAGGGTACGTATATCGGTCAAATAGTCCTTTCCTTTTTCACCAGGACGTTGCTTACGCCGATTAATTGCTTCTTCTGTCCTCAGCGCATAATCTTCACCGATGTAATGGGCGTTAAAGTCGACCAAAAAGTCAGCCCAGGTCGCCCAATCATTCCGGTTGTTGCGGAGCCACTGCAGGGGGCCGCCACGGAGGAGCTCTGGTAAGGCCGTAAGAAGCTGTTGGTCGTTGAGACGGTAGCTGGCCTGTAACTCCGTCACTCTTTCCAGAAAAGACACCGGATCTGTCTTTCCGTCGAAGAACGTATTCCATTTGCGCACGGTTTCGCAAATGGGCGCATAAACTGGTGTTTTGGGGGCCGTAACGGGACCTGGAGCTTTGCTCAGGTCGGCGACAACGTCATCCGTGTCGTCCTTTTCTGCCCCCAGTTCACGGGCGGGCCCTGGTTTCATCAGCGCCGCCATTTTCTTCCTCATTTCATCCACAGTGCCACTCGGCTCGTGACCCATGCCCTGGAGCAGTACCTGCAGTTCTGCTTTACGTAGGGTGTAAATCCAGCCAGAGCGTGTGAGTGTGGCATCGTCTTCCTCAACGTTGGGTCCCTGCTCGGGCGCCATTTGTGACGGTGGCCCCGTTGTGATCGGTGGTTGGGCCATCGTCGGATTGTCCCTTCAGCCGTCGGTCGGAATACTCGGACGCCTTCGGTGGTGGTATCTGAAAGGGGGACAATATGGGCCGGGATAGCTCTAGGAGGGAGGCCAAGGTTCGCTTGAAAAAGCACGTTTTTAACCCGTAATAAATAACCTTTATTTCAGTTTTACCCACAATACAATACAAACAAATAATACTAATAATAATAATAATATAAAGCAGTGTACGACAAAACTGTGTCGAGCCACAAACTGGTATTTTACGACCCCAAAAGAATGGTGACTGCGCCCCCGCGGTACGGCAATGGCACAGTCTTTTACTAACGGTAAGTAACCCAAAAAAAAATGAAAATATGAAACGTGTTTCTAAGAAACAAACAAACGCCAAGTTTAAATTCAAATTGACAACTTGCGCTAACAGCAATTCCCTGTGATAGCACAACGACGGAGTTGTCTATCACCCACAAGGAAATTCGGACGGTGATTTTACACTCACCAAAAACAACAGTGGTAAGATCCACGGTAAGACTTCTTTGACTCAAACGTTCGCACTCCAATCGTGATCCTCAAGGGACCATTCAAGATGAGTTCGAGAACTGATCTCTCCAAGTGATGCTGCGCCTTTTATACCCAGAATCTGGTAATCCGGCATAATCCTGCCCAAAACTTGGAGGGGAAACGTTTTAAACTTAGTTACTGTAAAAAGGCGCTGATGGCGTTTGTACAATAAAAATAAAATATATAAAAATAACTAAAAGTCATTAAACAACCCGACTGTACCAGTTTATCACTCACAACAATCAAAAACCAATAATAAACATTATAACAATAAATATTGACAGTTGCTACTCATTATTGTAACGGTAGGTCCTTTGACAGAACGTATGTCGCCAGTTCACGGGCTTGTCAAACCTGTGACATTGTTGTGATTGAACAACGTGAGAAATAAAAACCTGTACAAAGTAAATACACAAATGATACAACAATACAGCAATAAGGTAAGATTTACATAGTAATATCGCCAATCATTATTCAGGTAAACATGTGGTTTCAATCATAAGATATTCGTAGGTTAGGAAGACAAAAACATGCCCTACATACGATTTACATCGTGCGTGGTTTATTAAATGCCAATATATACAGTTCAACATCAATTAACAATGCTCAACATCCATTAGTTATGAGTTTTATTCCGGTTTGTGAATGATAACAAGTTCTGATCATGTGCAAGAACTTCAACCGCGGATGGAATGACTTTACTGAATTTGCGACTACTCGGAGATGGACACTAAAATAAGGTACGTATCGTCACAATATTTACTGATAAGATAAACTCAGGGTACCTATATCATGTTAGATATGCAGGATGTTCATTTTATTTTGTCTACTATTGCTATCTCGAGAACTACAAAACTATAAGAGCTACGAAGAAATGGGATCCTATTTTTTTAATCGCTTATTCGGTTCAGTATTTTTTTCTGAATTTAACGATAGTCATGGTAATACTCTAATATTAAGAAATATTTGAGCAAATGAAAATTATGCTTATTTAATTTAAATCGTATTGTATTAAGAGTGCTTTGAAGAAAACAATTGAATATTATGTTTCATGTTATTTGTAATTAGTTTAATGTCAAAATAAATATTTGGTATACTTTCTTAGAGATAAAATGAATTTTATTCAAGAAGGAAAGCTTGATAATTTGAACTTTATATTGTTTTTATGGGTTCTCGTGGCCGCGTGCCTGAGTGTCTGGTCGCGAATCTGGGGAACCAGGTCCGATCCCGATCGATGCCAAATATTTCGAATTTTAAATGGCATAAAATTGACCCCTGTGGTGCACATTCAACGTTTTCCAAATTCAAAATAGGTATTGCAATTTCATGTTTATGTATTATAAATAAAATATATATAAACATCTATTATTGCAAATATAATAGTACCTACTGAATTTCCAAATGGAAATATTTTATTATTATAGATGATAAACATTTAATGTGAGAATTTTTTTTAAATATTCTCACAAATAACAAAACTACATAAAAACAAAATTATTGACATAGAAAAAAAAACAGATTACCTACTCGTATTTCTATTCAAATAAATAAATGTTCCCATACGAGGAAACACGATATACAATTAAACAATTAATTAAAAAATGACATCACAATACCCTAATTTACAAAACATAAAAAAATAATATAATATCTACACAAACACAAAGAATTTATAACCTAAAAACAACCACTAATATTTCCATGTTATCAAGTTCTGACAGAAACAAACGGCAACAATTCGCAGTTATTTTGACCAAAGCCTGCTATTCGCAGGTATATAAATCTAGCACGTCGCTGTAAATCAATTGGTATTGAGATAAATCCAGCATGTGACGTCACTACAGGAAGTGGAAGTCGGAGTGAACAGTCAACGATTCGGCTTTAGCCGGTTAGTCGGAATTATGGGAAGCACGAAACACGCAACACAAACGAAAACACTTGTAGAATCAGAGATTTGATATTATTACATGTTCTAATGGAGACTTCCACCCACCATAACAAATTAGAACATGGAACATATATAGTAAAACTTGACATTAAATTGTTTGATGGAGACTACCAAAGTTTAAGAGTTATTAGTTTTTAAAATATGAGTTTTTAATGCCCTTAACATCTAAACATCTCCAAATTCTTACTACTTGCCAACCTGATTCCAAAATAAGTTATTATGATAATAAAAATGAAAAAAAAAGTTTAGTAAAATATTATTTGTGAATACATGTAAATGATTGA
Organism: Harpalus rufipes; assembly: GCA_951394225.1. Taxonomy (NCBI): domain Eukaryota; kingdom Metazoa; phylum Arthropoda; class Insecta; order Coleoptera; family Carabidae; genus Harpalus; species Harpalus rufipes. The sequence continues at coordinate 14,858,828 of OX596274.1, forward strand.
AACCGGTCAGTAAAATTAAAAGAACAGTGTAAATAAGACATTTTAAGTTTTATTTTAAAACCTTTCCTCTAATACCTATTTTTACACTTGGGCATCATCAATTTTATAATGAATACATAATTGGTATAGATTCGGAAATAATATCGTAAATTATAATTATATGACGTGAAACTAATAATAAAATACTTTCTTACAACATACATTATTGTAAATAAATTTAGCATTTAGATTATTTTTACTTTTCACATAATAAATAAATTAAATGTCAAACCTTTTTGAAAATCTTGCACCAAATATTGAAAATAGTAGACTCTTACCTGAAACAAGACAAAAATATATTAGTTTAATAAATAAAACAATTAAAATTAAGATAATTAAGAATAGGAAGACTTTGTAGGGGAATACATTTATATGAGTATATGATGGTAGAGAGCACCACAGAAATCACTTTTTCTATATAAAAATTGGAATTATTTTTCTAGTTTCAAATATCACGTCGACCTTATTATTATTTTTATTCAGTGTACTGGGTGTTCTACAACGTAAGCGCCAAACGTTAACGGGTAATATAATACTCACGTTTACCTATTAAAGCACAAAATAATAAAAAAATCGAAATTCCAAAAATAATGCGGTTTATTTCAGTTAAGAATTTTATGCATTTGAAATTAATGTATCTAGCTAGGTTTATGAGTTCTGTAACTGTAATATTAGTATAACAGCCCTAAATTTGTACAACACTTGAAGTCTTCAAGTGAAACATGTAAAGCATACAAAAACTAGGCCCAAGTTTTCTAAGTTGTGTTTTGTGCGTTAGATTACGTAATGATGAGATGTATTTAATTTAGAGAAATTGCGTAAACCACGCCTTAATTTCTTTTAAACACAAAATATTTTTTATTAAATTAAAAAATATGTATCGTATCCGCATTTGAGTAGCTTATAAAAATCATGAATTATTATCTATCGTAGTAATAAAAAGTTGAATTCTCAAGTTACACATGGAAGAAATTAATAAATACTTCAACACATTTCCTTTTCTTATTTTAGATGGAACAGCTCAATTCATAAAAAAAATCTTGGTGGAATTCCTGGAATTCAGAGAGGTATACGCATTAAACTGAAATGAAAAATGGTCGTATTCTATACAAAATTATTGATCAGTAAATCTCTAAAAAAATAACAAAAACACATGTACTTTTATTAATTAATATAAATTTTTACAGCTTTCGTTGAAATTTTGTTCATTATTTACGTATACAGATCTGTTATAAAACTTACAGTTACAGAATACGACCATAAGAACTGTTTTACAACAATTAATTTCTGTAACAATCATCTACCGGGTGCGATTTGTAATTTAAAGATAAATAACGAAGACGGATTTGTGAAAAATTCATGGACCCCACTACGATTTGAACCCAGGACCATCCATATCTATTGGGATGCTTTACCACTAATTTCAACGAGACTCAGTACCTCAGGAGATAAGGCATCCTTCTAGTTATACAGACTCCCATTTAGAGCTGCCACCATTGTGATCTCAAGAATTATGAGAGATACAATGTCGGTTAAATGGCACTTATGGTGCACCTATAGGACGCAATCTCAGATAGGCTTTAGTTTTTTTCAAAAACTCTCATAAGACACTAGATAATGACGAATAACTTTTTTTTCTGTTTTTCAAATAACTTCTAAACTATTAGTAATCCAGAAAAAAAATTCAAATAAAGAAGTTGGGTATTTTTATTGCCTAACCAGTGGAGTAAATAAATTTTTATATTTTTTTAAATTTCCGAGATATAACACAAAGTTACCTATATTTTTCTATCTTTTTCTCTCTTTTCGATGATGTAAAATCCTTACCTTATTGTGTTTCGTATTTGTTTAACCCCCAAAATTTAATTTTTCACGTTATTTTTCCCGAATTTTGTATTTATTTCACAAAAAAACATCATTATTTTTATTGATTATATTATATTTGATTGATATAATTCATTTATGACTTTTTTGCTCAATATTTTTAACTCCCAATTTACACTCTAAAATGTCAATCGCGACCTTATAAAAAATATTTTTTGATTTGAATTTGATTGAATTTTGGGGCAAAAATTTCTAAAGAAATAAATTATTTAAATAAAACAAATATTTCCCAATAGAATTTTTACCAATATTTCCAAAATAACACTAAATTTACTCTAAAATAAAGAAGAAAAAAAATGTCTAAGTAAAATAAATACATACAAAACAATAATATTTCACATCATTGAAAAGGGAAAAAAATAAGTTTTTTTCAAACTAAAATTAGATATGGGTTCCATCCAAAAAAAAACAACTTTGTGTTAGGTATACCTTGGAAATTTACGAATATGAAAAATATTTTGTACGCCACTGTTAAGCAAAAAATAAAATTAACTGACATTGTATCTCTTATAGTTTATAGTGCTCGAGATCCCAATGGTGGCAGCTCTAAATGGGACATACTGTATATAGAAGAGTCTTGGGTTCAAATCTCAGTGAAATCGATGAATTTTTCACAAATCCTTGTGTTATTAAATTGAAATGTAAATATCAATTTTTCATTAGCGATAATCTATAAAGAAATTTAAATGTTGATAAAATATATGGTTCTGGTTTACGAATAATAAATAATATGCTCTTAAATGTTAAAAATTTGTATACCGCTATATTTTTATGACAAATTTTTATTAAATGTCACAATTTATTACTGCATATGACATTAAAAATGATATTTTAATATCACAGTGCCATTTCAATTTTATAAACAACTATAAACCAACATTCTAGTTTTATAACATCAGACATTCTTTTCGTTCCAGTTTCATGTAAGGCATAATAGAATTATTCAAATTCATAACAGCGTTTAGTTGAAACAATTGCCTGCTACTTCCTCATTGCTGGTTGGTTCCGGGCTATCGCGCTTGTTTCTCACAGCCCTCTATGATGTAACACCTTTATCGCTTTATTACGTTATCATCTCACCTTGTCACTCTCTTTTGTCTTTGTCAATAATTGCACACTGCAAAACTCTGCAATAGACAAATTATAGGGAATTAAAAACAATTTTTGTTATTCGGTCTTCGGACGTCTTTTGTTAACCTAATGATAATAATCCAAGTTGCTTAATTTGCGTTTTTATTTGAGATTAATGACAAAATTGGACTGTAAACTAGGTCTAAATGGATGACAAACGGTGATGTAATGTTTTCTTTTTGATTTATTGTAATTTGTGATTCGACCTTGTGAAATTACAAGAAATTTACTGACATTATGTAATTTTTTTAAAGATATGCAAAATGAGCAGAACACGTAAATAAATAAGACAATAAATAAAACAGAACCAGTTAGTTTTTGTAGTAGTATAACAACGTAAAAAAAATTCAAAACGTCATGAAAGCAGAGCTCATTTTCAAAATTAAATTTCAACTTAACATCTGGAATGCATATGCATTATAGTAACAATGTATTGTATGCGCCTATATTCACATTTAAAGTTAATATTAATATACAGGTGACACTGAAAAACAGGCTAATCAAAATAAATTATTTATATATTATTTTATTATTCAATACTTATTTTTTAATTTTCTTGATATATTTGTAAATTAGGCTTAGGGGCTCACCAGTGGCGTATATAAGGGGGGAGGGGGGCGCGAAGGGTTTTACTTTTTAAAATTATTTTATATTTATTTATGTCGTTATTACTAATTTAATTTTTTTTATGAAAGTGATATAATTAATTGTAACTATTCCTTAATTGAAGCAGAATTTAATACTTGGAAATACAAATGGCAAAGTATTGGAAAATAAACCGAAAATTGCTTTAGAAGCATTGGAAGAATGCAATAAAGATTTTTATCCAAATATACGTATACTTATTTTGATATAGTTACCAGTATGTACAGCTCAAGTAGAAAGAACATTTTCAACCTGCAAAGACTAAAAACTTTAAAAAGAAATACAATAGGTGAAGAACGACTTACAGGCTTAACTTTATTACGTGCACATAGACTTTTAATTATTATATACTAAGATTATTTTGTACAATCTGGGCCCCCTCCGAAATATAAATCTATATACGCCACTGGGGCTCACAAATACTATTTCTCCGGTTTAACCGGAAGTGGCATTAACTTCCATATTTCAAATAGGATATTCTGTATATTTTCATATATTTGGAATCTACGTGAAATTATAAATTCAACGATATGCTTGAAGTGATTTTTATTGAAGAAAAAAGTTACAAAAGCGAAAGAGAAAATTATGAATAGTTAACCTGGTAAGCCATACCAAGTAGGCTGTGATAACTAATTGATCTTTTTTGTAGCAACATATACAGAATCTTACCAAAATAAGTTACTATTTAAACAATTAACTTAAAAATTGCTCAGTATTATCTCGTCTGATTTCACAGCCTGCCTGATATAGTTTGGCAAGTTAATTATTCATAATTTCCTTTTACGTTTTTGTAATTTATTTCTTCAATAAAAATGCACTTCAAGAATATCGTTGAATACTTAATTTAACGTAGATTCCAAATATATAAAAATATATAGGGTCTCCCATTTGAAATATAAAAGTTAATGCCACTTCCGGTTAAACCGGCTACCATCATGCCGAATACCATAATTTGTGAAATAAAATTATTATAAATAAAAAAAGTTATTTATTCTATAGCTGGTGTTAAAGTGTGCTTTTATCTACTCAAAATATTATTATATACTCATAAAATTTAACTGAAATCATAACCTCAATTTTCTAAATTTATAAAATATATTATTTAGGTATTATCAAATAGTATCTTGGAAGTAAAGTCAACTAAGTATGTAGTCGTAAAAATAAAAATGCCATTATACCATGTAATATAGTAGCACCTGCATATCGGGATCTGATCAGTTGTCTATGTTAAATATAGGTGGTGCTAGCTGCATAAAAAAATCTCCGTTGCTACCCTGGTTGCCTAGTACGCAGTGGTTATCATATGGATTAACGATATCAATGTCCGGTTACACCAACGTAACTTAAATATTAAACTAAGCTTAAATTGACAATATTGCATCAAGATTATATGTCAAATGGATTAAAACATCGATATGCATTTTTTTGTTGAAGCTTAGCTTAAAATTTAAGCCTTGTTTTCAACTGGCCATAACTGTATTAGTACTAGAGCATTATCGGAGTAATTATAGTACTCGAAAACAAGTACTCATGAGAACTTTTAATTTTTAATAATCGTTACTCGTATTCATCTCACAAAAAAGGAAGTATTTGTAATCATTACATTCTTGAACAATAATTAGGAGTATTTACCCCCACTATTCTGTATTTCACATAAATAGAATATAATTCAAACTATATTTACTTTTTTATTCTACTAAGAATAAGTAATAGCCATATTATTTTTAACTACTGTTACATTCAGTCATTTGGAAGTATTCCTATTTTCATAAAAATGCTGTTCTTATCAAAAAATAAAATAATGTCCATCGTTGCGCTAATGGCCTACATTATTATTGTTTAATAAAAAATATGTTTCTACAGGTTACTTCTCTTAGTTACAATTTAATTTTCATTGTCTTTTGGCAGTCGTCTCGAAATGGTTGTTATCCATTTTTGTAACCTTTTTATCATTTAAATGGCGACCTTTATTGCAATAATTTTGATATATATTTAAGTCATAATGTAACTTGATACGAAATATTTATTTGGTAAGTGAATAATTATTATTAATATATGTATATATTTATTTATTCAGCTGATGATAGGTGGGTGTGCACCCGAAACATCATATATATAATATTGACTTCAATTAAAATATGTTGAACCAAAAGGCCTACATAAATTTTTATACGGTTCCCAACATTCCAATGAAATTTAATAAATATACTTCGTTTCGTTTTGTGTATTATTTATTTTAAAAATAAATTTATAATTAATCAATTTTTGATAAATCATATGTTATATTTTGTTAACTCCAAATGAATTATCGTACATCACTCATTTAATTATTATAAATTAAACCATTTCGTTTATTAATTTCTGTTCAGGGCTACTAAAATATTAAAATACTTGAACCAAAATACTAACGAGTATTTTTCACCGATACTTGAAAGAAAGTACTCACTATGTCCAGCAATGATTAGTACTAATCGGTCACGAAGCGAGTACCTTTATTACATGAGACCTTGGACCTTCTAGAACTGCTGTGCCATTGATTAATGGTAGGGTATTATTTACAAAAAAACAAATGGTATAAAGAAAATATTAGAAAGTAGGAAAACATGACACAATGAGAAATATGCTGTTGATTTCAATTTTATATTGCAATATTGTAGAGTACAAATTATAGTTCAAAGTTAAAATTGTAGAATAACTCTGAGCCTTTATTCTCACGGTTGTTCTTTGACACCTATTTTCCATAAACATTGGAAATTTTATTACTTTCAAGCGTACCTCGATCTACCGCTTTTTGTTTACTTACGAGAGTTTTAGATTAGAGTTTGCATTTAACTCATGTGGCATGATGTTTTTATCCATCATCAGCGATGTACTAAGTACGTACTTAAGTCATTCGCTCTCACTTCTCTAATGTTTTGTACGTCAGCAGTTTTTCACACGAAGAGTAAAAAGTGTAGACATCATCGTTCCTACATTGTTTTTCTATCCGATGTTTATATATTCGTGTTCACTTGTTTTCGAGATACCATTGTTTTACTCAAGGACGCCTTAGATTTAATTACCTTATCGTTGGCTTATAAAATTGATAAATTTGGAATTTTATTGTTTCCTTGTCATTCCTCAGGAGATAATTTTTTATTCTGGGATTTTTTTTATATTTTACAAATACTGAAGATATATAATTACACATAATTACAAGGCAGAAGATAAACGAAAATAAGTGATATACAAATCAGCAAAATGCACAGTTTGAAAACCAATTCATTTTACTGCATTTATCAATTTTGAAACAAAGTTCATTTTTTATAATAGCAGGTCATTAAGATGGTCTCATAAAAAAACATACCTCTAGCGCTTTGATACGCAATCTGAAGACTACAAAACAATATTTAAAAAATTATTTAAACAATTTATCAAAACGAATCCCTTTTTCAATGAATAGAGATATGTTTTTCATTGATAATTTTAGGAATAAACTGCGGAACGAATGGATAAATTTCGGAATCTCATCGGATAAGATGCTTACTGATGATCACTCGTATAAGTTCATTTTTCACGAAATGAGTTTCGCGGATCTCCAAGATTCCATTACAAAATTTTAAGTATTTCTCAGAGTAAAACAAAGTGTTATCTCGTAATTTGATAAGGATTTATTTAGTAAATAAAAGGATATTCACCAAAATTGAGGAGTTTCTCAGAAGATTCGAACAAGTTCAAATGTATTAGTTTTCGATTTATGGCGCTATATCGTTCTAATTCGGTCGTGTCACATTGGGTGCATTCAGCAGACATGTCATCATTTTTCTTCTGAGTGTACTGTGCCCTAGAGACCGTTCACTAAATGGTCACCTACCACGTAGGTCAGGATGTTCCTGTTTACTTGTTTAAATTTACTGGATTTTCTTCTGCTGTTAAGTTAATATAATAATGTCATCCATTATCTGTGCAGTTAAACAAAATAACAATTTATTCACATGCAAAGCATCGAAAATATATTTATGTTATTGTTAACATAACTAAAACTAATACAATTACCCCTTAACCTTTAAGCTATAAGCTAAATACGTATTTCGAGAACTAAGTTCTCATCATCAGTAGAACAAATTTAAGCAGAGTAGTTAAGATTACTCAACATGTAAACCATGCCAGATGTCTAACAACTTAAATTTGTTCTACTGATGATGAGAACTTAGTTCTCGAAATACATATTTAGCTTAGCTTATTTTATTATTTTAAGGTTAAGGGGTAATTGTATTAGTTTTAGTTATAATTTAACCTTAGACTCCTCCTATTATTATAATTTGTTAACATAAATGAAAAAATTGCAATACAAGGAAATTTTAAGAATTTGATAATAAGTTGTTATTTAATTTTTCAACCAAGTTATTTACCTATATATTAAAATACGCAGAATATAATGACAATAAAAGTTATTAAAACTTGTGAATAAAATTAAGATTATGACTATTTAACGTTTGCACCACGTGAATCAGATGGAATGTGAAAAATGCATCTCCGTATTCGGTGATGTTCTGTGGTCATTATATTCTACGTATATACATTGTGAATGTGAACAAGATTCAAGTAAATTACCAAAAATTTAAATTATAAAATAGTTTAATAATAGTATATTGTGTTATTAGGAGTAGAAGTGAGATTTTGTGTGACGAGCGTGGTAGTTTAAACGACGAGCGAAGCGAGTCGGATAAATGCACGCGAGGCACACAAAGACACTTTTACTCCGAATGACATATTATATTTTTTCTTCAAACGTAAATATTTAAAGAAAAATATCTACTACTGACTTTACATTTTACGTAAATTACGTTTGCGACACGTTTGCGATTTCAATTGCCCTGTAGCTATGGATACTTATTTGTTCCCTTTTGGTTATAAACATTGAAATGAATTTTTTCACGTTTTGACGTTTACATAAAATCTGTGCAATTTTATATCCTTCTTGTGTGCAATTATGTCGGAATTTGAAGGATTATAATGTAATGTAAGTCGCCTGAAGTTCAATTGGATGGAAATCTAATAGTGTGGCTGAAAGATATGTCCACGAATCACTGCAAATCAATATAATCTTTTCTTATCACTTTAATTCTAAGTATTCTTATGCTGATTACCGTCCCTGTAATTGTAATCTGTAAGTCTGCTATTCTTTAATAATGTTATTTCCTCAAAAGTAAACTCTGTTTATATTTCAATTCACAGGTTATATATTTAAATTTGACAGCTATGAATCGTATTTAGTAACTTTATTCTTAGGTTACCAAGCGTGTTATAGTGACATTTAGGGCGATATTACAGGTTTCTTTTATTGAGACAACTTCTTATTCGTTGATTCTGTATAGTTTCTATGGATATTTATTTATTTTATTTCTACTCCGGCGGCGTAGAAATTAAACTTCTACCTTGTGAATCAAGTCACAAAAGATGCTACTTTTATGACGTTTGAAGAAAAAGGATATTTTGATACAATCAGTTTTCGTAACCAATCAAAGACTCATACATTTGACACAGTAAAAAGGAACGTACAATTTTATCGTTGTCCTTTTTCATTAACAGTGTTACCAAAATTACAGTCTTGAATACATTTTACAATAATTATTATTACAATAATATTTAACAATAATATATTACAATGATACTTTAACAGTAATTTTACAAAAACCAAAATAGTCTCCCTCTGTATTTGAAAATATGTTTATACGGGGTTTGAGATGTTTCTATTTTTTAATAAATGATGAATCCATAAAATATAAATAAAAGATAATTTTGAAGAACTCTGCTTTAAACTAAATTATATTCTATACTGCAAAACTCACACATAGTGTATGAGAAGAGAAGATCATGAAAACTGTCATGAAGGATTGTTATAGGAAGTCAAAATTCAATTAATAATTATTTTTAACCATCTAATTTCAAATAATATACTTATTCGTGTTTGTTTTTAATATTATTAAATGTTAATAGAATTCGAGAGAAACGACATTAAAACATCTGTGACATCACCAAAACAAGCAACGAGAACGAAAGATTCAAATCTGTACCTATTACTTTCGCTCTCGTATAAAATAAAAAGAACCTTTAGATGTAAAAATTTGACGCACGCATCAACGTATTTTTAAAATGTAGGTTCTGCTACAACATTCACTACTTAATTAAAATATACAGATGAGTAGATATATCAAAGTCAAAAATATAAATCTGAAAGTATAATTTCGCATATCCACTTCCAGTATATCCGAAAGAGATTATAAAATTATCTCCTGTTTATTTTTACTGCTCTTTGATGACATGAGGCATATTTTATCATAATTTAAAAGATATTTCCGCTGTCTCTACGGAAGTACCCTATTTAGCTAAACAAACACAGTTGTAATTTCAAGGAAAAATAATTAAATAACCCTCTTTTGTTTTCGTCACAGCCATGTTGATTTTAGCGTGAGAAGTCTCCTTTAGTTCTCTACAAATGAACACTTTACAACAAACCATACTACTTTTATAATAAAATAAATACGACTGGGTATAAACATGTTTTTACTACAGTTAATAAATATATTTTATCACTTAGACCGCACATGAAGCAAAATTATCTTATATAATAATGCCGGATTTTCTTTCGATTACATGTTTTTGCTTTCTGGAATTTTTTCAGGTAATTATCAAATATTAACGCGTCATAATTTTGTGATATATAAATTTTAAAACAAAACAGATTATTATAAAAAAATATAAACTGCAATTTTTATGTCAACAAAATCATTATAAGGAAATTACAATTTAAAATAAATAAGAAAAAAAATACAAATTATACAACATACATTCTTTAATAGTTATTTACGATACAAGTACGTAAGGTAGTGTTTAGTCACGAACGGCTCAGATTAACACACGAGCGTCGCGAGGGTTTTAAGTTTAAGACCGGTGAGTGACTAAAGATGCTTTAGAATCTAATAACCTAATATAAATTAGGATAACAATATTTAATGAGAAGTTGGTCATGATAACAAAATATTCACCCTGGTTTTGCAAATTTAGTGTGTTTAATTTTTTTATCCACGACTGTCAAATAATATACCCATATTCAACCGTTTTTTAACAATTAATGACCGTAGTTACTGTTGCTAATTGAATAATATTGACAGTTCAATGGAATAATATTATTCAATCGTTATGCCAAATTCAAACCTTATCTTTCAAAGAGTACAAACAAATTACTTTTAATAAGTAATTTTTTCCACATAAAAATCCAAAATTATACTAGTTTTCTCATTTTTATAGTTTATTTTCTTCTTAATCCTAAAATGTAGCTGAGTTGTCGGTTTAATTTTTTTTGTTAAACGTCAAATCACTTCATAATTTTGTTATAACAAATACCTAGCGATCAAGGCTAACTATGTTTATGTTTGTAAACAAACAATTTTCTAAAATTTGTTAGGTTATTTCTGATTTTTATGTTATTATTTGACAGTTGTGGATAAAGTATAGTATTCTATTATCACTCGTTGCTCGGTAACTCGTGGCTAATGAAATCTTATTACTAAACAACCGTTTTACAAATTTAAAACTGAAAACTAAACATCAATTTTACGCACTTTCGTAGATAATAGTTATTTATGATATGTGTTAAAAGTGACAATATATTTTGTGAGAAGGCAGTGGAGTAGTCGAACCCTTCGAACAAAATAAAATCACTTTTAACATGTAACACTATTTTTTGCACAAACACTATTTTATTATTTAAATTTGTATTTCTAATTTCTAATAATATTTTGACATATACTAAAAACGTTGATTTGTTTTTCCATTCGTCACTACCAAGGTAACTAATTCACTTAACACTAGTGTTAAAATGAATAATGATCTGTCACTTTTTAACACTGGTGTCATAATATGTCATTTTTAACCTTAAAAACAAACGTTAAAGAGCCTACTTTTAGTAGATTTTGAAATTTTGATTTAGTTTCCACCCCTGAAGGGGCGGAATGTGAAAACCATTTCACTCCGAGATTGCAATTGGTGGATGTGTATATGTAGATTGTTTAATAAATAATAATACATAATACTTCAGCGACCGGTGATCAAAGCTGGAATAAACGCCCGAAAACAAACAAATATTCACGTTTTTTTTCAGAATTATTTATTATTCATCAGGACGCTTACATCGCAATTACAAAATAAATATAATATTAGATAGCAATATGAAGAGGTAATGTAAATACATTTATTGTACAAGGAAAAAATTATAACTAAAAAGATAAGAAAGATTATAAAAATGGTTGTTTTTCTATTTTTTAATTTCAGCGTTGTTTGTTGTCTGAAGTACCGTAATAAATATTGCAAAACTTTCTAAATTGACGTCATTTACACTTATCCATCCAAATTAAGTAATCCGAACAAATTGTTAGTCCGAACATCCCCTTACATTTAGCATTTTGCATTAAAGGGTCTCTACTGTACTGAATAAAACAAGAATTTACATTTTTATTACCTTCCGTCACCTTTAGGTAAGGAAGGTATTGTCTTTAGTCAAAAAATTCAATGATGAGTTTTTAGTGAATAAGCATGTTTTAGGGTCCCTAATACGATTTTACCATTTTTACGATGATGTCTGTATGTATGTATGTATGTGCGTGTGTATGTGTGTGTGTGTGTGTATCTGTGTGTGTGACGAAAGTTTCGGATCGCATAACTCCAATACCACAATTCCAAAAATTATATTTGTTTCGTATTCCTCAACTTTACATCCAGAAGAACACCTGATTACATTTTGGTTACAATTGGTGAACCGAAAATAGCCTCATTTGAAGATTTAACAGTTAAATATCATTTATTGATATTGATCCCTTGCTGATAGGCGAGAATGGGCCGCTGCTAGATTCCTCAAGAACTTGGTCAGCAACAAAACAGATGCACCTTTCCTTCTATCTAGGATATTATTCCACGTTCCAAGACTAGCATTAAGGTACTCCAAATCGTTTCTTCTACCGCCAGCGCGTACCGTAGTAATGAAACATTCTCCAATATTTATATGTTGTAATGTAGCTAACCTTCTCATTGAAGATATTTTCATCTAATCTAATTTATCGATTGTATTAAATATTTCTTTGTTTTTTTTCTCTGTTTTATATCATTGTCCTGTAATTGGCTACTGTTGGGCAATAAATTTATTATTTATTTATTTAACTTAAAGAATATATATTATTCTCTATACGATTTGATTGCATTTTATAGTTCATATTCAACAGATTAAAGTTAAAGAATTTTAAAGAAATTAAATTTTATAAATCAGCCAGCTATACAAAACATGGAAACTACTATTATAGTCATGTAATTCAAATTGACAGATGTCAGTATAAATAAAAAGTAAATTAATGTGGCAGAGATGAGGATGTTGAAGTAGATGTTGGGGAAGACACGGGAAGATAGGGTAAGGAAGTAACTCGTGTTACAAGTTTCTAGAAAGATACAAGAGAGATGATTACATTGGTTTGATAATGTATTGCGGAAGACTTTAGAGAAAAGGAACTGAATGAGAACGACACACGACACGTAAAACAGAAATGAGTGGAAGAAGAAAATAAAAAATAGCGACCACTAACGAATGGGGAAAGCTAAAGAAGAAGATGTTAGTGTCAAGTGCAATTAGTATAGTTTGTTTAGGAAATAATTTTACTAAAAATTTAGAATCTTTTGTAAGAAAATTTATGGATGGAATTTATACATAATACACATGATTGACGGAAGGTATTGTGCGGGCCACAACAGATTTTTTTTCTATTGGCTACCATTTTAGCATTGTTACTAAGACAGCAACTTTCTTACAGAATTGATGTGAATATTTTACTTTTATAACATTACAAGCTAACACCTTCAAATTTGATTCTATATCATTAAAGTTAGAAAGAGTTTATTAATTTTGGCTTGTGTTAATTCATTTTGTGCAATCTAGCACTTGTTACCTTAACAAGTTTAAAAGCGCAGCAAATTAAGTAGTTCAAATTTCAAAAAATGAAGTCAATTTTCTACCTTTAACTTTCCAAGAAAAATAAATTATAACTGCAGTAGCCAACAGTTATTCTTGTTATATCATAATCACTTTTATTTATTTTTCTTCGCAGTGTTACAATATCTGAGGAATGCTGTTATTTAATGTAAAGTTACTGTATTATTCTATAGTTTAATTAATATAATTTAATATACATTAACGTGTAATTGATACTGGCGAACAATTTCGAGATCAAATTATTAATTACACCAATAGCTAATAACTTTATAATTATGCGTAAATGTACATAATTTTCCAATATTCTATCGTTTATAAAATATAATGTTATAGGTTTATAATAAATTGTTGATTTCAAGTTTGAATAAACATTTATGAAGGTTGAAATTCAACGCTCTCTGAAATCTATTACAAAAATTCTCTTGAACAAATTTACTTTATATACACAAAGTTCTATTTTTGAATACAGAACGACGAGTAAATTTTGGACATCAAAAATAAAGAACATTAAAAATACTGTTCATATTTTTACTTCACATATCGAAATACAAAATTTAGACCAGCAATTACTAATTTTTGAAAATAAGATTTATTTAGTCTAATTTATGACCGACCTCGGTGGTGTAGCGGCTCAACACAACCCAAGGGTCCCGGCTTTAAATCCCTGATAATGCATGGTTGTTTGTGTGTGTCTTTATCACCTTATGTTCATTAACTCAACGCAGGTATTACAGGATTGCAAGAATGTAAGGAAAAATTAACTCACCCGCCATAATATCATCAATTATTTATTGTAAGTTGTGAGAACTTAAAAACAATAAAGAATATTTATATTATTATTATATTATTCTAATTTGAGGCTCTAAACTCTACATTTAACATGTTCATATACAGAATGTCCGAATTTCAAAGGCTACCATTGGGCTCTCGGAAACTATAAGAAATACGACGTCGGTTAAATGGAACATGTGGTGTGTCTTTGGAGGACCATCATGGATGTGCTTTGGTTTGCCAAAAATTCTAATAGGTTACTAGATAATGGCGAAAAACAAAAATCTTCTTCTAAACTATCAATAATCGAAAAATATGTTTCAAATAAAAAAATACGATACATATTTTTATTGTCTATCCACTGGCGTACGAAAATATTTTTTTATCGGTAAATTTTCAAGATATAACCATATTTGGTTCATACTTTACAAAGTAAAAAGACGAAAAACAAACTGAACACTCTTAAACGACACAACACTAACGTAAACAACCTAAACAAAATGACACTGTTAAAGGTTGACAGTGGGGGAAATGGCTTCACTTTTACAGCAACTTGCTCCCTCCTTATTTATTCCTACCTCCATGGTTTATAGACTCATAAAAACACAGAAATAGAGAAAACTACATATTAATATTTAGTCCAGTCAATGTAGACCAAAAAAACCTTTTACCTAAAAAAGGGTGTGGTAGAAACGATTTTAACATTTATGTTGTTTAGGTCGGAGTGGGGAAGAATAATTCAAGTTTTTGACCTTGGAGAGGGTCGGTACGAGCCGACATCTTGGATCGAAGATGCAAAAAAGTTTTTTTTTTTAATTCAACCCTATTTATACCAACTTTTTATACGTATATAAACGATGATTTTAATATAATTCTTGTTTAATTTCTATTTAAATATTGGGGCAAACGGCCATTAATCCCTAAAATCAGACGTCATTTATTATTGAGACAGTATGGTGTGGAGACAGTCTCAAGTCTCCAAATGAATTAGAATCGGTCTCTTGTTGAGGATAAAATAAGTATTATTATACACACCATTTTTATACAGAAGTTAGTCATTAAAACTCATTTATACTAATAACAAATGTCCAAGTATTTATTAAACGCTTGAATGAATCATTTATAATGTTTATATTAACCTACTTATTAAATTTTAATAAATAGTAATCTTTGATCTTTTTACGTAAAAAGTATAATTTTTAATCTGTGTGAGTAATCAATATTAAATATTTTATACCTACGTAAAGTCAGGATTTTTTTATAATCATTAGATAATTACGAGAATTTCAATAAATAATGTATCTTTTTTCAGATTTTCAGTTTCGAAGGTTATTGTTTTGAGATAATGAAGCAAACATTCATTTCAACTGTTTATTTTGGATGAATATAAATATTTGGAGAATTTTATTTTTACTTGTTTACATACGAATATATTTTTATTTTATCTCAGATAAATATTTTTTTTGCAATTTCTTACAAAAGGTAACATTTCAAAGAATATGACGAAAAGGAAACAATTATGAGAATTTTGTTTACAAGAAACGATGAATTATTTTATTTCTACTATTGTTATCTCATTCTACAAAAAATATATCAAAAATTCGAAAGAAGTGTGTATCATTTCGAAGAAAAAGTTAAGGAAGAAAATTTTATGAGTAGTTCATTCACTAGAAGTTGTGTGTTGCTTTACTTATTCTAAAATAAAATGTTTCCTTATCAAATTTCTTTAGAAGTCATGAATTTTACGCCTTTGATCAACAAGATATAAATTTACAGATTGCGCAATACAAAAACAACATAAACCTACATATTTCAGAAAACTTTAACGTCTTTAAAAATCTGACGGAGACATAAATTTAGAAATGACCTTTGATGTCCTTAAAATAAAAGTACTTAAAGAACTTAAATTATTTGAATAATGCAGCAAGACTAATATGAAAAATAATATTATTGGAATGAAGAATTTAGGGTAATACCAACAAATCAACCACATGTGTTCATATTTTCAAAACTTATCATGGATATTTTTATTTCATACGCAAATTAGCAACTGAATTAATGTTTCTTTCAAAAATTATTCTTTTCACGGTATACACCCATAAATATTTAATCAGTTTATCAAAAATAATTGTTATAATTTGTAATTTTTGCTATAAAATCATCTATTGTAGTGTTCCTATTTTTGGAATATTAGGCGCGTTCAGACTGTGATTGTGATTTTCTAAACCATGATTCGTTTAATCATAATTCCTTCCAATCATGATTAAATTTAATTCCAAAGAAACAACTAACCCGATCGACGTAAAACCTACACAACGTCAAACTAGCGTCAAAAATTGTCAAATGACAAATCAACTGTTCTGGTTGCCTATACCCGAATAATGCACTACTTTTTCCGTCATTTTTAAATCTTAGGTGATTTGAATCACAGAAATCATGAGAAAAGACTGATTCAGAAGGGAAATGGGAATGCCGTGATGTGATCACAAAATGAAATAGTGGGGGATAACGAATAACGAACGAACAAACACGCCTATTATTAAAATACAAGAATCTCGGTAGAATTATTGAGAAGACACATACTTTCAACACATATTTTAAAGATGTTCACAGTTAAGTTCCATTCAATAAAAATACACTTCATCAATTTTTCCTTTCACTTCTTAAAAGATCCCAACCAATTTTCTTTTGGAATGCTTTCAATATAATTATGAATTGCAGCATCAATCTCTTCTTCAGACGAAAGCCGTCTACCCCGTAAATTTTAAATTAGTTCAAAAAATAGCAAAAAGTCGCACACTGCCTAATCAGGTGAATATGGGGGGTGTTCTATTTTTTAGAGAAGAAATCCCCCTAATAGACTCCAACCCTCAATAAACCTGAGAATAACTATTTATCTACCTTCTTTTACACGGTGTAAGAATATTTTCGCTAAAAACTGAAGAAAATACTCTTTGGTTAATTTCATATTTTCACTCAAAACGATACTTCCAGCGGTTCCCAAACTGTGAATAAAGAAATTTAGAAATATAAAATAATTAAAATACATCCCACATATAAAATACATGCTAAAGCTTAAAATCAAATCACATTAGTAAATAGTTTTATAATTTTTATAATTTGGTACTTCTCAATATTTTCTTGGACCAAACATTTTATACAAAAAAAAAACTTTTGGTACAAGAAGCTTTGTTTTGTAGGGATGTAACATGTAACGCCACTAGGTTCTGCCGATATGATACCGATATTGTTGAAAAATATCGGCGATATCAATATGAAAAATAAAAGAAAAAGGTGGATACTGCATATTTACTTGTGAAACCAAAATTACTTTGGACAAAGAAACACAAATTTTGCTCATACCTAAATAAAATTAATATTGAAAATATTTTTATTTAAAGAACACTGCATCCTCAATTTGTGCGGAGTTAAACGATTTTGCAATCAACTTATCCTCTTGTCTTGCAATATTAAGGGCTTTCAAATATCTCTCGACTTTGTGAGAATCAGATCTGGTGCTGGATGATTGGTTAGAACGAAACGAAATGTCCCCCACGCATTATAATATAATAACTCGGGCTCGACGCGTTTACGTGGTTTTTTTAAAGCGCGAAATTCGAAACGTATTGGTGTATCGGAAAATAAATATCATCAATTCCGATCATCAGCTATAAGACAATATCGCCGATTATATCGGTATCGGTTGGATCCTAGTTTTGGATTCACAATGGCCAATAAAAATGTACGATGGAGTTGGAAGGCGGTTTCTTAAGGTTTGCACGACTGAAAAAGTTTGGGAACCCCTGCTTTAAAGAATTGATTACCTAAGTTCTAAATTTCGTGGAATAATTATGTATAGTTGCGCGTCACCCGACGCCACCGAGTTTAGCCAGCGTGCGACCGCCGCCGCTGGTAGAACTTTCTCGAACGATGACGTAATCGTCGACGGGGTAATATTTCTGTGATTTTTACACTCCACCCGAATAAATAAACGTTACAGTATAGCAAATTATGAAGTGCAAAATTTCGCAGCGCTAACCCGTAAAAAAATCGAAAAAAAAAATATTTAGAATCACATTCCTACCTAAAATTTGTAATAAAATACATAAGTAGTAAGAATTATCTCGAAAAATAAAAACTGACTCTGTGCATATAAAATCTAAAGTGCTCACTTCTTCTTCACATATCCATTCAAGTTTACTCAAATTACCATAATAAAATCTTCCTACATATTTAAACCACGTAACCGCCAGCAATGAAAATTCCAGGCCACCTATGACCAACCATCTTAAAGCAGACATCAAGTCTGTGCCGGACACTAAACAATCCACAATCGCCGCAATCAATGAAAGTAACACAAAGATAAAAATCTTCAGTCCGACAGTCGAATGTTTCAAATTTCGTAAACAATGACTCAAAGAAAGAACAAGTGAAAGATACACTAACAGGATGTCTGGGTAAAACAGTTGCATGATGATGATTCGCATTTAGCGTTTTTGTTTTTTACAAGGCTAGAGTTGATCTAAACGGTAGTGATTTTACTAATTTTAATGGTTGGGTAATTGCCATTATTTGTTTAATGGAATTTTCCCAATGAAATGGAAAATTAGACATTTTTTCAAAGAAAATTATAGTTTGTAGTCATGTCAAAATACTGATAGGAAAAGCTATTTATGTGTATGTAGATAATAAATAAATTTAAAATAGTTACATGCAATAATTTACTTTAATGTTTACCTTGAATTTTCAAATTGCAGCTATTTTTAAATACAAAACTACTGTTTCAAACAAATTCCTAAAAATATGTGACAAATATAAAAACATGTGAAATGTTGTAAAGTTAAATAATTGAATGTATTCTGCAGTCTGCGATAAATTTTTAACTCAGTATTAACATAGCAAAATAAAGTAAGATATGTAAAAGTTTATATTAAAAAGACAAAAGGTATGTAGAAATTTAAATGTCAAGTTCAAGTTGAATATTGGTTCAAAGTTTTCGGCCTGACTGACTTTTAAAGGTGATAGAAAAAAAATCTGTTGTGGCCAGCATAATACCTTCCGTCAATCCTGTGTATTATGTATAAATTCCATACATAATTTTTCTTGCAAAGATTCTAAATTTCCAATAAAATTATTTAATAAACAAATTATACAAATTGCATTTGACACTGACATCTTCGTCTTCTTTAGCTTTTCCCATTCGTTAGGGGTCCTTATTTTTTATTTTCTTCTTCCACTCATTTCTGTTTTGCGTGTCGTTCTCATTCAGTTCCGCATTACAGTCCTTCCATCTTATCTTTGGTCTTCCTCTGTTTCTTCAACCTCCTATTACTAAGCTATTCATTCTTCTTTCAATATATTCTTCATTTTTCCTCATGACATGTTGAAACCGATGTAATCGGCTCTCTTGTATCTTTCTAGAAACTTGTAACACTAGAGTTATTTTCTTACCGCATCTTTTCGTGTCTTCCCCAACATCTACTTCAACATCCTCATCTCTGCCACATTCATTTACTTTTTATTGATACTGACATCTGTCAATTTGAATTATCTGAATATATTAGCAATTTTCATGGTTAGCATAGCTATGGCTGATTTATGAAAATTAATATATTTATAATTCTTTAACTGTATATCTATTGAATATGAAGTACAAAATGCAATCAAATCGTATAGAGAATAATATATTCTTTAAGTTATAATAACGTTAAATGTCAATAAATCATATTTAACTGTTAAATCTTCAAATGAGGCTACTTCCGGTTCACCAATTATAACCAAAATCTAATCACTTCTTCTTCTGGATGTAAACTCGAGGAATACGAAAAAAATATAATTTTTGGAATCGTGGTATTGAAGTTATGCGATCCGAAACTTTCGTCCCACACACACAGAGACACACACACACATACATGCATACAGACATCATCGTAAAAATGGTAAAATCGTATTATAGGGACCCTAAAACAAGCTTATTCACTAAAAACTCGTCATTGAATTTTTTGACCAAAGACAATACCTTCCTTACCCAGAGGTGACGGAAGGTAAAAACGCTTCAGTTCAATTTACCTTAATACACTTTTCAGATCTTTCTATGTCCTTCAAAAATAATCTGAACTTTTATCTGCAAAATAATCTAAAACTACTTCATTCACCTCATTATCATTCAAAATTTTGACCCTCGAAGGACTTTTATCAGAGAAAATAGAAGTCATTAGGTGCTAAATCTGAGTTGCAAGGTGGATGTTCAATATCCTGGAATCCACAGTCCTTCAATGCAGCTTTAGAAACAACAGTCCTATGGAATGGAGTATTGTCGTGCAGCAGGCGAATAGCTTTCAGTTTTCCGCAGTCATCACTTCCACTGGCTGATCATCGCAAGTATCATCATCATTACTCTTTCTTTCCAAATGAAACAGATAATTTCACTCTCTCTCTCTGTGAAGCTTCCTCATAAATACTATCCAATCGCTGTTCAATAACAAGAATTTTTTTACAGCGCGTATTCAATTTTCGTCATTTGGCGTACAGTAACTTATTCAAATAAGCATTTTCTAAATCCTAACAAATGACGCATTTAAATAATTGAAACTAGTACACTAACCACTCCATAGCTGGCGCCATCTGTCACACATAGCATGTTAAAATTGACAAGAATTTTGTAAACCAAACCAAGAACTTTTGGATCTTACGACGTATGTATACGAGTATAATTAATTATTACCAGGTCCGAAAACAGTTATTTCGCAAATTAGCTTATATCTTTGCGCAAATACCAATCAAACAAAATTCAGTGATGAGAATTCACAATAATAATTTAAATCATTTGTCCACACTAATCATGTCATATCAGTTTGGTTAGGCTAGTTTTTATTATTTATAAATAAAATAAGTGCATATTTTGCTAATTTTTAACAATAGAGAATTTTATATTACTACTTGGAAGAAAAACTGGCGAATTTATTTTATTTATTGAAAAAGAGTATAATAAAATAAATATAAATAATTTGTATTTATAATACCAGATATTTACCATCTTTATTACGCAATTTTCCAATTTCCATGTAATTCCTATCCCTCTCTTTCCTATAAGTTTTGTAATTCTGTAGAAAAATAAATTAATACAGAAATATAATTGTGTATTAAACAAAAATGCTGAATATGAGAACTTATACAAACAAATAAAATAATAAATGGTGATGTTGAGGTTAATGTTGATTTATGCAAGCTTAATTGCTAAATTTAAATTAGCTTCTGTAACTTATTGCGATGGTGAACTTACATTTTCTTCTTTCAAACTCATTTTTACTATATTGTAGTAGAAAAATATTTAGAAAAATATCTAGTTATTTATTGTTACAGTGTGTTATTTAAGTTTACAACGCTTAACCGATGGATAGTAAACCTGGCAATAATTTGGAGCCCCTTAAAACCTTGGCTGGTACCACAAGCCCTGTTTTAACTAAAACTCTGTTTTAAGACATGTCAAATTCGAATTTCAATATTTAATTTCACCCTTATGTTTAAAGAACGATTTTTTAAAAGTATTTGTTTGAATACGAACTATGTTCTGCTTTAAAATCGAATACTGATAAATTTGATATTACTTGTTATTATTATATATTAAGTAATGAAATTTCACATTTCTTAAAACAGCGTTTTAGTTAAAACAGGGCTTGTGGTACCAGCCAAGGTGTTCTCTGGAAAAATGTCACAATTGACACATAAGATCATTTCAGACTTTCATAATGAGATATTTCATGTTTATCAACACTGTTACTGTCTGCATACTCTTAATTGGTGAAAATTGGCATTTTGAGAATATCAAATAAACAGAATATAAATTGTACACCTATGCAAAAAACGTTTAATGTCAGTTTTGACAATCAACAATTTTTCCAGAGAACACATTGATTTTTACTTTTTTTACGAAATATTGAACTATGACGTAATTGGTCAATTTTAAGGGGCTCCTGATCTTATAGAAAGCATATAAAACAAAAATTATTACCAGACTTACACCCGGTTCCATAATATCACATAAAAGTCTCCTTTTTTTAAAGCTTACTTTTTCGAAAAGTTGACTTTGAAAGTCGACTTTAATTGCTTCTGTTCCATAATAGTTTGTAAAGAGTCTGCTAGATAAAGTGTCCTTTAATCAATTATTTGTTGGTTGGCAAAACTGAAACAGCGCGATTTGTGTCAATAATTCAAAGTGACAAAATTTGAATTTGACAACGCTCTTTCATTAAAAATGGAAATTCGCGGGAAGAAGCGGAAATGCGGATCTCTGAGTTCCGAAGATCAATTAAGATTATTACAATTCATAGAAAATATCTGCTGACGTATAAGTAGAAACTTGGGCCAGACGAGAACAAAATCATAGAATGGAGGAATATCATCAAAAGAGACAACGCCTATAAGACGTAGAAATTAAAATTAAGAAGAAAGAATTAAAAAATAAAACAATATTATAGTTTAATAAAGTTATTATATATTTGCTACGATTTATTCAAATGTCTTTTTCAACTACATTTATATTAGTCTAGTAAAATTCTCGCCAATAAGCAATCTTCTCATATTTCGTCCTAGGGCAGGTACAACGTTGTTATTATGTACATTTTGCTCTGGTTCATCCTCATTTTGTTCCATATCAATAAACTAATAATTTGGGAAATAATCGTTCATTTCAGTAGCAATGTTGTATACAGCTGTTGCTATAATTATATTCATTTTAGTATCTACATTCAATCGTACTCCTAATGACAAGATCGGAAATGGTCTTTTCCACACGTCATATTGTCTTTCAACAACATTTCGGGTTCTAATGATGGATTCGTTGTATAAATCTTCTGCTGCTGTATGCGATTGTTGTAATTTTGTCATCAGGTAAGGTTCGATCGAATATCCACTATCGCCAGTGAACATGTAGTTTCCAAAACTTCCATTCTCAAACTATCGCCTCAAATTACTGTTGTTAAAAATGGTCTGATCATGACAAGATATTATAAAATATGTTTACAACTTACCTATTTGAACATAATGATATCATTGGTTTAATTCTTTCTAGTAATGCTATAACAGTGGGTTTTGTTAATCTAAATCTGTTAAAAAAAATTAAATCATCGTATTTGTTAATACAGTCCTCCCTGTTCCTATATATTTTTGGTTTTCTTACAAAAATTAACACTTCGTCTTCTGATGAAGAGCTTGAACTAGTGTCACTTTCCATATTTCACTTTTAGTTCAAATCTGTCAACGAAATTTTAGGTTACGTTTTCAAAAAAGCCGACTTTTACACGCATAAAGGACAAAATTCGGGACTTCATAATAAAGGAGACTTTTTTGTAAAGTGCTCTTTAAAAAACGATTATGGAACAGGTTTAACAACAAAAAGGTTCCTTTTCACTTTAAAGGAGACTTCTATATGATTATGGAACCGGGTGTTACTATCAATGGGGTTAGTTCTCTTCGATTAAGCTTTGTACACTTACTCAAATAATACCCTGTATATATATATATATATATAAGCCTATTTTAGTAGCTATATTTTTTATGCATATATTTTTCGATATTTTAGTACATATTTTTATTTTCAATACGCTAGTAATGTCATATAATATTCAAACTGGCTGTAATTCGAGATTTGGTCGTAACATATCATCTAAAATTTACTCATTGCTGAATGTAATGTTCTACTTATTATGTATGTGTTGTAGGGAGTTATTTTATTTTTGTAATTACGTGTAGTGACTCCGAAACATTTCTCAGCAGGTAGGTAATATTTTTTTCCGTAAGAGTAGACAGGTTTAATAAATTCCAAATGCATTCCGACTTGTTTCATAGTGAGTATTTATAAAAATTAGTAGAGTGTATTAATAACTGTAGTCAACATTTAGTTAATCAGTAAATGAGTGCGTTAAATAACTAGCTGTAGTTCTGCCGATCTAAATTCGACCAAAGTCAATACTTGTTTCTGTGGTTTAATACAAGAAGAACAACTGTCAACCTTTAATAATTTTCGGAATAAGTGATTTAAAATCATTAGGAATTTTTCAATATTCATAATACCGAGATTACCATTCAATGAAACTTGAAATTTTACATTATTAATTTTGATTAGAACGGTAAGTATAGGTGGCTGTAGGTAGTGTAGGTACTTAATTCTAAATTCTTAAGCCATACTGTAAAAAACGTCTTTTTATAAAAAGTTTAGTTTTCAAAATGATTAAGCGAATTACAAAATGAAAATTTGACATTTTCGCTTGTAATTTTTCCAAAAATACTTTAACGTAATCTAACCTAATGCACTCAACCATGTGACCCCAAAATGATATTTAAGCTTTATCATACACTATTACTTAGATTAAGTATAAATATAAAATAATGAAATTACAGAACGCAATCCTCCTTTAATGTTTAAAGTGACATTTTACTGACTAAAATCTAAGGAGAAATTGAAGACAAAAATTAAAAAGTTATTAAAGATAATATTAACTGCAATAAATAAATAAATGTTCAATTATTTATTTAGCCCAGTCAATGGAGACCAAAAAAGACCTTTGTCTTACAAAAGGTGAGGTAGTTCTGATTATAATATACGAGTACATACTCGTTTAGGTCGGGACCCTGATGTAAAATTCAAGTTTTCGATCTTGGAGAGGGTTGGCGCGAACCGCGATCTTTGATTAAAGGTGCAGAAAAATGTTTTTAGCCCTTTTCTCAAAAACAGTACCCCGTATCAAAATTTTACAAGAATGCTAAATTAAAGCCCGTAATTTTTTGTACAGAAAAAGGTTGTTACATTTTTTAAATAAGATTACTTGTCATAGAGTTATGTTTAAAAAATAGTTAACCACAATAACAATTTATGAAAGAAATTTAAATTACTCAAAAAATAAACAATATCAGGTATTTAATACTTGTAATTTGCATAGTTTGGTTATGAAATAATTTTACTGGAAATTTAAGATCTTTTGCAAGAAAATTTATGTATGGAATTTATACATAATACACAAGATTGACGGAAGGTATTGTGCTGGCCGCATCAGATTTTTTGTACATAAGATTACGAGCTTTAATTTTGAATACTTTTTCTGCTTCTTTAATCAAAGATGGTGGTTCGCGCCGACCCTCCCTAAGGTCACAAACTTGAATTTTTCATAAGTCCCGACCTAAACAACAGGGACTAATTCAATTCAACTATAAATTTGATAAATCACTGAATTATAAACGAATTAATTTGTCTAGAACAAAATACAATAGAAATTCTTGAAATTTTCAATCTGTCACCCAAACTGTTCGATTACAATAGGCCATTGAATTTTTTACATGCCATTTATACATATTTGAAAAGCATACGAACCACAATGCCACAATGTATTAAAATTAACTGTATTTTTCGTATCATTTAAATAAATAATTATTTATTTCATTTCAGAAAAAAAATAACCAATTGATCATTTACAACTGCCATACATAACAAAACATCTTTTATACAGTTACCTATTCATGATAAAAACATCGCAATCATTTTTCCGAAAGTGTGCGCCCGCCTTCACAATCCATAACAATAATCCAATGGAAGTAAACAGAGAACAAAAAACTTTACTTTCGAAGCTGTCGAATTAATAACGATCCTAGCCTGGTGTGTCTGCGCAGCCATTGTACACGCTCCACATATCATATAGGAAAAATTAGAAACCAAATTATCATTCTTTTCTCAGCCGACAACGGCTGTAAGTCAATCTGACAGTGAGAGATTACACTGATCACGAGAAATAATTGCAATATTTGTTCTAATCATTCAAGAGAAACAAATTATACATTCTAATCATTATCATTCCAATAAGGAAATGTAAAAATATTGTTAAATCCACTAGGAAGAAAATTCCATTCCAACTAATTTATCCAAGTTAAATATGGCGTTGCTCTAAGTAACAGTTGATACATGGGAAGAGTTTTGCCAAATATTTTCATATTGTTTGACGTTTTAAATATTTGTGGACAGTGGTGCACTCAGAAACTATAAAAAAGACATCTAATTTTTACCTCTCACTAAGAGAGGTACATATTGGATTCATGTTAAAAATCGCATATCCAGATTTTAATGAATTAGCACGTTTTAAGATCCCTACAATCCGATTTTAACATTTTTACGATATCTGCGTGTGTGTGTGTGTATGTTAGAAGGACGATTACTTAAAAACTATAAGACTTTATATTTATTTAACTACGCATTTCCCAATCGGACATTCATGGGAAGAGCTGAAAAGGTTTTGGTAACAATTGGAACAACCGGAAGCAGCAGATTCTTGAAAAAAAATCTAAATATTATTTTTTGGAAATTTTTCTTGGTAATATTAAAGAAAATTAAATTATCTATCTGACACATTTAATTTTT
Organism: Harpalus rufipes; assembly: GCA_951394225.1. Lineage (NCBI taxonomy): Eukaryota > Metazoa > Arthropoda > Insecta > Coleoptera > Carabidae > Harpalus > Harpalus rufipes. Next base: position 14,885,716 of record OX596274.1, read on the forward strand.
TTATTATATCTCGTACAGGTTTGGAGATATAGTATATGATAATATAGAATAATCTGTTGTAATAAATCTCGTTGCCTAAAAAGTAGTTGAGATATTTAAATACTTGTAGATAAATGCAAAATGTCAGTGTCAAAAATCAGATTTTTCTGGGAAGTACGAGTACATTTAATATATATATTATTGTATTATTAATTAAATATGTATTTAAATTATAGGTATGTTAATGTCAATGAATTTGAAGAATTTTGAACATATTAGAAGAGTAGGACAAAATTACTCATAGATCGAAAGAAGATATACAATTTCAATTATTTGTGTGTACAAGAAATGTTAAATTCGTTACTTATAGAGCGCGAGCAGACATGTGACTTTGTTGGCCTTGGCAAGCAGTTTTGTGGGTCCGTGTCAGAATGACATGTATGACTCGAATTTTCGAGACGAGACGAGAGTGAGCTGTTTCTCGCCGTTTCTCGTCTCGCGGCATCACTATATGGAATATACTTGGCGAGGAAAATAATCCACATGGATTTGAAAAATCATAATGTTTGAATGAAAACCTATGTACATTCTTACTAGCTGTCATTTTGCCACGGGCCCCCATTTCTGCTTGCCAAGGCCAACAAAGTCACATAACTGCTCGCGCCCTATGCAATTAAAATGAAAATGGCAAGAGGTATTGTACTGGTCACAACAGATTTTTTTTTACAAGCACATATTAAATATGAAATACCCAAATTAATACCATTTTCTCTGTTGCGGCTTTTATTTACATTATTTATTTATAAAAGTAGTTGACAATTTCCATTAAAAGATATTTTTAATAGAATAGTTGGGTTGGTGCAAGTGATTATTTTGTCCTTGTGTATTAATGCAGTCACCAATTTCAATAAACAAAATGTCACCAAAAATCGTTTAAGAATGATGCTCATTTGTAATATCAATAAGTGTGTTAGAATGTGTCATTCCAAGTCCGAAAATATTTTAATATAATGTATCACCCCGATTTTGTAAGGAAGTTGTTGTCTTAGCAACATTGCTATAGCAAATAACTAATAATAAATGCGAGCACAAAAAATGAAAATGGCAGGCTTTACATTTATTTCTAATGTTTCTATTGCGTGTATTTTTACCTTCCGTCACCTTTAGGTAAGGAAGGTACCTATTGTCTTTAATCAAAAAATTCAATGAAAAGTTTTTACTGAATAAGCACGTTTTAGGGTCCATATAATACGATTTTACCAGTTTAACGATGAGGTCTATGTGTGTCTGTGTGTGTGTGACGAAAGTTTCGGCTCCAAAAGAAGAGGTCATTAGATTTTGGTTATAACCGATCAACCGTAAGTACCCTCATATGAATATTTTGACAGTTTTTCTTGAAAATTGACATTTAACGTTATTATAACTTAAAGAATATATTATTCTCTATACGATTTGATTGCATTTTATACTTTATATTCAATAGATATAGAGTTAAAGAATTATAAAGATTTTAAATTTCATAAATCAGCCAGCTTTGCTAATCATGGAAACTGCTGGCTCCACAATCAAAATGTTCCTAGGGCCGCCACTGATTCATAGTACCTACTCTATTTTATGTATTTTATTATTTTTATTTTTGCCTTATAACTGAACTGTCAAAATACTGTAAAAACAAAATAATTTACCTATTATGATTTTGACATAAAAATATCGATTTCTACTCTATTCACTATCTTGCATTATTGAAAAATGGACTCATACACCATTTTTTATTGCTTTTTATGAAATTCTGCACAAAGATATGATGATTAATGAAAACCAAAATTAAAGAAAGTACATAACACTTGAATATGAATAATAGTAGCTACACGTACTATGGGTATTTGTTTTTCTCTAATAGAACTTCTTTCCAATCTCTAGAACATTGGATACTGCTTTTGAAAAATGATATACCTAATAAGAGATGAAAAGAAAATATGTTTTCGTCGAAATCGAATATGATGGAATATCAGATCTAAGCTCTATTCATTCGAACATCAAATTAATTCTAACATTATCAAAACAATATAGCAGATGCGAAATATAATACAACGCAAGTTAATTTTATAAAATAAAAAATCAATATGTATACGTATTATTAGAATACAATATGACAAAAAAAATACAATTAAATACCTATAATATCTAAATATAGCTAAGAATTTCCCTTTGCTCATAACTTCAGTCATCCCACCTATGTATTATATTCCCCAGTTCCCTATAGCAACATAAAGATGATTCTAAGAAGAGAAAATCAATAATGCAATTCTTATTCCACAGTAACTAATAGGACTGTCGGAAGAATTTTTATATGACTTCTAAGTACTAAAATTTAAAATATACTGTTCTTTATAAAGCCTCAAATTTGAAAATATCACGAAATATAAATTAGATATTTTACAATTAATTTTTAAAATTTGTGTAACATTTTGAAAAATTCACATGATCTGAAACAGAATGTGACGTCGAAGTACATACAGTTTAACATGAGACAAACTATCGCCTACTTTATCCGTTATTTGCTTTATGTCGGCTAAATGAAATAACGTTATAGTTATTAACGTCATTAGGCCGAATGAAATAACGTTATAGTTATTAACGTTAGTAGGCCGATATAAAGCAAATAACGGACTGGCTGAAGTTTGTAAACCAAAGCGACAGCAGAGGTTTAGAGTTTCACGGCTTGACTTGATATTCAAGTTACTTGAAATCAAGTCAAGCTCAAGTCAAGTAATAGTAGCCGAAAGTAAAGTCAAGTCAAGTAGTTACAATTTCAAGTACTTGAAAAATCAAGTATTTATTTTTCAATTACTTGAAAAAATCAAGTAGTTATTTTTTTAATTACCAGAAAAGTTCTTAAAGATTACATTGTATTTTCATATAGTTCCTTATGTTTTATAATAATATCAATAATATATCTCGAAATATAGACTTTTATTCATAAAAATAAATCATACATTCAAATTTAAAAATTAAAAGTATGTATGAATTAACAAACTATTTATAGTATATGTTATTGTGGTGGACCTTAAAAGGGGGCAAGTCGAATTTTAACTGGACCACCCCCTAAAGTGGTTCCAAATAAATAAATAAAATATACTGGCAATGATTCCGCTTAATTTTAATATTTGACCGTGCCTAAATACATTTGATTTTTCACTATTTAAATAACCTTCGGTTTTGGCACATATTGGAACTTTATTTTTCTCCGAGATATTAGGAAGTTTAAAGAACCCATTCATTATTGGAATATATACTAGAATGACTCGAGAATATGTGGTCAAAATCTGAAGTCCCAATTATTATTCTTATTTCGAATGGAGATAGCTTTCTGGGCTTTTGTGCGATAGTTTAACCATCTGCAGTTAACTTAATAATAATGATTAGGACTTCAAATTTTGTCATTCTAGTATATATTCTAATATTGAGCGAATTTTTTAAACCCCTGCACAGATTGTAACTTGCAGTAGTGAATCAGCACAGCATATGGCACACCACGCCGTACCATACACAGGTTACGATTTTACTGATTCGCACGTTTTCGTACATAATCGGTTCGTTATCAAGTAGCTTGAATTTGCTTGAAATTGTTTGATCAAGTCAAGTAGTAACGATAGAAAATCAAGTCAAGTAATGAATTTTTGAAAAGCTTGATTTTCAAGTCAAGTCAAGTAATTTACAAAAACATCAAGCTACTTGACTTGATGAAACCCTACAAAGGTTTATAATCAGACAAGTCTGTTATTTGCATATCGGCCTTGTGGCATTCAAGATTTTTCGTAATGACATACAATTTAGACATTTGCGAATATCTTCTGAATTTTTTTTCTCCTGTCATAAATTACAATTATTTTTGTTATTATAAATTTTCCGTAAAAACAGCTTCCATGATTGATGCTATGATGCATCTGTTATAAATCTTAACGACCAGCGACCGTTAAGGACACCTTTTCTCTTCTTTTTTAATTCTGTTAAATCATATGGTATTACCAAAATATTTTAAATAGAATGATACATATATTTAAATTAGCTTTGCAGTAATGTCAAATATAATAAAGCGAGTACAAAGCAAATCACTTTTTATAAACCTTTTCTAAATTATAGTTCTAACTTTGTTATCTTTGCTAGTCAAATACTTATCATTCTTTTATTAACTGACTATTTAGTCTAGGTGTCAGTGGCCTTTAACATTTATTTGTTGACAATTATGATAAGTCTTCATCCTGCACGCCTAAGATAATCCTGTCACAAAAATAACGGATTGTTTTTGATGTAGTCGGATTTGTACGCTTGAGGAGTAAACATGTAGAGTTTTAGTTTGGGCTCGTGTTCTACGCAACGCGAGTATTTTGGCTTAAGAATGTAGCGGCATCATGTTTCATTTAATTAGTAACAATAAGTGTAAGTGTAAATAAAAATTATGTAAATAAAGGAAGTTAGTATTACATCTAAAGTATGCGTGTGTCCATAATGTAAGTGTTTATTATCAAAGATAAGTGCAAGTGTATGTGTTCTTCCTCATTAAAGATCGTAGTCGACCATCCAAGCAATCACCAGTTAGTGAAAATCGTCATCGTTGGAATAACATAAACATCGTCCGGATATAGTAACATTTTTGAAAGATGTCCGATCAAGATCGTCTACGAATTGTATGAATTCAGATTTTTGCTCCGCGCATTATGACCAATTCAGTAGTGCCGTTTGCTTAGTTTTTATGAGGGTACATAAGATACTACTGTTATTTTATTATTATAAAAATATATGTTACAATAAAAGCATTCAAAAAAAATCTGTTGTGGCCAGCACAATACCTTCCGTCATTCTCGTGTATAATGTATAAATTCCATAATTTTTCTTACAAAAGATTCTAAATTTCCAGTAAAATTATTTCATAAACAAACTATTCAAATTTCACTTGACACTGGCATCTTCTTCTTCTTTAGCTTTCCCATTCGTTAGGGGTCGCTATTTTTGCATGTCGTTCTCATTCAGTTCCTTTTCTCTCAAATCTTCCGCAATACAGTCCTTCCATCTTATCTTTGGTCTTCCTCTGTTTCTTTAACGTCCTATTACTACTAACTATTCATTCTTGTTCCAATATAATTCTTCATTTCTCCTCATGACATGTTCAAACCAATGTAATCGTCTTTCTTGTATCTTTCTAAAAACTTGTAACACTAGAGTTATTTTCTTACCGTATCTTTCCGTGTATTCCCCAATATCTACTTCAACATCCTCATATCTGCCACATTAATTTACTTTTTATTGATACTGACATCTGTCAATTTGAATTATATGAATATATTACTAGTTCCCCAGTTTGGCATAGCTGGCTGAATTATAAAATTTAATTTCTTTAAAATTCTTTAAATCTGTATCTATTGAATAAGAAGTATAAATTGTAATCAAATCGTATAGAGAATAATATATTCTTTAAGTTATAATAACGTTAAATGTCAATAAATCAAATTTAACTGTTAAATCTTCAAATGAGACTACTTCCGGTTGACCAATTATAACCAAAATCTAATCAGTTGTTCTTCTGGATGTAAACTTGAGGAATACGAAAAAAATATAATTTTTGGAATCGTGGTATTGAAGTTATGGAATCCGGAAATTTTGTTACACACACACAGACACACGGACACACAGACACACAGACACACAGACACACATACATACAGACATCATCGTAAAAATGGTAAAATCGTATTATATGGACCCTAAAACGTGCTTATTGAGTAAAAACTCATCATTGAATTTTTTGACCAAAGACAATACCTTCCTTACCTAAAGGTGACGGAAGGTAATAAGTGAACTGGTAAGTTTATTAGCAAATGTAAAACCAAATATGTGGAAAATAAGATACTGACACAATGTCATTCGTACGGCTATGAATTAAGGTAATGTATCTGAATTAATAAATAAACTTGCGTTACAGCGAAAGTATTATCAACAACAAGCATCGTTTTAAAGTGGAATGTCCTAGCTTAGTCTAAACAATATGAATTTTTAAAGACAGGCGTGTTATATCTATCCTTATCGCACATGCTTATAGCCTTTGCAAAGGAAAGAGATAAATGTAACCCAATTTGTTAATTCGTTAATCGTTAATGATACAGGTAACCTTGATCGGACATCTTTCAAAATTTTTACTGTACATAGTTTGTAGTTCCATTTATTTATGTTTTGATGGAAATATCATCCATAATGACTCTATTAGAACCAGACACAAGAATGTCTCTTTAACCTACCTAAGAAAAATTGTACATAATAAAATTGACAGTCCAGACTTATTAGCCATGCTAGATTTCCGCGTACCCAGATATTCTTCACGTTGCAATCAAAGCTTTTATCTTCCCGTTCCTAATTCTAATGTTCTGTACAAATCACCTTTACATGTAATGTGTTATTTTTATAATTCTGTTTCTGATGAGATTGATATATTTTGTATGTAATTTTCTGTAACCTGTTATCATATCATTTACTTGTTTTGGGTTGTACCTGTTTGAGTAATAAATATTATTATTATTATTATAATGACGACTACATAAATAATAAAATATATACTAATACTATTGCGCTAAAACACTGAGTTTCTAGACCTATGCTCAAAACAACCAAACACGTGAAATGTAAAAATAAAATTAATCACTAATATAACATTATTGGTCGAATGAAGTTAACGTCAAACCTTCACGTGGTTTTTATTTTAATAAATATTAAAACTATTAATTAAATCAATTTTTAATATTTCTGGTAATAAAAAAGGTTATATTTTAATAAGATAAAAAATTCTCTAAATTTGATTAAGGTCACATACCCCATTAATCTCTCTCTCTTTACATAACATAATTGCTACATTGTTTGATTTGGATTTCGCTACTCATGTTTCTCAAAAATTTTGTTTACAACTGAACTGTGAAACGGAAGCTGGAAGATGGCCATGGGTCAGCCATCACCTGATTCTTTGTTTGTTTTCTTTTGACTATTCTTATTTTTACAAATATGAAAACAATTTATATTTAATTTAATATTACTTTTACAATTTGCAAAGAAATAATGTACATTCTCATTACTGTTTTTAAACAAAATTCCCCATTTATCGCAAAACTGTCAGATACAAGAATGTTTCCCATAATCTACAGATAGCGTTGTCAGCAATTTCAAATGTCACAGGGGGGTATTTACGTCACGAAAGCTAAATTAAAATTCTCAAATTATTTCGCTCAAACGAAGTGTAAAACATCTTAAAATTTCAAATTTTGCAATTCGAATTTATACGTTATGAAATAAAATCCTATTTATAAGAAGAATACGTTATTTCATGAACATTAAAAGTTTATTCAATGCAGGGTAGATGTAATTATGTTGTTATTAGCAAATATCACTAATGTCAGGCTAGTTGTTTATGAATATGAACTATTGGCAATTGAAATTACCGATGGCGACGTTGCGGTTTTGTTACAATGTGGCGGCTCTAATTGGTAAATATATGTCGTAGTCTCATTGTGAAATACCTACTTATTCATTTCTACATGATTAGGCGATTGAAAAACGATGAATTTTGGACGTTAATAGCTTGCAAATCTCTCTAGAAAAATGCACAAAATTAAGCTCAAGGTTTGTAGGCGTGAGTTTTGTGCTTTAGGTTTAGGTTACGGTGGGGCATGTCTAGAAAAAATGCAAACGACAATGTCCGAATTATTTTACATGTCGGCAGATCATGAAGTGAAGTCTACATGAAATGACGTATTTCACAATATATAAAACTAGTTTCATACGTAATGTGTCTTGCTGTGTTTATCGGGTTATAAGTATTTTGTTATGTTATGTATATGTATCAGTTGTAAAATTTTATTATTATAAATTTGGGGAAATAATTTAATATGAGTAGTATATTTATTCTTCACATTAAATTTTTGTAAATTATATGTATATTTGCTATGATCATGAATACATTTGATGGTACAAACACAAATGTTCCGAAAAAAAATTAAAATAATTTTCTTTTCGTTGAAAAGGTTTAAAACTATTATATTTATATTATATTTTAGTTTGTGATATGAAAATAGAAGTACTATAAAGAATAAAAAAGAACATTAAGAATAAAAGAGAAAACAACATATATACATAGAAAATAATTAATACAAAACACTAACGGTTTTTTGTCTAAACAATAAAACAAAATACGAAATAATACTACAAATAATAACGATAAAAAATATAAAACATCAAAAACAGCAAAAGAAATAAAATATATGTATATAAACAATTACAAAATGATGAATGCAAAACATCAATGGTAACTTTGTTAAAATGCACAAATTGATGATATTTACTAAAGAATAAAGTTCTTACACAAACACTAATTATACCACACAACTAACAAACTAATCAGTCCAGGTATTTTAATTCAAGCCATCTTGCGGCTTTAACAGCAGGTACATTTGGCCTTGTAGGGCCATCCTACAACAAGTAATAAATACGTGCGGCCACGCCTCCGAGCGCCCAAGGTCAAATTTTTGGTAACAAAAACACCAAGAATTGCACATTAGTGGTGGGATCCGAATCCGGATAGTTTCGGTTTCGGATGATCCAAAAATATCCGGATATCCGGATAATTGAATGTTAAAGTATCCGGATCTCGGATCCAAATCTCAGTATCGGATTTTGGATCCGAATCTGAGTATCGGATTTTAGATCCGAATTTGAGTATTGGATCTTGAATCCGGATTCGAATATGGAATCTTGGAAGCGGATTTTAGTATCCGATCTCAGATTCGAACATGAGTACGTCATATTAATATGTTACCTTATATGTGTAATAATACATATTTTTTTTTTTTTTGTTTTATTCATCATTTACTGGATAGGACTCTGTGAACGTATTAATTATTTTTCTTTACATTTGCACAAACTACCTGGCTATTTTACAGGGATTTGCCTTCACATTCAAAATGAAGAAGCGGATCCGTAAACAAAACATCGAATCCGGATCCAAGTCCAGATCCGGATCCAAATCAGAATTAAATTTACGGATATCCGCTTCAATATTCGAACATCGGATATCCGAGGAACCGAATATTTAGAAATCCGGGAACTCGGATCCAAGTTTTGTCGGATCCTCACAGCACTAATACATATACTGGTTAGTAGCAAGCGAAGCGTTCGTGGTTCGACCGCTATACTGTCATATAACCTAAGTAAGCTAACGGACCGCCGCCGGTTGCGAATACGGCAACCGACGCCGGTTGCGGAGGCACTGCCTTAATATTAATTATGTAGGATTCATAATGCAAATAAAATTAATAAAACAAAATAAAAGGAAATGATGGAAACAGCTGCAGACTTGGATAGGCCTAGTGACGACATAGCATTAGTTAAAGCTAACATTGCGGTTTCACTGCACATTTTTTGGAACACGCTATACAAAAGAAATACTATTTAAAATCAATCTGTCCACCAATTATCTTTCACATTTTTGTCATAAATTACTAAACATATGTACAAAATTTCTATCTATAAGTTCTGAATCAGATGATTTGTACCAACTGACGCCTTATGTACTGTTACCCAGTTCGAGAAACTGCGGTTAACTCAACAGCAATAGCAACACTCGGATCTAGCCATCTGTTCCTTCCTGGCCTTTCGTTTCTCACTTCCCGCGTGAGGTGCATGTCTTGGATTCCGCGCACGGCGACCGTATTTTGTTTCCGATTGTTGTTTAGTCGGTCGTCGGATGTTTGAAGGCCGGAGAAAGCAAGTTGATTTACTTACGTGAGGTTGATGTAAATGATTGTTAGGGAATGTGATTTGATTTCATGAGATATGGTACGATTCCACTCCACGGAGTAATGGACACCAGATGGATACAAAACTTTGTCACATCAAATTCGTTGTGAAAAAAAATGTCCTAAAGAAGTGCAAACCAAAGTTTCATATTATTTCGTACTTACGAATAGTAAAAAAATTTAAAAACAGCAAAATGTAAATTTTTGTATATATCTAGCAACCGTTGCATTCTTCCGAAAAAACAAAAATTCTTCAAAATGATCCACTAGTAGAGCAACTTTATTCTAATTCAACCGACGTCGATAAATCTATATTTTATTTAACGCAAATATGAATGAAGTCTGACAAAATTGTTTTTGCTTATGGTATACTTGTTTCGACAATTTTTTCTTCTAATTAGATATCTTTCATATACTATATTACCTATAATCCTATAAATTAAAATTATACGAAAATGGAGCACCCAAGTGTGAAACGGAAGATGAAAAAGGGGGTAACAAAATGTCCTTGCCTAATTCACACTGTTCTATAATTTAAATAAATAAATTATAAAACAGTGTGAATTAGACAAGAAAATTTTATTTCTTGCTTTTTCATACAAATTAAAATATCACAAATAACTAAGAGGTTGATAATAACAAAAAAGCATACTGTCTGACTTTTTTATTTAATTGCTCAAAATATGAATTAGTTATTTAACTATCAAGTGTGTTAATGAGGGCGATTAATGATCGAGACATTTTAACGCGTGAGCGTAGCGAACGCGTTAATTGTTGAGATCATTTATCGCCAATTAACACACGTGTTAGTTACAATATTTTTTCGTTGACCGTATCTTACTTAAATTGAAAATCTAATTTTATTCCATGACAATTTTTTTTAGGTTAGTCGTTGACCGAACGTCAAATTTTATGTCAGAAAATCAATAAGTTTTGTCCTCAATTGTTTTCAGTGGGTGCGTTCAGTTTACTTAATGCTAGACAACGCAAGCGGTTTTTTATGTTATTTGAGGAATTTTATTCTTTCAAATTCATTTTAAAGGTATGCTACGTGAATATACCTAGCTAGTAAGTGTCAAAAGCATGACTTTTAATTCTGCCTACCTTTTTGCTACAACTTAGCGTTAACAATACATGCTGTGTTCCATGTGGTGAACGCACCCAATAAATCGTTTATTAATAAAAAATCATGCATTAATAGGGGTCATTAATGAATGATTTTCTATACATTAAAATAACCTATTAATAAACGGTCGACGGAAATAAATATTTAATTTATAATTTTATTTTGATTGAGTTCAATTCATAGGTTATAATATTAATTCTTTTAACATAATATTGGTTTTCAAATGTATACAGGGTGTTCATTTTAAATGGGCCACCATTGCTATCTCGAGAACCATAAGAGCTACAATGTCGAATAAATAGGCAAACAATTTCTATTTCACAAGACAAATTTAAAGAAAAGAAATAAAAATATATTTTTTTAGAGAATTTAATTCTGAATTCAGTGATATATCTTTTTACCCTTATATAATAATTTTTTTGACAAAAATGCATACAAAATTTTATACTAATTAGATTAAAATATGACTATAATAAGAGTGCCACGAATGGAAAAAATGAATACATACATGTTATATTTACATAGAATAAATGTGCCCTTATAGAAAGAAGTGAATATTGTGTTATTTTAATTGTTCATAAATGTCAACGCAAACTAAATAATCACGTTTTTTTCATAGCACTCTAATTATATGTAAAAAAAAATACAGGATTTCCTTTCTTTCTATTCATGGTACTCTTACTATAGCCATATTTTAATCAAATGGATGTAAACCTTTATATGCATTTTTCTCAAAAAAAAAAAAAAAAAAAAACGATATGTATGGTTATACAGGGTGGTGACCGGAACATAGGACTTTAACATGTAAAATCAGACTTTCCTAATTTCCTGCTTCCCTAATTATTTTAGGTAAAAAAAGCTTCAAATAAAAAGTGTAGACCTTAAAATTCTGCATCTGAATCAATAAGCGATATTAATTTTGTATGCCTTCTAACGACAGAAATTAGATATGAAAATGTCGAAAATCACTTCAAAAATAGCAATAGCCATGGAATTGAGACAAATTAAAAAACAAATGTCTAACGGTTTATCTTTCATATTCGGGTAATTTATTTTTATTAGGTATTATTTCCAGTTTGTTTTTGTACCAGTTAACAATTATCTGGTAATTTAAATTAATATTTGTTCAAATAATACAAACATAAATTAACCTAGGTTGACAGATAAATCGTAAACATTTGTTAATTTTTTGTTTCAATTCCATGGCTATAGCTATTTTTGGGGTGATTTTTGATATTTTTATACCTAATTGCTGCCGTTACAAGGCACACAAAATTAATTTTGTTTATTGATTCAGGTGCAGAATTTTATACCCTACAACTTTTATTTGAAGCTTTTTTACCTAAAATAATTAAGGAAGCAGGAAATTAGGAAAGTGATTTTACATGTAAAAGTTCTACGTTCAGGTGTGCCGGTCACCAACCTGTATATCACTGAATTAAGAATTAAATTCCCTAACGAACCACTGGTCGAAAAATATAATTTTTCTTTTCTTTAAATTTGTCTTGTGAAACAGAAATTGTTTGCCAATTTAACTGTCTTTGCTTTGTAGTTCTTATAGTTCCAGAGATAGCAATGGTAGCTCATTTAAAATGAACAGCTGTATACCAAATCATATTAATTCATTCACTCGTATGTTGGCGAAAAAAGTATTTATTAACATCATAACAAATATATTTGCGGTTTCACGGCAAAAGTAAATATGTCACTATTTTAAACTACTTTAAAAATGTATTAGCTTATACCACCATTATAAAATTTTGAGAGCTGGCATAAAACTTAACAGCTATAATTCGAAAGCAATACTCTGTTTTCCAAAATTTTGTGAATAGGTTCGCTTTTTCCATAGAAGCACCGATATACAACATACCTACATATTTTGCATTTTTAAATCACTATACTTATAAGACTATGTGTATACGGAAGCTATAGGCTGACAATAAAACTCGTTAAAAATTCAAGTAAAATTATAAGAAACAAGTGGCATTCTAGCCTTTGTTCAACAAAGGAATTAAGAAAACTGATGTTATTATCGTATAGTGACACAATTTTATTATATGATAAATTGAACATCAAGTTAATTAATAATTTAACATTATGAAGATAAAGAAAATTAATATTTTGACAGCTGTCCATCATAAATGCTATACATTATAAATTAATCTATTAATTATTTATCAAAAATTTGCTTTTACTACAATATTCATACTTTTTCTTCTCACAACCATAATTCGATACTTTTACATTACCGTATTACATAAATTCAAATTTTAAAATCAATAATTTCTAATGAAAAATCTGATGTGACCAACACAGTACCTCCCGCCATTTACCTATGTATATAATTTTTATATTACTTTATAAATTTATCCATACAATATATAGAAAAAGTATTAAAGCAAACTTGTAGAAAATGGAAAAATCTTTAATTTTTATAATAACAAATTGAGAAAAAATTACATTTAAAAGTATTTTTTGAAGAAAAACTATCTTGAGCTTCAAGTAAACTGCCATTTCCGGTTATCCGATTGCCACCAAAATCTAATCAGATATTTCCATATTAGAATAAGGTAGAAATACATGGTTTCAAAACTTTCTGAATGATAGTATTTGAGTTAGAGCGTAAACAGGATCCACACAGGCATACATATATACACACAGACATCATCGTGAAAATGTTAAAATTGGATTCTAGGGACTTTAAAACGTGGTCATTTACCAAAATCTCGATATGCGATTTTTAGCACGATTCCTATACCTCCCTTACCAAGGGTAGCGGGAGGTAAAAATGAACACTGTGCACAACAAAATACTCCAATTTTTTGTATACATTTTGTTAATTTGTTGAAAGCTTTGCAGTCTCCAGTACACAAATCTATGTTTATTATTGAACGCAAAAATGTCAATAACTTTTATTTGGGTTGTTCCATTTACAAGTAATCCGTAAAAGTCAAAACTCATTTATACTGAAACCAATATTAATGAATATGGATATGCTTTTTATGTTTTTGCAAATGAAACAGAAAATTATTGTTTTCTGTAACAACGTCAACATTTATGGTTTTCGAGAAAATATTATATTACTGGAGTAGACATGCCATAAACACAGTGAATAATATAACCATGAAATTTACGATGTAAACATTTTTATTGCACTTTAAAAATTTAAATATATATTATAAACCTTTGACACTGATATAAAAAGGAAAGTAATTTTAAATTACCTTGTACTTATAAATCTTGCCTCTTATCTTGTTTAAAATAATATATAAATAAATTTATCTGCATGGCACGATTTAAGTTGTAAATATGATTTCATCAAAACAAATACAAGAGCTAACGACATTCAACATTCGTTTTCTAGAATAACAGTGTGTATTTACTCATCTCTAATATCAACTGTGCAGAGCATTTACTATTGATATTAATAAAAGTATGTTAGCGTTAATACACTAATGATGTCAATTAACTTATTGCTACGTAAGTGAACCAGGACACAACAAATAGTAAGGGGTAGTGTATTTGGAAAAGTAGCGACGCAATTATAATTTCACTATCTCTTTACGTTCAAATGTTTACACATCTATCTTCTGACGGGCATAAGTTTTTTAAAAAAATATTTTTTCTTGAAGAATATCAATATATACAGTATTGGCAGAGCTGGGACCAGTACTCAAAAAAAGTATTTAAGTACTAAATACTAACAAGAAAAGTATTTAAATACTAAGTAAAGTAATACTTTAAGTGCATTTTTTACCTACTTACAGTACCAGTACTAAGTATTTTTTAACGAAATCAGTTAAAATAATATGACGAAAAATTATCGAATTTAGGTGCATATTCGTATATCACTATCATCCAATAAGACAGTTAACAATATAAAATATAAAAAAATAGTATAATAAAATAAACTCTTTGCATTTTATGAATCTCTATTAAAAGTCACACTTCACGCACTGTGATTAATGTCTGTAGCTACTACTTCACGCCTTGGAGTAGGAAAATTGTTAACTTATTTAGTTCTATAATATTGATGAGCACGTAAATAAGTTGTTCAAAATTACTTATTGATTTATCTTTATTTACGTCTTCAACTATTCGATTAAAACTGTAGTTAGCGAAAGCTTTAATAACTGCCAATACTGGCTCAAACCTGTGTTGACAGTAGTACACAAAACACACAGCAATCTGGTCTTGCGTATGCGTAAAGTATTTAGTATTTAAGTTATTTTACATACTTTTGGATACTTTAAGTACCAAAAAGTATTTGAAGTACTTTTTATAACAAAAAAGTATTTGAAGTACTTTTTTATAAAAAAAAGTATTTGAAGTACTTTTTATAAAAAAAAGTATTTGAAGTACTTTTTATAAAAAAGGTACTTTAAGAACAGTACTAAGTACTTATTTTCAAAAGTATTTTAAGTAAAGTATTGTAAATACTGAATGTATTTAAAGTAATACTTCCAGTACTTTTACTTAAAGTAGATCCCAGCTCTGAGTATTGGCCATAAAGATAGCAACGTTACTCGTAAGTAAAAAAGGTAATTTTAAAAATAAATTACATTCCATGAAATAAGTTTATTCTACGTTAAAATAACTTATTTTAAATTTATAAAATTTATTTAATTTGTATAACTTTTACTTTTGTCTGGATATGTATATGTTTATTTTCTGAATTTCAATGTGTATATCATGTAATTGTTTAAAAAACAAAGCTGGGCAGTAATTAATTATTTTTCCCAAAATGTAATTTGTAATTAATTACTTTGTAAGAAAAAGTATTTGTATTCAATTACTTTTGAAAATTTGAAAAAGAATTGAAAAGTAATTGGTTTGTCAAATATTAATTACTATGTTGAACCAAGAACTGAGGGAATCCCCGGTCGACTCGCGTAATTTAGTTTATCTGCGTTCTGCGTGTGACATGTTACAGACAACTTGTCATACCCGTTCGTTGGGACGTACGACGTACTTTGAATTTTTACTTAAGTTATAATTTATTATTTTTTCTGAATTCTTAGTAATATACTTTTCAAGAAATTTGCAAAGTCCTCATGTTGGATTTCATAAAAATCACTATAAAGCATTTTTATCAACCATATAGGCATATACATAGGTAACTTACGTTATTGAAGGGTCACTTTCGTGTGAGGCAGAATTATTCAACCCTGGGATTGCATATACTTTCAACCCAAAAAACTTGCTGTAGCTACGTCAAAATGTTACAGTGTACGTTACCTGTGTCGACAATTCTTTATAAATTCGCTTCATTACTCTTATTTTTATTTTTGTAGTATTTCATATTAAACAATGTAGTATTTTTTTTATTAATATAAGATAAATGATTTTTTTAAGTAAAGTAATTTAAAAAGTAATTAATGTCAATTACACTTCAAAATAAATTAGTACTTTAATTACTTTTTCTCTAGCCGTAATTTTTAAAATGGTAATAGTTTAGTACAGGAACAATTTATTTGAATTTTCGCTTCATATTTTAGTACAGGAGTACACAATGCTCTTAACTGAATAAAGAGTTTCCGAAATAGTTCGGTTTATATCTGCCTGATCCTCTTAAACTAGTTTGTTTATATTTAGTTATTATTTCACTCACCTTTCCTACTTTCAATAAATTTGATTATAATAAAAATGCCTACTAATCTCTATCAAATATAAGAACTCACACAATAAAAAAATACATAGTAAATTTTTGCAAAATTAGTGTTAGTTTTAAAATTTAATAGCTGAAATGTTCTTATATATATACTGGATTATTTACATTTTACACCATATTTGATTGCAAGTAAAATATATAAAAAAAAAATCTTAAATATTGATAGATATTCTATTATATATTTTGCTATTTTCAGTGGAGCTATGTTATCCCGGCCTAATAATGTCAATAAACGTATAATATATTGAATAGATACTTAGGATCGATCCGGAATTAGGTCAATTTCCTTCATCCGTTTCAAAAAATATCTTACGATGGACTCTTCCAGCCACTATCGGCAATACGCTTATCCTACTTTTGAAGCAACCAATCAGGAAAAATATTTTCACAAATATTTACATATTTAGAAATCTTACTCATAAGTTTTTCAAAAAAAATAATAAATAAGAAAGTAATATTAATATTTCCGCATTTCAAAAATTTAATTCGTAGAAACTCTGAAATTTAAATTTAAGCATACAGATACACTTGTAAATTAAAACTTGCAAAAACTTACAATAACAAAATTATGGAAAGAAGATTATATACCATTTTTAACTTACTAATAGTTAGGAATACAAAAACTATGAAATTTAATATTAGGCACACCACATTTTTTTATTATTAAAGTGTGTAAAGTTATTTTAATTTGACTCACAAACAGATCACATGTGTAGTACCTATAAAAATTAAAATAAGAAATACACAAAATTTCATTTTTATTTGACAAATATAAAAATGAATATCAATTTATCATTTTTTTCTAAAATACTATAATTCGCGATTCAAGTTAAGCAAACTCTATCTGAAGGCTAAATTTTGGAATAAAAATATGCCCAGAATATAATATTTCCTTCCTTTCATAGACATTTTCTGTAGTTTGCAGAATTAAAATATCCTTTAACACAAGTTTTATGTGTTTAAATTTCTATAAAAAGTGTAAAATGCAGTATCAGTGACATATTGAAAGCTCGTACACCCCAGTTGTGACGTCACAACAGGGCTATGTAACGGCGGGAAAAGTTAATTTGCCAATTACAAACAAAAAAAAATTATTAATGCTAATTGTGTCCGGAACACAACAAAATTAATATTTTTATTTTCTATCTAGTGGATTACGAAAATAAACTTTATGTCGGTAAACTTACGCGTCATGACAAAAAATAATGTAATTTTCATACGTCAGTAAATAGGTAATAAAAATATCTAACTAATATGAAACATTATTTTTCATTTACTGATAATAGTCCAAGTTTATATTCTTGTATAAATTACATACATAATGCAAACTGTATATAACGGGTGAATACTTGAAACCCGAACATAGCCCATTAACGCGGGAAAATACTGAAAATAGTTTTTCGCAGACTGCTGCTTGCCGTTTCAACTGAAAGTAATGTTTGTGATATCAATAAAAAGATAAAAAAATCTGCATCAAATGACACGAAATACATGCAAATTTGTAATAGTTTAGATCCATAAATTAATTATTAAATTTATTCAATATCTTATTAATATCGATAGCCATGATGGTACTTGAACAAAATGACAAACAAATGTTTGACATAAGTTCATTTATTACAAATATCATGTTTTTGATTAAGATTTTTTTTATCTTGGCCCATATTCCACACGAGCAAAAAGCGGCCCGAGCCGAAGGCGTGGACTACGATTTGCGAGTGTGAATTATGCCATTCCAAACGTATTGTAGACTATACTTTCTCTAACAAGATTTTAGAAATTATATATAAAATGTTGATTGATAATAACAATATATTATCATATACCATTAAATATAATAACTCCATTCATATTTTTCTTTTGATTTATTTGGTAATAACTGACTCCCTGTATCATTAGCACGTTCCCTTATTTGCGGTGAAGTACATTCCATATCTATATCTTCATTTCCACTTTATATGTTTTTCTACAGAATGTCTTCAGTTAATTTTCTAAGTATTATATTATTATTTAGATAAACTTATTACTCCAACTACTTAAACTTCAAAAATCTATAAAACTTAACAAAAAACTCTAAAAATGTTCAAAACTTTAAAACGTCAAACACGAATACAGAAATAAATAAATATAAAATAAAGATTCATAACCATAGCAACCGAACCAAGATATTGGATATACCGTGCTAATATGCGGCTAAATAGATTGTGATTCGTCGAAAGCCGTGCGGAATTATTCCAAACGGCGTACGGAATTATTCCACACGGTTTGTTGGAATAATAATAATTCCAACATAATTTTTAGTTGTGGAATGTGTAGTTTCCAAAATAGTGTTGGAGAAACGATTTTCCAGTGTTAACGGGCTATGTTCAGGTGTCAAGTATTCACGCGGTATATAAAACTATTAGCCGAGCTACGAGCTAAGTATGTGTTTTGTTTAATGGTATTTTTGAGCTATACGTCCAGCACAATTTTGCAACAAATCACAAAAGATTTTTTTCGACTTCCATTTAGATTCATCATTTACAAGAAAAATTAATGAATTGTCATTAAAGGCCAGTTGCAACGCTTATAGTTAAATTTTGACTGTTGGTTAAATTGATAATATCATATCGAAACAAAATGTAAAATGAATTGCTAAATATTACTATCAAAATGCACGTTTTTTTGTGAACCTATGTACGAGGTGTGTTCAAAAACTATCGCGAATTTTGAATTTTCGCGGGTTACGTATATTCGAATTTCGATCTTTTTGTGGCTTTATGTTGGTACTCATGTCTCTCACTTATGTCGACAAGCTCGGCCATTTTGAATGTTCACTTGTTGACAGCTGCTTTGCTTGCACGTGTTTTGGATCGTCTTCGATTTTTACCTAATGTGCTTATTCGTTAAAAACTGACTATGAATTTTTTGACCAAGACAATATCTTTCTTATCTAAAGGCGACGGAACGTAGAAAAAAATAATTCATTTAAAATTTGTCATTGTCATAAAATGTTTTTATCAAAGAAGTTATTTCATTTCTACGAGTAGAAATGAACGTAGCAAATGGGCAAAACGTTACTTTTCATCATTTGTGTTTATCTAGAAAATAAAGTTTAAAGCGGTCGGCTGAAGGCAATAAAAATGCCCCTTTATAAATGAGAAAAATTAATGCATTAATAATCAAACCTGTCTGTAGATTTTATACTAAATGTTGAAAATGGAGTTTTGCCTTACCTGAAACAAGAGAAAGAAATGTTAGTTATTAAACATAAAAAAATAATTTTCCTAATTCCGTTTTATAATGTCAATTTAGTATTCGTCATTTTGAATGTCAAAATGACATTCTTTTTCGCATACAAAAAGATAAATGAAAAGTTGAAATTATGAAACGGAATTAGGAAAAAGCTTACTTTTAATAGTGTTCACATAAAATTTTTTTTGATCATTCTCATCATACTTCATTTTATTTATTTAACAATGTGCAAAAACGGTTCCTATATATATTCGGGCTTATTCACGTGTACATTGTTATTAAACAAAAAATTGTTACTTAACAAGAATTGATAACGATATTGTTAAAATTTCGAATTCACATGTCTCATTGTTAGATGATCTGTAACAATTATTGTTTAGTAACAATATTGTTATCATACATGAAGTTGTGTGCAGTACAGCTGTTATTTCTTTAAAATTGCAGTGTCACAACTATTAGGATATTAAAAATAAAATAGGTATATTATATTTAAAATAATGATTTTTTAAATTCTTCTAGGTTATTAATGTTACTGTTATATTATATTGTAACGTTTATTTATATGGGTGAAGTATAAAAATAAGAGAAATAATATTAATTAAAATAATACGTTTATTAAACGATAAACAATTAAGATTAAATATTAAAAAGATAATAAAAGTAACTAACACTATGATTAAATAATTATAAACACTAATTTAAGACTAAGAATATTATTAAATTCTTAAACACTAAGATTATTTATTTAAACAATATTTATATCACTATATTTATTTATTTAACTACATTTATTTATGTTCACTACTTGTAAACTGTTTATTTACATCACCCACTTCATTGCTCGTTGCTTCTATATATCAGACTGTTTTCGGCTGTCCTTCCAACGGTATTTATACAGCCTAGTGTCCTTTTGGAACTTTCCAACGCGACCATCATCGAGTACAAAGGATCACGCCACCAGATGTAATTAAACCAATCTAAACGCGTATGGGTTTTCCCGCCGCCGAGAATATTCTACCAGTGGCGGCGCTCGTATACACTTAAGTCAGGGGCGCACGTTACAATATTCAAAAGTGACATCAAATTATTTTTAACTAATAAATATCTAATTATTAATTCTATTAATTTTCGCATTGGCATTGTAAGGGTGGTAGTGGTGCTTTAACATTTGTTTACTTCATACTTTTTATTTATAAGTGACAAGTGTGACAAATAAAGTTGTTTCAAATTTACTTCAAATTCACAAATTATGTATATGGCGAAAAGAACAAAAAAAAATTGCAGCGAAAATCTAAATATATTTTTTGCAGTACGTTTTTATTACTTTGTTTTGTATTTTATATTATGTTCAATTGAAGGATAATACCATCAAGACGTTAACTAAAGGAATGGTGTTACTTCAGCAATTAGGTCAATAATTTTGTAGTCATGACAAACGAAATTTTCGGTGAAATATATTTTCTTTTCAGCCAACAAAAGCGGATGATTTTCATCCTTCAATTGTCGCAAATTTATTCGTAATTCTTGCCTAACGGGGTGGACATTTAATAAATGACCTTCAAATTATCCCTCTAATTTAAATATATAACTTATTTAAAATAGAAATTATTCGACATGTCAGTTTGCAATTTAAAGATACGACTACACGTTAATTTCAAATAAAGAAATAACAAGAATTATATATTTGTGTATGGATTTAAGTTTAAATACAATAAATGTAGCTTTCATGATTATTTTCCAAAGCATTTTATGAGCATTTTCTATTTTACTCAAAATAATTGTTGATACCTTGGCAAGTGGTCAATTATTATTAAAATAACAACAGTTTCTAGACACGTGAACACAAATTTTAACAATCATCTTTAAAATAGCAATAAATTGTTACGTATAGCAATAAAGATCGCATAACAAAGTACACCTGAATAAACCCGATTGTCAATTTAAACAAGAGTAAAAATTTAACTATATGTGGTGCAAATGAGCGTCATACACAAAATCTCATTTATCATAGTCGTAAACGTAAGTCTTATATTTTCCAAAATACTGCCGACAGTTAAAAATGGAAAACAATGCATAAACCGGACGTTGTTTATCACTTACTTCCTCTATAGTTTATTCCATTATTTGCATGAAAATACAGTTTATCATAAACCTATTAGTCCCATTTTTCATATTCCACATTAAAAACAAATACCCGTCAGTAGGTAAACAAACAAGCGACATTCTTTTGTCAATATTTGCATCTCGTTCGTTGCAAGTATCCACAAACACATACATTCGTGGGTCAATCTATTTTACTGCGTACAAGAATCGATTTTTCAGAGTAAAAAATCAGGGTAAATAGTGTCCGTAATGGGTGAAGTGACATTTAAATACCTCCGGTGAGGGGTGAACCATATACAGACGCACTCATATACCTCAGTATGGGGAGCACCAGGGTAATGATCTAGTTCTAGTTTAACCGCATTGCGCCACCGGTGCAACGATTCAAGGTCAGCGACAGAAAATATTTGCGTATAAAGATAACACAGTAGAGATAATTTTTATAGTTATTCTATGTCCACACATCGCATATTTGTGATATATTTTTACTTTTAAAGCCAATATTATAAATATAAGCATTTATGAAATTAAAATAGGTAAGTTACTATTAGTGTTTTGTGAGAATTAACATAATTTATACCTCTATTAGCGTTATTGGCAGTCCAGATTTTATTTATTAAGCAAATGCTGAATATTTGAAAAATAATGAAATTTAACGAGCATTTTGAAACTAATTTCAAGAAGCCTCCAAATATGTATATTATTGAATGAATGTAAATTATGTTCATTAGTTACCATAAAAATTTTGTACAAAGGAGGATTCCACCATTTATATATATATATATATATATATATATATATATATATATATATATATATATATATATATATATAACTTCATCTGAAAATCTAAGTATTGGTAAAAATATAACCGAGAAAATAAATTTTAAAGATTTTTGAATATTGCTGATTTATAGCGATAGCCATGCAACTCAAACAAAATTTGTCCACCATTTTATAATCTGCAGCTTTTCTTCATGAGAAAACTGTTCCATACTTTCAATGAAATATATTACTGAACGAAAATCACAAAACACAAACTATCAATAATCAAAGAAAAACTACTGACAGCAATAATACGCTTACGTAAGTTAAATAAACGTGCCCCTTTGTCCATTAATTTGGATGTACGGAAGCTGTGTTGAATTCCCTATAATTTATCATCATCTCAAAAGGCAGATCCTATCAACCGGTGCAAAGCCACTATTATATGCTTTGCTCGCAGATCTTCTCATCTGATTTATAAGTCAAATACTGTTTTAGTATTACTGGGCCTATTGCAACTAAAGCCTTGTAACATGAGGGGGGGGGGGTGAAAAAGCCGAGGCTTATGCTCGTGGTCTTACACTTCTTTTAACAACGATGACAACTTTTACTGATTGGTGGTCGCTTGGATGGTCGACCACCACTTGATTAAGGAGGAGGAGGAACACTTACATTATGGACACAGACATTTTTTGGTATTTAAACTAATTTCTTTATTTACATGAGGACTATTTTGAGAAAATGTAATAAATTTTATAAAATGAAATACCGTGCTTTACTATAATTAGGTTTTTTTAATGTTTACCGATAGGGTTTCCAAGGCAGTATTTACAAATTACTGATCGGATGCGGTAAGTAAATAAAAACAACGATTAAAGCTTACTTTAAAAATTACAAACAATTTTTTTTTATAGGTAGGGACCTATATCAAAATAATTTTCAAATCTTATTTTTTAAATTTTGTGCGTCGATCGTGCAAAAAAGTAATAAGCAAAGCAGTCATCAGTGCTCTTCTACCAGTATTGGATCATTCTCAACCGATATCAAGCACTTGCTGCCCTTAATAATTAATAACTATATTTCATTCATAAAAAATATCTAAATTAATAGTTTTCTACAGAATACTTATTTAAATAAATTATGTAATAGTGGCCGTCAAATAAGTGGATTGCAGAATTCTACATTGTTGCCAATTCACGGGAAATGTTGAAAATGCTAAGTTATAAAGAAACGGCAAGGGACAGGGTGCGGCGAATATAATAACACTGAAAAATATGAATATTTCAAAATTTTTATTGTTTTCGAAATAATAATTACCTACATAGGTACTCAATCTTATGGCCGGTTACACCAATGTAACTTAAATTTTAAGCGTCCTTAAATTGAGAATATTGCATCGAAATAAAATGTCAAAGAAATTAGCTGTCAAAATTTCGATTTGCATGTCTTAAAATTTAATCCTTGTTGGTGTAATTGGGCATATACAGGTGTCCCAGAAGTCGACGATCAAACTAAATGGGGAAGGTACTCATGTTCAAGAAAATGATTTTATTAGAAAGTAGAACCCTTCAGGTGCATACAATAAAAAAGAAAAAGAGAAACAAACGTCTCGTAATAAAAATAATAATAATTCTATTGGACGCCTTGCCGTTTTTAGGAGAAACTACAAAAGTTGCAATAACTTTTGAACCATCAACAATTGCATTACAAATTACAATATATATAGTTATTTTGATTGGAAATGATCTCCTCTATCACCCCATTTATAGTTTGATCGTCGACTTCTGGGACACCCTGTATATTTTATAGTGTTCTCATTTTATAATTCATTTTCGTAATAATAATTACATACCTATCCCTTAACATTTAACATTTTAATATGAGTTTTCTACTATGTACCAGGACTAATTTATTTTTATCCAAAAAAATAGTTTTTTTTTAAATACTTATAAATTATTATATTAATTCGTACAATAAATACCTTACTAATAATATAAGCTTATTTACAGACATAAATTGCCGTAAATTAACTATATTTTAAAAAATTGCGTATTTTATTATTACCATAATAAATCTAATTTAATCGATTATTTGCAACAAAGTTTTAATAGTATAAAATGAAAGAATAAAATCAATTGAAACAAAAGAAAAAGTGCCGGCAATGAAGCTCTATACTTATCCATACCTGCACTATCATTTACTACTTAACCAAAGGAACTACACTTGAAGTAGACAATTTTCTCCTAACAGTTTTTTTTCTTATTCTAAAAGAAAGATTATAATTACCTGTACGATGTACATACCGTCACGTATTTTTTCTTTGAAAACTGGAGTAAAAGGATTTAAACTACTTAAATTTAAGTTTACGTGACTAGAATAACATTCGTATAACTTAAAATAATTTGGAATGTTATGGTCTCATGTTATGGAAGCATTTCCACGATTGCTTTCATTATTTTCGTGAGAATACTGTTAGAATAACAATGAGATTTTCAATTTGCCGCCAAAAGGCGAGAGAATTCCACCTAACACGCTAGATATTTGCACGTTGCTCAATTTACTAATATACCATCACGGCTTATGATCCAATTCTGAGTTATATTCGCAAATTTCAGTAAAGACGATATACTTGTACCGTTGAGAGCGCCTAACAGGCGTCACCTCAATTTTGACGTAGGTAGGATACTAGGATTTGAAACCAAAGCACCAAAGGCTCATATAAAATATTTAATTATAGTTTTTAACCATCATGCGAGCGCGTTAATTGTTGGTATCATTAATTGCCAATTAACACCCGTGTTATTTATATTTTTCCGTTGTCCGTATCTCACTGAATTAGAAAATCTCAGTTTACTCCGTGACAAAAATTTTAGGTTAGAATCCACTCGGCATCCACTAAAATCGTTTGGTAATAAAAATGCCGAAATAGAGATCATTAATGAATGATTTTCTACACATTAACAAACCTATTATTAAACGGAAAAATATTTTCAAATTTATGTAATATACAGGGTGTAACAGAAATAAGTACATTAAATTTAACCAGTGAAGAACTCGCCGAATGCAACAATATTTCTTAATAACTTTTTCTTGTAAACCTTCTAGATATTGAATTAAAATTCTTCAAAGTTTTGTCACATATTTCATTACCCGCCTATGGTTGAATAAAATAACTGCATGTCTGATCACTAGAGCGCGTTGCATAATGCCAAAATTCTGCGCGTGCGTATGGCGTGCGTCTACGAAGAGCTGTTTCTGGGGACTTATACAATTCAAATATTTTGGTCGCCATCTAGTGTGTAAAAAAGTATTTAATAATTAGTTATGTAGTGAGCAAGATTTAGCTCTAAGTTTGACGTTTATCACGTGATCCATATTTAGTCCCACGTGATCACAACAACCATTGTTTGACAAGAAACATGAACATGTCTGAGACTGAACACGGAAGTTGAAATAATATGATTAATATAAATTGAATATGAATTAGTAATGTATTTACAGGAACCTGTGATAAAAAGGAAGTTTAATTATGTACAAAATAACAATGAAATGACGCAAACCTAGGTTTGTAAAGTGGACAAACATAATCAAATTTATTTTGGAAAAACAAGTACAGCAACTTTAATAAAGCTGTCTACTAATAAAGAGACAAGTTTATATTAATAAAAACACATATAAAAATTGATAATAAGCAGAACAACTCCACACAAACAGAAATAAAGATTAATAAGGAAAGTAGTACCCAAACAGTCAACAATTATTATGTAAGAAATTTATTTGGTGCTGTAGAGACATCGAGAAATGAAACTAAATTTGTCAATAATTGGAAACTAAATTATAATTTATTAAGCAATGATGCTATAAAATTTATATATTTCACCGGCTTATCAGTAGAACATTTTAATGTCCTATATCATTTGTTAAATCCCAGTTATGCCAAAGTTGAAATACAGATATTTCCAAAAAAAACGCCAAAGAAAACTAAATTTAATAATTTAACATCCAGAGACAAATTATGTATGACTTTAATAAGATTAAGACGTGGATATACACTAAAAGAAATTGCATTATTTTTTCCGTCTCTCTCAACAGTGGAATTTGTAGTGTTTACATGGATTCAGTTCGTGTTTTTTCAAATTAAAACGATCAAATCGAATTTGTTTTCCCTCCGTGAGAATCAGAAAGATTCGATTCCGCAATGTTTCATTAATAACAATCACTACACATAATAACTTAACCAAACTTTGCTGACTAAATAACAAATTATTGGATCAACGGGGAGGTGCTGAAGAGGGAAAGCATTTGATCGACTCGGCCATGGTATATCACCTCGCTCTTTCTAAAAATTTCTTGTCCCTTTCTAAATTATGTGGAGGGAGGTCCGCTGCCGATCCGCCGCCGATGACGTCAAAATCATAAGTCCCCATTGTACTAGATTTGATTTAGTACAATTATCAATTTTCTAGTACGTCAGTACCTCTTTTCTAAGTTTAGTACAATGTCAGAAGGATTTCAATTTCGCCGCCGTAACCATATCAATGGCCGTGAAATTGGATTTCGCGGACTGTATTGCGTCTGCGAAATGTTTAGTTTGCGGGTAGTTGCACAAAATAGTTATTTGTATATCAAGGCCGCGAAATCACTCTTTAGCGAACCGAGAGAAAAATTGTCGCCGAGGCCGCTTGCGGCCCGCAGGCAAGACAATCTCGAGGACGCTAAAGGATTTCGCGGACAAGGTGTACACAATATTTTTTGTGCAACCGTAAAAAATATGTAATTACAAATTTTAAATTTTAAACAATTTCACTGTAAATTGAAAGTTGGCTTTCAAGGTATCTATGGAATTGACATTTGATAAACAAAACAATTGTCATAGTGATTGTTTACTCAATTTCGCGGCCGTTACCATGACAGCGGCCGCGAAATCCATTTCGCGGCCGTTGCCATAACAACCGCGAAATTCAATTTCGTGGCCTATATTGCGGCTGCGAAATACTTATTTCGCGGCCGGTTGCACAAAAATGTATTTATATTTATTTTTTGTTTTTTATTTGTTAGTTTATCAATAAAAATATTTTAAATATGTGGCGGGATTTTTTTTAGTACAGAGTTAATGATTTTAGTACAATTTGAGTTAAACTGTTGGTACAATAGAAATTTTCTCAATCGCAACCCTGTTTCTAGTTTGTTTCCGTTGTAACTTGTGACTGACTGAATACAATGAAAGAATGATTACAAACTGGTGAATAAATTGATAGATATATCATAAGATGAAACTATACACAAAA
This sequence comes from Harpalus rufipes, assembly GCA_951394225.1. Classification (NCBI taxonomy): domain Eukaryota; kingdom Metazoa; phylum Arthropoda; class Insecta; order Coleoptera; family Carabidae; genus Harpalus; species Harpalus rufipes. The sequence goes on from OX596274.1 coordinate 14,913,715, forward strand.
TGGGAAGGATAAGAGATAGAATAGAATACCCCGGCTGAGGTAACAAAAAAAACCATACCTTTTTACAATAGGTTACACAACCCAAATATGTTAAGACAGTTATAGGATGCAGTTTATCAGGAACAACTCTACAATTGACGGAACAAAAAACGCATAAAGATGATGAAAAGTGATGCAGACTTAAATGAAATCACAAAATGGCAACCGTCATTGTTAATACAATATTGACGGCGACACCACCGACGTATATATGGGGGGGGGTTTAGGGGGTTCAAACCCCCCCCCATCGGTTATATTTTGCCACGTTTGATATTAAGCTGGATATAATTTTCTTACAAAATTGGGGGATTATGTACCTACTTAAAATGAAAACCAAAAATGGACCGCAATGCCGGTGGGAACACGATTGCCAGGCGTCCCGTATATTCGGGATTGTCCCCTATTTCAGTTAACATTTGAGCGTCCCGTAAAGTACTGTTCGGGACGCCCATTTGTCCCGTATTTTGTGAGGAACGCAATTTAATTAACATTTAATTATTATACATTTTATTTTGAGCAGTTCAATAGAATAATGATATTGCTACTACTCAGTAATATAATATTTTAATTTAATTTAACATTGTATTTTCTGTTTTTGTAGTTATTGCTTATGCTCCCATCTCGCATCATAAAGTCTAGTAGAAGGGGCAACTATACGCTTTTGGAGCGTACATACACGTTCTCGTCATAAAATATGGATTTTAATTTTTAAGAATTTGTTAAATTTGCTTCATTGTAAAGAACTCTATATTATCTTACATTGCATTAAAACACGTTTGACCTTGAAAATTTTCAAAAAATCGCCTGCGGCGCATCTTTTTTCATCATACATTTTTCATTAAACCCTACCAGAACCCCCTCCTTAAGAAACCTATAGCTACGTCAGTGGGCGACACTATGTGTTGTAGAACTATTCCAAAACATCCTCTTCAATATTCTCTGTGTTCAGGGCAAGTTCTACCACGATCATGAGCATCAGGCTTAAAGGACTCGTGATCTCAGAGATTTATTTATTTTATTTACATGCATGTACAAAAGTGCGAATATTTAGAAGATGATTCGGAACGTTCCAAATATATGCCGACCTTGGACAGCGTTTCCCTAAGCTTCATTATAGGCCAGCAAAATATATGTATACTCGCTATCCGTCAAGCCAGGTATTTTTACTGATTATAACTTTTATAATAATTATCAATCGGTTTATTTGTCAAAACTTATTTGAAAAAGTTGAAAACTCACATTTGTCAAAAACAATTGTTTCATTGTTTATTGCTACTGGATCATAATTATTATGACAATATCTAAACGACTCGTTAATTTATGGGGGGTCAAAATGCTAAAAAAAATTGACATTTCGAAAAAAGTACTTATTTCTGTTACATCCTGGAGACATAATAATAAATGTATTCTAATACATTGTAGTTTAGAATTTAAAATAAAAATGAATCAAAATCAGTTTTTCGTTATTATCTAGTACCATATGAGAACTTTAGCAAAACAAAAGTACATCTGAGATGCCTCCCAAATGCGCTCAAGAAATCTCATATAACCGAAGTCGTAACTCATAGTTTTTGAGATCCAAATGGCGGCAGTTTTAAATCTGAGACACTGTATATTGTGACAATACTTTTTGGCAATTAGGACATATAACCTCACTGTATCACAGTGGAAATTGACCTACGTCTACCCGCATAATACATATATAATGTGGTGTAACAGAACAGCAATTGTGAAATTAATAACTCACATTTTGTTCTGCCCTGTCGTCTGTCCTATATTAAATTTATTACACACTACTTTTCTTAATACTGTAAATTTTACAGTAAGACACGAGCACTCTTGACGTTACAGTAAAGTGGGCAACCATCCCGTATATAACAGGACATTACCGTATTTTAGAAATTTGTCCCTGGAATCAAATTACTTCGACCCAGGAAAAAATGTGACAGTTGAATGGGGTCTCGTGGCCGTGTGCCTGAGTGTCTGGTCGCGAATCTGGGGACCCGGGTTCGATCCCGACCGACGCCAAAAATTACTTCGAATTTTAATGGCACATGATTGGCCCCTGTGGTGCCCTCTGCACGCCAGCAATGAGTGCCCGTGAGGTGACGCCTGGTAAGCGCACGCACGGTACAAATATTTCATCATTACCGATATTTAAAGCAGATTGGCACACCCAGCAATGGGTAATATGCTGTGATATATTTACTTATTTAAATGTGTACCACTAAAAGTTATATTACTGTGTGGACCATCTAGAAATCTAGTTAAGATAATATTAATTTGCGTTTTGAATTTATTCTAATAATTTATACCTATTTATGATGTACTGGATAGATTTTTAAAGTGACGAAGAGTAGTTCACGTTGTTCTCTTGTCGTTCGCCTCATTTTTCTTTGAAAGACTGAATACAACTGTATTACTTCAGTGTTAACATTGCTTAATATTAGATAATATAAGACTTGTAATTAAATGTTAACATAATGAAATATATTATTAAATTTTTAAATATGATTTGTACGATTTTTAAAGTGATTTTCTCTTTTTAGTTTGACCAAAATATAATTTCATTTTATACTTGGAAATTAAAGTATATTTTTTAATTTTTTAATTATGAGAAAAGTATTGTTTTTATTTCATAATTATTTTTTTTATTTATATTCGGAAAGCCAACAGATAAATCCAAGGCTTCCGCACCAATACATACAAGTTAACAATAATTCAATCAATAATTGACATAAATAAAAACATACATATATACATGCCTACAATATTATTAACAGAAGTGATACCTAATAAGTTCAAAAATTATCATTGCGTTTAGAGCTGATTTGAATAGTGTTATGGATAATGAGAAGATGTCTAACCCTTGGCAGTTCCTATTGTATGTATCCATAATTCTATTGAGTCAAATTTTTGTAATTATTTGAATTACACCTTCCAACATAAAATAAATTTTTGTTTCTTGTATTAGATTGCGGAACGTGAAAATTCAAATTATCTACAGTGTTATGACCATCAATATAGTTATTTACAATTTTGAACAATAGGAGCATGTCCGCTGTTAGCCTTCTTTGTTCAAGAGAATGTAATTTTAATTCTTTTAATATATTTTTGTAATTGTCATTAACAATGGGGAATTTAAATTTTAATATATGTGCAATTTTTACTTCCTTGTACGTAAGTAAAGGAAGTATTGTAATCGCGAAAAATTTCGGTTTTCAGATTTCAGCGGAAATATCCATTTTGATCATCCCTGAATGCATTTTGACTAATTTCGTCGTGACGTCTGTACGTACGTACGTATCTCGCATAACTCAAAAACGGTAAGCCGTAGAAAGTTGAAATTTTGTATTTAGGACTGCTATAACATCTAGTTGTGCACCTTCATTTCTGGTTATTACACAATTTTCAGAAGTGGTACTTTACATGAAGCCTATAATAGATTTTAATGAAAAACTCTTTTAAAATATAATCCAAAACTTTTCAAATTTGGTATACAAGACTTTTATGTCAATCGAAATAACATAATAGATTTTGGTTAAAATAGGCTAACCGGAAGTGGTACTTTACTTGAAGTTGTTAACAGTTTTTCTTGAATAAAATGATTTTATTTTGATTTTAGAAATAAATGCTTCAAATAAAAGTTTTAGAGAATTAATTTCTGCGTCTAGCACATCAAGTATTATTAAATTAGCCCTTTAAATAAGCGAGATATGTAAATTAAAAAATTATTTTTTTGTAATAAAGCTTGCTATGGATTAGGACAAAAAAATAAAAAAAATGTTCATGTCAAATTACGTTAAATACGTACAATTTTATGATTCGTACAATAACAAATATTATACTTTTATTGTGAAATTAGTTATATTCATTGTTGTAATCAAATATTTTTTTGTTGTAATCAAAACTCTCTTTAAAAACTCCCTTTATGGTCGCTATATATCTTACTGTTTTGAAGTTAAAATTAATGTTTTGTAATTTATTTATTAAAAAAAATATGTATAGTTTAATAATCGTACAAGGAAGTCGTGTGGTGTCCACACCAGATTTTTTTCTGTACAGATTCTAGCAAAACAATATTTTTTGCGTAAGTAGGATTCCAAATTTGAGAAGCAAATTCAATAATAGGACGTACTAAAGATTTGTATAATAATAAAAATGGTTCAATTTTAGTAAAAAAAATACAAGATCTATATATGAATCCTAATATTTTGTAAGCTTTATTAGTGATATAATCAATAGTAATTTGCTATCAAAAATAACACCAAGATCCCTTATGGAGATTTTACGCTCAAATGTAATGTTATGCAATTTGTAATCAAAATGAATAACATTTTTGTTTCTTGTGTAACTTACAATGTAACATTTAGAAATATTTAAAACTAAGTCGTTCTCAGTACAGTATAGTACTAGATTATTAAGTTCTTTCTGTAGTAGATGACAATCATTAATAGACTCTACACATTTATATATTTTTAAATCATCTGCATACAGTAAGAAATCACAGTTATGAAAATAGTTAGATATAGAATTAATGTATACAATGAAAAGTAAGGGACCTAGATGTGACCCTTGTGGTACGCCAGAAGGTACTTTGATAATGCGAGATTTGAAGCCATTAACATATACTAACTGAGAACGATTTTTTATGTATGAATCAATCCACCGCAGAAGAGAACCGTGAACGCCGTAAGATTCCAGCTTTTTAATAGGAGTGATTGACTCTGTCAAAAGCTTTGCTGAAATCAGTGTACACAACGTCAACTTGTTTTTTATTATCTAATCACTTAATAATTAAATGTTCTACTATATCAAGTATGTATTTTGTTTTATACCAGAAATAATTCAAAACACAACCTTTTTATGTGTGTACGATTTTCAATGTGAGAGACTGTATTGCACACGCAAGACACGACAATTTTTGCTTTAATATTACTTAATGAAAATCAGCACCACTTACAAACTTCAAGCAAGAAATTGTTTAATCTTGTGTTGAATTCTTTTAAAATTCATGATTTAAGTTACAGATTGCAAATTGTCAATTACTTGTCCATACCTTCTATATTTGCAATTTGCAAATAACGTCACCAAAAAGATAAATTCTACTACTATTTATAAAACTCTGTTTTCTCGTAAAACAAGGAATAATTGGATTTACTCCCTGTAATTGTTAATCCACGAAGCATAAAACTAACTTCACAAATTACCTCAACCTAATGAAATTACAGTTTGATGCTATTTTTAAATCGGAGGGAAAATCACTGTAAACGGTAAAACTACGTTTTGTTTTCCCTTGTTTACGCATATTCCTCACAGCCGTTCATTATCTAATTAATCTCAGAGGAAAACATGAAATTACATGTAATTTATATTTATATGCGTAAAATTTAGATATAACCATAAAAAGACATATTCAGTAATGAAATTATGTACTAAATTTGTGCCAGTAAAGATTATATGCCTATAAAAAAATATTTTTTTTGTTTTGTTTCCCTTTCACTAAGTACATATAATATGAACTATATTCGCCAAGACGACAAACATAGACTGAATGTTTATAAATCTACGCACCTCGCCATCAACTATAACTAGCATCGATTTCAAACTACGCTGTAGGTAAATGGCATTAGTAACTTCCTTTTAATCAAGTCATAAATGTACTTCATTTCATTACCAACTCAATAATGGAATAGGAGTTGAAGATCCAGGTTAGTACTGCTGTATAACAAAGTAATTCCTCCACTATTTTTTAATTTTTTTCAATGAAACTTTTTCTAAATTCTAAGCGATCTGTGTAGTTCAAGAAAAAAAAATTGTTATTTGTTAGTTTTTTTTAAATATTTTTAATATAAAGTGCCATTTTGCTGGACGATTTTTATAGTAAATACTAGGGACTAAAAACGAAAAGAGAACGAAAACGAAATAACGAAATAAACCGAAATTTTTATAAGAACGAAAACGGAAACGAAAATATATTTTTTTCGTTCATGATTGAAAACAAAATTATTAATATCGGTTACAAGTTCTAACCGTGATTTTATTTAATATTTAATTTTATTTACAACAAATATTTTATACGCAAATATTATTGTATTTTCAGATATTTAAGTTGCAACTGTTTAATTTTTGTGAACACTTTTGTGCGGATCGCCGAATCATATAAGCTCAGTTCGGCCGAAACAGAAGCTCCAGTTTTTAAGCCAAATCAGCCGTATTTAGTGGTACCTCCGGATATCCGCTTCATCCCTATTCTCAATATTAATTTCTATTTTTATTCTAACGCTATGATACATATTAAATTTTATATGAATATGGGGACCCGGGTTTGATCCCGACCAACGCCAAAATTATTTTGAATTTTAAATAGCATAAAAGTGGCCCCTGTGGTGCATTCTCCACGCCAGCAATGTCCACAAAATCAAAAAATATTTACCTATTCATTCTATTATAATGAACTAAAAGCTTATTCAATCGGGCTTATTCACGTACACATTGTTATTAAACAAGAAATTGTTACTTAACAAGATTTGATAACAATGTTGTTAAAATTTCGTATTCACATGTCTCATTGTTAGATGAGCTGTAACAATTATTGTTTAGTAACAATCTTGTTATCATTCAATATGAAGTTATGTGCAAATTGCAGTGTCACAACTATTAGGATATTAAATTTAAAATATATCATATTTAAAATAATGATTTTTTAAATTCTTCTAGTTTATTAATCTTACTTTTATTGTAGTATAATATACAAAAGTGACATCAAGTTATTTTTAACTAATAAATATCTAATTATAACAACTATTAATTTTCGAATTGATATTGTAAGAGTGGTAGAAGTGCTTCAAGATTTGTTTACTTTTATGTAGAGTTGTTTCAAATTGACTTCAAATTCACAATATATGTATATGGCGAAAAGCACAACCAAAAAATTAAATTACAGCGAGAATCTGAACGTATTTTTTGTAGTACGTTTTTTATTGTTATTACCTTGTTTTGTATTTTATATTATCTTCAACTGATAGGTAAATACCATTAGGACGTTGCCTAAAGGAATGGTGTTATTTCAACAATTAGGCCAATAATTGTAGTCTGTCATGCCATACGAAATATTTGGTGAAATATATTTTCTTTTACATGCAACGAAAACGGACCACTTTCATTCTTCAATTGGCGCATATTTATTTGTAATTCTTGCCTAAACGCCTAAAGGGGTAGAAAATTAATAAATTGCCTGTAAATTATCTCTAATTGAAATATATAACTTATTTGAAATAGAAATTATGCGACATGTCAGTTTGCAATTTAAAGACACGACTTACACATTAATTTCAAATAAAGAAATGACAAGTATTATACATATATGTGTGCATGGATTTATGTACCTTTTATGATTATTTTCCAAAGCATTTATGAGCATTATCCATTTTATTTTATTATAACAATAATTGTTGACACCTTGGCAAGTGGTCAGTTGCTCTTACCTGGCTGATAACAATTATTGTTAAAATAACAATAGTTTCTTGACATGTGAATACGAATTTTAACAATCATGTTTAAAATAGCAATAAATTGTTACGTAGCAATAAAGATCGCATAACAAGGTACACGTGAATAAGCCCGATTGATTAAAATTGAATATGCAATTACATATTTAACGCAGTTCTGAACAATATGATTGAATATTTTATTTGTGTACATATAATGCAATATAAATAAATAATCAATTCTATTCATTCATAATGACATTCCGATCAAGGTTGGTGAGGTCGAATGTGATAATTTTAAATTAGCATACTAACAAGTTCCACTAAAATATTAACATCTTGTAGTCTACCATACGTCGTTAAAACTGTAAAGTACAAAGTACATACAATGTTCTGTTATGTATGGTTTATTTATGTACATGTAACGTAATTTACAAGAAGAGGATTCTAAAAAGTTCAACAACTACGACCGTATTTCCGACAATTAACGCAACTAGTTTTGCAAAAACGGTTGCAATTATTTGCAGCCACTTTGCGTAAATCGATAGAACAGGCACATTGTTCTAGATATTTATGGAATCGCTCATAAAGTTAACTAACATTACAGCATAAAAGAAGATAGAAAAGTTGTTAAAACTGTTTACTTGTCCCAGCCAAATATCTTTTATACGAATACGTATGTATGAACACTTTCGAATTGTTTACAAAAATAATTATTATGTGAAAGTAGCCTTGCCAGACATTCTGTTCTGGAAAATTTACGGGTGGTGCTCATCTTCATTTCTCGTATACAGTACCGGATTAACCTCTGGCGGGGCCAAGACAAAATACTCTGGTAATAGAGGATCTACGTATTCTAGAAATCCAAGAGTTCCTGCCCTTACTATGATATCTTTTTAACCAAAAAAAAAGAAAATTACATACTGAAAAGTTCCCGACCAAATACAGAGAGGGCAGCACTAGATACGCATTTTTGTGAGGTTATGTGAACAGTCATTGATATCTCAGTGAAATTTCATATTCATCCCGAGATTAATCCGCTAATTTGTGCCAATTAGATTTTTTTTAAATTAACGTGCGACGTATTGGATTCATGCTAAAAATCGCATATCGAGATTTTAATGAATAAGCACGTATTAAGGTCCCTAGTATCCGATTTTAACAATTTTACGATGTGTGTGTGTGTGTGTGTGCGTTGGTAGGACAATACCTCAAAAACTATAAGACTTAAGACGTGTTTAACTACGGATTCCTTAATCTGACTTTAATTGGAAGAGCTGAAGAGGTTTTGATAACAATTGCGCAACCGTAACTAGTAGTATCTTAAAAAAAATACTTCTAAATATTATTTTTTTGAAAATTTATAATATATAAATATAAAACACAAAATTCTCTATCCGATACATTTAAAATTTTCATTTTATCTTCTGTAAATTTAGAGATAATAAAAATATAATATACAAAATAATAATATGTTGTAATAAATCCCACTGCCCAAACAAATCCATGGTAACCAGTTGAGAAATTATAAAATTGTTTGTAAATGACAGACAAATGTAAGTGTCCAAAATCGAAAGACATTACTGAAGACTTTTTCTGGAAAGGACATTTAATATTTGTTATTGTATTATTAATTGATTAAAATGATAGGTTTATTACACAATACCCTTCAAAAATACCACCAATTCCATCAATGAAGTGGAAGAATCTCAAACATTTAAAAGAGTAATAGAAATATATACTGCTGAAATGTAGAAACGTAATTGCTTGAAGTAGTTTGTTAGGCGGTTGGAGGAGGAAGTTTGTTGATTATTATTGCAGAACGTACTTTTCAGTTTTTTTCGGTCGTCTTTTAATAAGTTTATTTTTCTCTGAAATAATATACGTTCTTACTACTTATTCTAGCTTATTAACTTGGCAATAACAAATACAAATTGAGAAGCTTCTATATGTATAATTAGAAGATTGAAAATATATTTTATATATAGTATCTTTTGCACCTATTTCTTTACGCAAGATTGTCGTACTCCTGATTAACGCTATACTATATAATATGTATATCGCCTGTTGTCAATTATAATCAATCTCATCAGAAATACCAAAATCATAAGCAGAACTTTGGGAAATACACAGTTTACTACATTGTAATTTTAAATTAACAGAAATTAAATCAAAAGCCAATTAGAAAGAAACAAAATCAGGAAAAATATTTACAGAAAAATTTAAATTTGTAAACCATCAATTTCAGCAACACAACAGTTGGTACGTATAACTAGTTTTTACCTGTTTTTATTTTTACTTTAAATACCACAAAAATAAACAAATGTGTTTATATAAGATTGTTAATGAGTGGAAGTATTTAATTAGGCAATTGTTAGCTTCTCAAATATTACAAATAAATAAATAAATCATGTGAATAACTTATTAATAGAGGTTACGTTACAATTACTAAACGTCAAAATGGAAATAGTTATTTGTCAAACTAGAGACGAAAGCGCTTGTTTTCCCACTCGAGCTCGAAGTTTGCCTCATGAGCGTGGTGAATGAGGCAATTCGAGCGAGAGTGGAAAAAGCGCTTTCTTCTCGTGTTAGACACAACTTTTTTTTTCACGATATGTTTCTAAAAACGATTTGCTCGGACCTTAAATATACTTTAAGAAAAGATTAGTAGAATAAGGGTAATATTTTGTTTAATTGAATCAAAATAGTTTATATTGACATGACTAGTAGAATAAGAGTAGTAGTTTATTTATTTGAATCTATATATTATTATTTATAATTTATATTTACACTTTGACAACACAACACACAACTGACACGTCAAAAGTTAGGTTACCAGACGCAAGGTGTAACAGTGTTGCCAATAAACCAATCTTAAATCTAAATTAAAGTTGTCAAATTATGATTTAATCTAGAAAAAGAAAAATATGACATAATTGTAAGATAATTTGAAGTATGTATATCACTAAAATAAGGATTTTCAATAAAATTAGGAATTTATTTATAATTTTTACAATATATTTTTTTATAAATAACATTCATGTTCGTAACACTTCTATATTTTCCTCACTATTTCGGGAGAAGAAAGTTGAGCTCTCTGTGCATGTCGTGAAAAAATTCATTTATGTTTGAGGGTAAATAATTAAACATGAAGAGACCACGGAAAACACAGATAGTATCCATATTAGTTTTGCAGAAGAGTAAAAGTAAAGTTTCAAGTCTGTTTAAAAGTTTGATAGCATTTATTTATAAATCCATTAAAAATTAATTCTGATCGTACTACATTTCTTATTTCCAGCAAAAATATGTGACGAATTTCATATATAAACTGCTCTTGATTTTTCAAACTATCATTTGATTGTTCTCTCCTAGTATGCATATCTTTTACTTTAAAGTGTTGGTACTTTTATTGGCATTCTGCTTGTTCAATGCGGCAATTGAAATTCCTGTCAACATGGTGTCTCAACTCAAAATTGAAAAAAAATGGAGTTTTACTGTTTTACCCATGGACACAGTATCCATCTGCTAGAAAATGTATACATTTACTGGTACCTACTCGAGCTGGCACTATTTGGTAAAAGCATATCAAGTTACAATTATTTTTTGAAAATTGTATAACCCAGTATTTCCCAGCATTTAATTAAATTCTCACAAATGCATGAGAATAATACAAATAGGTATAATTAAATTATTACAATATTTTTTTTATATTTATCTTTTTATTTAATTCTTACAATCTTTATAAAAAACGTAATAAATACCGATAATTTTAAAAATTCTTGAAACTGAACTGAATTCCTCCTACTAATTAGTGTATTTTTAAATATAAGATCAAGTTCTAAATTTTCTTGTAAAAATTGTTACTACTTCATGGTTTAACACAAATAGACTGAAAATTGGCATTTCATCAAACCTGTAATCAAGTCTTAAAATAAAAGTCAAAATTCAAAATATTATTAATATAAACACATTTTATACATGAAAAACAGGATGTTTAGATATTCGTTTTACATTTTCACAAAAATATTATTTCCTATTTCTCTAATATAATAATAATTGGTACGTTACCACCTGTATTCGGAGTAACGATAAAAAGATTATTGTTCAACAAAAATAATACATTGTATATCACACAAATTTACTGCTTATGAATAATAAATTTTAACTTAAATGTTACTGCAAAAGATTTAGGACACTAATAAAATGAAGCATTATTTTTGCATTGTAACGTACGAAATAAAATATTTTCATTCGTTGCAGCTGAGCAGCTGTTACTTAATTTCAGTGTTTTCACGAATATGTATAATTTATTACAAAGGAAATTCATTAAATCGAAAATCTAACCCACAAAACTCGCGCCCGTAAAGCTCAGGCCGATGCACTCATTTATTATTCAAGTTGTCCAACCAAACCTAAACATAACCTAAAACAGAAAACTCAAGCCGCTATATTCGGTTTTTTATGTAATTTTCCTGAATTTTCCTTAACACAATCTAACTCAACGTATACAATACGCCCTCAAAACTTAGACCATTTACGTAACTATAAAAAAATGTGATGAATTTTCCGGGCACGCTTTTAATCCATACACAAGAAAATTCGCAAGTCACCTGACTATATTACATATTTTCAACAATATTATTAAAATTACATTCTATTTCCAAGAAAATGATCAAAACTGCTTTCCATAAACCATAACGTCTCTTGCAGTTATATATGGAAATTGTGGTTCTGCATATATTTTTAATTAGTTTAATTAATTTTCTAAACATTATAAATTATTTTATGACTACTCGTATATTTCAAAATTTAAATAGATTTATTATGCTGAATTAGTGGCAAATTATTGCTAATAATACAATTCAATCAGTTTTAAATCATACTATGTAAAGAACAAAATAACTTAGCATTTACAACAAACTCAGTAAATAATTATTATAACTTTCAAATACAAAATACGAAATGAAATCACAGAGGAAATCACATTCACATTTGAATTACTCAATTCTCAATAATTGGCCATTAATCACTCAAAATACTCGGTATAAAGAGATACTTAAAAATTGATACTATAAAAAATCATTCAATACTTTAATTGAATAATAAAAATATTTTGCCGGCTTTTCAACACGTAGCCCTTTCAAATACTTTATTTAATATAAATATTACGTTACATTTCATTATATTGTATATTATAATGTATTTGAAAACACTCACAAACATCCAAGCCCCAGGTGGGAATCGAACCCACGACCCCAGGATCCGAGTGGTAAAGGTCGCTTTGAACGCTGGCTCAACACGCTCGACCACCGAGGCGGTACGAAGTTTCTCGCAGAACAGTATGACTAGAACCGCAAACTCAATTAAAATATCCAAACCGAGTAATACTCCAAAGGAATGAAAACTTTACTGAATGAAAATCTAAATTAATTATTATATTTTAAAGATTTTGAAACTACCGGCAACTATTTTCGCAAGTTCAATTGTTATTCTTGAAGTATATATTTAATTATGAATTCATTATATATTTAGTAAGTACCATTTGAATTTTTTTACTCAGACGATAATGTAAAAAGTGATAGTAAATTGACACTATTTGAGTAAAAGATCACCCCAAGGTACTTCAAAGTCCTGCAAAGTATCCAGGATAACGTGTTCAACATTGCTCGATTTAGTTGGGAAGAGGCCATTAGCGATGTATTGTTTTTGTTTATAAAAAAAAAAAAACATAGGTTACTAGATATTGTCAAAAATATAAATTATGCAGTTTTTACCTTCCGTCACCTCTAGGTAAGGAAGGTAGGTATTGTCTTTGGTCAAAAAATTCGGTGGTTTTCAATGAATAAGCACGTTTTAGGGTCTCTACAATACGATTTTACTATTTTTACGATGATGTCTGTATGTGTGTGTGTGTGTTTATGTGACCGCGGTTTCGGTCGCGATATCTCCCATACTAGAATTCCAAAAATTACAATTCTTACGTATTCCTCTTCCTTACATGCATATGTAGACTTGATTAGATTTTGGTCGTAATTGGTCAACCGGAAGTACCCCATTAGAATTTTAACAGTTTTTCTTGAAAAAACACTTTTAAATATTATTTACACATTTAATGTTATTGTAAATATAGATTATTCTATTATATATACGATTTAATTGCATTTTATTCTTCATATTCAGTGGATATAGGAGTTAAAGAAATTAAATTTCATAAATCAGCCAGCTATGCTATAACCATGGAAACAACTACTATATTAAGAAAATTCTAACTGACAGATGGTGGACAGATACCAGTGTCAATCAAAAGAAAATTAATGTGGCAGAGATGAGGATGTTGCGATGGATTTTGGGGACGACACGGAAAGATACGGTAAGCAATGAAAGAATAAGGGAAATAACGAGTATTAAAAGTTTCTAGAAAACAAGAGAGACGATTACATTGGTTTAAACATGCCATGAGGAGAGATGAAAAGAAGAGTGAATAGCTTAGTAGAAGGTGGAAGAAACAGAGGAAGACCAGAGACCAGAGGTAAGATGGACGGACTGTATTGCGGAAGGCTTCAGAGAAAATTGAATGAGGACGACCCGCAAAACAGAAATGAACGGAAGAAAATAAAAAATAGCGACCCCTAACGAATTAGAAAAGCTAAAGAAGAAGATGTCCGAGTCAAGTGCCATTTGCATAGTTTGTTTATGAAATAATTTTACTGGAAATTTAGAATCTTTTGCAAGAAAATTATGTATGGAATTTTCAAATAATACACAGGATTGACAGAAGGTATTGTGCTGGCCACATCAGATTTTTTTTATTTTTTGAAATAACTTCCAATTATGAAATAATTGTGGATTTTGGTTTGCACATTTTTAGGGCGCTTTTTCAAGCTCTTTCGAATGGCGATGCTCAATTTTTTACCACTATTGGATTTCGAATTATGATGCTAAAGTTGCCAATATCCATTATTATTTAATACTTCAACTTAAAAGATATTTATAACAATAAAAGAACTGCAAAATTTACATTTTCGCTTACGTATATCTAGTGACCTATGCATTTTTTTCGAATAAACAATATACCAATATGGCCTCCAAATGAGGCAACTTATCTCTAATTTTTAAACTTATTATTTCACAAGATCCCTACGTTGGACATTAGATGAATATTTTTTTCTCTACAAAAAAGTATTTAAATGTTTTACTGAAAAATAATTAGACCAGACAGGATTTGAACATTTAAAAATTAATATTAAAATCTCTATGGCATAACAGATTTCAAGTAGACAAGGCGATATATCGCACAATTTTGAATATGGCGTTACCTTTTGAACCACTCTAGTATTAATAATAGTTTTTGGATCTTAATACTCCAATAAATATTAAAATCACTATAAAGGAAACTTGAACCGCTCTAAATAATGAAAATTAATATCATCCCAAAATCGCTACCGGCGAAGTTTAGCTTGTCCCACGCAGAGGCCCAAAATAGCCTGCAAATACATATCTTCTATATATACACACCTAGTTTACTTTCCTCTCCTCAAATAATATCTTACGCACCAAGAACGACAAAAACAGAATCAAAGTCGCCTAGAAAACAACAAAACTGTATCCATTGCATGGCACGCTATTTGTTTATGCATTACTGCATGGTTTCAACAATTACAAACATTAATGAATATTTAATTAGGAATATAAATTTCAACATGAGAAGTTATCGTGAAACAGCTATGCAAACTGGGAGAAATGAATAAATTAACTTTATAATTTAATAACTGCCCTTTTAATACGGTTTTAATTTTGTTGGTAATCCAGTTATTAAAGATTATTACAGGGAAAACAATTTCGGATTAGATTCTGATTAGATTTGGTAAAATTTATGAGGGATTCATTAAAATAAGAGTATTTTACACTCCTTTCTAATGAGAATAAAAAGCAAATTTGGCTTAATAAATTTCGAAATTATTAATTTTGTTTGGGATATATTTAATCATTCATTAAAAAATATATATATTAGTGAACAGTTAAAAATATCTTGTACAAACAAAAATTTGGAACGGATAAAAAGTATTAGAAATAAGTTGTACAAATATTAGGATAACAAATTATTTTTGTTAATTGTTTTATAAACAACATTAACATCAAAAATCATTTCATTTGTTTTTCAAATGAAATATTATGTGTTTTTTCAGAATGCTACATTAATGAAACATAAATTCCTTTGGACTTGGTTCAAAACAAATACTATTTTTTGCATTAAGGCCCGTGTTTTCAATCCCTTAATAAACTACATAATAATTAATTAATGATTGGGTGAATAAATTATGTAAAAATTAGAGAGGGCCTAAGTGTTAGTTGCACACACAGTACAAACAAAATTTTATGTACGATTAGCAATTTTTCAAATATACCAAAAAAATTATCAACGTGAATGCGATAAATTTCGTATTGTCAGAATGGCAGATAGATATTTTGAATTAAAACTACGTAACCAAAACAAGAAGCCTCAGACGGGCTATAAAATACTTTACAGCTTACAGCCCAAGATATATAATTCAAATCTTCAATTAATTTCGCACAGCAGTACATAAAATTCGAAGATCAGTTAATAAGGGCCAATTTTACAATCGGAAGTTAAATTTTTAACTACCAGTTAAATAAACAAAATAAAACGAAATGAACTGTCAAATAAGATATTTATAATTGCTCTCAATAATCCGATTTAGGCCCGGTATTTTATTTTCTGATTAACCTGTCTGTTAACTTAGTTAAAACGGATGTATCGACAAATTAACCCATGTACAACTTACGATGCTATAGGTATATTTCAATGTAGATGACACTTAAATTTACAGTCTAACCAGAAATTAAAATTTTAACTAGAAATTGTAAGATTAGCCCTAACTAAAAGTAATTATTTATAATAAAAACAAATACTTGTTTCTTTTGTAAATTGTAAATATATGGATCAAAATTCAAAGTCAAAAACAATTTTGTTTAAGGGTAGCAGCGAGCACTAATCCTATTACAGAGAAATTGAATCTCCTTGTCTTATTAGATATGTCTAGCAAGAATGCATTTCCATTTCCCCCTCATTTTCTCACTGATCAGATTTCCGCCGATCGTATTTTGTTTTACTTAGTTAAGTAGTGATTTTACGAGAAAGCAGCAACAACACAGTGTAAATTGAATTTCATTAGGAAGAAGACAGGCACGCGACTATGTGAAAGTGAAGATAATCGTGATGGATGCAATTACAAATAATAAAAAAACACCTCTTCTACCTTCAATAATATGCGTTTCCTTATAGGAAAATAACAAAATAATTTGTACTCACTTTGAAAACTTCGGAGAAGAAACCAGAGCCAATTTTCTCTTGGTAGAAGTCATCCAGGCGGTTCAAGGAAGCCACAGCATGTCGAAGAGCCTGACAGGAGGACCCTGTCTTCAGTTTATCATTGTGGATTTTCGGCGTCTCCTCATTTTCACCACCAACACAAGCACTATTGTTATTACACAAAATTTTCAAAGGTTCTTTTGACAATTCGCAAGTCAAACTGGATTCGTGTAAACATTGTACGTATGAGTTTTCCTGTTCACTGTTACTTACATTTATCTTTACGACGGAATCATTACTTTTATTCGGGTACATGATAAACAAAAGGGATAGAAATTAGAAAAACGTTAAGTTACGTTAACCAATTTCGTACATATTCGCATTGTATTCTTTCTATTGAATGTCTCAACAGAAACGATATTATAAAGCAACATTTGGGTAATTAATTGGATAACACAAGAGACACACAACTAGCACGGCTTTATTTATATTGCACTTCTTTTTTAAATCAGTGCAAAACATCATATTATGAAAATTATTCAATTAATTAGCGCGAATACTTCCAACATAATATATTCTATCCTTTTATTTGTACTACAATCACCAATTGCACTATTTAATAATAAACTGCACTGATATTACTGTAAAAGTGTATGAACAAACCAAATAATTTTGCGTACGAATGACATTTCATTTCAAAATATATGTATCAAAATACAATGTTTGCGGCACAAATACACTCCACACATGGTTGATTTCATTATTAATTTCGACTTCAGCACTTAATTTTACACTTATCTTTAACAATTGACTTCAGGCATACAGCGAAACCACTCAATTTCTGAACACATCTTGATTATCTGAGATTCAACACGTAAATACAGGCTAATGTGACATTACAAGCTTTCACTCAAATATCTCTAGCTGCCATGATGTTTCACCAACTGAATGAAGGTACGACACACGTTCAGAGGAGAGGTGGTAAAACCGCGGACTTTCAAATTTTGTTGATGATAATAAGCTCTTTGACGAATTATACACTGTTGTAATTCTTTAAATACTAAATAAAATAATAACTATTAACTATAACGTAGGTACGTTTCACTAAATGCAATACCTGTACGATTTATTTAACAAATAATGCAGTGGCGTAGCGTGTGCAGAAAAAAAATCTATACTTCATTTCACGTTAGAAAATAGTTGATGACACTTAAGAGCCGACCGTGTTTACATGCATTAAATAAATAATTTAAGTTCAAGAAACCACACTTTGTCAATAATAAATATTTTTATCTGTAAAATTGTACACATGTAAACATTACTTAATTCTGTAGATTTTATTTGATAACTGACAATTGACAAGTGATATTTTTTTCGTTTTTGTAAAGTAGGTTTGTATTCTGACCAATCAAAGGACAGAATTCATATCCCTATCTGACCCAACGCTATTATCTTACGTGAAATAAAGTATAAATAAAAGACACTTTTTATTTAATTTAATTATATTGAATTTTAGAAATTTTAGCATGAATTTGGCGTGACTTACTGTTTTAATTTACTCCCGCCCACCTTGAAACCATGACAAGTGACAAACACTAACACCGCCCGCCGTTCTAGTTTGTATCACAATATTGTTAAACAATGGTCAAACTGTATCAATGTTCTATAAATTATTAGGAAAAAAATGCATTTTATTGTTATTTATGCTTAATAATATATTTTTCATGAATTTTACCTATAAATCTATATACAGACCATTTGAATTTATAGATCGATATAAAATAAAAATAAGAAATGTGCTGTGTGTAATAATAACGAAGAAAATAAATTTAAACAAAATAACCAAATAAATTGTAGAATTCCAACTTTAATACTTTCGTGCGTAGCAGTATGCATAAGTTAACACGTTAACAGTATATCCATTTCTCGCACCAAGTACACCAAGTTAGGTTCAAATGCTCATTTGAACACTCACATGCTTTACCAGTGTACCGTGTATCCCCATCGCATGTCCTAATGTTAACTAGACTGGTCGTCAAAATTTCTTTCTGAACCTAGCTTTGTGTTTGATATACATATAGGCACTCACAAAATAAAAACTAAATATCTGTGTATTATTCAGTGGCGTTCCGCGGACCACAGGCCCGGTGCCTCAAGAAGGCCTAGCCGGCCCAGGCACACTTCAAAAAATATTTTAATTTTTACCAGCCACATTGCAAAAATATGTTAATTTATCCCTAAAACACAGTATGATATACGAGTATTCTTCCGCTGACCGTAGCAATTAATTTTTATGCGTGAATCAAATTATGTTCAATATTACATACATATGAAAATATTTAAAAAAATACGGTCCGATTTTCACTTACTAAAAAAATGACGCAAATAATATGACTATGGAATGGGGAGCGAATGCAGAATTTGCGAAAAAAAAATATTTAGGCGATTTTGTGATGAAACAAATAATCATTTTCAAATAGAATCAAACGGAGACTGGTTTAAAATCAATTTTTTAAAACATTGGATATTTTTATAGTTAAATTAAAAAACAGAAGTTCTGGATTAAATGAAGCTTATACAATTTTTCGCCTTTTATCTCCAAATGTTTTATTTAATGCTTCGATTTCTGACGATAAATTATAGCAAATGGACCAGAAGCTATACCTATATAAAATATTCGAAAGATATTTCGTCGCAGTTGCTGTCAGTTACAATTTGTTTTCAAAACGATTTAGCCAAAATTAATCCCATTACAATTAGATAATTAACGGAATTTATATTAATACCAAATTTTCCTTCCTAACCATTACTGTTTCGGTTGCTTCAGCAGGGGTCCTTTTCAAAATTAAAATTATTAAAAATAAAATTAAGGAACAGTATGGGACAACGATTTTTTAACATCTATTATTTAAATAGAAAACGAAATTGCCAAAACAATAGATGTATCTAACTTGGCATCAACTTTTGCGCATCTTAAAGCGACAAAAAAGAATTGTTGTTGACTGCTCTGATTGTTTTGATTTTGTTTATTTTTTGTAATATTTTCTTTTTTTTTAATTAAACTTTTTTTTAATTGGGTGTTTATTTTTTATGTGAAATATCCAATGGCGCACCTATACGGGGATAAGAACGGCTCTTATGACACGACAGTATTGCCATTCAGCCAGCCTCGTGGGGTCTCTCCGCCTCGACTCGGTGCTCCACGCTCGCCACTCTACTTGTGTGTATTGGTATATCGGCGTCGTTTCTTCTATACTACAAGCTCACCGCTTTAATTATGTGTATATTGGTGTACCGGAGTGAATTTGAAAATGCAGTGTGGTTTCGAGCAATAAATACTTCAATAAAAATAAATTTCGATGTTTCACATCTGTCAGGTGTCCTGCGACGGCTCACATTTTTATTTTGCCACAGGCTCGAAAGTTATCTACATTCTGACAATAGAACGACCTGTGACTTGTCTCTGCCCCATGTGTTAGTTTAAAATTCTATTCTCCCGTCTCATACTATATTAACTATAGATAACACTAAATTCCATTTTAAAAAAGTGTTTTTTAAAGTGGCCTGTTGTAAGTAAATACTATTTTTCTTATTACATAGGGGCCCGGATTGACTCAGGAACACAGGCCCATAGTTACATTGCTACGCCACTGGTATTATTTTCTATTTAAAATGAGTTTTCGAAAAAAAAAAAATTATTTTTCATCTCTGGGTGTGCAGAAAACACCTTGAGACTACGCCACTGAAATAATGCAATGTTTTCTTTTTGCACTTCTTTTACGCATTGCGTAAATAACTTCATAAATTTTACGTAGGATGCGCGCGCTACTTTACAGGTTTCAAATATTCAAGAAATGTGTATCAGCTTATATTCTTTGAAATTAAATTACTATTCTTTGAATGCGTTAATGTTGTAGGTTGCAACTATAAAATTCATTAGTTGAATTGAACAATGTTGTAATTACTTTCCCTAATTTAAAATTCACAATTTTAGCAGAATATTTAATTACAACCAGTGAAAGAAGTAAAAACTATTCTCACCGAGCAACCCGATTCTCACAATATTTTATTTACATGGTAACATATGTGAGAATAAAGACAAAAGAAAATAAATAGAAAGAAAAAAAATACAAATCGTTTATAATAGGAATCAGATGAAGGTGAACATTTCTATAGTTTTGTCCAAATCTTTGAAAGTGAAATGAAAGGAAATTATATTCACATACTTTCTTCAATTAATTGTGTAATTGTACCAACAATTACATTTGTGGGTAAATTTAACATAGTAAAAGCGAAATATTTAACATATTGCGTAAGGTATAAACATAATTTTTGGAGTTGTTGCAATCAAATAATTAAAACATCAAATTTCAAATATGGTAATCAATAAAACATTGAACCGATTTATTTTATTGCAATTATTTCCATTTAATAGAAATCTATTACGTGTAACAAAAGTATTTACGTTAAAAGTTATGTAATAACTAATATATCATATTTGGGTATTTCATAACAGATTACGCCAAATGTAAGTAAAAGTATCATCAAATAAACTTACTACTTAAACATATAACTAAAACATTAATAATTCGAATTACTGTTAAATCACAATCATGAAACGATATTATTGCCCCTAAAGTTGATAACAATTCAAAAATAATATAAATGTCCCCAAAATTTAAAATCATAACACAAAATACGTTCATTTAGGTGTAAGAAACAAAACACTGATGTATAATACGCACTTGACTTTATAGAAACAATAATATTAATGCATTACACATAATCGTATCCGTTTATGCAGTTCGCAGATATACGAAGCTTTAAATCATACAAACTGAATTACTATTTACAAAAATTGCTGATTCCTGGTTACAAATACATCTTTACTTAAAATTACTTAAAATACGACAGAAACAGAAGATCCGAGATAAAATTACGCGGACACGGTATCCGAAGGCGCTGATTCGGCGGCCACTGACACAGGAATCGGCAAAGAGTAAGGTTGCACCTTCTGCTTACGCTGTTTTCGTCGTTCACGGCGCTCGCCCATAACCAGCCGCAGTTGCTCCAGCTTGCCCCGTGTACGACTATTTTGGTCATCTGATGCGTCTTCCCAATGCCCCGTACTGCTATTACTGTCGTTTGTTAAGCCACTAGAAGATGCTTGTGTCCAGTCTGTCTCTGTTTTGGCAACAGTATTCTCAGATTCTGCAGGTTTGGTTGTTGTTGATGTGAAGGTAGTTTTGTCAGAGGAGGTACTGGTACTGGTGTCCCTAAATTTAAAACTTCATTTATAAATCTATTTCAAAAATTGTTACCAGCAATATTACTATAATCCCGTTAATTTCTTTTAATGTTCAGTCCACTTGAAGTTCAAGGTCCTGTTTACTTTTTATTCAATTGATAATTGTTTACCATTATGCAACACAATTATCAGTCATGTAATTCTTATTAACTGAAACAATTATAATGCCTTTAGTTGAGATTAGATGGCATATTTTGTACTTATTATTTCGTATTTACATGCAAGTAACCAGTAGACATTAAGTGTGGGAGTACTGAGTAGGAGAAAATACAACTGGAATATAATTTAACAGTGGGCGAATGATGATTACGGTAGAATATCAGTGAAGCGAATCTGTCTGTTATTCAAACGTACAATTAATTCTCAGAATTAGTTTTCACACAATATATAACGCAGTCAAGATCAAATTCAATCAATCTTCTTGATCCAGAAATGTATTGCAACAAAATAAGGCGCAAATGTGAACATTTATCTAACTTTAGACATAAAGCTGAAGCTGAGGCATTATATTGGCGATCGAATAAAATATTTATACCTTTGCTTAATGGGCTATTCCACCGTATTTAAAAATAGTAAAAATATGAAAGACAACAGTTCAAGAATACGGAAAATTCAATTTTTACCTTCTGTCACCTTTAGGTAAGGAAGGTATCGTCTTTGGTATAAAAATTGGTAGTGACTTTTTAATGAATAAGCATATTTTAGGGTCCCTAAAATACAAGTGTAACAATAATTTCAGCCGCGATATGTCCAAAACTACAATTCCAAAAATTACAATTTTTACGTATTCCGTTACATTCATATGGAGACGTGATTAAATTTTGGTTATAATTAGTAATACCCTTATTTGTAGGTTTTAAGTTTTTTGAACAAAACGCTGTTAAATATTATTTTTTCACATATAATGTTATTATAAATACAAAGAATATTTTATTTTCTATACGATTAATGAATACGTGTTACAAATTTATAGGGTATTCTTACTTATGCATAATAGACTAACTTTTATATTACTTATTAAATGCTTTTACTAATAAACTCATATCCGGAAACGCACCGTTTTTGAGCTACAGGCTATCAAAATGGTAATTATCTATCTTAATTTTAATTGGCGGAGACCTATCACTTCAGTTATTATTTATGCTTATTTTAAAAAATTTAAATAACTATTCATTTTTGTAATACATATTATAATAATTGCTCAACACGACGACTATCAACTTCAATGCAAGCAATGCACCTTCGCGCATATTTTAATACATTCGTTTAAAAACGCCAGGATTTATTTGAATATATTGTACACTCGGCCGGACATTAATGCAAACCTGATGCAAAAATTTGGAACTAAAAACAAGGGAGCTATTTTATTTCATTCGTATGTTTTTACATACGTACGTAGTTTATATAGTGGAAAATAGGTAATAGAACTAATATTTACAATTAATTGTCCCTAAGAAAAAAACAAAACTGTGAACATAACCTAACAACTACTAACTAAAGTATTTAAAATGAAAAATAATAATTAATCTACCGCTACAATTAATAAAACAGGATACAAAGCAATATACTCTACCTAAAATAATAATAAACAATGCGGTAAAGTCAAAATACAACAAGAATTAAAGAAAAACTATTGGCAGCAATGATACGCTTATGGAAGTTACACAAATGTGCTCCCTTGTTGAAGGTTTGACGTTGATACACAACGCCATCTCTACGTAATGAAATATCCCAATATTCATAATGTGTCTGTAATTCAATGCTAAAAGTTAAAATAAACAAAATAATAACTTAAATGATGGCTCACAGCCAAATAAAATTAAGGTAGATACTTTTTTAAGCGCCTGTAGCTCGAAAATGGTGCGTTTCCGGATATGAGTATATTAGAAATGCTGATTGAAAGATGTCAGTGTCAAGTGCAATTGATATTATAGTATGTTGCTGTTATAATTTTACTGGAAATGTAGAATCTTTTGCTAGAAACTTTCTGTATGTAATTTGTTCAAAATACGTAAAACTGACGGAAGATAATGTGCTGGCCACAACAGATTTTTTTTACAAATTACTCCCTCTATAAAATACCGGGTGTTTTGCTTTTGATGATGCAGGACATTTACGCGCGTGTTTAAGCAAATAGGATACAAGTTAGAACTCCTATTTTGTGAAGCTCCGCCTCAACTAAGAATATACTTATTCGGTGATTTTCTTTTCTTTTTTTTTTTTGTAGTGAGAAAAAAAAGTAAAATAAATTAATTGCAATCATTTATTTTATTTCTTTAATAATGAAATATACAATTTAAATATACATTATTTTGTAATTAGCTCAACATTTTTTATAATCCTGTGAATCACTGTATATTTATTTCTGGTATACCCACATTACCTAAATCACAAAGCAAATTTAAAATTCGGATCTTAGTATCTCGCTTATTTGGAGGAATTTTTAACTAGGACTTTTACATGTGGTGTGGTCTTATATTTTTAAGTACTTCAAGAAAAAAAATAGAATAACTTATTCGTAAAATTATTAAATGTGACACACCGCTTCATTTATCGTCTAAGCTAACAGAAAAGCATTCTTATTACTCTCATTATTAGTTCTTCTTCCAAAAAACGTAAATTTCAAGGTTAATTTTCATAGTTTTTGTACAATAATATTAATACAGATTTGAAAAACCTTTCTAAAGTGCATTCAAGAAAAAAATAAAGCAAATTACTCTTTGTATTCTATGCTTATGCGGTAATATCTATCAGACATTCTTCATTTTTTATTGTTATTCTGGGTTAGATGGAAGATCAGCGTTGTAGCTGAACCTCGCTCTTAATGGTGTATTTTTTAAAACCATTAATAAAAATTATTATTATAAACGAAATATAACTCACCCATTCGTAGTGGGAGCAGGAACGGAAGCTGTAGCCGTATGACTCCTCCGACTAACACGCCTAAGCTCAGCTGCAGGTGCCGAACACAAGAGATCATTCAATATATGCACAATCGTCGCCACATCCCGCCTGGGTCGCCCCCTGGTGTCCTGTAGGGCAGGATTGAGGGCTCCACTGAAGGTACCGGAGTATATACTTCCCCTGCGGGAATCTGTCTGCGAGGTAGCCCAATCGTCACGCCCTGAGAGCACGTCAGCAGACAGGCGGCGCAGGGTGTGTTGGAGATTCCGCGAAGCTTGCGTCAGACTAGGCGGTCGACACGGGCAAGTTGAAGTACGTGTTGGGCTTGGGCTACGCGGGCTTTGGGAATGTCTTGAACTTTGAACAGTGCTCAGTTGAAGCTGGATCAGCATCATATGGTCCCCAAGTCGCATGGTTAAGTTAAGAGGTGCTTTACCGCACAGGAAATCATTCACCTAACGATAAAAAATTGCACTTAAAACATAGAAATAAAGGCAAATTTACAAACTTAGTCTAATACTTTCTGATTCAATTTTTGATGTAAGTAAACCAGAAGGGGAATATATAATTGCACAAAGGCTACTTCCACCCTTCCACTCAGTACTGGTCTTGTTCTCTTCAACCCAAAAAATAAACCCACCGTTTTCTTTCAAAAACCATAAAAACCCAGTAAAACCCAGATTGCCTATTTATGTTTACTTGCAAAATAATGCCATGTGCAAAAAACAAGATTTTGCAACATATCACATACTACGTCTTTTTTCAATTCCATTTAAATTTAACAAGAAGCAAATAATTAATTATTATAAATTAGAACTGGCGCATTTTGCATTAGTTCGAAAAAGTATCAGGCTATCGCTGATGGAGAAAACTTGCTCATAGAATGAATTAAAAATTATAGGAAATACGTAAATATAAAGATTAGGTGTAATTAGAATTTTTTGTGTGTACAAGAAATGTTAAATACAATACTTATATATACCACAATGGAAAGGGCGCGAGAGGTATTGTGATGGCCACAACAGATTTTTTTATCGTTAGAACAAGCATTCAATTACCCTATTTTAATGTGCAGTGTTTTTATGCAACGTTTAAATTTTATTTTTCACGCTATTACTTTAACGCGCAATTTTTATAACAAATGTGCATATTGTTATTTAGTCCTATATTATTGTCCATGTACTCTTTTTTAATGTCCAAATATATTAGATACAAAAAGAAATACTAACCTAAGTTAAAAACAATTTTTGCTTAAAGTCGCATCTAACATCATTTATTTATCCAAATACATAGTTTGGAATCTATTATAAACTATCATTGACATCATACATATGTAAGGTAAGCTTTTTTAAAAAATGTAAATGTAACTTGTTACGAAACGAAAAATTTCACCCTTTTTTTCAATAAAGTGTGTCAGTATAAAAAAATTAATAGCGTATTCTTGAGATCATTTAAAGTAAAAAATGTCATAAGACTATAAAACCTATTCCCTTTAGTTACGGAATTAAAGTGTCATAAATAGCAGCATTTTTTATTTTATATTCTTATAATTGTTCAAAATGTGCTCCTTGAGCTCAAATCCAAGCTGACATCGACGAATCAGAGAATTATGCATTCTATAAATTGTATTCCGCAGCATTAGCTGATCTATTTTACAACAAATTAAAAAAAAATCTGATGTGGCCAGCACAATACCTTCCGCCAATCCTGTGTATTATGTATAAATTCCATACATATTTTTTTGCAAAAGATTCTAAATTGCTAGTAAAATAATTTCATAGACAAACTATGCAAATTGAACTTGACACTGACATCGTCTTCTCTTCTTCTCTAGCTTTTCCCATTCGTAAGGTGTCGCTATTTTTTATTTTCTTCTTCCACTCATTTCTGATCGTCCTCATTCAGTTCCTTTTCTCTCAAGTCTTCAGCAATACAGTTCTTCCATCTATCTTTGCGCCTCCTCTGTTTCTTCAACCTTCTATTACTAAGCTATTCATTCTTCTTCCAATATATTCTTCATCTCTCCTCATGACATGTTCAACCCAATGTAATCGTCTCTCTAGTATCTTTATTACTAGGGTTATTTCTCTTATTCTTCCATCCTTTACCGTATCTTTCCGTGTCTTCCCCAACATCTATCTCAACATCTTTATCTCTGCCACATTCATTTACTTTTCATTGATACTGACATCTGTCAATTTGAATTATTTGAATATATTAGCAGTTTCCATGGTTAGCATAATTATAATTTATGAAATTTAATATCTTTATAATTCTTTAACTCTATATCTATTGAATATGAAGTATAAATATCAATCAAATCGTATAGAGAATAATATATTCTTTAAATTATAATAACGTTAAATGTCAATAAATGATATTTAACTGTTTTTTCAAGAAAAACTGTTAAAATCTTCAAATGAGGGTACTTCCGGTTGACCAATTATGGCTAAAATCTAATCACTTCTTCTGGATGTAAACTTGCGGAATCCGAAAGAATTATAATTTTTGGAATCGTGATATTGAAGTTATGCGATCCGAAACTTTCGTCACACTCACACACACACACACACACACACACACACACACACACACACACACACACACACACACATACACAAACACAAACACACACATATACATACAGACATCATCGTAAAAACGGTAAAATCATACTATATGGACCCTAAAACGTGCTTATTCGCTGAATTTTTTGTACCTTCCTTATCTAAGAGTGACGAAAGGTAAAAACAGGTAAAAAATGTCAACTTCAGATTAATTTTGCATTGTTTGTTCTGTTTTAAAAGTAGGTATCTTGATTTTTTTTTAATTACTGCTATTTATGAAACTTTGATCCCTTGTAATTCCGTAATCAAAAGGAATAGGACCAATGTTAATATGACATTTTTTACTCAAAATAATCTTAGGAATACGCTATTATTTTTTTTTTCGTAATACCATACCGTTATTATGATTTAACAGAACTAAACAGGTAAATGAAAAGGGAGCTATAACGGACGCCGGCCGTTAAGGATTATAACAGTCGTACGAAGAAAAACAAAAGTGAAAAGGAGTCTATAACAGCCGACGGCCGTTATTATAGCGGACGCTGGCCGTTAAGGTTTATAACAGGCGCCTGCAATTAAGGCTAAAATATTTCTAAAAAAAAATCACAGTATCGTGAAAAACTTTATAGTATTACGAATAATTTTGAACGATTTACAAACTTCCGCCGCATCTTTATTTGCTTTAATATTAGCCTAATGACGTTAATAACTATTATACTAGTCTTGATACACCCTGTATAGGATTTAAAGAATCGCATATCATAAAAAATCAGAAAAATAATATATACAAATTGCTTTACTAATAACTATAATTTTTAAGCAAGATCTATTATCTCAATTTAAATAAAATGATAATTTGGTTTTAATATTTATTTACTGACACCTTACCAAAGCAAACAAAATGCATAAACAGGAAAAGTATAAATACATACCTGAGTATCATTAAGTGATTCTAATGCTTGCATTATTCCTATTTCGGGTTTTTGAGCCTGAAACAAAAGATTAATGTATTCTCAAAGATAGATGTGTCCCCAGCATCGTTAAATTTAGATCCCATAAAATTAACTGTTTTTTTAATAATTCCGGTACACTTTTTACAGTGGCATGACCCGTTTCCCTGGAAACCGCAAGCATTTATACAACAACCTGTTATGTTTTAGCAACACTCCAAATTTATTCACTAAAAATTATTAATAGGCCTTATAAATATTATAGATATACAATCTGATAAGAGATAATACTGTTAAATAATCAATGACGCATCTTATGAAAATGGATGTTAATTTTAAATATAAGATCTGATCAAATAGGTTACGAAACGGTCATGCTTAACGAAAATAGTAAGGGGTAACTAATGTCTACTTACAATCAATCCTGTTTCAACATTTGGTAGTAAAGTAATCTTTGAACCATCTGTAACGCCGTTGAATTGTAAATTTCCTTCTTGTAGTTGCCTGGAAGGGTACAATTACATCATTTAAAATTTATTAGTGATAGTAACTCCATGTTCTACACAGTTTGACATGGCATCACCCATGCCATACATATTTATGCTCCCTAGGAGTTAAATTTAATACTTTTTGCATAAATGATAACTGCAGCATGTTTTTTATGCAATATAACGCGTAATATAACACCAGTTGAGTGTAGAATGACTTGACACATACAAGACAACCAATCTGTTAAGCAAATACTTTTAAGTGCACTAACAGGAATAGCAGCCAAAATGTTTAGATTCAGGTGATAGTTTTAGCAGGAAATATGAAACGATTTGAAGAATAATACGTACTTTTCTCGAAATAGCAAGCATATTCTGTCTCGAGGTACTTTGAGTTTCTTGGACACCATCTTCTTCAAGCTTTCAATACTTATGCTAGGATCAACTGTGAGGGCAAAATCTCCACCTGTTGTGGGGCTTATTTGTACAGAAATATGATTATTTGAGCCACACCCCTGAGAAATGGGGTTAGTGCTTGATTCAGCATCATTTTCCATTGTTCTGTTTACAAAACACGACCCCAATATGAAACTTGCACTTATCACTAAAATTTAAATGCTAACTCGCAAACAACTATTAAACTCATTTTGAGCAACAAATATAACAACAAAAAAGTTAAAAATTCCTTAAAACGGTACTAACAAGTTTATTGAATATGGAGTATTTTGTAACAATGGGCAGATGACAGGAGGGGGCCACACGCAGCGACGCCTGCGAGGAATTGGTGAACGACGGAGGACGGTGGTGGTGAACTTCATCTGATTGGCCCAAGGCGCCCGAATCTCCAAATTTAAACACGAACAATAGTTATTTAAGTATTAAAGGCAATAAGTACTTTTTACTCCTTGAGGATGATTTTGGAGATCGAGACGAAGATATGAAATATATTTTAACATATAAAATTTTAGTTATCATTTTTAAAGAAAGCTTTAATCGTTGTTTTTCTTTACTTACCGCCTCGGCTCAGTCGGCTCCTGATTGGAAAGTAATCACAATCACTTACCGATCAGTAATTTGTAAATAAAACCTACTGCCTTTGAAACCCTAGCGCTAAACGTTAAAAAAACCGATCGTTCAAAATAATTATTTGACTAAAGCGAAAACAGGTCCATAAACAACCGAAGAAAAAAAAACTTACCTACGCGTTGTGCATAAAAATTTTCTCGCTACCAAGAAAGAAACCTATTTATAATTTGCTTCTGCCGTAAAATGAGCGATTACGAAGATTTTGTAGATTTTAAGGAAACTGAAAACGCTGTCAATTATGCGCGAACTTCTTTACTGTCGGAAAAAATCGAAGACACGATATGAGAGAGTATATTTAAAGAGCGGTGATACGGTTGTAATGTTAGCTTTATATTAATGAAAAACCGTCGACATTAAAGTCTCCGAATAGTTCATTGAGGGAATACTCCATACAAAAATAATCATACGCGGTAAATCAACATTACTGTTTTTACTTACGGTTTGTTTATATTCAATTCAATGTGTTGCTATCGTTAGTGAACAAGTTACTTTCTCCAACATTATTTTGGAAACTACACATTCCACAATTAAAAATGATGTGGGAATCAATATTATTCCAACAAACCGTGTGGAATAATTCCGTACGCCGTTTGGAATAATTTCGCACGCATTTCGGCAAATCAGAATCTGATTAGGCGCATATTAGTGCGGTACACGTACATTAAATATCTTGGTTTAGTTGCTATGTTTATGACTCTTGTTTTATATTTCTTTCTGAATTCGGGTTTGACGTTTTGAGTTTTCTGTTAACTTTTACATATTTTTGGAGATCTCTAGAGCAGTAAGTTTATCTAAATAATAATATACTACTTATGCCCGGTTACACAAACATCAAATAAATCTTCAAATAGTTTATTCGTCGAATAAGTAAAAAATAACGCATCAAAATATGACAGCTAGAATAAATACCTTCAATTGTGTTATTGTTTTTTCGTAATACCATACCGTTACTATGATTTAACAGAACTAAACCGTAAGTGAAAAGCAATCTATAACGGACGTCGGCCGTTAGGAATTATAACGGACGCACGAACGAAAAACAAAAAGGCGTCTAAAAAGGCCGGCGACCGTTATTATAACGGCCGCCGGCCGTTAAGGTTTATAACAGTCGCCTGCAATAAGGATAGTATTTCTAAAAAAAATACAGTATCGTGAAGAGCTTTATGGTATTTCGAAAAATTTTGAACGCCACACGGCCGATATGCAAATAACGGACGTTATCGCCTCGGTTTACAAACTTCAGCCGCGTCCGTTATTTGCTTCATATCGGCCCAATGACGTTAATAACTAGAATGCGATATTCTTCTCTCATTCGACGAATAAGCTATTTGGAGATTTATGTCAAGTTGACAAAACCGGCAATTAGACAATTAACTAAATAACATTTTGTAGAGAAAAATGTTATGGAAACACGCCACCAGAAATAAGGAAATTTGCTATTGATACAGTAGGCAAGTTTTTACCAAATAAATCAAAAGAAAGATATGAATGGTGCTGAAATAAGCAGTTTATGGACTGGCGTCAAAAGAAATTATTTGATGGTATATGATAATATAATCAAACAACATTTTTTGTATAATTTTTAAAATTTTTTTGGAGAAAGTAGTCTAGAACACGTTTGCCTCCGGCTCGGACCACAAACATTTTGCTCGTGTGGAATATGGGTCATTCCATTACTTGTTGTAGAATATACTATTCCATTACTGTCGAATTTTTTTTTATAAGGTAATGCTAATTTATCCAAGTGGTAAAATAAATCGTTTTGCCTTAGAAACCTTATCCGTAAACATTAAAAAATACCCGATCATGCAAAAAATAAAACACCCAAGTTCCTGCTTTATAAGTGTATATTTGTCTCAAGATATAAATATATTTAAGGCAAATAATTGGAATTATTGTTTTAAATTCAATTAACTTAAATATTTTATTATTTTCGGTGGTGTTTTATCAATATAATAGGATACATTTCCTTAATGAAAAACTTAAATTAATTCACTGGTTTAAATAAAAATGCTTCTCAAAAACAATGAATAATAAAAAAATGAATAATATATAGATACCATATGTATAGAATTATAAATAACAGATTTCAAATCTATATAATACTTTTAACTACAAATGATCAATATACAACGCAATCTCACTCATACCATATCCTTTACACACTCGGTATTAAGTTCTTGAATTAAGCAGCGCATAAAGGCCATTTCTTTACGCGCATTTTCGAATATGATTCTAGGGTCAGATGCGGTACACCGCAAGCAGTTCGGGGCGAAAACCATTGCAAGATTAGCTGCATCCATTTTGGTAATTTGTACAACATCAGGTTTGCTGAATGTTTGCAGAAATCTAATAAGGTAACAGAGTACTAAGCGATTAAGTTGGGGCAAGCGGGCCACTATAGCAGACGACTTCGTACCGGTCATCGGTTCGGAGACGCACTCGGGGTAAAGCGAATCGGGAATGAGTGGCTCATATAGCTCACGATACCACAGTTTAAGCAAGTTCGCTGGTACGTGTGCATCACTAGGCTCCGGCAGATCCCATTTATCAAGCTGAGCTTTACAAGCCGCAACTTCATCTACGTCTGCCGAAACTCGAAATATTCCTTCCGTGGCAAGTCCTTGTAGCCTTAAAACTTGTTTCGATAACTCGACTTGTGGCCATGGTAGACGTCTATTCGGCCATCTAGTTGCCTGTAGTTGCATCACTTCTCGTAAAGTGTTCCCAAATAAGCTGCCATGGAAGATCTGTGTTCTCGCTGCTTCAATATCATCGTTCGTCGGCTTTCTCGCCTGGCGTTTGCCATTACAGCCTATTCTTTCTAATCTACCGCAAGCAACAGTTGCATAATGACTGACTTGCACATGGATAGGCCATCGAGATACGTCTGGAAATGTTCTAGCAAAAGTAGGATCGCGATGCCTATTTAAATAACCTAACAAGGCGGGCTGAAAAGTTACACTTGGAGGAACAAATGATAAGGCTATTGTCAAGAGTTCCCAACCCCTCAAAAGCGATTCTCGGGATGGATTCTCTGTTGTTTGACGGCATAATTGAACATAAAGTTCATCACGAAGGCTGCAAAATTTTCAACATTATTTCCTAATACAATATTTTTATTTCAAAAATGACTTACGCTGGCTGGCTAAACGCGGCTCCAAGAATTTCAATCAACACAGAATTCAAACTCGTCCCAGGTCTAGCTTTCCTATCTCCCATATATACTTGGACTAATCTAAACATATCTATTGCAGTTTTGGCATGTTGTTTTCCCCGGGCCGTTGCCAACATCGGCCGGGTTATTGCTCTACTGGACCAACTTAGCATATCACGAACACTTGTTTTTCTTCTGAAAAGACCGCGTCCTCGAAGATTTAAATTATCTGCTGCGAATTTTTCCATATCACCCTCTGAGTCGGGCGGCAAGGGTAGTTCGGCTGGTGTTCTTATTACTCCTATACTGGATCGGATCATCGGACCCGTTCCTATTCCGCCGGAAGCGAGATGAGTACTAGGAGTGGGACCATGACCATCTCTGTCATCTGGAGGCCATTTTAATTGCATATCGCGAGGGCAGCTACAAAATTAAGAGTGATTTTAAGATATCAACTACTACACAACATAAATGTACGACAGAAATGCACATACCGAAGAATATTTTCAAATTTATAAAATAAACGTCCAGTTAATTCGATGGTAATTTCAATAATTTAAACCCTGCTCTTATGGCATTTAAATCATTACAGTCAAAAACTGCGTTGCATTTTTTTCATTTAATTAAATTTACTATGGAATTAAATGAGGTCATGAAAAAAAAATGTTCTTTTTTTGTTTAAATCGAACAAGCATTGTCTAATTTATCGTAATGTATGATTAAATTATTTTTTATTTACATTTTTTGTTGTATAAACTTGTTTTAAAGTATGATATTTTTAAAAAGTTGCAAAACCTAGCCATGTTATGACGTCACGTTTCAGAACTGCAAGTTCAGACTCATTCCATAGACACGTATCACAGAACTCAGAATTTCTAAAAGAAAAAAATATATAGACTATAAATTGAAAATTACATATCTAAATATGCTATAATAAATTAATATAACATCATTCTTTTCATTTTTATAAATATAATTTTCATTTGGCCGGAAGTTATCCTAGCGTAGAATCAGCTATGCTTCTCTGTAAAGATTTAAGATTAGACGTTAGAAGTTTGTTTAGCCATAAAAACGCACGCGAGGCATTGAATTGAATTTATTTTCGCTAGCATTTTGGCACGATGGCACAAAACAACATTTCACCGACATGTATACTTTCGTAAATTTTAGGTTATCTTTAAATATCACTATGACGTTTAAAACCTAGTGTGAAAATCAAAATGGCCGTTGATATTGTGCGTGTGACGTCACTGAGCGAGGGACGAAGCGGGGAAAACAGTCGCTTTTTGAATGTCATTTTTAATTGCAATTTTCTCATTATTAAAGATCGATTTGAGGAAAAATAAAAAATACGGGTCTTTTTTTTCAATTTAGACAACGTTCCTTAAAAAGAAAAAATAAAAAATGTAGAGGAGGGCCCCATTTACATCTGTATACTTTTTTTCATTCATATGAAAAAAAAATCATCTATTCCTAAAAATAATTACCTATTATAGATATGATGATGAGTACTAGGAGCGGTAGTGGTGGTGCTTTTAGAATTTGAAGACGCGGAAGCCGATGTACTACTGTGACTAGTTGTAAACTTTGAACTGTTGGCGTATGGAAGATTTAAATATTCACACTCAACTCTAAAAAATAGAAAAATATAAATGTGATAAATGTAAGTTAGAGTATAGTATGAATCTACCTATGAGATGGTGTCGGTAACCTATGTGGGATATAACTCCCGTCGGACTGATCCGAATCTTCGTTGTCTGGTTCATGTCCAGTGAGAGACTCGCTCCCACTGTCCGAATGTTCACTAGGGCTATCTGAGTCATGGGTCGCTCCAGTTCGGTATCCAGAGTTATGGTTCATGATAAAGTGTTGCAATGGAAGAAGATGGGCCTCATGCCAATTGGAGTATAAGGGCGACTCTCGACGAGAGGAATCCCGCGGAGCCTGTGGATGCGAACTGACGAAGCTGCTGCTTCGACACAGATCGCTAGATTTCCGGCGCAGCTGAGGCGTGCTGGCCGAAAGTGACAACGCTTGACTTCGAGAACTTTTAAAGGAAAATGTTCAACATAAGAATGCATGCAGTGTGTAAAAATAATAATGAGATGGACACTGGTTTGACACAAAATCATAAAAAAAAATCGTTTTTAAAACAACTACAAAACACATTAGGCCCGCCGTATCTGCGGCTTCGGTATTTCGCTTATCCGTGTTTCGGAAAAAACGCAAGAAACGGTGAGAGTTGGTTGAAATATTATTTTGCTAGGCGCTAAGGCTTGTACGTATGTACTTGTGTGTTTATTTTAGTGAAAATGATTAAGCAGAGGACTCACGTCATCGACCAGAAAAAAACCTTATAAAATGAAATATAACTTGTGGAAATTATTGGGTGTTGTTTATTTTTAAAAGAAGAAGAAAAAAAGTACTAGTATTAAGTAATTTATATATTAATGATATTTACAATTATTTCCAAGTCAATCGTTATTCTTTTTACGGAATATAAAATTATTTGAAATAATTGTAGTTTATTTTCGTACCATACGCTCGTACAACTGAGAATGTTCATGTTGTATCAAATAATTTTATATTCCGAAAAAGGAATAAGGATTGACTTAAAAACAATTGTAAATTAATTAATATATACGTTTCTTTAATACTAGTATGTTTTCTTCGTTTTTAACAAGTAAGAATTACTACAAGTTATATTTCTTTTTATAAGGTTTTTTTCAGGTTGATGACGTGAGTCCTCTGCCTAAGCATTTCCACCATATTTATTTTCATTCAGTCAATATAATTAAAAATTGTATTTTCCTAAAACCGTAAAATTGTTTCGTGATAATCGTATATATAAAAGTAAAAATTCGATGATCTTGCAACTTCCGTACATGTCGTAGAAGTTAAGAGTTCAAAATTTTGCATAGTTTTTTATAACTAATTTTCAAAGTTTACATAAGAAAAGCATTGGGACTGGTTTCGAGAGCGGCCAAGAACGGCGCTAGTATTGCTAATGACCGATATTTGAGAGTATTCGCAAGCACTCGAGATTGCGCCCATAAAATAAAATCGCGAGAATAAATCGTCACCAAATTAAAAGTCGATTGTCAGTTGCATCCACAAATAATCATTTAGACACATGAACATCATTTGTTAGCAATAAAATACGTCCTGTGTCTACGTTAGCTGTACGTTTATATACTGGTAGATAGACTGTATATTGATAAACAGTAATTTAATTTATCTGAGTTACCATTACTTCACTTTTAACCTTGCATTAACAAACCGGCCATATATAATTTATAACAGTGTTGTGTCAAATAATAATCCAACCCGTGTAGAAGAGTACCAACATTGAATATACAGAAAATTTATAATTTAATAACATTACCCCATAATATTGTTTGCTGCAAATATTTGGTAGTTTTAAATGAATAATGTATAACAGGACATATTTTCTGTTTCAATTTTTGCAATAATCTGGGGCTTGACAAACTAATATTCGTGATTTTCAGTATTCGCGAAAATCAAACCCGTGGATACGGCAGGCCTACTAATAACATAATAATATTACACACCAGACCGGGAAATGCTTCATTATAGCCGAGCGTTACGTTAAATGATTGAGGTCAGCTATGAGCGCGAGACTAGAATAAGCATTCCCGCGAGGTGTGCATACTATTTTATTCACAATCAATTAGACTGACTAGCAAAAAACGGACCATTTAAAAATATTCATATATTTTCATATTTGAGATTACCGATTGCTCATAATAAGCGAGATAAGAGGTATTTTCAAAATTAACCAAAAAAAAAAGTTTTAACAAGACAATTGAAAATTTCTATGGCGAGTATGTTTGTCTCAAAACATTGACCAAGGAATGTGCAAACGATTTTGCTTAATGGAACAAATTCAACGCATTAGTTTTAATATTGAAGGTGGTCAGTTTTCTTTTCCTGTCAGTGTAAACTCCATTCGCTGAGACGAGAGAATGTGGAACTAATTCTTGAACAAAAACAAGTCATTCTATTGGTTAGGCTTCAAAATTATCCTCTTTTTACTAATAGAATGACTTGTCTCTGTTCAAGAATTAGTTCCACATTCTCTCGTCTCAGCGAATGGACTATAGTAATCATTATGTTTTAAACATTAATTTTATTAATATTTTATGACAGCTTTATTATAAATTTATTTAGTCTGCTTTATCGTAGAGATCTACGGTAGTATTGCTGGTTAATTTTGACACAAATGTTTGATTCTGGACATTATTCTTATAATTTGGCTTGTCAAATATGAATGACATTTTAGCGTTTAGAAAATGACATTTAGCTATCCAGAATAATCATTATTGTAACAAGTACAATATTTTGAAACGAATGCAAGTTCGTTTTGGAATCACGTTTTCCACATGTGTTGCAAGCAATATTTTTTCAGCAATAGTTAAAAAAAATACGAAATTTATTCTAAATTTTTGACATATCATTTACTTACTAATGAGGTATTGTAATGTAGTGAAACTTAAGGTTAAAAAAATGGTATAACACTGGATTTTTTGTGTTCACAAGTTTTCTATATCTACAAATTTCTTAAATGTCATCAGCCCCTACGTCATATCCAGTAAAATTCAAATTTTCAATTCATATTTAAAAATTTAAATCTTGCTCAAATTGAATAAAAAGAACTCAAATTTTAGATTTCCAATACAAATAACTGACTACTGGGCGGCTATCCATGGTATTTTTAAATTCTCGTGACATTTGCTTCCATGACAATAAAACAATAATCTTGATCTTGTGTTAATTATTTCCCTTACTAGTGAAGGTATTGACTATTTCATGCTCCCGTACTCATTTTGTTTAGAATTCTTAGCGCGATTCTTTGTAATTCAATATTTAAAAAAGTATGAAAAAAACATTTTTTTTCAGTTTACTATGAATTAATTTGTATAATCTTTCACATAAAATAATAAAAAAGTGAAACCACCCTATTGTAGAAAATTTGAAATAAACAAGTGACACACTTCCCAACTTTTTGAAGGTTGGAAACGCACTATTACTAATCGATTGTGAATAAAATTATAGTTTTGTTTCCGAGATTTGGTAAGAATATTTCACATTGAAAAAATTAAATAATTCTCAGTGCCCATCTCTAAATAATAGTGTATAAATTACCCATTTCTGTTATGCGTCGGTTGCAGATCACAGGTTTGGGTGGCCTGGTTACTAGTACTTGTCGCAGTAGCTGCATCTGTATTTTGTTTAAGGGTTTGTAACTTGGCCAAAGGTATTATATCACAATCGCTTGGTTTATGCCATACAGTTTTTTGAGAACTGGCATTATAATAATAAAATCTTGCGGTGTTCGTATCAAATAATTCCCACCACTGATTAGAATCGGTTCGTTTCACTGGCACGCCCTACGAATGTTCACAGTTTCATATTAATGATCTATATACCACAGCACTAAAATAGTAACTTTATGAGATTTGTTTATAGTTATTGCGTGTTAATGTGTTGATAGTGTTAGCCTGTTAAACATAAAAAGATAACATACCTCCGGTGGATCCCACACACATTCTCCTGTGGTGAGATTCGCATACATATGTTCCCCTGTCTTGGGCTCTATTATTTCAACCCATTCTACCCTATAATTCATAACAGCAAGAAATAGTAGATCAAAAATGTCAAATATTTTTTTTCATTTGAGGTTAGACACCAATAAATTAGGACGAACAAATTTATGAGAATGTACAGTTTATAACATTCATTTTAGAAGACATTACGTTAATGTTAAAGCACAAAAAAATACAGAAAATGTAAATAGAGAAAGTTAAAGATGACGGGTGTGACAAGTTTTATTGATTTTATGAAAAAAAATCTACCAGATGGTTAACTCACCTCGGTGAAGTCATGACGTTATCAGCTAATGAAATGGAGATGCAATTATTACGAAAACATTGTCACCTTGCCAAATTAATGATCATTTTAATTAAATAAACAAATAGTTTCTGTTCCACAACACATCAGGAAACCATTTTGGACATTGTAGTGACATTTTATTTCCCGAGAGAAAGTTTCTAACTTTGGAACTCCCTAAAGAAGAGCGGGAAGACTTGTGATTAACCCAAAAGTTCGTGTCTGGTTTTTAAGTTTATGTAAAACATAAATAAGTGAAGTGTTAATTGTGATCGTATTGTAAATATGTCCATAAAAAAACAACCTTTACGTTATGCTCATTCAGAAGGGCATACAGATATTTGTTATACAGAAGATGGAAGGTAATTTTCTAGTGTTTGTGTACCACATAAACTGTAATAATTCTTCCAAAAAGGCAAATGATAACGTGTGGAAATGATGGGGATATTCGTATATGGGCTGGAATTGACGATTCCGATCCAGAGTCATATTGTGTTGGCGAAGGAGCTTTCAGCGTTGCTCAAAAAGGAGATGACATTTACGTTTGCAGAGATGATGGACGAGTTATGGTATTAAAATATCCGGGAGGAGAAAGAAATGGAAGTCTTACAAGATTTACAGCACCTGCTACTCACATTACAGTTGCTAAAAATGAACCCGTAAGTTTAAATTACTAAAATTTAGGTACACATATTAATTCCAGTAGCTGTTAACAAATACTCCATCTCAGTCATATAAAATTTATTCGTACAAAACAGA
Organism: Harpalus rufipes; assembly: GCA_951394225.1. Taxonomy (NCBI): domain Eukaryota; kingdom Metazoa; phylum Arthropoda; class Insecta; order Coleoptera; family Carabidae; genus Harpalus; species Harpalus rufipes. The sequence goes on from OX596274.1 coordinate 14,953,704, forward strand.
CGTTTTGCCTATACATTAATACCTTCATCAGTATTAGTAAGATCCTCGGTAAGATCTTACAGATTCTTTAACAAAATCATATACACTGACCAGCAACAAAATTGGACCACCTTCAATATGAATTAGCAAAACCGTTTTTACATTGCTTTGTTAATTTTTTAAGACAAAATTGATAGTCTTTTGTTTTTGAGTTACAGACTAAAACATTTTCTTTTTGTGAATTTTAAAAATATCTTGTATCTCGCTTATTATGAGTGATATAGAAAAAATGTTTAAACAATTTTTATTCGGTATTTTATGTAGAAGAATGCCAACCTACATACATAGGTAATGGAGATAATATTTTCTGTCCAAAAATTCGATAGTGTTTTCAGTAAATAAGCATGAATTAGGGTCCCCGCAACACGTTTTTACTATTTTTTTACAATGTTGTCTGTCTGTTTGTGTGAATGCGTGTGACGATTTTTTCGTCTATGATAACATAACAAACTTTCAAAAAAATATATTTTCCGTATTTAAGCTTTCTGTAATCATATAAAGAGTTGATTAGATTTTGGGTAAAATTGGACAACCGGAAATGGTGCTTTGCTTGAAACTCATAACAGTTTTAATGAAATATAATCTAAAACTTTTAATTTTAGTATTTAAGACTTATATCAATGGGAAAAATGAATACATGTTACTTTATTTACAAATATTTTGTTCATTCATTTGCTCACAAATGTCAACGTAATTCTTTAATGGCATTCTAATTCTATATAGAAAAAAAAAGATACTTATACATTTTTTCCATTCCATTATTATAGCCTTATTTTAATCAAATTATAAATCAGAAATAAATTCTCTAACGAATGAGTAAATAAAAAATGTGTTCTCATTTAAGATAAAAAAAGTTAGGTCCCTTATTTTGAGAACCAATGATCGAAAAAAGTAATTTTTCTTTTCTACAAATTTGTCTTGTGAAATACGAATTGTTTTCCTATTTAACCGTCTTTGTAGCTCTTATAGTTCTCGAGATAGCAATGGTGGCCCATTTAAAATGAACAGGATATTATATACCGGATGTTGTACTTAACTTGGAGTTCTTAATGGATTTTCGAGGAAAAACATAAAATACAGGATGTTAAAAAAGGGTCAAAAATTATGAGGGCATATATATTTCGATGAGCTGATTCTCAATCAATTTTTTTTTCTCCATAATTCGAAAAATTATTTCTTATTTTTCATTTAATTCTTTTTTACTGCGCCATTACCAACATGTAATTTTTATTTAAAATAATGAATTATCTAATAACGTAACAGACATTGAATAGGAAATAACACAGTATAATCCAAAATTTCGTATTACAAACTTTTCTATTTAAATTAGATTTTGTTTGATGGCGGGAAGTCATGTGCTGGCTACATCTGATTTCTATAGTTAAATAAAATCTGTAATTTCATATATGAGATTCCAATTTAGGTTAAGACATGTTGTAGTTCGTGGTTTAATATGGTTTCCACATATTTAATATCTCAATTTTGAAAATATATGGATATTTTTAAGTGGTCTGTTTTTCTTTCAACCATCAGTTTTACATCATACAAAAATTGAAAAAAATACATACACATTTGTTCGCTCTTAAAATCTACATCATAATTCATTCATTTGTCGAAGTATGTATCGAAACGACAGTTTTTTAAGAATAAATGCTTTATGACTGAGATTTCGAGTATTTGTTAACTCCTAATTTACACCACAGTCGAGAAATTTACCCACATTAATTCCGGTTTTGTAATTTAGATTATTGCGTGCGTTTCGGAAGACTGTTCTGTAAAAGTATTCCACAGTCCACAAGATGTCGATTGTGCTACATTTAGCGACCTTAAAGGTCCAGCATTAGGTGTAACTATATCACCTGATGAAGAATTACTAGCAGTTAGTTCTGGTGATTGCAATATTTATATTTGGAAATGGAAGGAGAAAACACTTTTAAAAACCATCGAATGTATTCCTCGATGCAATATTTTCACCTCTGCTAAAGTATTAGGTCGTATGGGCTTCGATCTTAAATCAAAATATATGGTATACCCTACGGGTAAAGAAGTAACCATAGTAGATACCGAAAGTTTTGAAACAAAATTCACATTAAGTAGTAATAAAGTACAATCTTCGTATTCAATAGCACAATTTTCACCTTGTGGTAATTTTATTGCTGCTAGTACTACCGATGGCGATATTTGTATTTGGCGAGCTAAACCTGGTTCTGAAGCTGCGTTTTCAAATCATGAGCAGAAATATAACATTTGTGCGATGGCATGGAATCCAGAAGGTAAGAGTAATTTAACTTTTTTATACAAGTAGATTCAGATACAGATTTATTTATTCGGAAACTATTAAATTTATCGGTTGTGATCCGGATGGCGGTTCGATTCCGACCGACTTCAAATTTTAAACTTGAAAATTATTTCCAATTTTCTAATAGCATAAAATTGGCGCCTGTGGTGTCCTCTCCACTATAATATTGAGAGCCCATGAGGTGACGTGTAGTAATCGCCCTGGACGATGATGGTACAAATACGTGGTCATTACCGAAATCTGCTAATAAAAGCTGATTGGCAAACCTAGAAATGGGTAATAAGCCTTGATGATTTATTTATTTATGAGAAATAGAACATCTCGATACAAACAAACCCCCTCCCGTTGTCTTTTTCATCGATGAAAAAAAATGTTTCAGAATGATTTCTGCATGAGTGAGATTAAGGGCAGCGTTATCATAATTGTCATTTTAAAAACAAAACCAAGTTTTAAATATAATTGGATTTAATTTTGATTTTGTGCTGTTTTTTCTATAGATTGATTTAAAAAATTCAGTATTGTTTTTATTTTTTTTAGTTTAAATATTTGACTTAATTTTTTTTTCTCCTGACACCACCAAAAAGTTTTACCATCACTACACTATGCTGCACATTATTTATACTTCAATTTTTTGTGGAGTCAAACAAAAATTGAAAAAAGCAACATCTGGATTGTCATTTGTTCACATTCTAGAAAAAATAAAAAGGATGTTCATCAATCATATATTGTTGTGGGAACTGTTACAGAATGAGAATTAAGGAAATAATTTTCCTACAGCCTACAACAACGAATTAGAAAATTTTCAAATTGTTATCACAAATATTACGTAATATTTTTTATTTTTTCTAAATAAATATCTAGTAACGCATTCAAATCTATATCTGGTTATATGAAGATGTATTTTAGTTTTTAATATTTTCTATACAAATAACTGGGGTCCTCAACCATGACAAAGAATAATAAAATATACACCTATATTATTCAATAAATAATGATTAAGATAAAAAACCTTTTTTTAATAATTACTTTGCGAAATATTTTAATTTTTTTTAGTGTCACTGTGACGTCACTCATATCTTTCTCGCGCAGCCTACTATAGAAATTGGTGTTAGAAAGATAGCAATAGGTGACGCAAAAAATCAAATGCAGTTAAAAACAGTTATGACTTTTTAATACTATGAATTGCTTCAAAATTAAACGAATTTTCATTTCAAATAATAATAAAATAATAGTGGAGGACCCCATTATAACATTTTCTTGTTCTTCACATTATTTTCATTTGTATAATTTATTTTGCGAAGAGAAAGGAGAACTATCATTCTGTGATGTAAATGGCCAAGTTGGAACATTAGAATTTACTCCAAAACCAGAAGATGATGACGCACTTCCAGAAATTTCAGTTAATCAAGATGCAGATATAGATCCTTCAGCTATAGATGTTGAAGATGACGATGTCGACGATGATAACGTAGTTTCCTTAGAAAAACTGAAGAATGAAACTCTTGGTCTAAATGTTCCATCACCAACGATAGGTAAGTAAAATATCTCTTCTTTAGAATAAATCCAAAGTTAAATTTAGCTTCCAGCGAACCAGGCTCTCGAGCACAATCTCCAGAAAGACCCAGAACTCCTACTGTTAACTTACAACCACCTTTCCAGCCTAGTTCAACGCCAATTCATTTATCAGAGCGATTTATGGTTTACAATGATATTGGAGTTGTTAGACATTTTACCGAAGAATCGGATGAATCTAGTATTGATGTCATTTTTCATGAGGCTAGTTTTTATAAAAATTTATACATGAAAAATGTTTTACATCACACTATGGCCAGTTTATCGACATCAGTTTTGGCTTTAGCTTGCGAAACACCAAGGTATTGCTTGCATTTTTATAAAGTGTTAATAATTACTTGAAATCTCAGACATTATTCTTACAAAACCCACGGTATATATTATAAACGTCTGTTTTCTAAGAATAAATGTTGATTTTGAGTAATTGTTAATCTACACTACAGTCGAGAAATTTATCCATATGCGTATTAAATTTTTCTATTACAGCAAATTGGTTTGCATTCCGTTGAAATCTGGTGTAAAAGAATGGTCGACTGAACTAACAGATTTGGAAGAAATATTATGTATTTCTGCATCGTCTACATTAATTGCAATAGCATCAAATGTCAGAATGTTGAGAGTTTTCACATCTTTTGGTTCTCAACGAGCTATTTTGTCTATTCCAGGCCCTGTAGTTTCAGTTGCTTCGTATAAAACTTATGTTTTAGTTGTTTATCATGCCTGTACTTCCTATTCAAAAGATCAAAACTTAAATGGCATGTTAGTACATCTTGATGGTAAATATTGACTCTACTTAAAAAAAATTAAATCTCGATGAGGCGTGGTTTAGTACTAGAGACTTATACAAAACGTTGGACGTTGTTGAACATCTTACTTAGCTAGCATATCTAAATATAATCAAACTTAATGCACAAAACTCGGGCGTGAATTTTGTGCGTTATGAGGAAGACGTTGATGATGGCGCCCTGGACGTGGATTTCGGCGAAATCACAAGACTTGCGCAGCATGCATGATAGGTACGTCCCTGGTGGTATCACTCCCAACCCGGCTTCGAATTTTTTTGTAGTGCCCGGACAGACCGCTGTGGTGCGAAGAACCTTCACCTTTTTAGTGAAAAGTGTCATCGTTCGATAAATAAGTTCTTCGCACCAGTATCAAATCCTCGTTACCTCCCTCGCGTTACAGGTAATATTGAAGGGTAAACCACGCCTCATTGTTTTTTTTTTTTGTTTTTATACGATCCTGCGCTCGAGACTGTAGGCAGTTTCTACAAATATAGTCAATTTTAGGTCCAGATATAACTAACAAAATTCTTCCAATACCAATAACTCCGCAGTCAACTTTAACTTGGATTGGATTCACAGATATGGGATCTCTAGCAACTTACGATTCTGCTGGTTTATTGAGACTTTGTAGATTAAATTCTGGAGCTTGGATTCCCGTTGCAGACACTTCACTTCATGTAATTTTTTTGTCGATACTATTCATATTTATATTCATTTATGACTATTTTAGGCTAAAGGTGCATCTGATTCATATTTTATGGTCAGCGTAAGTGAAAAGGAACAAACTCTGCGAGTAATTCACTGCAGAGGTGCAATGTACCCGGCAACAACTCCGGTACCTGTTAGTTTAGAACTTCCAATGCAAGTTCCATTTTGCGAACAAGAAACAGATAAAACACAACTGGAAGATAAACTGTTTAGAGGGAACGTGTTTGAAACAGATCAAACTGAAAAGGCATTCAAGGAAACGGCTATCAAATTATTTGCGGTATGTATTATACAGTGCGTCTTACTTAAAACTGCCACCATTTGGAACCCGAAAAGTTACGACTTGGGTTAGATGGGACTTTTGTTTTCTCAAAAATTCTCATAAGCCACTAGATAATGACAATTTTTTATTTTTTTAAATAACTATACTTCATTTTACGTTAAAAAATAGTAGATAGCGCTTGAGAGACGACCGTTTTTACTTACATTAAATCAATAATTTAAATTAGTCATACCAAACTGTGTTAGTAATAAATATTTTTGTTTGTAAAAATGTGCAAGACCTAAATATTAAAAATTACAACAAACCATGGTTAAACATCACTTAATTCTGTAGATTTTCATTGATAACTGACAACTGAGTTTTTTTTTTTTCGTTTTTGTGAACTAGATTTGCATTCTGACCAAACAAAGAGCAGTATTTATATTCCTATCTAAACCATTTTTGGGTACATAAAGTATGTCTTTTTTAACACGTGTGAAAAAAGTATTAGTATTACATTCTCTTCAAATAATAATTATTTTTTTCTACGTTGCATAATAATTTAGTTGGAGGCGTATTTACAAATTACTATATAACGTTTCAATGGTGAAAATAATTATTTAATCGCACTATTGCAAATATTTCCAAAATAACAAATATTAAGATGTTTTTATTATTATAAATATAATAAATATATTATGGCATATTACCCAATGCTGCGTAATGATAATGACATATTTGTACGGTGTGGCCATTTACCAGGCGTCACCTCACGGGCTCTCATTGCTGACATAAAATAAAATTTAAAACCCAACAACCTTTATCATTGAAGACAAAAAAAATGGAGATTTTTTTTAAGGTAAAAGTCAATTATAGATTCCATAAAAAAAGTTAAATCTCGGAAATTAAGCGCCATAATAATTATTTTCACACACTTTTAAAGCACGCAACAAAAATATCTAACTATTGAAATATTTTTCTTCATAATTAATAATTTAAAGTTATTATACTTCCGAGGAGTAAAATCAAATGATAGGTACACATTACTCCAAAATTGATAATGAAAACAAATCGGAAAACAATGCACGCTTGTAGGCTTAATCAGATGCTATAGCAATCGCCAATCACAAGCTTTGTTTTGAATATATTAATTCGAAATGATTATTTTTTGAACAATGACATTTATGTCAGACATATACATTTGAGTTGAACTGTGTAACCAAGAAGTTGTGTTTAAAGTATAGACTCCGGGATTTAAATTATAGATTATTTTATAAATTTATTCGTAAAATATATAGAAAATTATCAATGCAAACCTGTAGAAAATTCAATAATCATTAATTTTTATAATAACAAATTGTGAAAAAATAACATTTAAGCGGTATTTTTTGTAGAATTTTTTTTTAACTTTATAGGTAAAGTGCCATTTCCGGTTATCCGGTTTACACACGCACACATACACACCCACAGACATCATAGTGAAAATCTCGATAAGCAATTTTTAGCACGATCCCTATACCTCCCTTACCAAGGATAGCGGGAAGTAAAAATCGAACAAAATTAGTTTCTCGTCATTATCTATCTAGTAGCCTATGAGAATTTTTGGGAAAACAAAAGTATATCTAAGAGAGCTTCCCAAAGGCGTACAAGAAGTCCCATTTAACTGTAGTCGTAACTTATAGATTCTAAGACCCTTATGTATCTGTTTTAAAAAGTACACATTGTATATACCGAAATCTCGATTAAAAATTATTTTTTTACAGCTTGCATGTAGAAGTAATTTGGATGACAGAGCTTACGAATTATTAGAAATGTTAAGTTCTCCACAATTAGTTAATATAGGTTTGAAATATTCCAATAAATTAGGAAGAACTAGACTAGTAGAAAAGTTGTCAAACCTTCTAAAAACATTGCAAGGAGAAGATGTTAATACTGACGAGGTAAAAGTCTTATAGATCCAAAAATGTAGTTTATATCAACAAATTATTCATGTATTCTAGAATAAATTAGAGATACCTATCAGACCAGCTCTAAACCGTCGCCCTAAGCCAAAACCACAGCCAAGTCAGAATACAGAAATACAGTCTCAAGAAAATTACTCTCAGGAACTTTTTTCAAACACTACCGTGATGTTGACTGATTCACAAATAACGGTAACGTATTGAAAACATAATTATAAATTATTTCGTTAATTCTATTTTCCAATAGGAATCCCCTAAACTTTCAAGAACTGCAATAAAAAACCCTTTCATTAAAAAACAAGCTGAAAATAAGCGAAACCCGCTTAGTCTAACAAATTCAGGCAGTGAGCATGATAATACATTCCCTCCCGAAATTGATTTAGCCAAAGATGTTAAACCAACTCAAACTAACAAAATCGAGAAAGAAACTTTTACAAATTGGTTTAACAGCCAAAAATCTATGATCGAAAAAGAAAATCCTGAATTATCTCAACAAGAAGTTGTGAAACTAGGGCTGAGATTATTTAAGAAACAAGCTGAAAAACGTAAAGCAGAGGAGGATGATAGTAGCCAAAAATCCAAACAGCAGAAGTTAAGTGCTTTTGCGTTTAGTAAAAGATAGTTTCATTATTTTAATTTTATTAAGACTGTTTTCTTTTTTTATTATTTATATTTTACATAATTAGAATAATAATTATTTTATTTAATAAAGTCTTATATTCTACTGTGTATTGTTCAAATTATGCTTCATTTATTCGGATGCGGAAAAAGCCCTTTTGCAAACATTGCTTTCCATTCTGAACCATTTGGATATTCATATTGTACTATCGCGTCTTTCTTGAATTTTGTACTGTATCCAGGAGCCTAAAATATTTACAAAATGTGTTGCAACTAGTACTTTATTATTGTTGTTTTGTATTTAAATGTGTTTTTAATCTACAAAAAAGAATAAAAACTTACTGTTGGTGCCTGATATCGTGCGTTGTCAACTATTGCAGGATTTTCAAAATGTTCGTGTTGTTGATCAACATATTCAATCAATCTGTCCTCCATAGTTTTGGATAATGATACATAGTCCCACATTTGTAAATGTTGGACCATTTCACATAAACCCACGCCGCCCGCATGCGGACAAACCTTAACTAAATGTTTTTTTATTAATATCGGCAAATTTCTCCACTATATTACTCGAAATCTCAGTCATACAGATTTTTATTCTTACAAAATTTATAGCTTGATAGATTTACATTAACAAAACAATGACGATATAATACTTTTTATTTCAATATTTTTGAAAAGACCCATTTATATCTACGTTCTCGATACATTCATTATACGATGACGATACAACGATGTTCACTGATTTACGTTAGCGATACGTGTGATAATGTTCATGTTAATCAGAGCTGGGACCAGTACTCGAAAAAAGTATTTAAGTACTAAATACTTACAACAAAAGTATTTAAATACTAAGTAAAGTAATACTTTAAGTACTTTTTTTGTCTACTTACAGTACCAGTACTAAGTATTTTTTTTATAAAATCTAAACAGTTAAAGTAGCCCACTAATTTTGAAGTACTATGTACCTATTAAAAAAATTAGTACCTTTATTTGTGGGACAAGTGATGAAATTTGTTTACATGCGTGTAAGAAAGGCTTCACGCATATAAAATGTTTTAAAATAAACTCCATAAAACTGCATTTTACGCATCGGTATTAAAAGTCAGACTTCACATACTGCGATTAATGTATGTAGCTACTACTTCACGCAATGGAGTAAAAAAATTCTTTATTTAGTAAAATTATCCTTTAATAAATAAGTTGCTCAAAATGTTTATCATAATATACTGCATTACGTCTCGATTTATCTTTATTTACGTCTTCAACTATTTGATTAAAACTGTAGATAGCGAAAACTTTAGTACTTTCCTATACTTGCTCAAACCCGTGTTGACAGTAGTGCACAAAACACACAGCAATATGTTTTTGCGCATGCGTGAACTATTTAGTATTTAAAGTATTTTAGTTACTTTAAATACTTTTGGATACTTTAAGTACCAAAAAGTATTTGAAGTACTTTTATGAAAAAAAGTATTTAAAGTACAGTACTAAATACTAATTTTCAAAAGTATTTTAAGTAAAGTATTGTAAATACTGGATGTATTTAAAGTAATACTTCCAGTACTTTTACTTTAAGTAGTTCCCAGCTCTGATATTAATGTATATTGTGGCGGACGAGCAAGTCTAAACCTGTAGTAATTTTCGTGAGCGCCGGCTGAATATTTTTTACACTTCACCCAAATAAATATTAATTATTTTTGAATGTTTGTAGACCCTGACCAAAACGTCGGTACTATGACTGAGATTTCGAGTAATTATTAACACTTTAATAATATCATTCGCTTACCTCCTAATTTTTTGGCCATCAAGTAAACTGATAGTATTTCATTAACTCCCCCAATTCTACAAGAATCAATTTGGCAAAATTGCATAGCCTCGGCTTGTAAAAATTGTTTGAACATAATTCTATTGCAACACATTTCTCCAGTTGCTACTCCAATTCCCAAAGGCGCTAAAGCTTTCGATATTTTAGCATGGCCTAAAATATCATCTGGAGAAGTGGGTTCTTCAATCCAATGGATTTTAAATTGTGATAATTTTTTCATCCAATCTATTGCTTGATTTGTTTCCCAAATTTGATTCGCATCAACCATCTAGGAAAAATTATTGAATTATATTATGTTGCTTAAATTCTAACTGATAAATGTTACCAGTTTTTTATCCCATCCAATTAAATTACGAACTACAGAACATCGTTTGATGTCGTCTTCTAAATTTTGTCCAACTTTAATTTTAAATGCAGTAAAACCCAAATCTATGTATTTTTTACACAGTTCTCTCAATACTTCTTCGGAATATCCAAGCCATCCTTCAAATGAATTAATTACTAATAGTTATTTTTTATACAGAAAGTGTTAATACACAACTAAATTATTCTTCATGAGTCGATAATTTAATTTTCTCGTCATGTTTAAAATTATAGCAGATTTTAAAAATAATGTTAATTACACAATGGGGTATTCCGGCATTTTTTCTCTCTTTTTTCAATAGTTCAAAAGTGTAGTACTATGAATATTTAATTTTAAGTAAGATATGAATTATTAAAAATTTCATCGAAATCAAATTTTCCAACATGGCGCGCTTATGACGCTCATCTGTTCAGATACTCATTTGGCTGTTTAAAACTTTTGAACAAGAAAACGTAGTTGAATTATAAATCAGAGAAACACATAATTACAACAAATAAAATTAATAATATATCAAATAATACACGCACGTAGCACGTACGTGCTATTGGCGGCATCTGTGTTACTAACCGTATAGGTACAGGATGTAATACCAAAACGGATCACCGCCATTATTTTATTTATTATAGTTACAAAAAAAATATAGAACAAAATTATAGGAGACTAAATGCCCGATTGCAGAAACGTTCATCAACGCTTTGTTAAATCAACGAACCAAATAAACAAATTCGAATCGGTTTCCTTGTTTTTATGACCTTTAAATCATTACTGTCAAAAAATCGCGTTGCATTTGTTTGTTTTGATGATCCGTTCATCAACGCAATGTTCAGATAGCGGTACATTAAAATGAACAAATTCGAATCAGTTTGTATGCTCTTACGCCATTTAAATCATTGCTGTTAAAAAATCGCGTTGCATTTGTTCGTTTTGATGAACCGTTAACCGAATAAGGCGACGATGAACGTTTCTGAAACCGGTTATATCCCATTAAAGAAGAAAATATTTTTTTAAACCAATTGTTCTCAAGTTGCAACACAAATGCCATTGAAATTTGATTTTTATATTTATTTTTCAGTAGGCTATGTATGAAAAACAAGAATTGCCATTTGTCAATTTGAATTATTTAAGATATAAATTAAATAGAATACTGTTTATAACGTTGTTAACAAATATTGGTTGAATTTTAATTTAAGCTCCATTGTTTTTCATTCATAGCCTACTGAAAAATAACTATAAAAATAAAATTTATTTAAATTTCAATTGAATTTTTCTCAATATTTTTATTATGTAAGGATATAAAATAATCACATGGTTCAATTCAGAAAAAAATACATTATCGAATGGGCCTACAAAATATACATCATCCTATTTAAAAAAATATAACTTTGTGTTGTTACTTGAGAACCATTGGTTTAAAAAAATATTTTCTTCTCTAATGGGATGTCCCCCTTGGTCTCCTACAATTTTGTTCTATACTATTTTTTTGTAACTATAATAATAAAGAAAATAATGGCGGTGGTCGGTTTTGGTGTTACAGCCTGTACACTTTTGGTCGCCATCTAGTGTGTAAAAAAGTATTTAATAATTAGTTATGTAGTGAGCAATATTTAGCTCTAAGTTTGACGTTTGTCACGTGATTCATATTTGGTCCCACGTGATCACAACAACCATTGTTTGAAAAGAAACAAACATGTCTGAGACTGAACACGGAAGTTGAAATAATATGATTAATATAAATTGAATATGAATTAGTAATGTATTTACAGGAACCTGTGATAAAAAAGAAAGTTTAATTATGTACAAAATAACAATAAAATGACGGCAAACCTATGTTTGTAAAGTGGACAAACATAATCAAACTTATTTTCGAAAAACAAGTACAGCAACTTTAATAAAGCTGTCTACTAATAAAGACACAAGTTTATATTAATAAAAACATAAAAATTGATAATAAGCAGAACAACTCCACACAAACAGAAATAAAGATTAATAAGGAAAGTAGTACCCAAACAGTCAACAATTATTAGAAACTAAATTATAATTTATTAAGCAATGATGCTGTAAAATTTATATATTTCACCGGCTTATCAGTAGAACATTTTAATGTTCTATATGATTTGTTAAAATCCCACAGTTATGCCAAAGTTGAAATACAGATATTTCCAAAAAACGCAAAAGAAAACTAAATTTAATAATTTAATATCCAGAGACAAATTATGTATGACTAAGATTAAGACGTGGATATACACTAAAAGAAATTTCATTATTTTTTCTGTCTTTCTCAACAGTGGAATTTATAGTTTTTAGATGGATTCAGTTCATGTTTTTTCAAATTGAAACGATGAAATCGAATTTGTTTTCCCTCCGTGAGAATCAGAGAGATTCGATTCCGCAATCACTACACCAAACCAAACTTTGCTGACTAAATAACAAATTATGGCATCAACGGGGCGGCGCTGAAGAGGGAAAGCATTTGATCGACTCGGCTATGGTATATCACCTCGCTCTTTCTAAAAATTTCTTGTCCCTTTCTAAATTGTTTGGAGGGAGGTCCGCTGCCGATCTGCCGCCGATGACGTCAAAATCATAAGTCCCCATTGAGCAACAAATCGAATCTACGTCACAGTTTTCAAGGACGTTTCTAGATATGTAAAAAATTCTAATTTTCTAAAATCAAATTATGAATGAAAACTTTTTACTAAACATTTTTTTATTATAATTTTCTACTATACAAAAATATAAACTGTAAAAAAAGTTACTATTTTGTATAAATTTCATATCACCGGAATACCCCATTAAAGTTGTTATTAACAAATCGTCAAAGTTTATAATGCATTTAATTTAAATAAAAATTAAAGTGTAATAAAAATTACAAAGTTACGTCTAGTTTCACTTGGATACAACTTCTGAGTCAGCTTCCATGAAGCCTAGTGAAACTAGACGTAACTTTGTAATTATTATTACACTGAAGAGCACCAATAAGTGCGAAACGCGTCTGTGGTTACTTGGTGTGCTGGTCGACTTCTGACGATGGCTTCATGGAAGCTGACTCAGAAGTTGTAACTTAGTGAAACTAGACGTAACTTTGTAATTTTTATTATATTGTTCGTTTCACGGAGAAATTCGCAATTTGCTTTTTGCAGTTTGCACTTGTATAATTTTTTTAAAAAAACTCTTGCGGTTAAAGTGCTACTTGATCTATGTTTTGCAGTAGACAAAACACTTTAAAATCTGCTATAGAAAAAACATATTAGTTGCTTTATTTTTTAATTTCTTACCAACTTGAGTAGTATATGCAGGATATCCGTTGTTTATTATTTCATTAATACGCTCTTCTTTATTAATTTGCCCTTCTTTTAATAACATGAGAGCTTCTTCTCTTGTAATAACATCTGATAAATATCGAAAATCTATTGTTGAAACAAGTTGTTCAGGATCCATATCGACTAAAAGTCTCCATAATGGTTTGTGAAGTAATATAGCCCACAAATCCCATAAAGAGTTTATTATTGCAGCAGTTGCTAAATGAATTACGCCTTTTTCTGGTCCTACCTACAAATATTTTACATTTATAAAAATTTATTTCTATCTAATAATTATTTTTTATACCCATCTTATTTGCGACTCGCTCGTAAGAGATCTCCAAAATTGAGCGAAATCTTTATAAATATCAATTGCACTTTCTCCAACAATTAAATGCGATAAAGATTTAACTGCTTGGACAACAATTTCTGTCCCTCGTCCTAAAGTAAAAGATAATCCATGTCCTTCCGTACCTTGGGTTGTGCGAATTGTTACATATACACAAGAATAATCTGGATCTGTGTGCTATCCGATATAATTAAAATAATATTAATTATAAAAATATATATTTTTTACCATAGCATCGGAACCATGGGCGCCTAACGATGTAGGAAACCGTATATCTTTCACATCTAAAGAAACTATTTTTAAATTTTCTCTTGTTAATTTTGCCATTTTAGTACGTGCTTGTCGGAGAGTAAAACAACTTTGAATAATATTTGTTATGAAGAAATATAATATGTTGAGTAAATTGTTTTTCAGATCTCATTAGCGAGTCATGTGCTTGAATGATAAGAAAAGTAAGTATTTATAAATACTATCTTTAGCTCTTCCAAATTTAGAAAAAATCTTATGCTTTAGGTAAACACTTGCATTTACAATCGCAATCAAATTTGCTACTAATTTCGTTTATCTTTTGTATATCATTTTCCATTAAATTAATTTTGAATTGAGTATTTAGTAAAATGTTATTGTATCTGTTTAATAAACACTTGACCTTCATTACTGGATCGTCAGTTTCTTGCGCTGTATAAGTGTCATCATTACAAATTGTTTCTAATATTTGCTTCATATGTGAAATACTTAAAAATATGCATTCCATACTTCGATAACTAAAAAAAAAGATATATTAAATATAACTAAGTATAATTACATCATTTAGAAATCCTACAAAGGTATGCGAATATCGTTAATATAGTCGTTACAATGACATATTTGATGTTCCATGCTATCAACAATATAAGAAATTTGTTTAATAAGGCAATCTCCTGAGCATATAGTGTTATGTAACTTCTTATCAATAAACTCTATTATTTTGAGTTTCTTCCATAGTTCTGCAATCTAAATAAATGTTTTAGTTAAAGAACACGTTCATATTAAATTTATTACTTGTTCCGCGTTAGAAGCAATTTGCATGTCTCTATCTATGGTTTGTTTTACTAAACATTTAAATATTTTAACTTGTTGATCTGTTTCAAATAGCCAGGAATTAATTTGTTCATTAAATTGGGCAAATGAAATATCAGTATTTTGGTCACTCATTACTTCAATTTTGACATCTTGCTGAGGATTGCTATAGTTACTGCACTTTTTTATTGTGGCACCTTTTTCTTCTAACATTTATTACACGAGAGATAATACTTGTTGTAGATGTTTTCTTATTACTCGTACATTGATTATTTTTTTCTAATTGTAAACATTAATATTAATTACTACTAAAATAACAGAAGGAGTATTTAAATTAAACCAAGAATTTATAAAATATTTCTATTTTCTAACACTTATTCTTTCAAAGATTTGTCACTTTGATCTTTGATAGCATTATCTTCTTTCACAAGCAGACTTTTTTAACAAAAAATTATAAAAAACTTAATTAAATTAAAGTAGAATTACTATATAGTGAATTAATTTTTTTAAAGACAATTTAAAGTGCAATGAAGTCTGGTACTTACAAATTTTTCGATTTATTTATTTTCTGAAAGATTGAATAAAATGATGAATTTTTAGCGTTTGTTATAATTTCCAAATTTTCGGTTTTTAAAATATATTTTTACATTTCACTGAATTTCAAATTATGGGACGGCAAACGCCAGGACTTTAATTTTTACATACATACATAAAATCAAGCATGTCCCACTTAGTGGGTTAACACAAACCTGAAAACAATAATAACAACAGCAATAATCATTCAATCTTTCAACAACATTCTTACTAACCGTACATCACACAACAATTCCTCACTCTTAACATATTAAATCAGGGCTTCGAATCAAAACCGTAACCAATCCGTAACATTTTAGCGAACCCAAACCAAGAACCGAACCCTCAAATATATTTTTCATTGAACCCGAGTCGGAACTGAACCGGGTATTAAAATTCGGGTTCAGGGTTCAGCTCCGGTTTAGGTTCATTTTGAGTTCAAAACGTAACCGATAATCGACGCCTGTTTTGTCTGTTTATGAAAATTTTGTTTGGGTTCTTGTCTTGCGTAAATTCCGGCTCGCATTTTAAATTATTTCTATATTTATGATTGTTATTCAAAAAACATTAATTCAATTTTCATTATTTCGAACCGAACCTGAACCTAATACCGGAACAAAACCGCAAATTGTGTTAATGTTTGAACCAGAACCGTACCCGAACCCATCTCTCAAAAAACAAATTAACCTGAACCGAACCAAGTTTTTGGCGGGTTCGTTGCTCTGTATTAAAGTGACCGATTTTCGGTAGCGAAATACCGCATCCGGACCACAATAAGAGTTACGAAACAATCATCCTTCGCCACACATTCCTGTCTAATCACGCTCCTTTCGTCTGGGTCACACTCAAACGTTATAGCGCAAATATTTTTTTTATTAAAATAATGATTGAAAAGTTTTATATTTTAATAAAATTTTGGTATAAAATTATTAAAAATTTGTCATATTTTGTTAATTTGGCAATTTGTATGCGCAGAACTTAAAATTCATATTTGGACGGGTCGAAATGTAATAAATCGGGGGGTTACGTATATTGACGTTTAGCGGAATGTTTACAATAATTGTTACCTATTTACTAGTAATTATTATATGCTATTATTACAACAAGAAATTTAAAATTGGTATAAAGGGAAAGGGGATTCATACCGAAGCCAACGAAATTATAGTCGATGTTTTCAGATTGGCTAGTATGCGCAGTGTCTGTCTCAAACTAATCGTGCGGCAGCTATCTTTTATTTTTTAAACTTGACCCCATTCAAATTTCGTTCATACTGCTTATGTACAATAAGTTTCGCCTAATTTTTTTTCCTACGTATTTTCGAAACGAATTACGAATTATTAAAGAAGGGTAAATAATGAATTGAATGAATATAATCGTACAGTTATATCAGCGCCAATGGCATAAAGCTAAAGCGCTCAAACAAATAAAAAAATATATAAAAGTTATACTGTATTAATCAAAGAAAAACAAAATTCTTAAATCTTATTGTTGGAACGTAAACGATATAACCGAAATAAAAATTCCGGTTAATGTTAATACCATTATTATTTTGTTCCAAACCATACTTTATTTTACTAGGTAGCAATGAATGTTACTCAAGTCCAAGTCACAGTTGAGAGAGCATTTTCAGCCCTAAAAATTATTTTATCCGCTAATAGAGTTGCCGAAAAAATGTTAGAAGATATATACAGTGTGTTAATTAAAAACCTGGCCATAGGCGTTTAATATAGGAAATCCCTAATTATTTTAGACAAAAATACTTCAAATAAACGTTGTAGTGAATTAAATTCTGCACCCGAATTAGTAATAAGATTTTATTTTTGACATTTCATAATCGAGAAAATCAATTTTCAGCTGTCAGTTTATAAAATAAAATCGACATAATTCTGATATTAACCATTTCGACTTTGAAGTTTTTAATATTCAGGTATGGTACATTTTTACTAAAGAAAATATGTATTTAGTAATGACAATGTTTTGATTTCACGAATTTAAATTATTTGTTTAATGCATGTAAAAACAGTTGACTCTCTCAAGCGCCATCTGTTATTTTCTTACGTAAAATGTTCGACATTTCTGTCAAATTTGTTATAACCTATAACTTATTTAAATATTTGTATGTTATAATATTATTTAATTTCTGTCAAGCTTTTTCTAATGTGTTATAAAACAAAAGAAAATCACCAAAAAATCAAGCTAAAAAATTCTTACACATAAAATGTCAAACATTTCTTGGTTTATCTTTTTGTTAAAATAAATGCCATGGTTATTGCTACTAATACAAAAATTGAATAAATTTAATAATTAGTTTATGGGACTAAAATATTACATAATTTGTATTGAAACCACAACCATCGTTCTAAGTTAAAGGGGGGGGGGGGCTACAGTCTGCAAAAAACTGATTTCCCATGTTACTCTCCTATGTGCACTACATGTGCACCATGAAATAAAAACCGGTATATATGTTTAAACGTTATGTACTGTTTTTAAAAGCAAATGAGATTGCAACTATACTTTACAATGTTTTTAATTGATGTATAGGTATAGAAATATATTTTTAAAATTCCTGGCTAAATTTTACTCACTCCTCACTCCTCTAATATTCTTGATTAGACAAAAAAAGTAGCAAAGATAGCAGATAATATGATTAAAAAAATAAAAAATAATACTGAATAGTTACTTCTACAATGACATGGACCATTTGTTTCCCTTGATTTTATTTCTTCACATATGCAATACTTTTTTTTCTTTTTTCCTTTTTGTTCTTCACAGCATTGCCTTTTAGCTTATAAAAGTAAATTTGTTTATATGAAATACATATTACAGTAATATTTATATTTTGTTTACTTTCGGGTGATGGTGAAGGACCAAGTTTGCTGGGAGGGAGTGGCTCACAAGAACAAGGCGGTAGCGAATTTGTTGATGGTGAAGGATTGATAAGAGGTAGTGGTGGTGGACATTGGTTGTTCGATGATTCAAGAGGTAGTGATTCACAAGGGTTGGGAAGAGATGGTGGAGGATTTGGAGGCAGTGAGTAGATACATGCTGGTTAATAAATAAAATAATATTTAGGTATTATTTTATTAGTATTTATAGCCAGTTGCACCGATATTACTTAAATTATAACTAAAGCAGAATTTCCCAGATAAATAAAATTGAACTGAAATAAACTGTAAAATCGTCAAGTTTATTATTACTGTCAACAATCCGATTTACCGGTATTTTCATCTCACGAAAATGGCATCGATATAGAAGCATAAGTTGGAAAAATTACACGTCAATTTTTCAATGCGACATAGGAGTCTCGTGACCGCGTGCCTGAATGTCTGGTCGCGATTCTGGGGAACCGGGTTCGATCTCGACCGACGTCAGAAAATTATTATTATTTTAAATGGCACATAAGTAAACCTCGTGGTGCAATTCCCATGCCAGCAATGAGTGCCCGTGAGGTGACGCCTAATACACCAGAATCTGTGTAAAAATCGCATTGGCACACCCAGTAATAGGTAATATGCCGTGATATATTATTATTACATTTTTCGTGTTAACTGACAGTTAAGCTAACAGACAGTTTAATTAGAGATGAAAATACCGGGCATTAATATTGTTTATTTACAGTGGCGGCTCGTAGATTGAAGATTTGGTGGGTCACATTGTAATTAGTAATATAAGTTTATTACTACGAAAAAAATATTTAAATAGTTTTAAATGTTAATTCTATTTTTCTTTCCTTAGTCTTTGCAAAATTATTTATCACCAGATCATTAAAATTTGAGATATTTTTAATAAATGTCTTTTCTACACTTAGCGTAGTCAACGCTGCTACTAAACTAATGCCTTGGTTATTGACCGTGAGTAAGCTAATAAGAGTGGTGGTTGTCTTCGTCTAACGCAAGCAAAGTTACAATTCGTTTGTTTCTGTCTGACACATGGGCTTGTATAAGTAGCATATAACCTTACATCATATAGCTTACGAACATATGAACTGGATACGAGAAAGCCTATGCCTTGCAATGCTTTTCTGAGGAATGATTAGGATCAAGTGAGATGGATTTATACAAGTCCATAAGAGAGAAAAGGCTACAAACAATTTAGGGAAGGCCATGTATAATGCGCAGGCTCCGCCATAGACGTCGACATGGATTTTCAAGAAAGGGACAAATATAACGCAAAATAATAAAACAAGAAATTGAAAAAAATATATTTTATTTATTGTATTATTAGTTATGCCGTGAAATTGTAAAGCAAAATAATAATAGCAGGAGGAAAAGTCGAACAAAAAACTACTTTTTAATTCATTTCTGAATAAAATTAATTTATTATATTTGTTTTTCAGGCCGCTAAATCATAACTTAATATAAAAGAAAGACAAATAAAAAAAACTTAGAACAGAGTAACTGCGAACTACGAAAAAACACAAAAGTTTCGTCGCCGTCACTGGCGCAGGAATTCCTGAGTTTGCGCCAGTACACATGCCCTTCCGTCGTTTTCTGTCTCTCTCAATCCTAAGAGTCCCCTATTTCTTCCATCTAGTTCGTAAGCTATTTGATCTAAGCATATAACACAACATGGTCACAATTTTGATGTGACCCAAGCAGCGCGCGCACTTGCGCCATTAGTTGTCTTGCTTTCGTGTGCGTCTTGCGTCGTGTGTAAACAACTCTGACACGATGGACTGACTTTATTAAATATTATTAAATTCAAAATATTTTTATTTTTTCGCCTTTTCTTTTCTGCTCTGATAAATTTGGGATGTCATTGACTAAATGACCTAATGGAGGAACCGCCACTGTTATTTATCCTGAAAGTCAAAATTAAATGGAGATTGTAATATCGGCCCTTGGTAATTTTAAACTAAGGTGCAGCGAATTTAAATTAAGCTTGATTCATTTATAAATTTAATAGATGCAAGATGCAACCGAAAATTAATTTTATAATTACGTTCTGGAGCAAATGTCACTGTTCTCATTCTTTGACACCCACATTTTGCCATATTATAGACCTGAAATTTTATTAAATTAGTTATTACTTTAAATAATAACAATAAATGCAAACCGGGTAGGAACGTCCTAATTCTGTCGTGGAAATTTTTTTGTTACAATGAAATTTATTTTCATATGTTTGGGGATAGCATTTCAACTGTTCTTGTAACATAACGTTTTCCAGTTCTTGCAGTTCTAATTGTTTGATTGCAATTTGTTGTTGAATGGTGAAATTTTGCGTATTGGGGCATGGTTTATAAGGGGGCTGAGGAGGTTGACATGGTATGGGATTTGAACATGGAGAAGGACACATGTTGGCACACTGAACCGTCTGATAAGGAATTCTTAAAATCAAAAATTAAATGAAAAAAATACAAATATATACTAGCACAATACTGAATAAAACCTTGTCAATTTTTGGTTTTGAGGATGTGGTGTAGAAGTTGGCTGAAGAGTTTCATAAGGAATACTTAAAAAGAAATATTATTATAAAGAGAATAAATTAAATGCTATATTACAAATACTAATACTATAGGTGTACATATGTTATGTAAAAAAATCGATTTTCTATATGGACTGGATAAACGCTATTATACATACAGATTGATTATCATTTATTGAGGTGTTAAATATTCCTCGGTCTTTAGTTTTATTAAATATGGGTATTTAATTCGTATTCACTATAGATCAAGGGTTAACAATAATTTCTGCTTTTGTTGCTTCAATTTTAAGTAAAACAATATTTTTTATGCCTTCGTCCAGCATAAGTAGTATAACATAACTCCAACGCAAAATAGGACTATTTTCAACACAAGAATTTTCAAAAAATTTACAATACTAAATTGCTAATTGTATTGTATCTTTTTTGAATACATTTTAAGCTAAATGTAAATAAATATCTACATGTCATTTGAAATTCAAATCTACTGATGTTACCAACATGAAAAATCTCTAGTATTTCAAATTTGCACAATAAATCAAACTCATTTCATAAATTTAGGGAGAAGTCGGCACAGAAAATCTTATACACGTCCAGAGACTGCTTTGCGAGTGAGTGCTCGTATTTAAAGGCAAAAATGCAGTTCTAGACTAGTGATACAAATAAAATATAAGTGCAAGAAGAACGAATTAAATCCGATGAAGAAGTTTGAGATAACACACATAATTTTGAATATTCATTACGATAACTTCAATGTCCGGAGGTTCGCAACACTGACCATAAGTTCGTTGTTTGAATGACAGCACCTGACAGATTTGTCAACATAACCAATACATATAAATATTCCTTTCATTTTCACAAAATTTTAATTTGAAATTGAATATGCACCTCGACACTGAATTCCTTTTTATCACTCATATGGTTTATTTTCCTCGGCCCTACAGCCTCGGCAACTAAATTCCACATTAGTGATAAAAAGTACAACATCAGTACCTGGATACATAAATAACTTTTGTATAAACGATAAAGAATAAAATTGCATATATTGATACATAATGTTCTGTGAAAACAAAGAAAAAACCGATAGGTGTGTAGGATTTATACTGATATCGACCTACCTTTGGCATGGAACTCCAGGGCAAACAGAAATAAATGTACATGCAACTCCACCTGGAATTACTTCCATTTTAGTTTGTGGGGCGACATATGCACAGTCAATTTCTGTCATATTGTATTCTATAAAAGTACAGAGTAGTATGTTAAAGTAATTTCAATATTTTACTTACCTATTTGTGGATTAAGTGTAGGGTCTGAAATGATATCATAGTTCATGATATGAAAAATTAAATGAAAATTTTGTAATATGATTTTATTATGAAATGACAAATGACATATTATTTCGAACAATCTTTTTCAGATATTAGTTTTGATAAATTTTCATATACTGTTTTAATTTTTGCTAATTGAGTTTTGGCTGTGAAAAGATCTGGTTTTAAGCCACAGTAACATTCTACTTCTTTTTCTAATCGTTTTACTTCGTCCTGCAATTTGTAGATTTTCTTGATTTCTTCTTGAATACTTAATAAATTATATTCAGGTTCTTTGAGCCATGGGTATTTATTTATATACTGCAATAATCTATCTTCATACGACTCGACTTGCAGTTTAAGTTTTTGTAATTCAACTTCAGATATGGGTGCAATATGATCAAGATGTTCTTTGGCTCGTATAATTTCTCTGAAAAGACGTTATTTTGTAAAAACTATTTTGAAAATATAGTGTAGGAAAATTATACTTGTCTACTGTCTCTGTTTCTTGAACTACATCTGCAGTCATCTGTTGTAAGTTTTCTATATGTCCTTTTAAAATATTTGATTGGTTTTGATAATTATACCGTCGTGTTGCACAATCCAAATAAGACATTTGAACATCAACAAGATCAAGTTTATTAACTCCTGATGCTTCTTGGAGCTTCGTTAATTTATCTAAAGTATCTCTAGATGTAAAACTTAAACTATCTGAAGTTAATTTTAACTTTGAGAGAACAGAATTGTATTGAGTATCTAAAAATTAATAAAACAATATAACCCAGTATTTTTTTTATTAAAAACTAGTACAAACTCTTATTTTTATAGAATTCTAACTGATTCTTCATAATATTTATAACATAATCCGCATCTTGGTCATTTTTAATTGTATAATTAAAGTCTTTTATTTCGGAAATATCCATTATAATGTAAAAACAACAACTTCTTGTCGAATATAGATTTGAACTTCATCAACTGTCAAAATTCAACTCACTACTGTCAACTGTCATTTGGGATTGTAGATGATTGTGAACAAACATTAAAAATAATTAAAACATTAATAATAAAATAAGAGGAGTGTTTATTCATATTATATCACTAAACCAAGTTTTGTACGATAAAAATAATTATGCAAGTAATAAACTTTCTCCCTGTGTCACATTTTTAACTGATATTTTATTGATCTGTTCACAATTGAATGATAGCATTGTAGATGTCGTGGACATAACCTACTTATCATAACAAAAGATAAAAACGTCAAAACGATATTTTTTCTGGTGAATTAGAAGTATATTGTTGCATTTTTTTCTACATATTAATTACGTATGTCGCACGAAAACTCAGAAAGAAGTAAAACATTTTTCAAGTGTATTAAACATAATTTTCCAAATGTGGATGAAACGAAAATTGAGACAGAAGTATTTTTGGAAGCATCTGAAGAAGTTGTAGATTTAAT
The DNA here is from genome assembly GCA_951394225.1 of Harpalus rufipes. Taxonomy (NCBI): domain Eukaryota; kingdom Metazoa; phylum Arthropoda; class Insecta; order Coleoptera; family Carabidae; genus Harpalus; species Harpalus rufipes. The sequence goes on from OX596274.1 coordinate 14,977,604, forward strand.
TGTACGACTTGGGAAAGTATTTGCACCTGTGAAATATGATATGAAAAATAATATACAGAAAATATATTCTGTATATGAAAAAGATACAACTAAAAATAAATATCTTCATGACCTTATTTTGTTTGAAAATGATCAGAATGCTAATTCTGCAACTAGTGGATTACTATGGTTAAGAAGGTAAAATATTATTATTTTTATAGAGCAAAGTTAATATTACAATGTATTGCAGAGCTTTACATTTTCTGTTAAGATTTTTTGATGGTATAATAGATGCTTATAAAATGGATAATTTACCTGAGAATTTGGAAAATCTTCTACAAATGTCTTATAAAGAGACATTAATGCCTTATCATAGATGGCTAACTCAACAATTATTCAATGTAATGTATAATTTGCCAAATAGTTTATTAAATATCAATTTTATATTGATTTTTAGATATTATGTAAAATGAGTATAACACGTCCACAGTTCTTTGAAATACTTGCAAATTCTAAAAATATAGATCCTGAGTTGATTATATGTGATATGGAAGAGTTTAATAAAAATCTCAGAAAGTGTATAAATGATTTGACATCATTTTATGTGAATAATCAATTGGAAAACACGGAACGTGTATAAATTTTATATAGTGCAATAATTTTCTTTACATTTATTGTTTTAAATAAATCTGTTTATGAATATAGTGTTATGATTACGTATATTTAAAGTATGAATTATGCTCAACTGTATGTAGGATTAGAAATAGATTAATAATTATTGTTATTTTTTTATTTGAAAAAATAAATATTTTAAAATAAAATCAATTTTATTGTTTAAATTCAAGATTAAAATCTCTGGCTGAAAGCATCTTTCGGCGATTTCGAGCGACATACCCGTTCACTTATTGGTTATGCACTCTGCCTAACACCTGCCTAATATATAACTGTCACAATCAGTTTCTTTGACAATCAAAATGATGTGGAATGTACATAAGAAAAGAATGTGTCTATATTCAGCACTGGAGGTTGAATTAAATATTCTGGTATTAAATTATAATGAATTATTTATATTATTTTATAAATATTCTGATTTTGATATGTAATAAAAAGCTAGAAATTGTGAATTGAGGGCTGACCCGACTTGCAAACCCGTTCAGTTGTGATCACTGATCCAAGCATACCGGGTAAGCTGTTCACAGCGCCCGAATGTGTGAATACAACTGAACGTCACAAACCGCAAGTGAACGATTGTCGCCCTTTGCAAACCTCAACATTTTGCAGTCTTTACCAGGCCCGGTGGACCGAAACTTAAAATCGGACCGGCCGGAATAATTAGTTATTTTTACCGTAATTTTTAAATAAATGATCGAAGGAAAACATATATTTTTAATAAACAATAATTATAATATGGGGGCTCGTGACCGTGTGCCTGAGTGTGCTCGCGAATCTGCGGACATAGGTTCTGTCCCGAGTGACTCCAAAAATTACTTCAAAATTTAATGGCACAAAATTGACCTCTGTGGTGCACTTTTCACTCCAGCAATGAGTGACCGTGAGGTGACGGCTGGTAAGCACCCGCACGGGACAAATATTTCATCATTATCATTACCGTACAAAGCAGATTGGCACCCCAGGGAAATATGACGTGATGATATATTTATTTATTTTTGATATAACCTAACGTAACGGACAAAATTTTGTTGGCGTCAGTTTTTAAATTGCAAGCGAAAATATCCATATAAAGCGCAATTGTTGTTATTAATAAAAATAATAATTCACATGAGAGAAGGGGGACAACTTTATTTAAGAACTTGGCACCGGCTACCGGCTGCAGATATGGGAGTCGGAGCCGGCAGCCAGAGCACTGCCTAATTATTATTTTTGCATTGTGATGTTTAATTCTCAAACTATATTATACATATTTACTGAGTTATTAAAAGTACGAAACATGCACTGCACGTATGGCGTGCTTTTTAATTTGTGGAGGGGAGATTTTAGTCATGCAAGTATAGTCATACTGTACCTTAAATTTCAAATCATAATTATATGAAGATTATAAATAATAATGCCAAGACTCACCTCTCGCCATCCCACTTGTTTACACTGGGTATTATGTTTCTCATATTAATGTCAAGTTTCGTTCACATATTTTGTAAGGCTCATAATGGAGAATGTGGCTAAATTTTGATTTTTACTAAACAAATAATAAAATACTCGCATTTTTTTAAATCGATTAATTATTTGTATCTTACCAGAAATAGATTATTAAAGTTTCAAAGAAGGGGTATCGTGACGTCACAGTGTATCGAGCGGGACAGACAGTGTCATAACGGTAGATGTACATCCCAGGGCACGCTCACGTCACTGTATCCCCACTCCACACATTCAATTGCAAACTACTTTATTATAGTTTGGTTCACGAAAGATGACTATTCAAGGTCATTTATAAGCCGTCTGATATAATACTACTTGTAGATAACTTCACTGCATTTCGTATGCATAGGCGTGCAACATGAAATATTTATAAATATATTTTAACTGAAAAAAATAAACGTAGTTTGAAATGATAAATCTTTTTAAATAATGCCCTTTTCAAAGATTTATGTTCTTCGCCAAACACAAAAACTTAGACTACATAAACCATGAAATAATAATTTGATTTGAATGTCAACGACACTGGGCAAACATTAGCACAGAGGGCAGTGTAGTAGATAATGAAATATCTGTAACTTTACGACATATGTCATTATAATTTGTAGTGTTAGAGAGTAAGGTCACCATTTACGTATATCTATCATACAACATAAATTACATAGACAAACGTTAAATAATCTTACTCTTTTTAACATGAAATATTACTAAGCTACTGTTGTATAAAGTGCTGTGTATTCTTGCTTTGGACAAGTAACCTTGAAGTCTTCTTTCGTGAACCAAACTATATTAGGAAATTATGTATAATTTTTATTATTATAATGAGAAACTATATTGGTTCATTTATATATTTTATATGTTGCCGTGTCATAATGACATTATAGTCTTCAATTTGAGTACATTATAGGCCTTGGACCATAATGAATCCATTAGAGTAATCAGTACCATAATTAAGATATGGTAACGAGTTAACAAATCAAAAACAGCATACCTGATTTTTTAGAATTTTTTTTTTGTTCAATACCAAATAATTTATTTTTTCATTGATTTACGCCAGCAAATAAAATTTTGTGTGTAATACAGATCGAAACTAATCAAGTGAGGTACGTTATGATCCTAATATAAATAACTAATATGATCCATATATTGAAATTCCATTATGGTCACATATTCCATTTTAGTTAAAATAAGTATAAATATATACAGAAGAAATTATGACTCCCAAGTTGAAAACTTCTCAAATAGTTAAATTTAAATTAATATTACTTGAAAATATCATAAATTAACAAGTAAAAGGTCTAATGTACACTGACGACATGGTAGTTATTTGATACATTTAGTAATATTTATTTTATTATATATTTTTACTATATTTGTACTAAATATATAAGTAAGCCTATATAAAAATACATCACTCTACACACATTATACATTCACATATAATTTATATTGTGCAATTTAAAGAATAATTAAATTATTTAATAAGAAGAAATCTTAATTCACAAAATCTAATATATAATATATACCGTTAAACCTGTAAATAAAGGTAGGTATAGAATAATTTGTAGGCCTGTTATAATTAATCAATTATTCAAATTGCACAACCCTAAATTTTACAAATTTACAATAGAATTGGATATAGTTAAAAACAAGTACGTAAAATGTTAAAAATATTATCGTATTTTCTATAACATCAAAATCGATACACATTAAATTTATTTGACATTACGCGATATCACAATATACGTGACCTTTCTACCACACACGTATTAATTCGTTTCGTTTCGAAGACTCACGTTTTGCTAAAAAATAACGATATATTATAATCTAATACAATAAATAGGTTTATATACAGTCTTTTTGTCTAAGCTCAAAAAATCTACATTTTCAATTTCAATACATTTCCAGCAACCACTCATACCTTCAGTAATCAAAAAATAAATAATCATCATAAAGTATACAAAACGGCAATGAAATTATGAAATACAAATTAAATTATCGTACTTTCTTCATTCAACGTATCTGCCAGCTCTTCATCGATGGAGGACGTGAGACTGCCCGTGGAGAATTCATCCAAGAAGTCGAAGCTGGACACTGCTTCCTTCTCTTTCTCGCCGTAGCGCACGAAGAAGTCATCTCGGCCGATGATACAGGGCCGCTGCACAGCAGGCGAACAGCGTAGTACAGCAAGTTGGGGTCGAATAGCGGACGCTAGAACCACAGTCAGGTTCTCAGCTCCAGTGGTTAAACGGCCGTTTCCGTGGGGGTGCATGGTGCCGAGTTTGATTCTGAGATCGGTATGACATAAATACAGTTCGTTCGGCAACTAGTGCAAGCAACAACGCAAGAAGACTTGAACTAACAGTACAATTTTATATTGCAATTTTACAATTTATTTTTTCACCATAAAAGTACAGAAAAATTAGAACTATTGGAATGAATATGTGCGAAAGTGAATAGATGATGGTAAATTGCTTTTGCAATCAAATTTAATTAATTTATTTCAAATAACTGTACACGTATTTGCATAAATTACTTTTTTCAAGGCAAATCAAATGAAAATGATTAAAAATCATCAATATATATTATAAAATCTAAAATATATACAACATAGAATGGAGGTTTCTAAGATTTTTTTAATGTTAATTTTCAAAAAAAAATTGTTCCCTATATTTTATTTTTATATCACATTAATAATACCCGAGAAAAAAAAGTTATTGAAAATTGCTTGTGACGTCACGTCCCCAATATAGAGGTACTACTTGTTCGCTGTCACAGAGAATTAGAATGATAAGAGTAGAGCTATTTATTTTGAAATGAAACAATTTTCCTGGGATTCAGCCACTTTAATAATTTCAATCTCGAACGTTTCGACCCCACATGGATTTTTTAGGAGATGAAAATTGTAGTAACTATATTGTACATAATATTTAATTTAACATGGAAACGGTCTTCATATAAAATTATAATTGTTAAACATATTTAACAAAGTCGCAAAAGTATATAAAAATATAAAAATGTTAAATATGTTTCACAATATTATATTGTTATATGAAGACTGTTTCCATTTTAATTAAATTAACACAAAAATATTATGTACAATATAGTTACTACAATTTTCATCTCCTGAAGACGACCCATGTGGCTGAATCCCGGATAATTGTTCCATTTTATCAACTATCCAGCCAAGAAACAACCCTTATCCCACTATTTATGTTCTCAAAATTCATCTTAACCAATTATTTTCGGGTTTGTTAAAATAGTATTTATCGACGATATTTGGGGTTTGACACAATTCGAAACAATTGGTATAATATGCTTTTGAAGTAAATGAATTGAAACAAAGAGTAAAATTGAAAATATTAATTTTCAATTTTTTCACTTCAATAAATTAAAAATTCATTTTTCTTATTTAAAACAAAATAATGTAGACTCCCCTTTAAAAATCATACGTTTATGTTATAGTTTTCAAAAAATCTAACTATGTACGTCATTTTATTCTACATAAAAAACGGTTTACAAATTATTAAAACAATTTTAACTATCATAATAAATAAAATATGAGATATTTTCGAAATGAGCGAAAAACGAGTTTTAGCCTGTAGCTCAGAAACAAAAAAAAGTTTCGACAATTCCTGTGGTGACTATTAAACCCTTCTTGAAAAATAAACTATATAATATGTAAACCTCAGCGCATTGTTATTGTGGTAGCTTTGAGACATACTGGCATTTGTCTGAAATTTTACATCAATAACCTAACACCTAACCTAATGCACAAAACTTGGCCCAAGTTTTCCAAGCGTGACTTTTGTGCGTTAGGTTAGGTTATTGTGGCTATTTTTAGAGAAATATACAAGCTAAGCAAGCTGTTTGTCGTCTTAGCGTTGATAAATGCCAGTGTGTCGCAGAGCTACTACAATAACAACGGACTACTGGACTCTGTATTGAGCTGGGGTTTGTCTAATCAACTCCGTCAAAATTCTAAGCGCTCTAGTCAGAACATCGCCCGCTGTGTACTGTACAGCGGAATGGATATAAGCACTTAATTCTTTTTGCGACGTTGGAACGATAATATTTATATTTGTAAAATAATCAACTTTTTGTTTTTTGTTTGCACACGGGCCTTTCGTTTCTTGCTGCGGCACTGTTCATATGTCAAACAATCAAAGGTAATAAAAGAATGTGCACAGGCTCCAATAATATGAAGCGGAATTGGGGACGTGACGTCACAAAATTATTAAATAATTTTTAATTTCATTGTTTTAATAAAACATTATCCTAGTTTAAATTCAACATACTTAAGGCTAATATTGATTATGCAATACATTTTTTTTTTAAGAAAGACGTTTCCATGGAAACCCTCATTATGATAAGAAAATTCTAAAGTTTCTTTTATATTGTTTGTAGTTCAAGTTTTCTTCTGAAATTTTAAATAGTGGGCAGGAAAATAAACATGAAAAGTTTAAATAAACGTAACGAAAAATAAAATGAAAGCAGCAACAAAAAATCATTAGTGTTCATTCAGCAGCTGAACGAACTGTATCTCACTGATGTGATTTGAATGAATTTATTTACAAATTTATTGCAAGGATATCGGTACTAGTAGTGTATGGGCTCTATTCTACATTACTTACGAATGAATTGATTATGTTACCTTTCTTTTGCCTGTTGAATCGATGAATTCGATGGAGATGACCGTAATCTGGTGGATCATCAGTTGATTCGCTACTAACGCTTCCTCCGCATGATGAAGTTGGGGAAGAATCGCTCGAAGCCATCATCACATCAATCAGATTTTCCCTTGCCTGAGAATAAACAATTTAAAAGTTATTTATTAGTAGTTGCACACGAAATTTATACTTTTTACCTTTGGGTCATTCAAATCTACAGTTTTTTCAACATGGATCCAACCAGTAGGTCGACAGGCTTCATCTAATTTTGCATTCTTTTCAACACTCTCCGCTTCTTGTACACCATTTTCTTCTCCTTTTCTAATCATTCTATTGAGTTCATCAATAACATCTTTGGACGTTGCTCGCTCGTGAAAACTAACTGCTCGATGAGGGGGTCCATCGATTACGCTACTTCCTAATAATCCCGAAGTACACTGTGGTAACCTCTCAGAGGTGATAACAGGTTTGCTTGGTTCTTTTAATAAACTTGGTTTAGATGCTTTAGGTTTAGATTTGGTATTGCGGTGATCTTTTGCAGGAATACGAGATTTCGTTGCGGACTTTGATTGTTGGATTGGTTGTGGAATTTTCTTTGAATGCGTCGGACTTGCTTTGGGAGAGCTGGTTTTAAGAGGAGTTGAGGATCGGGATATCTGGCGACGAGGAATCCGACTAACTATTGTATCCGGAGTGGAAACGCTTGAAGTTTGGGACTCGGTCATTCCGCTTGAAGGAGATAAGTGTTCCCGGTCGGATAATTCAGACGTTGAAGTGTTTATTTCTGTTTCAGTTTTGGCATTCGGAGTATCACTATTGTTTATAAAACTATCATTACTTATGCTTGTTTCTAACTCTTCGTTAACTTTTGTATTGTCACTGCTGCAATCACAACTGTCATTATTTGTTAATGTACTATCTTGATCAGTCACTGAATACGCGTCTATTAAACTACAATTTTGTACAGTACTATCTACATACGAAGTATCATTACATATCACTGTATTTATAATGCACTCAGTTACTTCTTCGCATTGGTTCACTTTATTTGAATTCTGTTCATTTAAAGCTAATTCTGCACGTAACTGTTTGAAATTTACATAATTTTCATTGAACTTTTCACTGTACAGTTTCGCACTATCACAACAGTTTGTTAACTCATTTTCACTATGCGTAGAAGTTGTTTCTTCTATATTATGCGGTGGAGCTTCTATACTGAAATCTTTCGTTTGTTCTTCATGGTGGACAGACGATGGTCTGGAATCACTTTCTGCCCTGGAGTGGCAGTAGAGCTGTTGTTCTGCAATAAATGTGAGAACGCTTTGGAGTGCTTGTTCTCGATCACAATGTTCAGACAGACACCCGGCTGCACTTCTAGAAGAAATCGACGCTAAACTCTTAGTACTCTCAAACTTAACAAGACGATAAAAATCTCTGGTGAAGTCAGTGCCGACTGGATGGGATTCATTTGTGTCATCACTGCATCCGCTCAACGCCGCTGAAGATCTCTTTGAACAAGTTTCTTGTTCATACGCATGAAAACAATCTTCGGAATTGGTTTCCGCACTGGACCAACTATCACCGGGGGATGTTATATTTTGATTTCCGTTAACTGCATACGGCCATCTTTTCTCTGATTCACTGTGCCCAGAAGCATCCATTAGAAGAGCAACTAGTTCCCCACCGACTTTATCTGCCATATAACTAGAATTGTTCCATAAACATTCGTTAGAATCTTCTTCTAATTCTAAGGCATTATTTTCCTGAATACTAGGTAATGTAGATAAAGAGTATTGTCCTGGAGTCATAATTTCACTGGATCGCCTCCAGATTGGTTCGTGAACATCTTCAGAAGACAAACTTAAGCTCCAGTCTTCCAATTCGGCACGATCGTATTCTAATTCTAAAAGATCTCGTTGATGTTGTTGTAAGGCAGTTCTTGACTCATCTAGTCTTAACCACTGTTGAACGTATTCTGTATCCCAGGTAGTGTAATCGTGATCATCTTGGCCACTGCACCACGAAATTCTAGAATGACTTTCTTCCTCATTATATTCCACAGATGGAATAAGAGTTGTAGCTTTCGCTCGTCTCAGAGGGTTGATAGTTTTATCTGTAATATCTAACAAAAGAATGCTCGGTGAGCTTGATATGGGAGAAGATAACGAATAACAAGGTGAAGGAGCTGTTGTGATTTTTAAACAAAGATGGGAATCCGAAAAACTCCTCATGATATGTTGAAATGGAAGAATGCCTTTTGAAGGTGGAAAACTATTTCTAGGATTGATGCCAAGAGCAAAATTTAAAGGGATGTATAAGATATCAGGATCACACTGGTCTTCAACAACCATTATTCTAGCTTCTGGAAGATCTGTTTCATCTGTTGCCTCTTTCAGATCTTCTAATCCACGGACAGCATCACCAGAAACTCGATTGACTTCTCCTTGAACATCTGAAGACATGGTGGAATATCCTTCGTCCCTGTTTCCACTTTCTGGAGATTCGTTTCCTGTCTCTTCCTCACTCTTACTGTTTGATTGAGCTGTAAGTGATGATCAAAAATTAAAAATAGTACATTTTATTCTAGATATATGTTTACCTAAAAGAGGCCTTGATCTCTTGTGACACTTGGCGCTTTGAAAAAGTGGAAGTTGTAGATTTAAAGATACTGGACGCTGTGGAGGGACCCAAAGAGACGAATCAACAGCAGACAGAGCTTCCAATAACCTCTGAGGTGTTACTTCAGTACTACCTTTTAACTCAGTCCACAGTTTTGCCAAAATATGATGTCGTTTTTTATCCTCTAAAGACAATCTTGTATCTAAAATATCAGCATCAGCTGACAAATGTTTCTCACTTGTTTTCGTAATAATTTCATTAATTATTATCCCTCGATCGTTACATTCGGGTGAGATTTTTGCTTCGGTCAGAATATCAGAATTAAATGAGTTGCAATGTTTGATTGTTAGATCTGAGCTGATTGGAGAAGTGGGTAGCAATGAATTATTGTGATCGGAACTATTGGAGGTGCTTTGCATATCAGTTGTAATGGAACTTTGTGCCGTGGATTCTTTATCCGAAGGAGAACTTTCCAACGCAAGTTGTGGCTTCGGACTCAGATCCACGTCGGAGTTACTGTCACCGCGGAGTTGATGGACTAACAGGGTGGTTAAAGCGCGGTTTTGAGATTCCAGGTCCTTGATGCGACGGGTTAAGGATGATATCTCTTCGCGTAAATTCTGCAAAAAGAAAAATCAACAATCAATTACATAAAATAATTCTAATAGTTTTTATTCATAAAATATCTTATATTATTGTTAATAACAAATTTTCAAACAAATTTCACTTTTAATTTCTTTTACCTACGACTACTTGATAAATGACGTATTACTATACTAGTGATGTAATGAAAAAAATATGAACAAAAACAATTTTTATTGATTTTTAGCAATTTTCTATGTACAGTAAAAATTTTGAAAGATGTCCGATCAAGGTCATCTGTATCATGAACGAATTAACAAATAGGCATATATTTATCTCTTTCTTTTAAGAGTGTGCGATAAGTATGGATATAACACGTTTGTTTTTCAAAAATTCATATTGTTGCCACCAAGTTAGGACATTCCACTTTAAAATGATGCTCGTTTTTGATAATACTTTCGCTGACACTGACATTGTGTCAGTATCTTATTTTTCACAAATTTGGTTTTACATTTGCTAATAAACTTACCAGTTGACTTATTTTTGATTTTGAATGCTTTTATTGTAACATATATTTTTATAATAATAAAATAACAGTAGTATTTTATGTACCCTCATAAAAACTAAGCAAACGACACTACTGAATTTGTCAGAATGGGCGGAGCAAAAATCTGAATTCATACAATTCGTAGACGACCTTGATCGGACATTTTCAAAAATTTCACTGTACCTACATTACATGTGAACTGCAGCACGTGTAAGCACACTCCACTTGTACTGCTATAATAAAATAATGCTTCTATCTCATTACTGGTGTATATAATTTGTTCGTCAATATTGCGAACTGATATTTATAGAATAAAATTATTATTATTAGTAATTTATTGACTATAAAGTTTATTTAAAATGGACTTCACAAATGACGTCAAACAATTAAGTGTTTAATAATGTTGGTTTCTCATTCTGTATTTGTACAGTGATTTGACTTTGATTAAAGTTTATTGTAAGTGTTTTTAAAAATAATTTCCCGTGCACAACACAAATCCCGAATCTGAATAAATTTTAATTCGGCCTGAATAAATAATACCAACATCTGCAATTAATAAGATAATAACTACAAAATTGTACTTTTGCAGTACAGAGGAAACAATGTTTACAATCATACAATAATATCTTTATATTCAAATATCTGAATTATATGTACTAGCATACGATCTTTTTACTTATAAATAGAAGAGCGCTTGTAACATTAAAAGATCATCATAACTCAAAACAGAGAGTTACAATGATACTAATTGCATATGTATAGATATGAAAATTATAAAAAAAGTAAAATCACAATTATGTTAAATCCAAAAATAAAATTCTGAATTTGTATTAATTTTTGTTGTATTTACTTAGAACTAAAGTTGTATAAGTCGACACGCGACCCGAATCAAGCACATTGTTTCAAATACAAATTGAAATAATTGAGCCCTAACTCGGTTCGAGCCCGAATAAATTGTATATAATCCGGCCCGTGGGTTTTGTCGGGACTAGTGCATGCCTCTAGGCTGGAGTGTTAACTTTATAATCTACATTATAGAGAACCGAGAACGCTTTGCAGTAGAAATAAGTTGGATGGGTCACGACTCAACAACAACAGCGACTCTGTGAGCCTGCCTCTTACTCTTCCGAATACTTTGAAAGGTATGAGGAAATGATGAGTATGTTCTTAAATATGTTTTAAAATAATGGGGTCATTTAAAAAAAATATCGTTGTTTTTTTTATAAAATCGTGAAAACTGTCTCATTTAATAAATATAGTAATATAAAATAACATGAAATTTGCGACTTTTCATTCATAAATTTGCTAATAAACTTTCGCGGCTGTAAAATTCGTGACGTCACGGTTTGTTACACAAAAGCCGTATTCTTTCGGTGCTTGGATCAGATCTATGTTACATGGATCAGTAAATTGCATGTTCTTTCGAATTCCGATCAGTATCCCCACCCCAAGACCAAGTAATCCAGATCAGTGCCATCTACTCCAACAAAAACTTGGATTAGAAAGATCATATCACTTAAGATTGAAAAATGGCGGAAGCGGCGGAAGAATCTGTCATATTTTATAAGTCAATCAGGACAAGAGATTACATTTAAGATTCTAAAAGAAATTTAAACAAGAATAAACAATGGTAAATGTAGAAAATTTTCATTTTTCCGACTGATTTTGACAGATACTTTGTGTACTTTCGAATAAATTCATCTGCGTCCACGTGACCTAATCTGATCTAATCCATACGATCAGTTGGATCTGATCCAACCCAGCGAAAGAATACGGCTAGACATTCTTCTCACACACACACAACGGTCCACGTAGTTTCCGTTTGCTGTTGTAAACAAACTAACCTAAAATTGTGACAGGTGACAGCAGAGTTAAGAGTAAAGGTATGTAAATAAAACATTTGTTAAAGTAAATTTCAAAAGTTGTATGAAATATGTTTTTCGTTAACAATATGTTGCTGTCACAAAATCAAACTGACAAGTGATAACCCAAACAATCATAGTTCCAAACACAGCCGGTAGAGAGCTACTGTCGCATCCGTCAAGCCGTGACGTATAGCCGTCCAAATATTTGAAATTAAAGACAACTTTAAAAAAATCATATCTCTGATTCTAAAGACTTGTAAGGTGTAAAACATACACCTACATATTTAACTTGACCTATTATATTTTTGTACATTCTTCATATTTATAGTAATTAATGTTAATATTTTTGGACTAATTATTGCGTATATAAATCATGTAGGTACATATTTATGAATTCTAATCAGGTGATTCACTTTTCTCTTTAATTTAGTTAAGAGATATGATAAAATTAAATTGTCTATATTACTCTTTGTCTATTTAGTTGCAGCAATAAAAATACTGCTACTTGGATTAACGACTTCTCCCTTACTTTTTGCGCTAATAGAGCCCGGACGACCTGGTTAGCAACGTCGTCAAGACAGCGTTCGTATTGGCGTCTAGTAGCCTCAGCGTCTCTGCAGAGAGCTGCGTTGTCTGCTTCCAGCGCCGCAACACGACTCTCGGGTTCCGCAATCGAAGGACAAGCGTCCAGCTGCTGCCGTAACGAGTTGACTTCAGCGTTCAGGCGCCCGATTGTGGACTGGTATTGTTGGGTTCGATTCTAGAATGAAAATAGTTTTTGATTGTAAAAAAATATACTACTTCAATATTAAAAATTTCAAAGACAAAATCAGAAACGTAGTTATAGTTGCCATCACATAAGTATGGAATGGAGACTTCTACATTGTTGCCAATCCTTTGGTGTGGTATCTTATAAGATGTGTTTTTGTTTTGCTAAAAATTCTCATAGCTACTAGATAATGACGAAAAACTGATTTTGGTCGAAATTATCATTTTCAAATAACTCTTAAACAATGGGGTAGTTTCGCCTTTTTTGATTTTTTATTAGAAGCAAGTATTTTTAAATTTAAATTTTCCATATTTTTTTTATTTTGCACAATTTTTGTTTTTGAACTGAAAATACCGGACATATCTATTCCCGCCACTGTGAAGTTACTCTTGCCGTTTCCGTTACAACTTAATTCCCATGTACTGCTCGAAGTATGACAAAGATATTTTGCGACGTAGGTCTTGCGGGGTAAGGGGAACTTGTTTGTTAGGTTATTGCTGTCAAGTTAGCACATATTTTTACTTATTTATTTTTTGTTTGAGCAAGTTTGTAACGACGTTTTGTATTACAGTTGATAAATAGAAACAAGGTTATGTCCACGGCGTCAGTATCACCATCAACTGTCACTTTGACATGTCACATCCCATCGCTGTAAAACGACACGAGCGACATTTGCGGCTTTAAGTATGTAAGCGTTGCCTCACAGAGAAGAGGTCAATTTGAATCATTGCATTTTAAATAACTTTTTTGAAATTTTTACATAATAAATGGCGAATTTTATTACAGTATATATCTTATTATGAGTCATATATTGTAAAGAATTAATAATTTCATTAAATTTTAACATATGGTAACTACCCCATTGTTAATCTAGAAAAATGTTTCAAATAAAAAAGTTAACTGTAACGTCCAAACTTACATATTTTAAATGAACCATATATGATTCTCACTTTAAAAATACTTAGGTACTTATTGTTGTGATTTAAAGATGCATTTCCTTTAAAATCTTGGATTTTCAATTATTTCTTATTTTTTTTTAAGTATCTGCAATAGTCTTATTTATCGTATCATAATCCACGAACACAAAAAAAAAAATGTTTTTCATTTTTATTTAAATAGTTAACGTGATAATATAGAATCTTGTGAGTTAAAATGCCAATTTACTTGCCTTTGATGAGTGTTCAAATAAGATAATGATGATACTAGTTACATAAATTAACAATAATAAATGATCGCTAGTAACTAATTGACAGTTTCATGGTTTTAGTTTCAGTTCTAATTATATTCGATATCAATCCCTTTTAAGTTTTATTCAAAGAAGTATGATTCATAACGCTTGCCATCATTAAGAATAATTTAGTTTGTCATCGTAAAAGCGCTGGTAGCGCTGAACACGGGGCCCGCATCTGAAATCCGATGCTGTAAGGGTGACTTGTCGTAAACTTTAAATAGGGTGTCTTCTTTCGAAGATTATTTTATTTTAAATTAACCCGTATCTATGCACTTCCATAACAAAGAATATTTATGCACAGAGAAGTACAATATGAAAAATATATCTACCCCTATCCACAACTTCAAAGAGATACTTATTAATTAATAAAAGTTACTTGCTTTTCAGTGTCTGGTAAAAAAATTGAATTAATTTAAAAAGCACATTATCTGCTGCAGTTAGTGACTATCAAAGTTTAAAATATTGGAGTTTTAATGCCCTTCATCTTATTTTCAAGCCGTCTCCTATCCCCCTTTTGAAATCCAGAATCTAACATTTTAGGGAACCCAAACCCTGACCCGAACCTCAGATATATTTTTTAATTGAACTCGAGTCGGAACCGAACCGGGTATTAAAAACAAAAAATAAATTAACCTGAACCTGAACCGAACCCAGTTTTTGACGGGTTCGATACCCTGCATTTATATGAAATTGAAAGCCTTGTTGAGAGTTTGAGACATATTAGGATGCTAATAGCAATGAAAACAAAACTTGGACTGGCTATAATATACGTAGTTTTTTTTTATTAAATATTTTATCCGCGACTTTCAAATAATATACCTATAATTTAACCGTTTTTTATCAATTAATGACATTAGTTACTGTTGCTAATTGACAGTTCGATGGAATAACATTATTCAATCGTTATGTCAAATTCAAATCTTACCTTTCAAAGAGTACGAACAAATTACTTTTAATAAGTAATTTTTTCCACATAAAAAGCCAAAATTATACTAGTTTTCTCATTTTTTATAGTTTTATTTTCTTCTCAAGCTTAAAATGTAGCTGATTAGTCTGTTTAAAAATTTCTGTTACATGTCAAATCACTTCATAATTTTGTTATAACAAATACCTAGCGATCAACGCTAACTATGTTTATGTTTGTAAACAATTTTCTAGAAATTTGTTAGCTGCACTCTCCACGCCAGCAATGAGTGACCGTGAGGTGACGCTTGGTAAACGCTCGTACGATACAGTCATTATCATTACCGAAATCTGTGTACAAAGCAGATTAGCACACCCAGCAATGGGGAATATGCCGTGATAATATAGTTATTTATTTTTTTATTTAAATACATACCTACTTTAATTACAATTTTCGTTTTAAAACATTAATTTGAAATTATGTATATTAAGTTCCTTTCCATGTAACTATTGTTCTATTTACAATTTTCTTTTTAAAACGTTACTGTTATTAATTTGAAATGATTATTTTTTTGACAGTGACATTTATCTGTCAGTTACATACATTTGAGCTGAACTGAGTAACCATGGAGTTGTGTTTAAAGCATAAGCTCCCGGATATAATTTTTATATTACTTTATAAATTTATCCATAAAATATATACAAAAAGTATTACTGCAAACCTGTAGAAAATGGAATAATCTTTATTTTTATAACAAATTGCGAAAAAATAACATTCAAATATATTTTTTGAAGAAATACTATTTTGAGCTTACAGTAAAATGCCATTTCCGGTTATCCGATTGACACCAAAATTTAATGACTTCTTTCCATATTAGAATAAGATAGAAATACAAAGTTTCAAAATTTTCTGAACGATATTATTTGAGTTAGAGCGTGAAGAGGATACACACACACACACACGCATACACACAAACACACACACACACACACGCACAGACTCACTCATACAAACACACACACACAGATATCATCGTGAAAATGTTAAAAATGGATTCTAGGGACCTTAAAACGTGGTTATTTATCAAAATCTCGATATGCGATTTTTAGCACGATCCCTACACATCCCGTTATAGTACTGGAGCATAAAAAATCGCCACACGCGCACGCACACACACACACACACACACACACACACACACACACACACACACACACACACACACTTACAGAAACACATACAGACATCATCATGAAAATAGTAAAATCAGATTTTTAGGATCCTTAAATGTGTTTGTTCAGTGAAAATAGATTATCGATTTTTTTGACCAAAACAATAGTTACCTTACATTATCTATAGGTTACGGGAGAAAAATAAATACTCCTAAGTTTTTAAATGATATTTGCCTTGTATTCCATATTTGTAATCTAAAATATGAAAAAACTTATTCTTATATAAATTTGACTTTATTTTATTAGTTTTGAACAAAAATCTTAGACAAGTCATATTGATCTTTCTAAGATACGAATACATTAGATTATAAAGAAGTTAAGCTCTAAAATCAATTATGTGACAAGAACATGTAAGGGGAGGTGCATCAGAATTATAAAGTTGAGATCAAACTAAATCCATCGCATACAACATATAGTATTAGCTGCTAATCCGTTTAAGTTGCAAAACAAAATGCTCAAGATAGATCACGATGCAGTGGAGTTGCGAGTTCACTAATTAGCACTTGTGACAAACAATTAGGGTAATGTAAGTTCACCTAACATGGCGTTCACACAACGCGCAAATAACTAAGATGATGGAAAGGATGAGATATGATATCACCAGTTACAGAAATTTGAGATATTACAGAAATTGCTAGCTAGGTAACTGTACCAAATTTGGAGAATTCATTACGTTAATTAATTCTGGTAAATTACTACTGGCTTATTTTTTATCAAAATTTCTCCCAGAGGGTGGATATGTTGTGGAATGTATGAAATTACAAACAACGGTTGTGTGAGAGATGTATAGAAATTATAAATTACACTTTATTTTGGAGCTATAATTAAGCATTAAAGGAGATGCGTGAATGTAGCAATCAGCTTTAATTCATTGTTTTATGCTTTAAATTAACAAGTTCATACGGCGTATTTTATTCGAGTTGTCCTGTAGTGCGATTACATACGATTGACACCTTATACTATTTAATTCCATAGAAATGATTGAAATTACAATGAACTTGTTAAATAAAAAAATAACATAATTTCTATCTATTATTACTATAATTTATTTTATGTAGTATATACAGAGTAACATTTTATATTTTGTGTGATTTTTAATCAAATGTAGAAATATTTATTCCAGAATTGATTGTATTGTAATTTGATCAACTTTTCGTCTTACATATATGTAATGTCGGTTGCATAACAGTATCTACCTTGGGTACCTACATAAATTTAAATATTTTCTTTAAAATTTCGATAAATATAAAGTAAAAAATGGATAAATATTAAAATTGTGCCTTTATAAGTATAAGTACGACCTTTGTCATCAAAAGTCTAATATTTCGAATTTTAAATGGCACAAAAATGACCCCTGTGGTGCACTTTCCACGCCAGCAATAAGTGCTCGTGAGGAGACACCTGGTAAACGCCCGCACGGTACAAATATGTCATCATCGTAACCGAAATCTGTGTACAAAGCAGATTGGCAGACGCAGCAATGGATAATATGCCGTGGTGATATATTTATTTATATACTTACCTACATTCATTGCTGGCGTGAAGAGTGTACCACAGGGGTCAGTTTTGTGCCATTTAAAATTCTAAAATATTTAGAGTCGGTTGGGATCGAACTCGGTTCCCCAGATTCGCGTTAAGTGATGCCCGCACAGTACAAATATGTCATCATTATTACCGACATTTGTGTTTAAAGCAGATTGGCTCACCCAGCAATGGGTAACATGCCGTGATGATATATTATATATTTTTATTATCTTACCTATATTTCTACATATTTATTATTTACTTATGCTGGAAACAGTATTAAGTTCCTTTCCATATAATTATTGTTCCATTTACTATTTTATTTTTAAAACGTTACTATTATTATTTCAAATGATTAGTTATATCTGCCAGTTACAAAGCTTTGAGATCTGAACTGTGTAACCATGCAGTTGTCTTTAAAGCGTAGGCTCCGGGATTAAAATTATAAATAATTTTATAAATTTATTTAAAAAAATATATACAAAAAGTATTAATGCAAACCTGTACAAAATTTAAAAAACTTTAATTTTATAATAACAAATCTCGAAAAAATAACATTTAAATTTAAAAGTATTTTTCGAAGAAAAACTATTTTGAGCTTCCAGTAAAATGCCATTTCCGGTTATATGATTTACACCAAAATCTATGGCTTCTTTCCATATAAGAATAAGGTAGAAATACAAGATTTCAAAATTTTCTGAACGGTAGTATTTGAGTATAGCGTAAAGAGGATTCCCACACGCACACACACACACGCACCCGCACACACCCATAAATACAGACAGACATCCTCGTGAAAATGTTAAAATTGGATTCTAGGGACCTTAAAACGTGGTCATTTACCAAAATCTCGATATGCGATTTTTAGCACGATCCCTATACCTCCCTTACCAAGGGAAGCGGGAGGTAAAAAAGATAATTACAAAAATTGAAAAAGGATCATTATGGTTTAAATGTTGTGTTTATGTGTCATTAGAAATAATTCAACAATCAAGTTTATTTGCGCAAACTATAAAACAATTTCCCAACAAATGGAAGATAAGTACGTGCTAACCCCGGTGCGGAGCCATTCTCTTCCTGTTTGGTGTTATTACCACGGCAACTGCTCCATCCCGCGTCTTACGCTGAGTTAGTGAGTGTACTCGCTTCATTGTCGCTGATTATTATCCCGAACTCCGGCTGAAGGGCCGAGTGCGGGCCGGGCCCTTCACTTCCTCTCGCGTCTCCACCGCCGTCGTTCTTGTCTCGTCTTGTGTCATTCCAAGTGTAATCTCACTCCCAGCGCACTGCGAGATAATCTTCTTTCCAGCTCTTCACTGACACTGAGTGGAATTCGTTTCCAAGCTTTTTAGAAAATCAAAACGGGACTTGAAAATTGTTATGGTGATTTCATGGAAGGTTTTTACTCAAATCCTTCAAGATGGAGACAAGTTCTTGTTAGGATACTATCTGTTTTAACGGATTGTTCATTAGTTTTAACACAAATTAACAATACCTGATTCTTTTCTTTCAGACGAAGCATAAAACGAAAAGTGCCAAAAACAGTGCGCTTATAGATCTCCTTAACGACGTGTTTTTAGTGTGTATATTCATATTTTAATGATTAAGCACGTTTTAAGGTCCCTACAATCCAATATTAATATTTGTACGATGATGTCTGTATGCGCGCGCGTGTGTGTGTATGTGTGTGTGTGAGTATGTATGTATGTATGTGTGTGTGTGTATGTATGTATGTGTGTGTGTGTGTGTGTGTGTGTGTGCATGGGGATGTTGGAAGGACGATTTCTCAAAAATTATAATATTTAATGTCTGTTTAACTACGTATTTTTCTATCAGACATTACTGGGAAGAGCTAAAAAGGTTTTGGTAATAATTGGACAACCTGAAGTAGCAGATTCTTAAAAAAATCTTCTAAATATTATTTTTTGAAAATTTTTGTTCTTGCTACTACTAAAGAAGAGTAAATTCTCTATCTGATACGTATAAATATTTTATTATATCTTTTATCTACAACAGTGCGCTAATATGAAATTAGTACACCAATTTGAATGTCATTATGAGTGATTTAATGGCACTGAGTGTCATTATGAGTTTCATAATGACACTCAGTGCTATTATGAAACTCATAATGACACTCAGTGCCATTAAATCACCCTTACGTATTAATAACGTAGGCTACGAATGAACATTTCAATGTTTCTCATTATGTCAAAAATTAAATGATATAGCCTAATGAAACTTGCGTGATTAAAACACTCGGCTCATCGGCTCGTGATTTAACATCACACGCGTTTCATTATGAACACTATATCAAACTTGTATCCTTAATATCTATTATAGATTTAGAGATAAAGAAATATAAGGTATATAATAATCTGTTGTAATAAATCTCACAGCCCAAACAATGTTATGGAAACCAATTGAAAATTAAAATATTTGTAACTGACAGATAAATGTCAGTGTCAAAAATCCAGAGACATTACTAAAGATTTTTTCTAGGAAGTACATACATTATATTATGTCTTATTGTATTGATATTTAAATATTTAAAATTAGGGGTATATTACATATACCCTTCAAAAATACTGTCAATACCGACAATGAATTCGAAACATTTCGAAAAAATTAGAAGAGTAGGACACAATTTCTTCATAGAATGAATTTAAAATTAAAAAATCTAAATATAAAGAATAGATATAAGTAGAATTTTTGGTGTAATGTAGGTATACAAGAAATGTTAAATACAATAGGACGCGAGCAGTCATGTGACTTTGGAATTGTTACTATATTTACTTTTGTTAGTTTTTTTGGTTACTAGTATAACTTGTAATGAACGTTTTTTGTATATATTTTTTCCTATTTCGTATATATTCTTGGTTAGGTGTAAGGTCAGCGTTGGCTGAACCTCGCCATTGAGATAACCTCAATAAAGTATATTATTATTATATTTTTTTGACTTTGGCATCATAATTAGAAACCCAACAGTGATAAAAAATGAGCATCGTCGTTCTAGAAACTAAAAAAATTGTCATAAAGAAGTGCAAACCAAAATTCCATATTATTTGATACTTGAAGAATTTTTTTTTATGACTTATTGCATATAGAAATAAATTGGGCCTTACAAATTTATGTAGGCGAATTATCGCCAAAATTTGTTTATGTTATATTATATCTATATTTATTCCCAGTTTAAAGATAAGTAACATTAATAGAATTTTTCCTAATTCTGCCGTAGTTTTACTTTTTAGTGCAGATACTTGAACTGCACATGTTTGCAGGATAGAATAATAAATAGAATAAAATAAGACAATAATAAAAACTTAAAAGTAACGATGTGTTGGGGCGTTTCAAAGTGCAAAACTGGACACTCAAGATGTTGAATTGGAAAAATATAATTAAAATCATCCAAAACCATTTGAAAATTTCATAATTTTCATTTGCTTTTTGTAAAAGTATTTCTAGAATCTGTGTTAGATATACTATATTTGAACATTTCTGTTCCTATACTGTATTTACAAATAAAATGTCAACAGGAAAATTGCAGTTGGTACATCTATATGAACTTGTTACTATTGATAAAAAGTTCTCAATAATGTTTTTGGTTCTTTGGCAGTTACCTTCGGTGGCGAAATTAAAAAAAAAACATTTCTGTTCCTACTGTATTTACAAATACAATGTCAACAGGAAAATTACAGTGGGTAATCATCTACATGAACTTGTTACTATTAATAAAGAGTTTTCAATAATGTTTTTGGTTATTTGGCAGATATCCATGTTTTTATTTTTGTGTTTTTGTTTACTTGACGTCTAGTGACCACTATAAATTCTAGCTGTTGATCACAATAAACAAAACGGAATTGTATGACTGCTATTTCAAATGCCATCATATGTTTGTTGGTTTGGTGAACGATCCCTAATCCACTATCCAAATCTGATGAAAAATTCTCCCTAGTTTTTCCACAAACGTAGTTTTCATTATTAAAGTTCTGTCGACTGTTAAAAATTAATGAAAAAATACGGTAAAAAATGGTTGTAATACAGCTGAACAAGTGAATAATGAATGATATTTAGGTGATACATTTTGCAACTGGTAATAAACGTAACAATCAATCATTTCTGATGGGAGCGTCGACAATTTTTAATCTAGAATGAGTAGCATTTACAGGCACAACATTGCAATAGTAAATATGATGTCTACGTGACGTGGAATCGGACACGCAATGATGAATTGAATGTGCATTGTTAGTATTGTTATTACAACGGCCGCATCTGATGCAGAAATTATACTGTAAATAAAATTCTCCATCAGTGATGCTGAACAATTTTAAAATACAAAACACGATAACAGGACGGGAATCACTGGGTAACAGATTGTGCAATTTGTATAATTCCTGTATGAATTCATTACTTTTTAATTTTTGAAAATAAAGTCGTTCCAAAGTTTCCCATTAATATTTTTACCTTCCGTCACCTTTAGGTAAGGAAGGTATTGTCTTTGGTCAATAAATTCAATGATTAGTTTTTAGTAAATAAGCATGTTTTAAGGTCCCTATAATACGATTTTACCATTTTTACGATGATGTCTGTATGCATGTATGTGTGTGTGTATGTCTGTGTGTGTGTGACGAAAGTTTCGGATCGCATAACTTTACATCCAGAAGAACAACTGATTAGATTTTGGTTATAATTGGTTAACCGGAAGTAGCCTCATTTGAAGATTTAACAGTTAAATTTATTGACATTTAAAGTTATTATAACTTAAAGAATATATTATTCTCTGTACGATTTGATTGCGTTAAAGAATTTTAAAGAAATTAAATTTTATAAATCAGCCAGCTATGCTAAACATGGAAACTACTAATATATTCATATAATTCAAATTGACAGATGCCAGTATAAATAAAAAGTAAATTAATGTGGCAGAGATGAGGATGTTGAAGAAGATGTTGGGGAAGACACGGAAAGATAAGTAACGAAATAACTCTAGTGTTACAAGTTTCTAGAAAGATACAAGCGAGATGATTAACATTGGTTTGAAAATGTCATGAGAAGAAATGAAGAATATATTGGAAGAATGAATAGCTTAGTAATAGAAGGTTGAAGAAACAGAGGAAGACCAAAGATAAGATGGAAGGACTGTATTGCGGAAGACTTGTGAGAAAAGGAATTGAATGAGAACGACACGTAAAACAGAAATGAGTGGAAGAAGAAAATAAAAAATAGCGACCCCTAACGAATGGGGAAAGCTAAAGAAGAAGAAGATGAAGTGCAATTTGCAGAGATTGTTTATGAAATAATTTTACTGGAAATTTAGAATCTTATGCAAGAAAATTTATGTATGGAATTTATACATAATACAGGATTGACGGAAGGTATTGTGCTGGTCACAATAGATTTTTTTTCAAATTATTCTAAAATAAAATTGAATAATATTATATATGTTAAAAGTACAAAGTTTAAAACATTAAAATTTTAAACATTACGGAAGCGTTTGAAAACGAAATCAGTTAAATAATTTGCTTTATAGCTTGTTCGGAGATATTTCGTTATGGCCCTCTCAGCGGGTCTATTGTTAGGGATTTAAGCTTGATTTATAGGGGTGGAAGGACAGGTATGTATTCAATATTTCTCAATTTAACTTTACTTTTAATAATGAAACAGAGAATTTTGTACAAATATTATTAATGATAATGAAGCAAAAAAAAAAATGTTACATAAAAGTATCATTGTATAACAATTCGTCATTTAATTAAATAATGCAATTAACATCAGTATTGTCTTCTTCAAATGGTCGCCACATATTAAATACGTATTTTGTTGACCTCAGTACGAAAGTTAGTATTACTACTGATTTTAAATTTTTGAAAACTCATTTATATACCTATTCACTAGGTATGCCTTTGGTATCTTAGTTTCCCTAATATGTATTAATACCGGTAAAGGACGATTCTTCTCATTTTATATTTCTAGTAATAGTCAAAGACTTAATTTAATTTTGCGAATTCATTATTATTTCAAGTAAATCTGAAATACGTAATGCTTACAGGGATTGGAGATTTCCGAATTTAAATATTTTGCAATCCTACCCTGAGCGCCAACAGGTAGAATCTCTTGCTGTGTGCGGTTCACCACAGACTTAGTAAGTTAAAGCCATAACGAAATATCTTTGAAAAAGGTATACCATCAAAACTTTCCACATCTACCCATCGCTCATTTATCCTGTCCGCATGTAACAAACTATTTAAAAGCTTCTGCATA
The DNA here is from genome assembly GCA_951394225.1 of Harpalus rufipes. Lineage (NCBI taxonomy): Eukaryota > Metazoa > Arthropoda > Insecta > Coleoptera > Carabidae > Harpalus > Harpalus rufipes. The sequence goes on from OX596274.1 coordinate 15,001,935, forward strand.
TTTAATAACATGGGTCAGTGTAAACAACTCAGCCAGAAATCCTCGAATCCACGGATGTAGTGCTGTATATGTACAGCAAAGGGGGGAGAGAATTACTCAGGAGTAATTCAATTAGGCAACTTATCTCGTCCGCGGCCGTAAACGTTTGCGTCGCTATTTGATTTAGCTTAACGTGTGACACGTGCAAAACGAGGATTTACCATAAGCATAGAAGCAGGAAGTAAAGTGTTACTTGGATGAAGCAGCTGAAAAATGTTTTCATAAAATGGTAACAAAAAATAAAGTAGATCAAATAGTTTCAGAACAATGTTTCAATTTTTTTTTTTTATAAAAAATGATGTCAAACGAAGTTTAACGTCATTACGTTACCTTTTTCAACTATACGTATATGTCGTATTGAGTTGAATTTTTAACAGTTTTTACCTCTCGCTAACATAGGTATTGGATTCATGCTAAAAATCTCATATCTAGATTTTAGTGAATAAACACGTTTTAAGGTTCCTAGAATCCGATTATAACATTTTTACGATGATGTGTGTGTGTGTGTGTGTGTGTGTGTGTGTGTGTGTGTGTGTGTGTGTGAGGACGTTGTAGGTACGATTTCTCAAATTCTATAAGACTAAAGACCTGTGTAACTACGGATTCCTCAATCTAACAGTAATGGGATGACTTGAATAGGTTCTGGTAACAATTGGACAACCGGAAGTGGTAGTTTCTAAAAAAAAAAAAACGAAAGAAGAGATATAATTTCAATTATTTGTATGTACAAGAAATGTTAAATTCGTTGCTTATAGAGGGCGCGAGCAGTCATGTGACTTTGTTGGCCTTAGTAACCAGATATGAGGATCCGTGTCAGAATGACGGCTAGTAGTTATTTACATAGATGTCACAATTATCATATGTCATAATTTTCATTCAAAATTTCAAAATATTCTGATGTTTATTTGTCATCAATAGTATGGAATATAATCCACATGGATTTGGAAAATCATAATGATTTGAATGAAAACTTATGATACTTGACATAAGCGGAAGATTAACTGCTCGCGCAACATAAAATGAAAATGGCGAGAGGTATTGTGCTGGCCACAACAGATTTTATTTTTTGTGCCAGAAAATACTCAGTTAAAATGTCAAATCTGACAGGTCCTACTACGACTAGGCGCCATGTCAGATATGGGTTTACACTGGTTACAATATCGCCAAAGGATTCTACGGGTTTCAGTATCTCCGTTATTACACCTAAGGTTTTAAAAAGAACATTTTATAAATGTACGATATTTAAGATATATTTGTATACATATGCCTTGAAACAAGTGTTTGGTCAAAAAAAATTTATAATAAAAACAAATTTATTTTTGCAATAAATTTCACAAAAATAGGTCTTTTATAAAAAGGAAAACAACCAACTGGTTTAAAAAATAGTATCATTATTAGTTTAATAAAATTTTCCACAACTACTGTAAAAACAAATTGGTAACAATAAAAAAATAACAAAAAAATCCCTTACAAACAAATATTTTTAAAAAGTTATATAACAATTTAAAAAGTTAATTAATCCTTCAGCACACGCATCGGGTCTTAGGGATCAACGATAGTTAAAATTTCTATATTTTCTATAATCACAGGTGTGGTGATGTTTAATTGTCTCGCGGAAAATCTGGTCCTGATAGTTTCAGTCTTTACTATTCCTACTCTTACCTAGTAACGAATTTACAAATGAAATAATAAACGAAAGTTTTTTTATCACCGTATTATAGATTATTAACCATGTCTAGAAATGCCATTCGGCCTTTATTCTGACGTTATGGCATTGATGATATCTGTAGCGTTGAGGACGCTTACCACGCGTCTTTACGTATCCTCAAAGTTATTCTGGAGATAAAGTTTTCCTGTAACCATTTCATCTTCTTTCTTTGTCAGACGCTATTTCACCACCGGTTAATTTGTTTGGGGTTGTTCTGTCACTAGTCTATTTCGTCTGTGTCCTAACCTCTTTGCGTGGGTGAGGATTTAGCGCAAAGAGTTAGAGTAGTGAGTTGGATAGCGGATATCCGTCGTAAACCAGAAAGATCAATAACACGGTGGGAGCGAGATTGTAAAGTGCACGGTGGTGAGTCCAGCCCTCGTGTGTTTGGCTGTTAATCTGCGCTCCGCCACCCCAATGTTAAGTTAACCCTCTCTAACGCACACCTACACCGGGTACTCAAACTTTTTCCACAATTGCCTTCACAAACTCAGCAGGAGAAAATGTGGTATAATATTAAAGACTTTTAATTATTCTACTGAAAAGCCATTTTGCAGTTGCATCCTATTCTATCCACATTTTTTTTTTATTTTCATCATTTTTTCTTCCTTTTTTGGGTGAAAACTTTTCAGCATTTCGAAATACAGTAGACCCAGGAGAATCATGCCTACTGTAACAGCTGTGTCTACGTGTTCGGCAGCCCACTTTGTGTTCAAGTGAGGCGGGTTGTAGAACTAGAATGTTCTGAAAAGGTTTCCATCCCATAACCATCCATAACGGATATAGGTATATATGTACCTATGAAGGCTGCTGAAGTTAGTTACAAAAAAGTAATTATATTAGCAAATAAGGTTACACAAAACACAAATAATAAATTAGAGTGTAAAATAAATAATGTTGAAAAGGAAAAAAATATTAGTTTACCATGAAACATACCAAGGAGGTTCCCAAAATAAATTTAAACTGAATTAAAAGGAACGTAATTACAAAATTCTTTCCGAATATTCTGTTGCAAATCCTGAGGTACATTTTTCACGCCAGCAATGAGTACCCGCGAGGTGACGTCTGCTAAATGCCCGCACGATACGAATTTGTTATGATTATTATCGATATCTTTGTACCAAGCAGACTCGCGCATCTAGATATACCGTGATGATATATTTTTAAATATTCTATTGTCGATTTTGAGAGCGGACAGATATGTGCGTATTTGTATTTTTGCCAAGTTTTGTACGATGTTTGTAAAATTAAATATTTAATGTCTCGTTGGATCAACAAGGCTTAAATTTAAAATTTCGTTTATACTAAAAAAATGCAGATTGAAATTTTGACAATACATAATAATTCATTTGACATTTCATTTCGATGCGATATTGGCAATTTGAGGAACGTTTAAAATTTAACTAAATGAAGTTTTCGTGTACATGAATTTTATATCGAGTAGTTTTCAAAATCTCTTGTTTTGAAATTTTTGATTGGTCGCCATTATGTTATTTGATAAAATAGAAAATAATTGTAAATACAAATGTTGTATTTTTTAAATATTCCGTAAAATAAGGGAGTAATGACGATTTTTCGAAAAACAAAAAACTCCAATTGAACCCAGGGCCTTCCAGAAATAGTAAGACGCATAGACCTCGATGGGAACTCGTAGCTCAGTTGGTTAGAGCGTCCTACAAGATATAGGAAGGCCCTGGGTTCAAACCCCAGCGCGGTCCATGAATTTTTCACAATTTCTTTCTTCGTTTATTTAACTTCTCGTCAATCTAATATAGCCCATTTCTACGATTTAAACATTTACGGTGGATCACAAATAATATTATTCAAAGTGTATAGAAAAGTAGATTTATTCAAATTCCTGTAAAATAAATGGTCGTGCATGAAACTATAACTTTTCTTTACTTTTTAAACAATCGACTATTATTTATATAACTTAATTTTATGAGTAATTAGTAAAAGGAAATTTCGAAATTCTGTTAATAGCTAACAATTAACAAATGGTAATGGAACATGTGCATTTGACTTCTTTATTCCTATACCATTTACATTAGTTTCTATGTCCACAAATTACAAAGTTCCGTTCACGTACAACGGATGTCCAATCCAATAGTTTACACTTGTAAGAGAAAGTTTCTGAAATCCTGAATGCAAACTTTACAGACTACAATTAAATTCATAACTAGAATTGTGGACGTCCGAATAGTTTGGAATTCACTTTAAATTTAACTAGCTGGCACATTAATAGTTTGAACTGATATAAACAAATATATCACGTATTTCGAAGAGATATTGTTTTGTTGTAATAGATTTTGGATATATTTTTTTTTCTACAATCGTGTTTTCAAACTCAAAGTGCGGAAAATTGTGAATAATTAAAAAAAAATTATGAAACTTCTTCTAAAGTTAGTGTTTCGTAGTTATTCATTAAGCTGTATTTTTTTTAAATATTCTGTGACGTAGAGATAGAGATGATTTTGTTTTCAAACAGTAATTAAGATAACATAAATTCATCTTTTTCAGTTCTGGTTACCAATGGCAGCCTATGCCATTCAACATATCTTTCACTTTCATATCAACGCATTTGGAGTGGCATTATAAATTTAAATAAGTGTTATTTAATCTACTTTCGTTGTTTTTTTTGTTCTTATTCTGTGCATTCATATACTTGCAAATCGATTCTGTATTAAGCGATTACATATTTTAAAAACTTTGATAGTCCCTATAATGCAGTGTCACTGATATGGAATATTATGGAGTCAAGGTCTAAGGCTAACATAATTGATAATAAAATGAAAAATCACCCCTAACTTTAAAATTAAGAGAAAATAAAAATTAAATACCTACGTATTTTAAGAACAATGTTCTCATCTCCAGTAGTAAATTTTATGCGCTACCGTATTAAGAAGATAAAGAGAAAATATAATTATTGTTAATAAAACATGTAAATTACATCTTAAGGTTAGGGGTAATTTTTAATATTATTATCAAGCAGAATTTTGTAATATTTCATATTCTTGTGAACGATTACAAAAAAAAATCCAAAACTAGCTGCGCTCATTTCGAACACTTGCATTCATTTCATAATCACTAATTTCCCGCACTTGTTACAAAAATAACTATTTAAAAAATATGTAAATTATGTCTGTTTTTGCACTTGTTGATTTTTTCTTGATTGGTCTTGATCGGTACCACTCCCGTTACCTTTCCAAGTTGGGATAGATTTAACTCGAAGCTATTAGACACAGACTAGGGGCTGTAATAAGGGTTGCGCCGGGTTAACTGTCAACAAACACAGTTGTAACGTAAACTCCGTGGCAAAGTAAAAATAAATAGTAGTGTGTGTTTGCCACAAAGTCACCCTACGGGCATAGCTTGAAAGGAATTAAAATCCCGAAAATCATATGAAATTAAATGTAAATTGTGCTTAGATTTCTTATTAAGAATCTCATTATTCTAAGAAAGTATTATTAATTAACGCTATTTCCTTAACTTTAAAGTGTAGTTGGGTTTGGGACCCCTGCGGAAACAGTGTGTCTTCTTGGCACCAACTGTTCTGTCTGCCCTCTTTTGGCAACTATAGCTACGACCTACCGTTGCCATAACACCCTTACCCTTACATATTTCCCTTCTAAACTTTTATGAATCACTGTCTCCCCTCTATGGTTCGTCCCTTGTCGATCTCTCGCGAATATTAACTTTTAATATGGGATGATTAATATAATTGCTGTTTAATGTAAAATCGAGGACATATTAACAACTTTTCCCTTGCATAAAGTCTTGCATTAATTTAATTTTAGAGAAGATAATTACGAATTCGGAATATGTCATCTGAATTGAAATTGTATGGAACGAATATGAGTGTGGGTTCATTAACTTCGCTGACACTTATTACATTAAGTTGCAAATTTTATTATAGTTGCAATTTCACTGCCGACTGCAATGAGATATCTTATAGGGACATTATAATGTACCATACAATGTAATAAACGAATTTAATAACATTATTATTCATTTGTATTACACTTGGTACAATTTTTCTTACGAGCTTTACTTTCAACGACAAAGTTATAGTAAATAATAAAGTTGGCAGAAGTATTACTTGCCTTTCCATCTGCAAACATAATGCGTAATATTTATTTTTTCTGCTTTTCATTCATGATGACCTTTATCAATTTTGAGGATCTGGTTTTGTGGCGTCATAGCGTCAACCACATACAGGGTGTTAATTAAAAAGCGGGCAATAGGCGTTTAACAGGGGAAACCAGTTTTTGCTTGCGCAAAACTTCCCATTCAATTTTAGACAAAAAAGTTTCAAATAAAATTTCTAAAAAAATCAATTTTACACCTAAATTACTACACCGATTTTATTTTATAACTTCTGTAACTTCTAAAATCAAATTTGAAATTTTACCAAAATTGCTCAATTACAGTGATAGTCATTGAATTTATACAAAATTATAAAGAAATGCATATCGTTGTAACTGTCATAATTTTGATTTTTTGAAGGTTACAAAATAAAAATATATAAAATCTGTTCAATGACAGGTGTAGAATATAATGACAGGTGTAGAATATAAATATTTGTAATTTTTATTTGAAAATCGAATTTCTAACAGTTCAAACGATATGCATTTCTTTATAATTTTGTTGAAATTCCATGCCTGTCACTATAAATAATTCTACAAATTATTAAACATGCAAAATAAAATCAGGGTATAATCTACAATTCTGAAAGTGAACAGGTGGTTTTTGATTTCAAAAATAATGTACATATATTGAAATATTCTAAATTAATAATATAGGATAATCAGGATTCACAAAATCACAATCACAGCCCGAAGGAACACGGCTTACGTTGAGCTTTACCCGCCTGTTCCCATTCAGGGGCAATGTTGAAAATGCTGCTTTGAAGAAGCGGCAACACCGCTGGGGAAGGGACAGATGCGGTGAAGGGAAAAAGTTGAGCATCAGCCCATACTTATTTGACGGCGACTATAATAAACTAAATATGGTCTTGTATTATAGTAAATTAAATTTGTACAATTACACTGCACTATAATAACAATCACTATGGTGAAAATGATTAGGCAGAAGACTCACGTCATCAACCTGAAAAAAACTTTATGAAAAGAAATATAACTTGTAGGAATTATTAGTTGTTATTTATTTTTTAAAAAAGAAGAAAAAATATACTAGTATTAAAGAAACGTATATATTAATTAATTTACAATTATTTCTAAGTCAATCCTTATTCCTTTTACGGAATATAAAATTATTTGACACAACATGTTCATTCTCAGTAATGCCAACGAATGGTACGAAAATAAACTACAATTATTTCAAATAATTTTAAAAATGAATAACACCCAATAATTTCTACAAGTTAAATTTCATTTTATAATGTTTTTTTCAGATTGATGACGTGAGTTTTCTGCCTAATCATTTTCACTATAACAATATTCAAGAATGCATAAGAATTTGCATTTAAATAGTAAAAACTATTAACTGCATGAAGTAGTAGACTCCTAAAGGCAGAAAATGGAAATTTGTACTATTACATTATTGAAATGACTAAGAAAGTAATAAAATTATTATTTTATTTATGAGTTGTTCCACCCGTTTCAAGAACTAGAAATGAAATGATTAAATCCATAAATATAATCCCGTTTATAAGAGATCTTATTATCAGACTAAAATAAAATAGGAAACACGATGTAACACATGTATTGTTATATGTAGATTATCTAGTTATATGTTCGTTTTTCACGCTGCATTTTGATTGGATTTAATCTTACAATAACAATCTTGGAACAGAGTATTAAGTATAACAATGCACTTTACGTTTACTGGAATAGGATAATTCGAGTTTAGTGCAGCTTCAGGACTCGTTAAAGTCAAAAGCATATCCTGACGGCCATAGGAACGATTAACCCTTTGGGAATTTGTAAGCGATGTAGAGAATAATACACTTACATTGTGGAGGTATACATAAAGGAAAAGTAAAAAGATATGAGTGTATTTTATTACTAGAGAATTCCCATATTTCCTTTTATGGAGGCCTTTCTGTCCATGTGTAAACGTAGTAAAGCCACGACGTTTACTGCAAGGGAGGAAGAGTTTATAAAATGCAGGGTTTTATATCGATTTTATAGCTAATAATGCACGCCGGTCAAGCGAATTAGTAGTAAAACTGCCGCAGAATCGTAAATGTTGCGGGATGTCTTCTACAGTTGGCACAAGCGAAACGCTCGTTTTCATTATTATTTTGTAGTAAAACCTACAGTAAATAATCGCTTCCTTAATTAAAATTTCATATTATTTTATACAAAGTTTATTGCGAAGGTTTACGAGCAATAAATACCTATTGTTTACTGAAATTTGTTGTTTTCATCAATAGTTTGATTTATTGCAAACTAAGTTTTTACAATGCAATTAATTTGGTTAGAAAATTTAGTGTAACTAAATAGTTTGGTTCACTATTCAAGGGCACTTATAATTCGTCTGATATAACATTACTTACACATAACTTCTTTGCATTTCGTATCCATAGGTGTACAACATGTAATAGTTTCAACTAACAAAATTATTATGACTTAACAAAGTACAATAGCGAGCTCTCGGTTAAATAATTTCTAATAAAAAAATAGAAAAACACTCGCCATGTTTCACAAGATTTCAGTATGAGAATCAATCATTCGGTTATTTTTCAGGTGCTGGCCTAAGTTACCTCTGGAATAAATAATATATCTTGTATGAGATAGTATATATCTCATGCTGAGCCCAGTCAGTAATTGTCTCTGTAAAGTGACGACAGTTACACCACACTGATGAGCTCCATGGCGAGTGTTTTTCTAATTCTTTATTAATTATGACTTATTAGAAAATTACAGAGAAATTAGTAAAAAATCGCGAAAGTTAATGCTTAATAATCAACATTAAAAAAAGGAATAAAATAATATAATTGAAATACTTCGGAAATAAGGGGATTTTAGAATAGCGGTGGATTCCCCCATTACTTTCTGTAACTCTACGATATACGTCACTGTTACTTTTACGGCCAGTTTTATAATCTCTGGTCAAAATTTTAACTGGAAGTTAAATAAACAATATTGAATCGGATTATTAATAGCTATGATTAATTTGTCATTTGACAGCTCATTTTATTTAAATTTTGTTTATTTAATTGAGAGTTAAAATTTTAACCAGGGATTGTAAAACTGGCCCTTAGTGTATTACTAGAGTCAGAGAGTAATGCCACCATTTACGTATATCCGTCACACATCATAAATGAATTAGACATACGTCAGTTAACCTTTCTTTTTCTAATACGTAATGTTATTAAAAGCTACTGCTATATAAAATGTTGTGTATTCTTTCTTTGAACAAATGACTTTGAAGAGTCATCTTTCGTGGCTCCATTTTTGTTTTGCACTTTACAGAGTTTAATTAAAAAAGATTCGTTGAAAAAGTTTTTGGTAAGTTTTAGGAACAGAATTGAATTAACAGTGGCAATTTAATTCGCTTTACTGGACTTTTAATAAAGAACTATAATGAAAAATGAAAACATACAGTTTTTACCAGAGGATGTCGTACAAATTCGCAATTAATTTAAAATCTGCAATTTTGTTGAGAATTCTTTTACGCTTTAAATTAGAACTTACTAAATTATTATTTTTATTTTTACTTCTAGGCACGCCATCGAAAGTAATAACAGGAATGTAGGATTATGCTAAAAATCACATATCAAGATTTTGGTAAATAAACACGTTTTAAGGTTCTGAGGATGTGTGAATGTGTGTGTGTCTGTGGGCATGGATTTGGTTAACCCTCTAATTCAGGGGTGGGCAAACTTTTTTGCCCGCGAGCCACTTTGATGTTTGACATATGACTAGCGGGCCGCATGGATATTCGTAACTGACTAACGGGCCGCATGGGACTACAAAAAAGGTCTCCTTCCAACAATATTACAACACACAAAATGACATGTAAAGGATACGGAAGTTCAGGGAGAAGGATATGTATTTTTTATTGGTAAAAAAAATTAAACAAGCCGACAAAATATTTAAATAACATTGCGGGCCGCACAAAATGACGTTGTGGGCTGTATGCGGTCCGCTGGCCGTAATTTCTAAATCAAAAACTATCAATCGGAAAATTCGAAATCTTGTATTCCTGCTCTATTCTTATATGGAAAGAACCCATAAGATTTAGTGTCAATCGGGTAACCGGACATGGAAGTCACTTTACCTGAAACTCTAGACATTTTTTTTCGCAGTTGATCATAAAAATTAAAGATTAATAATTTTTGTACAAATATACAGTAAAATTTTTGAAAGATGTCCGATCAACGTCGTCTACGAATTGTATGAATTCAGATTTCTGCTCCGCCCATTATGACAAATTCAGTAGTGTCGTTTGCTTAGTTTTTATGACGGTACGTAAGATACTACTGTTATTTTATTATTATAAAAAAAATATATTACAGTACAAGCATTCAAAATTTAAAAATAAGTCAACTGGTAAGTTTATAAGCAAATGTAAAACCAAATATGTTAAAAATAAGATAATGACACAATGTCAGTGTCAGTGGTTCTGACAGAAAATAACGTTATTCGTACGGCTATGAATCAAGGTAATGTATCTGAATTAATACATAAACTTATGTTACAGTGAAAGTATTATCAACAACGAGCATCGTTTTAAAGTGGAATGTCCTAACTTAGTCGAAACAATATGAATTTTGAAAAGACAAGCGTGGTATATCCATCTTATCGCACACTATTATAGACTTTACAAAAGAAAGAGATAAATGTATGTATATTTGTTAATTCGTTCGTGATACAGATGACCTTGATCGGACATCTTTCAAAATTTTTACTGCACATTCATTAACAGTATATTTTAAGTCCGTTTAACACCGATATATGTATGTATTATGATTTAAGATCAAATTTATGATAGAATTGGAATATAAAATCATATTTGTTAGGGTCAATTCCAATGAAACAATTTGTTAATACATTTGATAAGAACGTATGACCAAACAGGCTGTGTATGGATAAATTTATAAAATAAAAATAAAATAAATTTAGATATACATACAACGTGGGTACACAGTTCAGATTGTCTGTAATTGAAAGATAAATGATAAATATCACTGGAAAAAAAGAATCATTTCAAATCAGTATTTCAAAAAGAAAATTTTAAAATATGAATTTATAAAACACTTACAGCGGTAATAATACACAAGGGTTAAGTTCAGAATAGCTTCTTTTTAACACTGGACTAGCTATTCCTATTTTATGTATAATAATAAACATGGAATAAAACTTAACTCTAGAATAAACCCTCGCTAAACGTCTTTTTAACACAGGGTTAAGAGATATTCTCGGAATACCTAATCTGGGAATAGGAAATTATTTATTATTACCGCTGTTATTGTATTACCGGATTTTAAAATTTATCGGTGACTGTTGAATATCAGTCAAAACATTTTTAGCACCCTATAATTGGAAAAACAGGTATTGTCTGGTCTTTTATTGGACTACAAAATATAGGTACATATTATTCAAAACTCTGTGGAATAATATAAAGCGTACAACACAAAAATATCATGGCCTTGAACAGTATTTCGTGCATCAAAGCTGTCCATTTTCGATGACCACAACCCTTCAAAGAGGGTAACAACAGAATAGAGGGGGAATTAATAAAAGAAAGTCGCCCCCTTGTTTGCATGCAACCACAACGCGCCACGCTTCCGCGTATAGCGGGGTGCGTGCTATTAGGCGCACAGAGCACTGCTCCGTTCTACAGCTTCCTACAGTGAGGACTAATTCGAAAACAGCCCCCGGCACACCCCGCAAAACAAGCGAATGTATGTGAATTTTTAATACGCCTGAACACGTCTGCTCGAATTTGCGTACAAATTGGTGCGAATTTTAACGTTTCAACAGGTTTAAAATCGTGTTAACAGTAATTCAACTTAAATATGTTTTAAAAGCAGGTTTCGGAGTTTTTAATTTCAAGTTTCGCAGTTAAAATATGGTGGAGTTGTCCGTAAATTAAGATATTTTGAATGTAATTTAGTTTTAATTGATTTTTTGGCCCACTTCCCAATGAAAAAGTATTTAAACTGGCATTAAAAATGTCGAGTTTTATTATGAGTTCTTAATTACTTTAAAAGGAAATAAAACTTTCGCGAATATTTAATCGTGGAGAGAAAGAGAGAAAACAGGCGAAATAGATAGTAAATTCGCTGGATAAATGACCCTCTAATTACTTTGAAGTACTTTCATCTAACTTGAAACAAACTACTATCACAGTGCACGTAATAAATAAACACGAAACTCTACTTTGCTAGCGGCTTTCATTTTTTTGCTAAATTCTAACAAATTTAGCTAAATAAAATAATAAGAAAAGAGATAAACTAAATAAATAAACTAAACAAAATTACTACAAAAAAATCTATTGTGGCCAGCACAATACCTTCCGTCAATCCTGTGTATAATGTATAAATTCCATACATAATTTTTCTTGCAAAAGATTCTAAATTTCCAGTAAAATTATTTCATAAACAAACTATTCAAATTGCACACTGACATCTTCCTCTTTAGCTTTTCCCATTCGTTAGGGGTCGATATTTTTGCGTGTCGTTCTCATTCGGTTCTTTTTCTCTCAAGTCTTCCGCAATACAGTCCTTCCATCTTATCTTTGGTCTTCCTCTGTTTCTTCAACCTCCCATTACTAAACTACTCATTCTTGTTCAAATATAATTATTCATTTCTCCTCATGACATGTTCAAACCAATGTAATCATATTTCTTGTATCTTTCTAGAAAATTGTAACACTAGAGTTATTTTATTACCGTATCTTTCCGTGTTTTCCCCAACATCTACTTCAACATCCTCATCTCTGCCACATTAATTTACTTTTTTCTCATACTGACATCTGTCAATTTGAATTATATGAATATATTAGCCGTTTCCATGTTTAGCATAGCTGGCTGAATTATAAAATTTAATTTCTTTAAAATTCTTTAACTCTGTATGTATTGAATATGAAGTATAAAATGTAATCAAATCGTATAGAGAATAATATATTCTTTAAGTTATAATAATATTAAATGTCAATAAATCAAATTTAACTGTTAAATCTCTAAATGTGGTTACTCCCGGTTCACCAATTATTACCAAAATCTAATCACTTGTTCTTCTGGATGTAAACTTGAGGAATACGAAAAAATTATAATTTTTGGAATCGTGGTATTGAAGTTATGGGATCCGGAACTTTTGTTACACAAACACACACAGACACACAGACACACAGACACACACACACACACACACACACACACACACAGACACACATACATACATACAGACATCATCGTAAAAATGGTAAAATCGTATTATAGGGCCCCTAAAACATGCTTATTCAGTAAAAATTCATCACTGATTTTTTGACCAAAGACAATACCTTCCTTACCTAAAGGTGACGGAAGGTAAAAATCGAACATTTTAGAAGTTTCTGAATAATTTATGATATTAATTAACCTAATGTATATTATTTTAAACAAACTTCAAATTTAATTAAGTGTTAACAATTACTCGAAAGTTCAGTCAAACAGCATTTATTCTTACTATCCAACGTTTCGGTGCAACCTTCAGGGTCTACAACAATTATACAACAACAATGTAATACATACAAAATAACATGGACATATCACACTTACAGTAAGATCTTACAAATTGTTACAATTCATGTGCACAAAATACATTCGTACATAACATTCAGTTAATTTATTAAACATCGTACAAAAAATTCAAAGAGCATATACACATCCATTTGCCTTCAGAAATACCACCAATCCCGTTAATGAATTGAAAAAACCTCGAACATTTAGAATAAATGGAGAAATTTTGCTTAAAGAATGAATTTAAAATTATAGAAAATACGTAAATATAAAGATTAGGTGTGATTAGAATTTTTTGTGTGTATAAGAAATGTTAAATACAATACTTATATATACCACAATGGAAAGGGCGCGAGAGGTATTGTGATGGCCACAACAGATTTTTTTTAAATAGCAGTCTATAATTATTTTACTAAAATATAAACCGCCATTTTTTTGTCTCTTCAACGATGTATTACTTTAGTCGTTCCTCCTCTAAATCCGCTACTGAAAAGCCTACTTTTTTGTAGAATAGTATATTGTGTTATTAGGAGTAAAAGTGATACTTTGTGTGGCGAGCGTGGAAGTTTAAACGACGAGCGAAGCGAGTCGGATAAATGCACGCGAGGCACACAAAGACACTTTTACTCCGAATGACATTATATTTTTTCTTCAAACGTAGATATTTAAAGAAAAATATCTACTACTGACGTTACATTTTACGTAAATTACGTTTGCGATTTCAATTGCCTTGTAGCTATGGATATTTATTTGTTCACTTTTTGTTATAAACATTGAAATGAAAATTTTCACGTTTTGATGTTTAAATAAAAACTGTGCAATTTTATATCCTCCTTGTGTGCAATTATGTCGGAATTCGCAGTATTATAATATACGCTCCCTGAAGTTGTTCAATAGGATGGAAATCTAACAGTGTGGCTGAAAGATGTCGAGGAATCACTGCAAAACAATATAAACTTTTCTTATCACTTTAATTCTAAGTATTTTTATGCTCATTACCGTCCCTGTAATTGTAATCTGTAAGTCTGCTTATTCTTTAATAATGTTATTTCCTCAAAAGTAAACTTTGTTTATATTTCAATTCACAGGTTATATATTTAAATTTGACAGCTATTGATGGTATTTAGTAAATTTATTCTTTGGTTACCTATCGTGTTATAGTGACATTTAGGGCGATATTACAGGTTTCTTTTATTAAAGTTACTTCTTATTCGTTGATCTGTATAGTTTCTATGGATATTTATTTATTTTATTTCTACCTTGTGAATCAAGTCACAAAAGATGCTACTTTTATGACGTTTGAAGAAAAAAATATTTTTCTTTGATTCAGAGACAATTTTATTTTTTCAGCACTTTGTTAGTCTACTGTTTCAACAAGTCAACCCACATTAGAATCCGAAGTACGTGAACACAGCGATATTTATGCTGACTACATTACCTGAAATATACACGTTCCCTTGTCGATAATTTATGAATGGCGCGTAACATCCAACTTTTCTATACATTTCGAATTTTAAGCTAGATAAACCACCCGATTTAACAAAATGGACACAATACAATTTTCCAGAGTGGCCTGAATATAAATCAGCCTGGATTAAACGTTGTGAGTGCAACGAATGTGTGTCCGGCCATATCCAAACACATGTGGCTCTCAGCCAACTGCCATCTATAAAACGATACACATTCGTGTGTGTTTTTGTCATTTTCGAAACAAAAATGACACTGCACTGTCATAGATACATATATGCATGGCTGCTGGCATCCGCAAACAAATATGGTAATGACTGTTGCAACCAATGACAAAATTATGTTTACTTTATTACTTTGAAAATAACACGTGTGATGCATTATGTTTTCCTTTTGATATTTACAAATGGATCAAATAATGAATTTTAATAAGTGAATTTGTAACGTAGTCATAAATATGCATGATTTATTAATTATTTATAGGGTGAATCATTAATTTTCAATTACAATCATGTTTTTTTTTTAATATTTTTTCCGTCGACTGTTTATTAATAGGCTATCTTAATGTATAGAAAATCATTCATTAATGACCCCTATTAATGCATGATTTTTTATTAATAAACGATTTATTGGGTGCGTTCACCACATGGAACACAGCATGTATTGCTAACGCTAAGTTGTAGCAAAAAGGTAGACAGAATTAAAAGTCATGCTTTTGACACTTACTTGCTAGGTATATTCACGTAGCATACCTTTAAAATGAATTTGAAAGAATAAAATTCCTCAAATAACATAAAAAACCGTTTGTGTTGTCTAGCATTAAGTAAACTGAACGCACCCACTGAAAACAATTGATGACAAAACTTATTGATTTTCTGACGTAAAATTTGACGTTCGGTCAACTAACCTAAAAAAAATTGTCATGGAATAAAATTAGATTTTCCATTTAAGTAAGATACGGTCAACGAAAAAATATTGTAACTCACACGTGTGTTAATTGGCAATTAATGATCTTAACAATTAACGCGTGAGCGTAGCGAAAAATGTCTCGATCATTAATCACCCTCATTAACACACTTGATAGTTAAATAACTATAAATAACTATAAAGCGATGTATGAAATGTAGTTAATAAGCTTTTACGCTTATAAAAGGCAAAAATAATGCTCTACAAAATATGTATAATTAAAACCATTGTGAGCATCACATTATTTCTACCTATTTAATGTTAGGTTTGTTTGTTTTGCTATGTTGTATTTTATCGCAAAACGCGAAGGTAATGAAGTTCTTCACTATTTTCTTTATGTACTATTGATGAAACTTCATTTAAATGGAAAGCGATCTGTAGTTCTAGAAAGTCTTAAATGTTGTACGTTTACCCTGAAATAATTTTTTTATACTCCGATGTGCAAAATTGATACTTTACACACTGCAGACAATGTGTAAAGTAAACGATTTTCGTATTTTATTTTCATATTACAGAGCTACTACCATTAATACACATTTGGCATTTAAATTGTCTTGCCTAAATTTAGTTTTTCTACACATTCATGTTGGTAATACTGACAGAACTGCAGTATACAACTTCAGATCTGTTATCTGTTAAATGTGAACTCGGTATTAGGTGTGTTCAAATTGTCGTCTGCTCGTCTATCAAATTTCTAATTAGTTTCAGGAATTTTATTTAAGGTCATATAAAAAATATTGTATGCAACTCAAGTGTAAATAATCTAGTTCATCATAAATAACTATTTTAACTTTAAGTTAACTGCTTTTTTCAAGAAAAACAGTTAAAAGTTGCAAATGAGGGTACTTTCGGTGGGCCAATTATAACCAAAATCATGTCTGCATATGGATCTAAACTTGAGGATTACGAAAAAATTATAAATTTTGGAATCGTGGTATTGGAGTTATGCGATCCGAAACACACACACACACACTACAGATATCATCGTAAAAATAGTAAATTCGTATTCTAGGGACCCCAAAACATTAGAAAATCACAGTCGAAATATTTGACCAAAGACAATACCTTCCATACTTAAAGGTGACGGATGGTAAAAATATAATTCTATGTTGTAGTTTGAGAACCATATATTTCTTTTTTCTTCAAGTAAATGTCCCACTTGATCTACTACATTTATTTGAATGATTTTCTTCTATTCCCAATAATAAAGAAAATAATCTAGGTGTCCCGTATCTAAGATACACCTGTATATTATCACGCGTGTGTTCAGGTATTATCGAATATATGTAGAGGGTACTAAAATATCAACACAATATACATATACTGATAATACTGAACAAACGAGTGATATTATTTATGATTATATAATGAATAAATTTCATGACAAAAATAAAATAAATTTTTTGACGTTTGTTCGTTTGTTGCTAAATAAAATAACGTGTTTACTGGTGGTTTGTGACGGACGACATTACATTTGGGACCCAAAGAGTATATTCGCTGTTGGTAAATAAGTAAAATTCTCAAATGCCATTGGCTGAATTAATTATGAATTATATAATCATACGTAATATAACAAGTGATATGATTATCATCGATGACATTCTCGAGTGAAACCGAGCTGCAGATTTCACGAGTCCGAAGGACGAGTTGAAATGTGCTGCTTCGGTTTCACGAGCAATATCTTCGATTATTAATCATATCACGAGCTTATATTTAATGAGAGAATATAATGAATTTTTGCAATCTAACCTAACCTAACTTTTGATATACATATTCATATTGTATTAAAACATGGTACTTACGAGTTTTATTTAATATTTCGGAGTTTTAATTATTGTTATTATTTATTTTTATACTCAAAATTAACTGTCAATGTCATAAAAAAAGAAAACAAATCCCTTAGTAACGACTATAAATACGGTGTTTATTTCCTTGTTTTTTATCATCGCTGTGATAAACGCGTAGCTAGGGAGATTCTGAATATTGATTGGCGGAAAACATGTCACGTGACTAAGGAATTATATTCTCACGTATATAATTGTTTCATTAGATGGCATAAAAGAGAACCCTGTGCTACACTCTGCACGCCAGCTATGAGTGCCTGTCAGGCGAAGCTGGTAAACGCCTGCATGGTATAAATATATGTCATCATCGTTACCGAAATCTGTGTACAAATCAGATTGGCAAGCCCAGAAATGGGTAATATGCCGTGATGATATATTTATTTTATTTATTAAAAGCTGGACGTCAAAATTGTTATGGAAGCAGTACTATTTTTAGTGAATTATTAACATTCATTATTTGGATAAATTCTACCAAAAAAGATAAGGTTCTATAATAGAACATAAGATTTATTGATAATGATGAGCATTAAACTATATAAATTGGCGTATGTGAAAGATCCTTTATACTACATATATTCAGCCATATATCAAACAAGATGGTTTAATAAGAATCCTGAAAGGAGATATTGTCGAGAATATTGCACAAAAAGCACAAAAAATCTAATTTTCTATGAAAGTACACTATCCTTCTCCAAGTTCATCAGATCAAAATTAAACATAATATTTAGCTCTGGAACCCAATTATCATAAAATATGTAAGGAATTATACGAAGTTCATGGGTTAAGCAATAAGCTCTTATCAGATTTCGTGTAGATACTATTTTAGATAATGTCTCATTTTATATTAAAGTTTTTCTCGAGGTCGTCGCTCCATATACGAACAAAACAAACAAAATGTAAAACTTGTAAAAACTACAGCGCTAAAAATGAGAAAAATTATAGAAATACCACGTAAAATAGTTGGGAGAACTGTTTATATTTTCGAACACTTGTCGCATTTGTTGAAAAGAAGTTCTTTTCTAAGAAAATAATTGCTTTTTTTTTTACAAATATGAACCAGTTTCCTCATTTGTATTTGCATACATATTTTAATGTAAAAGGTTAATAATTAATAATATAACAAGGAACAAACGTTAGTTACAAACTTATCATCATATTATGTTGATTGTGGTTATTTTGATTATCACCCATATGTCTGTTACCAGGATTTGGATTTGAATTGAGGTTCCGTTATATGTTACATGGACTTATAAATAGAAACCACATTGTTTACAACTAAACTATAGACAGACAGGATTATAATATACAGTTACTGTACAATAAACTACAGTAGAGACCCTTTAACCCGAAATGCTAGATGTAGGGTGGTGTGCGGACTAAAGATTACAGTACTTCAGAGAACAAATAACGCTGAAATTAAGAAATAAAAACAAAAAAATAATTATCTTATTTTTTAGTTTTAATTTTTTCCTTATGTATTTATTTACATTATCTCTTCATATTGCTATGTAATATTATTATGTAATTGGGCTATAAGCGTCATGAATGAATAATAATAAGTAAATAATTAATTCTGATAAATATTAAATTAATCAGGAGTGGTCACATGACGGGGAAGTGGGGTGAAATATGGTACTGATCCATAATGATGCTGAAGAGTGATAAATGTGTTTTTTTATTTAATATAAAGAGGTAATATACTTTAAATTTATAAGTTTTAAGTTTTATATTTTCTTTTTATAAATTTTAATAAAAAAATAAAATAAAAAAATATATCATCACGACATTTTATCCATTGCTTGGTGTGTCAATCTGATTTGTACACAGATATCGGTAATGATGAAATATTTGTACCGTGCGGGCGCTTACCGGGCGTCACCTCACGGGCATTCATTGCTGGTGTGGAGAGTGCACCACAGGAATCAATTTTGTGCCATTAAAATTCGAAGTAATTTTTGGCGCCTTTTGGGATCGAACCCTGGTCCTCAGATTCGAGACCAGACACTGAGGATCACGGCCACGAGAGCCCATAAATTTTTATATTTGTAACAACTATAACTCGACGTATATTTTTCCAGCTGTAGGCTCTGAAGATGCTAAATCTTTTAGCGAAATCGATAAGCCACATAGTATAAATGAACATTTATAAAGAACTCAAAGTTTAATCACTCTTCATAAATCATGCAAATAAATTTTGATCTAGTTGTTCATCAATAAAAAAAAATAGATTATATGCATTGGTATCGAAAAAAAAAACAAGTTCATTGTTCACATTAAACATTGTATATTCGTATTTTTTTTGTTTAAATAAACGCTATTTAAACATTAAATTCTATATGTGGCTCTTGGCAATTTTTTTTAGCCGATTCGGTTCAAAAGTTTCAAAAAGTTTATCATACAAAAATTCGCAAAAAATATACAGGTTGTTTTAATACCTCTACACGAAAATTCTTTATGTTCTATAATTAGTATATCAAATAATGTCATTAAAGTTTCGTGCAGAGGTATAGAAACATCCTGTATACACATCTTCTGAGTCGGCTTATGTTGTCAAATATGACAGCAAATATAATGTGTATATATTTTTTGCAAATTTTTCTACAATATTTGAAAATACATAATTAAGTATTAATACTGTTTGTCATTATGTATGACTAATAATGTCTATCCCTTCCGTACCCCTTTCATGTCTAGCCGAAATAACCTCAAAATCCAGACTGCCCAACATAAGTGTTTGGCGGCTTGCAACTTTGACTGTCAAGCTATCAGACTTGTCGTAAGTGTATCCACACCACAGCGGGGGCTTGAAGGGGTGTTCAGTGTATGACTCTTCGCATAAAACACGTATAAACAACTGCGAATGACAGACTATGAATTGCGCACACGATACACGGACATAGGCCTCTGACAAGCACGCAACTCGGCCGTGGGGAGCTCATATGACTCAGACGATCGATAGCCGCCAAAATTTACTAAGTATTCATGTGGAAAGTGAAGAATTGTTTACTCACAGAGAATAAAACAGGGATTATAACTTTGTATACTGAATACAACGCCAACTGTCGAACTGTTGTATAAATAAACACGCCTTCTATTATGTACGGCTCAGCGGATTGGGTATTAGCTTGGGGATCGGAAAATTCAAGTTCGAATCGAGTGGTTCATTCTTTATTTATGTCGAAAGAAAACTGTTCTTCAAAAGTAGTTAATTTGAATTACATTTCAAATAATGGGTAAAATCCATGAAGATCTTCGTTTTGTTTTACATTTTACAAATTTTAGACATAAAAGTTTCAAATAAATGTAAATTCTACACGTACAACACTATAAACAGATTTTATTTTGCATGTTTAGTAATCAGTAAAATCCAATTTGACCATTTGGGATATTTGGCCCAAAAAATCATTCATACAATTTGTAGATGACCTTGATCGGATATCTTTCAAAAATTTTACTAAACATTTTTTACCTCCCGCTACCCTTGGTAAGGGAGATATAGGGATCGTGCTAAAAATCGCAAATCGAGATTTTGGTAAATGACCACGTTTTAAGGTCCCTAGAACCCATTTTTAACATTTTCACGATGATGTCTGTGTGTATGTATGTGTGTGTGTGTGTGGATCCTCTTTACGCTCTAACTCAAATACTATCATTCAGAAAGTTTTGAAACCATGTAATTCTACCTTATTCTAATATGGAAATATCTGATTAGATTTTGGTGGCAATCGGAAACCGGAAATGGCAGTTTACTTGAAGCTCAAGATAGTTTTTCTTCAAAAAATACCTTTAAATGTAATTTTTCTCAATTTGTTATTATAAAAATTAAAGATTATTCCATTTTCTACAAGTTTGCTTTAATACTTTTTCTATATATTGTATGGATAAATTTATAAAGTAATATAAAAATTATATACATAGGTAAATGGCGGGAGGTACTGTGTTGGTCACATCAGATTTTTTTTGACAATATCTCATGTCAAATTGATTTTTCATTAAATACTTTTAAATTAAGATATATGTTTCTCTGTTGTCTTGTCATAGGACAGCAAAATTCGGTTGTGCTTAGGGCGCAAAAATGCCTAGGACCCGCTCTGTACAAATATGTCGTTATCATTACTGAAATTAGTGTATAAAGTTCCATGGCAATCACTACAAATTAGCAATATTTATAAAATTTCAAATTAAATTTTACACATTACTAAATATGCAAAATAAAATCTGTTTAGTGATTTAGGTGCACAATTTAATTCTCTACATAACATTTATTTTAATTTTTTTTGACTAAAATTAAAAATGAGATGTTTGCCCAAGGAAAAACTGACTTACCATGTTAAACTCCTATGGTCCTCTTTTTAATTAACACCCTGTACATATATTACTATTACCTATATTTCTTATTAAGCTTGAAAGCATCCGAAGTTAGTAAAATTAATTTTTGGAAGTAGTACTACTTAGTACTCGTACGTATTGTTCTTCGTGTCTTGACTTCTGAATTGTTAAATCATTGCTCACGTATATAACCTAATTTGGTTTTTCACAATTAAAAAATGGCATTGCGCATTAAAAGTGTGTGATTGTTGAAGACATACGTAATTGAAGTAGTTTCTGTTTGTCACACAGGTTATAGAACCTATTCATTAGGCGACGTATGTTCGAAATCAACATAGTTCGTATACATTTTTGTATCTCGCGTTGATTTACGTGATTTATCACTAATGACATAAAAAAACTATAGAAAAGGGCTAATGGTCTTCTTTGCATGTGCTGTCCTTGATACAGAAAAAGGTAATGTCAGCATAGATTATAGAGCGAAATGAACTAACTACCTATAAACTATATATTATTGCGTAATTCCATTTTTATGTAAAGAATACTACAGATGTATAGTTCATCTAGGGATCATTTTCCGAAGACTCGTTATCGTTTTATTATGGGTGCACAATAGCTAAAACCGCAATGCCAAAATATTTCGGTCCGTACAGTCGACCAGTTCAGTATTTGCAATGCTGGTATATATTTTACGCCCAGTATTCGACTGTAGACCAAGACTGCACTTTCCAGATTTTCTAAACCGATTACCAGGGCTGTATTATAAAACCGTTATTTGTGGCTATGTAGGTATGATTTATTTAAAATTATAAAAGAGCAGAATTTTGATAAGTCTTACGTTATAGACAATATGGCACAACAGGCAGGGCATAAAATATTACGTTTACCACCTTATTATTGCATATTCAATCCGACTGAGTTAATTTGGAGCCAACTAAAAAACAATGTTAGATCAAAAAATGTATCACCACAATTAAATTCTAGTGTAGTTCAATTAATCAGGGAAGAAGTTGAAAATATTGGCCAGCAACAATGGAATAACTGTATTCAACATATTATAAAAGAAGAAAATAAATTTGTATCACTTTACAAAGACGTGAATCCATTAATTATATCTTTAAGGGATTCAGATATGTCCGATAACAATTCTGAAGACGAGGACGAGTGCACTATGTCCGAATAAATATTCATATATTTTTTTAAATGACATGTGGTTATAGGCCTCTTGGGGAAATCGCCACTATAAACAAAGATTAACGGTCCGCAATTAGTACCTCCTGGGTGGTCACGGAAATCTGATTATACAATATATTTTTTAAAACAGTTAAATATTAAACATTTTTTTTTTACTATTTTGGAAAGTAAAATATGTGAAATGAAATATTTCAAACCCCTACTCAAATTTTTCATTACAGCCCTGGCACATGCCAGGCTATTGGGACCCTCTATTGTACTGCCGTAATAAAACGATATCGAGTCTTCGGAAAATGATCCCTAGACGAACTATACCTACACAAATAATTTATAATTGGTACGCACGCTAATGACGACCGGATATATTTTATGATAATATTTCAAATTTAATTAATAATATTTCTATTTTCATGGAGGCATTTTTATTTTCAAAAGAACTGAGTTTGAAATGAAATAAAAAATCAGCCTTATCATAAGATTTTGTACCTGTATACTCGTAATAATATATTCTTCAAAACAAAATGTCAACAAGAGAAATGCTTCAAATTTCCATTCTTATTAGTTACGAAACTTATGTTTTCATAGTAAATATACTTATTTCAATCTTGTTTCTCCCCTCGTCTATAAATTCAAAAGTTTGAGAAGTACTTGGAGTAATATGCCGCGTAGCCGTAGGCACCGAGCTTGCAATCCAACACTACAGAACAGAATACAAAATACAACTCACCTCAAAAGCAACAGCTAACGCTTGTTTCTCCTGCTTCAGTTGCTCGGCTCGGCTCTTATATACCAACATAGCTCGAACAGTTTCTTCCATTCTGTAACAGACAAAATAAGTCATTGTAGTCCACATCAAATAAATTTTAAGAGAAAAATTTCATAAGAAAAATTAGTATGTACAGTAAAATTTTTGAAAGATGTCCGATCAAGGTTGTCTACGAATTGTATGAATTCAGACTTTTGCTCCGCCCATCATGACAAATTCAGTAGTGTCGTTTGCTTAGTTTTTATGAGAGTACGTAAGATACTACTGTTATTTTATTAAATAAATGTTAAAACAGTAAAATCTTCGTTGGTAAATTCGACTGTATATATCCCAGAAAGGAACTCATCTGGGTTGCGCAAAAGATAACATGCGGTAACACAATGAAAAGAGGGATATAATCATAGAATACGTAAATAATCATTTTTACAAGAAGTTGAATGACCGCTCGGTAACCTCCGCTCCTCTTCGTGCTTATGAAAGATATTGGTAGGTACTATGCTTTATGCTTGAGACTATACAATATAATTCCCCTTTCATTTCGCCATTGTACAGATAACCTTGACATGCGTTGCTATACTGGATCTACTGTACATCTACAAAGATTATTTATGATAAGCAAAATATTCATTGTATATTAAAATTCATATAAATACGAGTATAATATTAAGCTCGCTACAGACTATGCCTGTATTCGTGATTCGTAATGCGTGATTTGTTAGGTTCGTTGTAGTTCGGCGTTATTCGTAACACAAAGTCTACTGACTATGCGTGTATTCGCGATTGTGTGTGACATGATTCGTTGTATTTTCACTGGATTTGTAAATAAAGCCTACACACTATGTGGTATCTTGTAAATTTACGTTCAGTACACAGTTTTCTGTTCTGAAAAAACGGAAAGCGACGACGAACTGGCAATAGCTAGTGCTAAAGTATTTTCGTTATGATGGCACAAAAGAAGAAATCGAAACCACAAGGGAAACAAAGCAGATTTTGGACTCTTGAGTACCCTCGGGCGATTGTGATTAAATTATTAAAACAAATAATACATCATATACAGGACTCTGAAGACGCTTTATAATTAATAAAATAAAGAATCACTTCATGAACTAGTGCGCACTAAAGAACTAGAATACATCAAACACGAATTTTGTTGAATTAGCGATTCGTGTTGATGCGCGGTATTTGGAATTCTCCGACTCCAAGAGCGAATCACTGCGAACACACGAACAATATTGTTTACGAATCGATTTTAAACGAACAAGTTCTTACATACTATTCATGCATTTCCCGGGAATTAGGCATCGCGCATCACGAATCGCGAATACATGCATAGTCTGTAGCGATCTTCATCAGTTATTATTACATCATGGATATCCATACAGGGCTGTATTTAGAAGGGAAGGTCTTTGGGGTAACCGTAACTCCTAAAGCGACAGAGTTTCGATAAACCATGTTAAAATGTATATTAGAATGGAATTAAATAATTCAAAAATATAATTTTGTACATTGTTTTATTATCAAACTTTAATGATTGTTATCATAATCGTTTTTATTGTTGTAAGTAATTGAATTCCGCACAGTAATTAAACGAACATGTAAAATGTTAAACTGTATCACAGTATCATTAAATATAAAATTTGTTAGTTACACTTGAGTGAAAATGAAGTTCGTGAACAAAACAAGGAGACGTCAAACTTCAGAAACAATTCCTAGTTCTTGTTAAGACAATACAACTATAAGTTTCTGGCAACTGTTTACAAATTTTTGTTTTGTATGTTCACGCACGTAACACTTTATTAAACTAAATAAAAGACAAACAGTTGTTTGTTTTCTTAGTTTAGTTTATAGTTGTGTAATTTGTTTTCTAAGAATGTTTATCTTATAGTGACCAGATTTCATCGACGTCAATGTTGGACACTGAACATTTGACGAAAAAAAAAAGTACCATAATTGCATTTGTATAATCAGCCTTAACACTAATAAGTTTTGCCCTATATACGACGATATTTGTGTACTAATTTCATCGAGTCTGATATTTTTGCTGACTCGCTCTCTAAATTTGAGAAAAAAAATCTGATGTGGCCAGCACATAACCTCTCGCCGTATATTTTACCTGGCTGTATGCATAAAGCAAAGAATATTTTTATAAATACAAATAATATATTCATATAAATCTATGACGTATAAACTTCTTTATTATTCAATAATAGCATGTCTCAACATAAAGATATTTTACCATAAATTATGTTACAATAAATTACAAAGTAGAGTTTACCATATATAAATATTAGGCTGGTAACAGCAATTTTCAATTCGAACAACCTTGTTTACTTTCTCTTCATATTCTTCTAGTAATAACATTAATTTTGGGCGGTCTAAAATGTATATATGGATTATGCATCTATTCTTACATATCTTCTTTTACATTTTATTTTTTCATACTTGTTATATCTAAGTAACACTAATTCCCTTTAATAAAGTGACGGATAGATTGCACTCCGATTATTCTTACATCGATGTGTAATTTTGTCAATATTTACAACTTACTTGAGAAGAATTTGATAGCTTTTTCGCAATTCAAAGTTACTCTAGTCTACAGTACTGGTGTACATTGTCCCATAATGTTTGAAACAAATTTAAGTCCTTCAACCTAGACTTGTCATCTCCATAATAGTCACAGATCAAGAACTAAGGGATTCTCCAAGTACATTTTTAATTCATTACTCATTATTTCTGACACTGACATTTATCTGTCAGTTACAAATAATTTAAATTATCAACTTTTTTTCATGGCATTCTTTCGGCTGTCAAATTTATTACAACAGATTATTTTATATATTATACTTCTTTTATCTCTAAATCTATGGAATATATAATAAAATATTTAAATGTATCAGATAGAGAATTTAATTTTCTTTAATATTACCAAGAAAAATTTTCAAAAAATAATATTTAGAAGATTTTTTTTCAAGAATCTTCTACTTCCGGTTGTCCAATTATTACCAAAACCTTTTCAGATCTTCCCATGAATGTCCGATTGGGAAATACGTTGTTAAACAAATTTTAAGTCTTATAGTTTTTGAGTAACCGTCCTTCCAACATCCCACACACACACATCCACACACACACACACACACACACAGACACACACACACACACACAGACATCATCGTAAAAATGTTAAAATCGGATTGTAGGGACCTTAAAACGTGCTTATTCAATAAAATCTGGATATGCGATTTTTAGCATGAATCCAATACCTCTCTTAGCGAGAGGTAAAAACTATACCAAGTTACTTGCTGAATCTCTTGCATTCATAAAAATAATATCAATATAACAGTGTATATAAATATGTGACTATCTCTTGTACCTTCATATGTAAATTTTGTTGTCTATTTTTACCTCTCGCTAAGAGAGGTATTGGATTCATGCTAAAAATCACATATCCAGATTTTATTGAATAAGCACGTACAATCCGATTTTAACATTTTTACGATGATGTCTGTGTGTGTGTGTGCGTGTGTGTGTGCGTGTGTGTGTGTGTGTGTGTGTGTGTGTGTGTGTGGATGTGTGTGTGTGTGTGTGTGTGGATGTGTGTGTGAGTGTGTATGTGTGTGTGTGGGATGTTGGAAGGACGATAACTCAAAAACCATAAGACTTTATATTTGCTTAACTACGTATTTCCCAATCGGACATTCATGGGAAGATCTGAAAAGGTTTTGGTAACAATTGCACAACCGGAAGTAGAAAATTCTTGAAAAAAAATCTTCTAAAAATTATTTTTTGGAATATTTTCTTGGTTATACTAAAGAAAATTAAATTCTCTGTCTGATACATTTAAATATTTTATTATATATTCTATAGATTTAGAGATAAAAGAAATATATTATATAAAATAATCTGTTGTAATATATTTTACAGCCGAAAGAATGCCATGGAAAATAGTTGAGAATTTAAATTGTTTGTAACTGACAGATAAATGTCAGTGTCAGAAATCCGGAGACATTACTGAAGACTTTTTCTGGGAAGTACATACATTATATTATTTCTTATTGTATTAATAGTTAAATATTTACACATACCCTTCAGAAATACTGTTACTTCCGACAATGAATTGGAAACATCTCGAAATATTGGAAGATCTGCTTGTTAAGGCCAACAATGTAACATGACTGTTCGTGCCCTATACTTATGTAACCAAAAAAAAGGAAGTGGCGAGAGGTATTGTGCTGGCCACAACAGATTTTTTGTGCTACAGTTTATAATATTATACTAATCCTCTGTATTGGGAACTTGTTTCCTGAAGAGTGATTACAATAATAAATAAATAATAAATTAGAAGACCATTTTATTGGTGTATTTGAGTAAAAATGTACACGTCACTAGATGTAAGCTTCCAATAATTGATAATAATACTGCATTTTGATTTTTATCACTATTGAATTTTAGAGTTATTATGTCACAGTTTAAGTTTAAAAAAAAGTTGTGCCATTGAAAATA
The DNA here is from genome assembly GCA_951394225.1 of Harpalus rufipes. Lineage (NCBI taxonomy): Eukaryota > Metazoa > Arthropoda > Insecta > Coleoptera > Carabidae > Harpalus > Harpalus rufipes. The sequence goes on from OX596274.1 coordinate 15,030,440, forward strand.
GATTTTTTTTTAGCTTTCTATGTTCATTTGTTTTAAACATCAAAAATTCAACAATTATTAAATTTATAGATTAAAAACAGTGGTTAATGAAATAGCAAAAATAAAATAATACAAATAATAATTTGGTTATTTTTAAGTTTATTTTCTTCATACTCATTAATATTTTTCACGTAAGTACATAGTATTGAACCATTTTTCAAATTTCATTTTAAATATCACAATTAGTTAAACTAACAAAACTTTTTACAATTTTGAGAAGTAAATTAGGAAATTAGCAATGAAGAACCTGAAAACTATGAGTAAAACTAATTTTCTAAAATATTATTTTGTAGCTTTAAAAAACGAAAAAAAAAAATAATGGTGGACAAAATAACGGACACATAGCACGTACAGTAAATTTTTTTAAAGATGTCCGATCAAGGTTGTCTACGAATTGTATGAATTCAGATTTTTGCTCCGCCCATTATGACAAATTCAGTAGTGTCGTTTGCTTAGTTTTTATTAGGGTACGTAAGATACTACTGTTATTTTATTATTATAAAAATATATATTACAGGAAAAACATTCAAAATTCAAAAATAAGTCAACTAGTAACTTTAAAAGCAAATGTAAAACCAAATATGTTAAAAATAAGATACTGACACAATGTCAGTGTCAGTGACTGTGACAGAATATAACGTTATACGTACGGCTATGAATCCAGGTAATGTATCTGAATTAATAAATAAACTTACGTTACAGCGAAAGTATTATCAACAACGAGCATCGTTTATAAATGGAATGTCCTAACTTAGTCGAAACAATATCAATTTTTTAAAGACAAGCATGTTATATCCATCCTTATCACACACTCTTACAGCCTTTGCAAAAGAAAGAGATAAATGTATGCCTATTTGTTAATTCGTTCGTGATACAGGTGCCCTTGATCGGACATCTTTCAAAAATTTTACTGTATCAGTGTGGACAAAATGACGGACACTTATCAATGCAAAACCTGGATAATCCAGTCTAATGCGGGAGGGATAGTCACTTTATATTATATTAGTTTTAAGGATGAGAGAAACATTACCAAAGTGTAGCTCAAACGATCCAATAATATTATTGTTTACTTTTAATACTACACATAAAAAGTCACTACCAGTAGTAGTCCTTGTCGAAGCGTCAACATTGTCAATGTATGTATTTCTCTCCACATAATTTGTCAGCACCCTAACCTAACTATTACCCATTACGCACCCGTGGCTATTCCGCACAGATGTCGCTAGAGTAAACGTCAGAGAGTGATACTAGCATTACTAACGGAAAATCTTAATTTATTTGATAATTGAACGGTTAATACTCTGCTATAAGCTTTCTCGAGCCATGAGGAAGTTATTGGCACACGGTGACAAATGAACTGCTTGAAATGTTAGCTTGCTTATATTGAGTAGTTTTGACGTGATGGCGCTAGTAAGAACAGAGACACGGGAAACGGTACAAATGTACCGTTTAAAATGATTTATAATAGGCTCGAGCACTAATTGCAGAATTTAACTTCAGTGATATCAGTTAATTAGTAATAAAACATTTGTGATTTATTGCTAATTTAGTGGAATCGTAATTCATGAATTATTATATCCTAGGAAGTAAAGTAATCAAAATTTTCAATTATAATAAATTATAATTCAAAGAATGTTTGACTTCATTAAGAAAGCCGGTATGACATCATTTATTTATATGTACATTTTAATGCCAAATTTTTGTCTTTAATTTTAATGTTTTTAAGTGTAAATCATTGAATTTTCAAAATTTCTGTATACAGCGTATACAATATATTTTTTAGATACACATGCCTATTTAGGTTTTTTTTTAATATACACGGGTGGATTGAAAAGTTTCCGGAATCACTGAGAAGGCGTTAGTTTTTAGAAAACAATCTAATGTCGTTGTTTTGTTTAACTCTTCATATGAACTGTCAAGAAATTTCAGTACAATCTGTCTATCAGTCTAATCGTGAAAAGCGTCTGTGTCGATCTACCTAGCGTTAAAACGATACTGAATAAAAGCGAAGTTCGTGCGGTGAACAAGTTTTTTTTATTTGGAAGGAAAGACGGCAACGGAAATCAAGACCAGGTTGGATGCTGTCCTTGGGAATGTTTCATCTTCTTTTTCCACGGTGAGTTTCTGGGTTTCGGAATTTAAGCGTGGCCGAACACACACCTGTGACGAGCCATGTTCAGGTCGCCCAAAATCGGCTACGACACCAGAAATTGTGGATAAAGTCCATGATATGGTTCTGGAAGATCGCCGAATGGAAGTGCGTGAGATTGAAGAAGCCATAGGGGTCTCTTATGAACGTGTAGTTCATATTTTACATAATGAGATGGGCATGAGAAAAATGTGCGCCAAGTGAGCGCCACATTTGCTTAGTTCCGAGCAAAAGCGCATTCGGGCACGAACTTCAGCCGAAAATTTGAAGTTTAAGAAAAATCCGGCCGATTTTAAAACACGTTTCATAACCATGGATGAAACTTGAATACGACATTCCAGAGACGAAAATTTAGTCGAAAGCGTGGATTGGATATGGTGAGTCGGCCCCGAAGAAAACGAAGGAAAGGTGATGACGTCAATCTTTTGAGACTCCAAATTCTGCAATTGATTATCTTGATAAAGGAAAAACTGCAACTGGACAATACTACGCCACACTTTTAGACAAGCTGAAAGCAGCAATGAAAAATGCCTGGAAATGGCAAAGAAAAATATCTTGTTTCACCACGGCAATGCGCCAGCTCATTCAAGTCGTATTGCTCAACAAAAATTGACCGAACTGTAGTTTCAAATTGTCCCCCATCCACCGTACTCCCCGATTTGGCTCCCTCGGAGTTCCATCTTTACCCGAATATCAAAACGTTCCTCGCTGGAAAGAGATTTCGATCCAACGAAGAAGCCATCGAAGCAGTAAATGCTTATTTTGAGGACCTCAAAGAAAACCATTTTCGGGGGGGGGGGGGGGGGGAATCGAAAAGTTAAAAAAAAAGTTGGACCAAATGTGTTGACCTCAGAGGGGACTATGTAGAAAATAAAATTTCCAAGTTTTAGTGTTATCAAATTATTATTTGTTAACGTTTGATGCTTAATGTACAATGTGTAAAAAAAAACCTAACTCGGAGTAGGACATGAACAGAGAAACATATATCTGATCACTATTCGGTTCAAAAGTCATGTCAAAATTGATCTTGAAATGTAATTTTAAGGAGAAAAGACAATAAAGAAGGAAACAGAATATTGCTATTCGCCGGTTTCTAATTCATTCCCATTTCTAAAATACGAAAAAAGCTTTGATTTCTTTAGATATTTTTACCTCCCGCTACCCTTGGTAAGGGAGGTATAGGGATCGTGCTAAAAATCGCATATCGGGATTTTGGTAAATGACCACGTTTTAAGGTCCCTACAATCCAATTTTAACATTTTCACGATGATGTCTGTATGTACAGTACAATTTTTGAAATATGTCCGATCAAGGTCATCTGTATCATGAACGAATTAACAAATTGGCATACATTTATCTCTTTCCTTTGCAAAGGCTATAAGCATATGCGATTAGGATAGATATAACACGCTTGTCTTTCAAAAATTCATATTGTTTCGACTAAGTTAAGACATTCCACTTTAAAACGATGCTCGTTGTTGATAATACTTTCGCTGTAACGTAAGTTTATTTATTAATACAGATACATTACCTTAATTCGTAGCCGTACGAATAACGTTATTTTTTGTTAGAGTCACTGACACTGACATTGTGTCAGTATCTTATTTTTCATATATTTGGTTTTACATTTGCTAATAAACTTACCAGTTGACTTATTTTTGAATTTTGAATGCTTTTATTGTAACATATATTTTTATAATAATAAAATAACAGTAGCATCTTATGTACCCTCATAAAAACTAAGCAAACGACACTACTGAATTTGTCATAATGCGCGGAGCAAAAATCTGAATTCATACAATTCGCAGACGACCTTGATCGGATATCTTTCAAAAATTTTACTGTATGATGTATGTATGTGTGTGTGGATCCTGTTTACGCTCTAACTCAAATACTATCATTCAGAAAGTTTTGAAACCATGTATTTCTTCCTTATTCTAATATGGAAAGAATTGATTAGATTTTGGTGGCAATCGGATAACCGGAAATGGCAGTTTACTTGAAGCTCAAGATAGTTTTCTTCAAAAAATACCTTTAAATGTAATTTTTTCTCAATTTGTTATAAAAATTAAAGATTATTCCATTTTCTACAAGTTTGCTTTAATACTTTTTCTATATATTGTATGGATAAATTTATAAAGTAATATAAAAATTATATACATAGGTAAATGGCGGGAGGTACTGTGTTGGTCACATCAGATTTTTTTTGACAATATCTCATGTCAAATTGATATTTTTTAATTAAATACTTTTAAATTAAGATATATTTTTCTCTGTTGTCATAGGGCAGCAAAATTCGGTTGTGCCTAGGGCGCAAAAATGCCTAGGACTCGCTCTGTACAAATATGTCGTTATCATTACTGAAATTTGTGTATAAAGCAGATTTGCACACCTAACAATGGGTAATATGCCGTGATGATATGTATTTTTTTTATATTATATATATTTTTTAAAAGAGCTGCGAAATGAAATTTTAACAAATGATTACAGACTACAGACTAAAACTGAAAACAATTTGGTTGATCACATGATGTAATTTGCAGAAATCGTTTTCACATTTATGTGCCCCGCAATCAAATTTCCTGACCACAAAAACAAAAATGCTCGTAAAAATTGAGAAGAACAATAACATCACAAGTCATTTTCCTTATCAGCTGAGTAAATTTAATGTATTCTCATTGATACACTTAATAAACTTGTTTAGTTCATTTCAAAATATCTTATTTTTCTGAAATTTAATTTCTTTTTACGACTATTTTGTCGTTTTTATGAACTGTTAATTGTTAAAGCGAGACATAAAGAAAGGAAAAAAACAATTCAATCTCCATTACGTGTTCATATCAGTCAAAATTCAATTTAGTTTTATTTATTTTATCTACGTTCCGGCTCCGGGTGTTAGTCGTCCGACTTACAACATAAAACAAATTTCCGGGATCTTGCACTAAGTCGTAGACGAGGATATCTGCGCTTAATCTCCCTCTAATATCGCTTTCATCCCCCATCATAATGTCACTTACGTCACTTGCATTCCTAGGATACACTCACAGTCGCTAAATTGATTTCTCTTGGATTTTTCTGTCATAAAGACGTAGCAAATAATGGCCAATAATCTTGTTTCTTTTGAGGTATAGACTCCGATAGGATGATTAGAATCTAATATTAATAACACTAGTTGAAGGAAGTAAATACAAGGGGAATAAAAATAGCTAAGCTAGAGAGCTTCAAAATATCTTTGAACTTTTCTGAGTGCTACATTTACTTTCTAGCGTAGCATATATTTTTTGATGGCTACTTTAGTAAAATTAGTAGCACGAAAATTCTTGTACGGTCAAGGTCAAGGTTTTAAGAAATGAGGTATTCCTTTCGATATAGATATACGAGTATACTTTGATGCGGCAAAATTTGATAACACGCTGCCTCAACAAGCTCGGCAGGGCCGTCCCGTACGGGTGGACAGGTTGTGCCGCGCACAAAGGCGCCTGACGGTAAATACTAGTAAATTTTTATAAAATGCTCTTATTCGTAAAGAAAAAATTACAACTTACACAGTAAGGTGATAGAAGTGAACAATATTTTATAAAATTTGTTTGCATTAGGGCTCTAGTTATAAGCTATAAGTAAAATAATTATCCTACCAAACGGATATTTTTTTAGCGTTGTTATATTGAAATAATAACTCTGAAGATGTTGATTACAACAAAGAATATTTTGATTATATTTCAAAAAATATTGATTGACTAGCATTTTGCGAATTCTGAAATCTTAGTAAGATAATTTATTTATTTTTCTTTTCTGCCGAAATTGAATTTACCTGATTTACTATTAAAATTTGGCAGAAAAAAAGTAAAAGAAATATCCTGTCAAAGAGATAATTTTCTGACATGTTATGATATGTTGGAATGCAAACTATAAATATAAATTGTTGATTGGGGTCTCGTTGCCGTGTGCCTGAGTGTTTGGTCGCGAATCTGGGGACCCGTGTTCGATCTCGACGAAGCCAAAAATTACTTCCAATATTAATGGCATAAAATTGACCCCTGTGGTGCACTCTCCACGCGAACAATAAGTCCCCGTGAGGTGACGCCTGGTAAGCGCCCGCATGGTACAAATATTTCATCATTACCGATATTTGCGTACAAAGCAAATTGGCACATCCAGCAATGGGTAATATGCCCCTGTGGTGCACTCTCCACGCTAGCAATAAGTGCTTGTGAGGTGACACCTGGTAAACGCCCGCATGGTACAAATATGTCATCATCGTTACCGATATCTGCGTGCACACCCAGCAATGGGTAATATGCCGTGATGATATATTTATTTTATTTTATTACAACAAACAATTTTGATTATAACGTGATAATATTGATTACAAGAATGAATCTAACAAAGGAACAAAGGGGGGAGGGTGCTGAAATATAATTTTGTACAAAAGAGCCTTTTACCCACGGAGCGGTACTGACGTTCGGCGAAAAAAATGAACTCGTAGCCTCCTGGCGGCAAAATTATAAACTTGTCTAAAAAGTAATTAAACTGCTGTGTTTACGTTGTCATACATCCTTTTAAACAATACTGTACTTCAAATCAATTTACATTTAAAAATATATGAACTCACACTGTACAAGTTCTCACAATTACTCTTTGCGCCGGCCATTTTGTAAAATCGGTGCTGCCTCTATCGGTCATTTTCGTTGCCAATATAATACATGATTGTTATTGAACGTTTTCACTCTAAACCGAAAATATGTGTATATGTATCAAGTTCATAGATAATTTAGTAAATACATATCTCATTATATCCCTTCCCTTTATTTTTTATTTTTTGATAATAACAATGCTTCATTACAATAAATAAAATTTGATATAATAATGAAAATACTCAAAGGACAAAATAAGTACAATTGGATGATTTAATAATAAATTCAAATTCAAATTAGTTGTTTGTCCTGAAAATTTCTTACTATATACGTGGATACAAACTTTGTAAACATGATATTTAATATTTATAGTCTAATGCCCAGTTGCAGAAATGTTCATCTACGCTTTGTTTAATTAACGGATCATCAAAACGAACTAATGCAACGCGATTTTTTGAGACCATGATATAAATAAGAAGAAACTGATTCGAATTTGTTCATTTTGATGGTACGACGAACGTTTCTGCAACCGGGCATAAATGTGATAAGTTGGTAAGTATATTAGTATTCATGTAATAAAGTAATGTTTTAAAAAAATAATAGGTAAAAATATATTCTAAGTGATATTTATAAATATATGTTCCTTTTTTTGAAAAATAATTGAATACAGAAAATTTATTCTTGATTATTTTTTGACATTTCTTTAAACCAATGAAATGTTTCTTTTTTTGTCACGTGTTTGTGTTTTAACCAATCCTGTCAATTATTATACTGAGAATAAAGCTCTAGAGATTATTCCCGGGAATAATCTCTGTAGCTTTTGTTTTTGTTGACAAATGTCATGTATTTAGTTTCTTCATAAATATGTATAAATCAAATCCTGATTATTTATAATAATTTGGCATTTAGCCTTGTCAAAATAATTCTGTTCTAGTTGTCAAAACAGACTTACCAACTGTATTGTGTAAATGAATGAAGCTAATTAATAACGACAGTAGATGGCGTCACAATAACATGACAGTTGTGTCTTACCGTTTGAAACAAATTTGTAGATCAAAAAATAATCTTTAAATATAATTCGAGAGTTCGATAAATTAGAAAATAATTCTCCAGTTTCTTTCTCAAACTTGTTGCCATTTGGCAATAGCCACTCAGGATCTGTCAAATTATTTTCAATTTATTCTCACTCTCTTGTTATATTATTACTGACCACAGACCATATACACTATTCTAGATAAGAAACGTACGTGTTAAGCATCGGAACCACATCAATGGCGCCATCTGATGCATGGAAGCATTAATTAATTTAATTTAAATCTCGATCGGTATAATCATTACCTACAATTCATATGGGTATATTCGGTTTATTAATTACTTCTAATTTGTATGATGTGTAGTTGAAGCATTTTTTTCACAAAATACTATAATCATTACTTAGTATTTTATGAAAAATCTACTTCAACTACAAACCAATCTTACAAAGATTACATCAAATGAATAAAACATATTACCTACATTTTTAAATTATAAAACATATAATTTCATTTAGAAAAGATACAATAGTTATTTTTTTACAGGATAAAATTGTATTTTATTGTCTTGTATACAATATAACATTTTTTTCTTCAACAGATTTAAAGAAAAAAGTAAGAAAATCAATTATAAATTAAATTATTATTTAAGCATAATTTAATATAAATTGTGGTTCTCTTGCAAGAATAGATCTTTCTGATAACGTTAATTGCACAATTGAAGTTTATAATGTATTTAATTTAAATAAAAATAAATATGGGATCACATGGATATGTTCATTAGTGAACCGGTTGTGTTTCGGATTATTATTTAAAAATTTCGAAAAGTACAAAAGTGACCCTTGTAATGCTTTCTCCACGATAGCATTGAGAACACGTGAGGTGACGGCCTGGTAAGCACCCTCAACGGTGCAAATATATCGTCATTGCCGAAATCTGCGAATAGAAATAGTTTGGCAGACAGAAATTTGAATATGTATATAAAAAAAAAACTTTTAAATCTGCTGCAGAAAAAATACATTACAATTTACATAATTATTTATTTGTCAGCTTCTGAAAATTTCTCTGCTACTGCTGAATGTTGTTTAAATGAGTTGTTTTTCTTTTTTGATCGGACTGCTTGTTTCTTCCAATGTATAGCACTAGAATAGAGCTTCCTAGCTTTTGGGGTCAACTCCAACTGCATTTTAACTGCCACTGACCGAAGTAGGGATTGCGTCAAATTATCTGAAAATAAATATGTTGCTAAATTTAAAAGATACTCATATTTTTATTTAAAACAATAGCTAAATTTCTGAATAAAATTTAAAATAAATAAAAAATATATATTGTAATATAGTGCTTTTTTTGTATTGACGATGGGCATAACATTTTGCATTCTATTACGAAATTAACTCCTAACTAAATCAAAATTCAGTATTAGTTTTAATTTAATGAGTGAACTAAACCTGTAAAAATTAAAATAAATAACAATTGGAAGATAAGTATATAGTAAAATCTAAACGCATTTTTCGTATTATTATACTTAATGAATTTACAATTGCACTTAGAAATAAAATATATTCTCTAATAACTTAAAAACCTCAAAGATACACAAATTAAATAAAAAAATGTAAATTGTAGACGTCGATTCATACATCAATTACACTCACCAGGTAAATTTAGCGATGGAACTGCAACGAAGGTATGTGGAAACGTTAGTTGTGTGGGCTTATTGTTGTATACGACTTCCGAATCTAAAATTCAAAAGTTCCTTTATGTTTAATACTTCCAACCACTTGACAAATAAATTTTGATGTGTTCTAGGATTGTGAATACGATTTTGTAATATGTTTTGCTAGTAATTATATAAGAATATATTTTCACTTACCGGTAGCAGTAGGTACAATTCGGTACACAACAATTTAATCATTCCATCTTAAATATTAAAATGTTTTTTTCACACATAATAACTATACAAGACGATAAACACAAACTGTCTGAATCGTTTCAATTTATAATGACAAATGTCACAATTCGCGCGAACAAGTGAAAAAAAAATTGACAAACTAACGATAATGGTGTCGCCATCTCGTGTATGGAAGCAAAATTAAAAATGCTATCCCGGTATCTGCCATTTGCGTTTCCCGGGCCTGTTACTGACAATTGATACTTTCTTAGGTTCATTAGTCATCAGTAACTATTTCTTAAGTATAATCATTTTAAAATATTAAACTTATAAATTTTATAACAATAATTTGTAATTATTTAACTATAAAGTATTTATGTATTATTAAAGTTTGAATTGGGATGATTTGTTCTCATCATCGTTTCTGTAAATTCCTTTTGTATGCATTTTGAAATACCTACATAAAGGTTTTTACAATATTTGTGTTCTCGTTATTTTAATTTATTCGAAGCTAACAATGTCAACTCCCTTATCCATAATACTCGTATTTTTTATACCTTCCACATTATCATAATTCTATTCAAGTATAAAAAGCACATAAACGTCATTTTTTATAATTAAACTGTTTAGTACCTCTTAAAACTACTTGATTAAATGGACTATGTTCTCTAATACACGAGAAAAAATCCATTCGGAAAGGGATGCACCGTGCAACCCTTATCGTGTGTAGGGTTTGAGTAGGCGGTTCTGGATGAAAAAATGCTTGACGTTTTTACGCATTATCTGCCCCCGGGCCATTTTCATTTCTACCCAGCCTAGGGTCATAAAGAAAATGAATAAAAGATTGTCATAATGTTATACGAACGAGAATGGTTATTAATGTGTCTGAGTTATGGCGTAATCTGCCCTGATAACACGTAGAGGAATTCATTAAAACCTTTTTTCTGTATCACAATGTTTTTATTACAGGAATGCTGATGAAAATATTTTCGGTTGTTTCGAATTTTGGTATGCAGTGCTTGGGATTGTAGAGAATTTTCTCAGCGAAATAAAAGCCTGGGAAAGATTGTTAAAATTGTTGGATGTAGATATTAATGAATAAATGAACCATATTTTTATTAGTAAAATAAATTCCAACCTAACAATTTTTCTCTTTGAAATATAGGCCAGTATTCTCATCTCATAAAGTAGCACTATTTTGATTTTTTAAATATTTTATTTTATCAATAGACAAAAAAGGATTCATATTTTTAAACTTTACATCAAAACATAAACACCTGTTTTATAGATGAACGACTCTAGATCAAAGTTCATTTTCTTGATTTATGAAGGGTGATTAAACTTTGAGTTTGTATAAATGTTTTATTTATTTTATGTGGCTTATCGATTTCGCTAAGACTAGCACCTTCTGAGCCTACAGCGTCAGAGAAATTTTAAAGGAGCTTTGGCATGTCGACTGCTTAATGTCGAAGAAAAATGTGTTATATTCTATTGAGGGCTAACAAAGTCACATAACTGGTCGCGCCATATGCAACATAAAATGAAAATGGCGAGAGGTATTGTGCTGGCCACAACAGATATTTTTGTATATAACTTGCTTCAGCACTATTACATAAAGTAAATTAAACATTTTTTTAAACTGCATGACTACCATTGAATTCGGAAATATCGAAACAAGACTATGATTCATTTTTTTAATAAATTTATTTTTTAGTAAACCTTTTTATTTTACATTTTACTGAAAAGTGTAAGAAATTTTTTGTGAGTCACTGTATATATAAAATTTGTTTTTCCTAATTTCGTGCCCCCCCCCCCTATCATAATTTTCTAAATCCGCCACTGTTCGTAAACTATATAGTTGCAAAAAGTTGCAATAAATCTATGACAAGTTGCATGTATATGCTTAATGTGATACCCCTTTTAACTGTCAGTAAAAGAAAAACTTAGCATCGATATTATAGCAAAATGTCGTAAAAATTACATATGTGTAAATTTTTTGATGCAAGATTATTCTTATAACCAACAATTAACAGACAATTTAAGCAGAGATGAAAATACCGGGCCTTAATTATTTAACTAACAAATCCGAAGTTAAAATTCTAACTATAAGCTTTTTCCCTATTTCAATACAAATAAAGGGAAACAACGCTTATTTTTACTTCCTTGTACGTAAGTAAAGGAAGTATTGTAATCGCGAAAAATTTCGGTTTTCAGATTTCAGCGGAAATATCCATTTTGGTCATCCCTGAATCCATTTTGACTAATTTCATCGTGACGTCTGTACGTACGTACGTACGTACGTCCGTACGTACGTATCTCGTATAACTCAAAAACGGTAAGCCGTAGAAAGTTGAAATTTGGTATTTAGGACTCCTATAACATCTAGTTGTGCACCTCCCTTTCTGGTTATTACACAATTTCCAGAAGTGGCACTTTACATGAAGCCTATAATAGATTTAATGAAAAACTGTTTTAAAATATAATCCAAAACTTTTCAAATTTGGTATACAAGACTTGTATGTCAATCGAAAAAACATAATATATTTTGGTTAAAATAGGCTAACAGGAAGTGGTACATTACTTGAAGTTGTTAACAGTTTTTCTTGAATAAAATGATTTTATTTTCATTTTAGAAGTAAATGCTTCAAATAAAAGTTTTAGAGAATTAATTTCTGCGTCTAGCACATCAAGTATTATTAAATTAGCCCATTGTATAAGCGAGATATGTAAATTTAAAAATTATATATTTTTTGTTTTTGTAATAAAGAATGCTATGGATTAGGACAAAAACATCATAAAAAAATGTTCATGTCAAATTACGTTAAATACGTGCAATTTTATAATTCGTACAATAACAAATATTATATTTTTATTGTGAAATTAGTCATATTCATTGTTGTAATCAAATATTTCTTTGTTGTAATCAAAACTCTCTTTAAAAAGAACCGGGTTAGATTATGGTCGCTATCTGTTTTGAAGTTAAAATTAATATTTTGTAATTTATTTATTAAAAAAATATGTATAGTTTAATAATCGTACAAGGAAGTCATGTGGTGTCTAGATTTTTTTATATTATATGATGTAGACAGGTATGTTTTCTGTAAATATCAAATAAATTACAATCAAAATTACTACCTCCACCAGAACCAAATCAATCCCCTCTCCCAACGTGTATCGAACATGTCAATAACTAAACCATAAATCAAATTCTTCTTGTATCCATTTATAACAAACAATGGTAACAAGTTAGCGGATTAGGATCCCTTGTGAGGGCGTAATATTTGACAGGCGGACAGCGAACAACCCTCGGCGATAGAAGGAGGGTGGAGGTAGAGCGAGTGCGCAGGACTTGTCAATTAGGTAGTAGTGTGATGCGTGCACCACGTGATCAAAGATGCGTGAGCCGAGTTAAGAGGTCTTGAAAAATTAAGGGGTGGTAAGGGATAAAAAGAGGCTGAACAGGGGAGGAACAAGAAAATTGTAAGATGCGATTTTTTTTTGTTCCTTATGAAAAATATTAATTACTAAATTATTTGTCATGCGGTATATGACCGTGACACTAATTTTTAAATAGCACAGACGTAAACTCTGTGGTGCTGTCTCCGCAATAGCTTTGAGAATGCAACAGCCAATGAGGTATGTAGGCCCGAACAAATTCAGAGAAAATATTAATATATTATTAATATTGAGTTAAAACTAACATACCCATCTGTAGGTATTTTTCTAAATTCGCTAATTATAATAGAATTAAAAAAAAAACGGAATTAAAAATGAAGTGATGTCTCCTGTGCGAAAAACATAGTACAAGAAACGAGAGCAACAGGAATAGGTTCAGACAGACCTACCTCTTTCGCTTTCATTGTTTTTTTTTAATATCTCTGGCAATTACGTTATCTCCAGTATTTTAAGTATAGAGTGACAAAAAAAGTTGGATTTACACCGTAAATAATAGGAAAACATGATATTCCTACAACCGTGCGTAATGTGCATAGTTTACACATTCTTTACAGTGTGTTAAAGAGTCACTTTTCAAACACTAGTGCGTGAAAAGTACTTTTCAAACATTAGTGCGTGCAAAAGTAAATGGACGTTGCTAGGCAACATACATAATCGGTTAATTTATTTGTCAAGTAGATAATTAGGTAGTAAATAATAGTGAAAGTAATATTTTTTAATAAATACTAATGTACACTGTATACATGGAATAAGTGTAATAATTTTTAATAACAGATTGAGTAATAACCTAATTTTAATGTTAATATTGATTGTTTCAGATTCTTCGAATGCATAAGTTATATTTTGTACAAAATTTGAATATGCCTGTACACTAGGTATGATTTGAAACAGCACTAACATTTCGGTTGCAAGAAAAATGTTGTATGCAACACGTGTGTAATAGTATATTACTAACCGAGGTGGAAAGAGTTTCATTACTGTCGAGGGCGAAGATAGCTAACCAAGGCGCACAGCGCCGAGGTTAGCTATAGCCCGAGAGGTAATGAAACTTTTCACCGAGGTTTGTATACTATTTTATTCACAATCTGAAATTAATACGAATTTTAATATTAGCAGTTAAGCTACCAATGATGGAGATATAAATAAAAGTACCAGTTTTAATAAAATACCACATGAACTGTCAGTTTGATTTCTAACCTTAAATTTTCATTTCATTGATTACTTGTATTATTCACAATTTTATTTTTAACATATAAATTGTGAAGAAGCTTTGTTTATATGTAAATACCCATCACTGATACGCATTGATCACTCTAAGTGGGAGGCAGCTATTTATTTATTGTTAACCTCATTTTCCAAGAGGTTGGGAAGTATAGTGTGAATATAGCTGGGGTTGGGAAATTGACATTTCCCAACCTCAGCTAAACTCACGCTGTACTTCCCAACTTTTTAAAAGTCAGAAATCGTCATATTACTAACCGATTGTGAATAAAGTAGTTTTTTTATCTCGTGCTCGATCAAAAAAGTACTACTTTATACACTTGTTGCATAAATAAGTATTATAACAAAAATGTTAATAACAAATAAGTTACTAAAATTCTTTTGAGCGTCGTTGTAAATTAATAATGAAATGTTAATAATAATGTAATATGGAATAAACGACTGTGGCGTTAGTCTTTTGCCCTGATGAAGCTGTAAGTGGCAGCGAAACGTTGGCTTCCGATTAAATAAAGAATTTTTTTGGACTTCAATCCTGTTTATTTTTTCATCTAGTTAATAATAATGTTTATAAGAATGTAATTAATAAAATTGTTACTAACATGTTATCAACAAGTAAAGAACTGAACTAATTTTGTTGTCAATAATGTTATTGGCAGTTTCTTCAGTCCGGAGGGAAACTGCTACACTGTTTTCCCACCAAAAATAATTTATCAGAAATATTTGTTATCAACCTTTGATCTAGATCGCCTCCAGAGTGATCGCAAAAAAATCTATTATTGAAAGGTTAAGACCAATGTTATCAACATTTTAATGGAAAAAAGTAACAAAAGTTAACATTTCAGATTTCAGGTAACTTTTAAAAATACTATTAACAAATGTTGATAACAAACGTTTTTAACAATTTTAGGCCTATGTTTAAAATTATTAATATAGTTTTATCTACATATGACTGATCTTCAACTGTTTACGATAAAGATGCCATTTTATAATAGAATCGACGAAAAATTTACAAAGATAGCGATCGAACAAAATTTAACAATTACTTATTTCTAAGATGACCTCTGAAGGTGACCAAAAAATGTAAAAACTCATTTTTCACTGCCTTATAATCTCGGAAAGTATTGAAGATCGGACGCATGTTGATTAAGCGTTGTTTACTCATTTTGATCAGTACTATATGCCTTAAACATTTTTTAAACACCCTGTATGTCTATTACCAGTTCATCGGGATGTAATTGAATTTAAAAGATTGAAATCCAGAAATCCTCCAATAAAAACTGCTAAACATTTGGTTAATGAAAACTTCAATGGGTCAGATGCGTGGCGTATTGAATGGCAGAATCAAACTGTTTCTACTGGGTATTCAATATTAAATACACGAAAACGTCCGGATGGCTTTGATCTTCCACGCAAAATTTGGGTTTCATTAAACAGGGTTAGAACTGGGCATGGTAGGTGTGGATCTTCATTTTACAAATGGGGTTTGCGGTCAGATCCAAAATGTGATTGCGGCGCTGAACAACAAACAATCAACCACATTGTAAATGAATGTCCACTTCGAGCATTCCAGGGAACAATGGAAGATTTCTTTCAAGTTACACCAGAAGCTATCGTTTGGTTAAACAACCTTGACTTGGACCTATAAAAAATATTTATTTCAAATTTTTATTAATTTTATTATAATATTTTGTGTATGTAATGCCATAAGCTAATAATAATAGTAACATGCCAAACAAATTTTACATACATTTCATTTCACATTCCATTTCCTCATCTATCAATTTTAGTTCTTTTTAACATTACCACTTTTCTCTCTATTCATTCTTTGTAACAATTCCTTTTCCCTGATTCCTGGCCTGTGGAGTAGCGTGCTCAGTCCGTACTCAAGTACTAATAAGGCTCTTTGTGCCTTGGTTCGTTCGCCCATGCGTTTCTGACCCATTTAGCAGGGTGTGTCGCGGCCGAACTTTACCGCGGGTATGCGTATGCCTTTACCAATGCTAGAACGCGTGGGTGAAGTAAGTGCTGATAGCTTAATTTAATTGAATAACTAGGAGAAGTGATATACGATAGTTTGTTGGTGATAACACCCTACGATAGAATGGAGTGATAATTGAAAATTGATTATGTAATTGGAACAAGCAACGCTTTGTACTTGGCCGAGATAGTAGAAATATTAAGATTATATTATTAACTATTGTTCTAAGACATAGAGAAAATGATTTCATCATTTCACCAACGATTCCTAAACTCATGCCCAGCTAGATATTTTTTAAATCTAGGAACAACCTAAATTAATACTTGTGTATTTTTGATTTCCCTAAACTATGAATTCTTTACGTAGGCATCAAATACTAGTTATTGTATTTTTGTAATATAATAATAATTATAATAATAATAATAACAATTTACTTTATTGATTTAAAAAAAAAACAAAGGCGAGGTTCAGCCACAGGCTGTTCTTCCACCTAACCCAACCATACAAAAATATGCCAAAATGTAATAATTTGAAAATATAAACATACCAAAAAAATATTAAAAACATCCATTTAAAAAAAACAGAATTAGAGCAGCAAACATTGAAATGTACATTTAGGTAACATTAACTAGACAATAATAGTTTTAATCCGGGTTTTAAATAGTTATTTAACTATCAAGTGAGTTAATGAGGGCGATTAATGATTGAGACATTTTAACTGTTAATTGTTGCGATCATTAACACACGTGTTAGTTACAATATTTTTTCGTTGACCGTATCTTACTTAAATGGAAAATCTAATTTTATTCCATGACAAATTTTTTTAGGTTAGTAATGGTTGACCGAACGTAAAATTTTACGTCAGAAAATCAATAAGTTTTGTCATCAATTGTTTTCAGTGGGTGCGTTCAGTTTACTTAATGCTAGACAACACAAGCTGTTTTTTATGTTATTTGAGGAATTTTATTCTTTCAAATTCATTTTAAAGGTATGCTACGTGAATATACCTAGCTAGGAAGTGTGAAAAGCATGACTTTTAATTCTGTCTACCTTTTTGCTACAACTTAGCGTTAGCAATACATGCTGTGTTCCTTGTGATAAACGCACCCAATAAATAGTTTATTAATAAAAAATCATGCATTAATAGGGGTCATTAATGAATGATTTTCTATACATTAAGATAGCCTATTAATAATCGGTAGACGGAAAATAACTTATACACAATGATTTTAAATTACCAGGTATACTGTTATATAAAGTTGGCGCCAGATACGAAAATGAGAATTGAATTTTTATTATCTATAAGCTAAGGGTATAATTGTGTTTCTTTTGTACTAGTTTGTCAAGCAAATAATATGGAGTACCAGTACTTATGATTTTGTGCACTAAACAAAGATACATAGTCGTAATACGATTTGTTATAGTGGGCATATTCGCAAGTTAACGGTATTTAGTTATATGTTCGTGTTTGCGGATACCATACGCAAAACGCAAACAGGAGTTCCGTACTAGAGTAATTCTATTCTTATCCGAATCAGTTAAATTAGATATGTATGTAAGTAAGTACAAGCAGAGTAGTCAAAAAGTGGTAAGATAAGTGAATTGACAAGTTGTAATTTTAAAAATGTACTAAGGTCATGTCTAAATTGATATAGCTGACGTAGTTTGCTGCAGTAAGTTTTTTATTCAAATAGTTTTTAAAAGATAAATTTTCCTCCAACAAGAGACCTAAAATATTAATACAAGTTCATCGTTAAAGTACTGAGCCGTCTAAAATTATATTTGGTTGTAAGTCATATGATGTATTCCTTTATTATTTGAAACACTTTCGTCGATTTTCAATAGTTTAGATTTAGAACCTACTAGAAAAAGACAAAATCAATCAAAATCAGTTGTTCGTTATTATTTAGTAGCCCATGAGAATTTTTGGGAGAACAAAAGCACATCTGAGATGGCGTTACAAAGGTACACTAAAAGTACCAGAACCTCTTATATTCTTATTATCTACATTTACATACATACTTGGAGAATTAATAAATGATTGGTTGCTACTTCAAATATAGATTTTAGATGATGAAAACATACAGATGTCCTTCTATAAATAAAGCAGCAAATATCTCGCTTATTATTACTTTTCGCGATTTGAAAAGTGCATGAAATTTGCTATTCAATAGTATAAAAAAATCATATGTTATACTATTAAAAAATACAATGGCAAATGACTAAAATATTACATTATTAAATACAAAAGTCTGTGCAGTACTATTTTTAAATTAAACATCTAGTAATATTAAATAAAAGATATAATAATAAAATATTGGATTGAAATGGATGAAATATTTAATTATATTAATTTTCTTTAAATTTAACATGTGTAATGTTAAAATAATGATATGTAAAGCCTTTTGTATTTACAAATTTAGCAAAGGTACAGTAATTTTTTTTAAAGATGTCCGATCAAGGTAATCTATGAATTATATGAATTAAGATTTTAGCTCCGCCTATTCTGACAAATTCTGTAGTGCCGGTTACTTAGTTTTTATGAAGGTACATAAGACACTACTGTTATTTTATTATTATAAAAATATATGTTACAGTAAAAGCATTCGAAATTCAAAACTAAATCAATTGGAAAGTTTATTAGTAAATGTAAACCCAAATATGTGAAAAATAAGATACTGACACAGTATCCATGTGAGTGACACTGACAGAAAATAACGTTATTCGTATACAGCTATGAGTCAAAGTAATATATCTGAATTGATAAATAAATTTACGTTACAGCGACAGTATTGTGAACAAGGAGTATCGTTTTAAAATGGAATGTCCCAACTTAGCCGAAACAATATAAATTTTTGAAAGACAAGCGTATGGGTATAACACCCATCCTTATCGCAGACGCAAATGAGAAAGATAAATGTATGCCAATTTCTTAATTCGTTCATGATAGAGTACCTTGATCGGACATCTTCCAAAATTTTTACTGTACTTGTTGTTATGATAATGACTTTTACGTTAGAATACTTTGATGCTTGGCCTTGCGTGTGACGTTTGTGTTCTGGAATACGAGTAGATGGTTATGTGTAATATGTAAATTGTAAATATTCCGTATTCAATGGTTTATATGTATGTACATGTTTATTAAATGATAATAATATATTGCATGTGTATCTCCGCATAACAATTGTCTTGTACTAATACCAAGAAAATTATATAAGTTTGGAGAAAGCATTAATAAGAAATCTACTTCTACGATATCTCAGCTCCATTTTCTTCAAGGAAATTATTATTTGCATATCAAATGCGTTGACGAGGGCTGTTTTATTATTAATTATAAAATACGATTGTAAGTTCATGTGGAGGAAACGTTAGAAAGTAAATGTCAAAAGTATTTATTCAATGCTATAATTTACTTTTCTACTTTAACTATTTTTAGACTAACTATTCAGCTATTCAATGAGAAGAGATAATTACATATATTAGAGTTATAAGTTATTCAAGATTGTATAATTTACATAACTTTACTGAGTTTCTTAAGTATTGTAACTATAAATGAACCATTATTTTTAATGTATCTATTGTATACAAAAGTTTGTTATTATGAGCATGGCGATAAGTAGAAGTTAAGGATGAATAAGAATAAGAACATTCTCTTTAATTTTATCTATGTACATTGCATATTTCATTCTGAATACATGCATAATTAATAATAATTTTTATATTATTTTTGAGAATTATGTATAGGAATCGGAATTATATTTGACTTATTAAAAATGTATGTATTTCTCGGAGTAACACGATCCTGAATTAACCAGGTTCTAATATGAATACTGAAAGTAGGTCAATATCTAAGTAAAGATTCTAATTAATCATCTTTTATTCCATAAAACAAGAATCGATAATATGCTAACATCCCCTGGTTTTAATATAAAAATTGAGAAATTAATTAGGTTAAAATCAGAATTATAGCTAGTTTTATAATATCAGAATTATTATTGAAATAATTTTTAGTGTTTCGGACGAGACGAGAAAGCTTTTTGAACTCACGAGACGAGACTTATATGTCGAGATTCTCGACAATTATCCCGAAATTTCTCGACAACTTTTTTTATTTTTAAAAATACATTTTAAATTTTTTTTTATTGGAACATTTTGTCATTTTGTATATTTTTGTAATTATAAATCTAAACAGAATCGCAAAAAAATCTTAAAATACAACTACCTCCTACTTTCTTGACGTCGCAGTATTCATGTTCACTTACCGACTAAGTGTTACACCCAGTAATGGGTAAAAAGCGTGATGATATATTTATTTTATTTTAATAATTTGTTATTTATAGGGATTTTTTTTAATAAATAATGTACAAATAAACAAAAGATACACTTATAAAATTTACATTAGAAAGAGGTAAAACATAAAACATGGACTAAATAATTTTGCCATTTGCAATTTATACAATTTGTTTATTGAATGCTTTTGATTTGCAAAAAAAGCTTATTTATTTGTTTTATACGCTCTTCTTTAATTTTCCTTATTTTGAATTTTCGCGCCAATGAAACTTCCCAGCTCAACCGCATCTGTTTGAACTCTAGGTATAAAATTGATAGTGAAGAAAGTAGGTGTTTGTATCAAACTTTATGATCACTATTATTTGTGCTTCGGTCATATATCAATTTAAATTGCATATTGGATTTATTAAAAAAAATCGAGAAACCTCGTCGAGATTCTCGGCCGAGACAATATTTCATTGTTCGAGACGAGAAAAAATCAAGACGAGACTTACTTTCTTGCCTTCTAGGCGAGACGAGACGAGACAACGTAGTTTCTCGTCTCGATCGTCTCGTCAGAAACACTAATAATTTTATTAAATCTGTATACTTTGTATCAACACGGTTTATTATCCATTTCTGAGTTAAGGGCGCTTATTAGGCATCACCTTACGGGCACTCAAAGTTGTCGGGGAGAATGCATCAGAGGGCTCTTGTTTTTGTTAAAAGTTATACAATAATAAACAGTAAAATTATTTTATAAACAAACTATGCAAATTGCACTTGATACTGACATCTTCTTCTTCCTTTTCTTCTTTAGTTTTTCCTATTCGCTACAGGTAACTATTTTTTATTTACTTCTTCCACTCATTTTTGTTTTGCGTGTCGTTCTCATTCAGTTCCTTTTCTCTCAAGTCTTCCGCAGTACATTCCTCCCATCTTATCTTTTACCTCCTATTACTAAGCTAATCATTTTTCTTCTAATATATTCTTCAAAACAAGAAATCGGAAGTAAAATTTTTTGAACGACTTTGCTAGCCTAGCATTTGCTTGATTTACTAGCAAGCAATCCAAGCGCCAAATTTCTCGCTTGTCTTGCTAACTTGAAATATATATAGTCTGATTCCTCTTCTACCCTTTGGGTGTAGAGGTTGTTTTCCTTCAAATTAGTTTTCGACGAAGTTCTTCCATTCTAGTTTATTTTTTGCTAGTTGGCGTGCCGAGCTGCTTGTTGTATTCTTCTTTCGTAAGATATTTTCTGTTATGTCATCCCAAGTTGTTTGTGGTCTTCCCCTGCTTCGCTTTCCAGTTGTGCGTGTTTTCCATATCTTTTTGACATTTCTTGTTTCTGGCAGTCTGATGAGGTGTCCGAACCAACTTAGTTGCTTCTCTTCTATTAATCGTTTAACTGGTTTTATTTCCAGAGTTTTCCGGGTGTCTTCATTTCGTATTCTGTCTAGTTTTGTTGTTCCTGCTATTGCTCTTAGATATTTCATTTCAAGGGTTTGGATCTTGCTGTTCTGGTTTTGGTTCACTGTCCAGGTTTCACTACCATATAATAGGGTCGGTAGAACTATTGTTTTATACTGTTAGTTTTGGCCTTGTTGATATGTTTTTGTTTCTGAAAAACGTTGATTGTAGTTGGTGGTATATTTTGGCCGTTGTTTTAACTCTGTTGTTTATTTCTTCTTCATATCCTCCGTGGCTCTCTATGATGCTTCCTAAATATTTGAAGCTCTGTACTTGCTCTAGTTTTTTGGAGTTAACGGTTATTTCCATGTTCTTGTTTCCTTTTCCTATTCGCATTACTTTCGATTTTTCTAGATTTATTGTCATATTGGCCTTTATAAGTTCTTCTTGCCATAACTGTATGTTGTTTTGCAGTTTTGTTTCGGTGCTTCCAAATATGACCATATCGTCTGCAAATAGTAGTTCTGAAACTTCTACTGTGTTTAAATTTAAATATCCTATGGTTATCTTTTTTGTTCTTTCTTTTGTCTTTCGTGTTATTTCATCCATATATATAATGAATAATAGTGGGCTTAGGTTTCCCCCTTGCTTTAGTCCTTGGGTGGTCTTGAATTGTTCTGACATACAGTTTCCGGTGCGTACATAGTTCCTCGTGTTTTTATAGATGTTCTGTATTGCTCGCAGTAGTTTGTTTCCTACTTTCCTCTTCTCTAAGATTTCCCACATTTGCCTTCGGTTTACCTTATCGAATGCTTTTTCAATGTCGATAAAACCGAGGTATACTTCCTTATTAAACATTAAAGTTCTTTCTGTAATTTGTCTAATGGCAAAGATATGGTCTTGTGTACTGTAGCCCCTTCGAAATCCGCTTTGTGTTTCTTGTAGTTTGTTGTCTATTTTCTTTTGTAGTTTGTCCTCCAGTATTGTTTCGTATATTTTGGCTGTTGTACATAATAATGCTATTCCCCTATAGTTTGAGCAGTTTCTTGAGTCCCCTTTCTTATAAATTGGCATCATTACCGTTTTTTCCCAGTCTTTTGGGATATTTTCTCCATTCCATATTTTATTAAATAAAATGTGCAGCATCTCTATGCCTTTATCTCCAATGTATTTTATTTGCTCTGGCTTTATGTCATCATAGCCTGCTGCTTTCCCTATTTTTATTTTCTTTAATGCTTCATTTATTTCTTCTAGGGTTATTTCTGCTTCGTCGTTGCTGTATTTGGCTGGTACGATTGTGTATCCTATTCCGGTCTTCTCGGTTTCTAGGAGTTCTTCAAAATACTCTTTCCATCTTGCCATTATATCGTTGTCATTGTTAATAATATTTCCATTTTTATCTTTGATTTGTTTTAGAGGAGTTTCCTTCTTCTTTCGTAAGTTCTTTGTAGTTTTGTAGAATAATTTTTTGTTCTCTTTATAGTTTCTTTCCATTTGCCTACTAAATTCGTCCCATTCTTCTCTCTTACTTTGTTGGATTAGCTCTTTTGTTTTCTTCCGTTGTTCTGTATATTTAGCATAGTTTGCTGGGTTTTTACAATTTAGGTAGTTTTTCCATTTTTGTTTTTTCTTTTTAACTTCTGTTTTTATTTCTTCATTCCACCAATGTGTGCGTTTTTTCTTTGTCGTCGTATTGGTCAATCCACATGTAATTTCTGCTGCTCGGAAGATAATATCTTTTAATGTATTCCATATTTTTTCTGTCGGTAGGTTTTTATAGTCTCCAAGTTTTGTTATTTTTTCGTGTACTAATTGTTCATACTTGTTTCTTATTTCCTCGTTTTTCAACTTATATGTTTTAATTGTGAATTTGTTTGTTTTTTCCCGTTTATGGGTTGTAGGTTCTTGATTCCTTTTTACTCTTATTTTTGCTTCTAATAAGTAGTGGTCGCTTCCTATCTCATATCCACGTTTGACTCGTACATCATTTATTTTTTGTTTGTCTTGCCTGCTGACTAGGACATAATCGATTATTGATTTTTCATTTCGACTTATGACTTCCCTTGTGTACTTGTGTATGTCTCTGTGGCAGAAAAAGGTGTTCGTTATTATTAGGTCGTTTACTATGCAGAAATCAATTAATCGGTTTCCATTATTGTTTCTTGTTTGTTCTCCAAAAGGGCCTATTGTTTCTTCTATACCTAAAGTGGTATTACCCACTCGAGCGTTCAAGTCACCTATTATGATAATAGGGCCAGGTATCTGTTCGAAAATGTTCTGCAATTCCTCCCAGAATATGTCTTTATTGTTTTTTGATTCGTCTTCGTTTGGTGCGTATATGACTAGTATCGTTGTTTTCGTTGTTCCTATATCTAATGTTACCGATAGTGCACGTTCTGAATAGAAATTCCAGTGGTGTATTGTATTGGCTATTGTATGTTCAATTAGGCACCCAACTCCTTCTCTTGCATTTTCTTCCAAAGCTACTCCATTGTAGATTAGAGTGTGACCTTTAAGAGTTTGTATACCTTTCCCCTTCATTTTTGTTTCCGTAATACCTAGTATACTGATCTTTGATTTTTCAAATTCTTCAATAAGTTCGAATTGTTTCCCTGTTATGCTTCTTATATTCCACGTTCCGATTTTAACTATTTCATATGGTTTTGTCTCTTTTGGATTATTGTTTTTATTTTCCTTATTCGTGTCCTGTTTTTTTGCTAGGGTTGGCTTCGATATTAGCAACGTGTTGTTTATTTTTAGTTTTTTGGTACGTGTAACTTGTGGGATGGGTATTGCTTTCCTCGTTTTTCTTCTAGTTGGTTGGTTGTTTTGTTCCAGGTATATATTTTGTCGTTAATGACCATTTTCATATGCCCAACCTTTGCTATATTTCCCGCTTGTTTCTGTTGTTTCACCCGTTGCCTAATTATCGCTTGGATCTTCCTTTCTTCTTTAGTTAAATCGTCTTCGATGTAGATTTTTTTATTTCCCAGTCTGTATTTGTTTTTCATAATTTCTGTTTTGTTTTCCCAGCTATTGAGTTCTGTTATTATTATTACCTTTTCGTCTTTCGTAGTGATTGTATTTAAATTCTTTATTTCCGGTTCTACTTCTAGTTCTTCTTGTAGGAATTTCTTTACATCTTCCTTTATATTTTCTTTCCTATTTCCGTTTTCTATTTTAAGCCCTTTGATAACTATATTGTTTTTCCTTTCCATTTTGTTTTTCTTTTCTAGTTGTTCCTCAAGTTTTTCGAGCCTGTCGTAAATTTGCTTCTTTTCTTCTTCCCATTTTCTCTCTTTTTCTGTAATATCGAGTTGTAGTTTTTTAATTAATTCACTATTATCATTTATGTGTTCTTTCAGATCTTCTTTATTTATTTTCATTTCTTGTTTACTTGAAATATAATGGCGGGAAATGCAAATTATACATACATGAAGTTAACTTGTATTGCTTCTATCTCATTTTATGGTGAGTGTACTAAGCATCAAGTCTCGTTTGCTTACTTAGCATTTGCTTGATCTGCTTACTTCATTGAACGCACCTATTGATACTGACATCGGTCAATTTGAATTATCTGAATATATTAGCAGTTTCCATGGTTAGCATACCTGACTGATTTATAAAATTTAAAATCTTTATAATTCTTTAACTCTATATCTGTTGAATATGAAGTATAAAATGCAATCAAATCGTATAGAGAATAATATATTCTTTAATTTATAATAACATTAAATGTCAATAATTGATATTTAACTACGTTTTTTCAAGAAAAACTGTTAAAATCTTCAAATGAGGATACTTCTGGTTGACCATATATAACCAGAATCTAATCACTTGTTCCTCTGAATGTAAACTTGAGAAATATGAAAAAAATATCATTTTTGGAATCGTGGTATTGAAATTATGCGATCCGAAACTTTCGCCACACACACACACACAGGCACACAGACACACATACATAGACATCATCGTAAAAATGGTAAAATCATATTCCAGGGACCCTAAAACATGCTTATTCACTAAAAACTCATTATTGAATTTTTTGACCAAAGACAATACCTTCCTTACCTAAAGGTGACGAAAGGTAAAAATTAAAATCGTTTCAAAATTTAGAAAAATCATCGTTCGGGGTCCCTCAAGCTTACGAGGCCTGAAGCGAGCGCCTCCATCGCCTGTGCGTTAATTCACCACTGACAAATATCGGTAGAATATTTATTTATATACCTATGTAGTAGAGTAGTATTCTCTTTCAGAAGATAATCCAATAACCCAGAGATTTCTTAGTGTCATCTTCTCAAACAGTGAATCGCGAATCAAGAATCGGTCAAGTGTGCTTGTCTTGCAGACAGAGACAGCTGGTATTAAAGTGCGAAAGCCGAGTCCTCAGGAGACGCAGGCGACCGCAGATGCAGCGTCAGCTCGTCTGGCGACGATATCGAGAAGCCATCGATGCCGCGTTAGTAAGGACATCACACCAGATACGTTACTGCTCCAACTGCTGCTGCTGCTGGTGCTACATTGCACGCCGCGTCAAATATCGAGCTGCAGTTCTCAAAATAAGATGGCTTCACAAATATGACAGAACATAAAATTTACATTTTCATCAATTCCAAGCAGTCAATTTTGATCAGTTTCAATAAATTCCAATCAATTTCAGATAATATCGGAAACGTTTTCCACAAAACAATCCAAATGTTTTATATTTTATGAAAATTTTATTCATTTATACAATGCGTGTTATGTGATGTTGTGAAAGTCCGGGTTCGAATCTGACAGGAGTCATTTTGAAAGTTATTTTCTTCTTATGTTCTTCGGCATATTATTATTCAAAGATGATATTGTTTTCTAATCTGTACCATTCTTATTTTGTTCATTTAATATATAATAAGGACAGTGCAAGTGATCCCTAAGATATTGCCAGTATGTTTAATGATTATTTCATTAATATAACACAAAATATTCAGAGTTCAGTATTGGTCTCTAGTTATGACTCTTATCCTAACCTAGTCATAATCCTAAATCAATATTCTTGCAGCCTGACACAGAAGGTGAAATAGCCCCAATAATAAAATCATTAAAAAATTCTTTTTCATCTGGAATTGATGAAATTTCTAATAATTTACTTCAAGATTGTTATGTAATAATCATTGCATCTTTAATGTATTGCATTAATTTATCACTCTCATATGGCATATTTACGGACCTTTTGAAACAAGTGAAAGTTATTGCTCTTTATAAAAACGGGGGGAAAAATAGTCTCAAACTATCGATTAGTCTCATCTTTTCATAATTTTTTTGAAAAAGTAATTTTGAGTACGATTCAATGATTTCTAGAAAAGAATAGGATTCTAATTAGTTAGCAGCATGGGTTCAGAAAAGAACTTAGCACAACTTCAGCTATTGCAAAATTTTTGGAGCCCATTTACAATGCCATCGATAAAGGTAATAATATATACGGAGTATTCATTGATCTGTCAAAAGCGTTTGATTGTGTAAACACTCAACTCTTATGAAATTTTTAGATTATTATGGTTTGAGAGGCATTTGTGCAGATTGGCTTTGGTCATATCTTCAAAACAGACGGTAAGTTGCAGTTTATGATAACAATAAATCTAACGAACATTGTGTATGGAGTACCGAAGGGCTCGATTCTTGGCCCTACTTTATTCCTTTTATACATAAATGGCAGTAAAAGTATTTTAGAATCGTACAACTTCATTGCGTATGCTCATGATGTGTCACTATTGTTAGAAAAGGAAAATGACCCAAATAAGATATCTGATATAGTAACCAACTTATTTTCTTGGTTTGCAGCTTTAAGTCTGTCTTTAAATGTTAAAAAAAACCGTGTTAATGAATTTTTCAAACAAATAGGAAGACGTATCAATTCATTGCAATAATCAGCAACTACCTCAAGTTAGCAGTAGCAAAGTTGTAGGGCTTCACAGCTAACATCTTTACGTTACCTAATAAAATGGTTAAAATTAATGTCTGATGTAAATACAGCTAAAACTTTTTATTATTCTAAATTTTATCCCATCTTAAGTTATGGTATTGTTTTGTGGGGATACTCAGCTGCAGCTTGTAGGGTTTTTAAAGTTCAGAAAACTGCAGTTAGAAATATTTTTTTTCTGCCTCCTAGAGCCTCTTGCAAAGACATTATTATAAAAGAAAATATCTTAAATTGAACTTGCCTCTATGTTTATAATGTATTATTATATATTAGAGCAAATGAACATAATTTTCTAATTCAAGAAAATATTTATAAATATGATACTTGTGGAAAAACGAATTTTAATCTCTCTAATAATCGACTTAATAAATGCAAGAATAATTTAACTATATGGGATTAAAGTTTTACAAAAAACTTCCACATTATTTAAATGAAATTAAATCTGAAAATAGTTTTAAAATTTCATTAAAAAAAAATTCTTCTAAAAAAAAAATTATCATTACAATGACTTTCTTTGTGATAAGATGTCCTATATAACTTTATTGAAAACTGTAATTAATATACTAATAATTATTTATTATTTTATCTATTTTTTGTATACATATGACGCTTCTTATATCAATTTGTATTGTACAAAAGAATTGAATACATGATAATAAACTTATTCATAAGTATGTAATACGAGTAACCTGTATTGTAGTCATTGTAATTAGCTACATTACACACTATAAATGAGTAGCCATATACTTACTTATAATTACGAAATATAAAAAGGTTAATGATTATTACTTATCTACAGTTATAAAAAAAACAACGTACTATTATAAAGGGTACAATTCGGTGTCATAAAATTACGCGAATCAACAATTTTCACAAACAACAATAAAATTTGTGAGAATTACACGCATAGTATTTTAACGATTATTACAGGTAGGGAGCAGTGAAAGCTTCCATTTGACGACCACTGGTTGAGAGCCGCTGTAATAACGCATCGCATGCAATATCAGCAGGAATGGCGGATATTCGATGACAGTCACACTGTTTTATGTGAATGTCGATAGCGATTATTTTCAAAATTGTACGTAGTCGTAGTGTATCTCGTGTATGATAAAGTGAACGATTTAAATTTATTTTTTGGCGAAACGGTTTTCAAATGATGAATGTTTATTGCGGTTTTATGATATTGAATTTGATTTAGTTTAGAGAAGTATAATACATCGATTGACTTCCATATTCTGTAATTTATGGTATGTGGCCATGTATGAGTTACCTAGTTATTTTTCAGTGAAATGTCACTGCTTTTAGTATGTGCGTTTTATGGTTGACATTTAGCCCAATTTTTTATTTCCATACATGACATCAACCTAACATCATTTAGCACTTTTCAGATTTTATTTTATATTATTATTCGCAGAAAAATAGTTATCAAAACATATATCAACATTCAAGTACCTAATTAGTTCTTGTGACATTTACATTTTTGTAACTACACGGGCTTCCTTCTTCTGTAACTTAGTGGTTAATTTATAACAACTGGTTAAAAAATTTAATCAATCAACTACGTTGATATACAGGGTGTTATATTTTAATAGACCCAGCAAATATCTCGCTTATTTATTAAGTTACAAATTTCTTTCATATAACATGATTTATACAGCAACATGTAAGCTACTTGATGACGGATGTACATTCATGATACCACTTCCGGTTTATTAGTAATTAATATCAACTTTGAAATTTCAAATGTAACATATTATATTTTTTTACAAATTTGAAAAGTACATCAAATTTGCTTTAAAATCATGTAAAAGAGAAAAAATATTATGGATCAAGAATCAAACCTGTCTGTAGACTTTATACTGAATGTTGAGAATGGATTTAGCCTTACCTGAAACAAGAGAAATAAATATTAGTTACTGAACATAAAAAAGAATATCTCCTTAATACCATTGATTGGATAAATTTAGAAGTGACGTATCGTCACTTATTTGTTTATAATGTATGTTATAACTTTATTATAGGAATAAATCATATTATATTTAGTTCTATTTCTCTTATGCCCAATTGCATTAAGTCTTAGGTATATTTTAAGCTAGGTTTAGATAAAAAATCAATGACTAAAAATGGACTGCATATCTAATAATCTGCGTTGAAACCAATATAATATGTTTTTTTCATATAATGTTAATATCTCCATAATATAAAAAAGTTTTCTATTTTTTTCAATATTCAACCATCTGATATCAAAAACAAAAGCCATCGAAAAAAACAAGGGGGACAAATAATTGAGTTCTTTCACAGCAATATTGAAAAAGA
The DNA here is from genome assembly GCA_951394225.1 of Harpalus rufipes. Taxonomy (NCBI): domain Eukaryota; kingdom Metazoa; phylum Arthropoda; class Insecta; order Coleoptera; family Carabidae; genus Harpalus; species Harpalus rufipes. The sequence continues at coordinate 15,060,787 of OX596274.1, forward strand.
CATTCGCGATTCTAATTGAAAAATGTTTGAAAGCGAGAATATCTGGAAGTCAGTGAGCTGTCAAGTGAGGAGGATATTATCCTCTCCAGTGCAGTGTGAAGGACGAGTTGTGATCTCGGCGCTTATTGTGAAATTCCCTTGCATTGCGCCCCTCTAACAACTAACAGCCAAAGCGAAAAGTATATTAAATTATCACGCCAGAAAGGAGAGAAATCAACAAGAAAAAAGATTTCATATTTGGAGCAAAACTCAGTTTCGTAAGACATAATATTTATTAAAACAAATAAAAAAAATCTGATGTGGCCAGCACATAACCTCTCGCCGTATATTTTACCTGGCTGTATGCATAAAGCAAAGAATATTTTTATAAATACAAATAATATATTCATATAAATCTATGACGTATAAACTTCTTTATTATTCAATAATAGCATGTCTCAACATAAAGATATTTTACCATAAATTATGTTACAATAAATTACAAAGTAGAGTTTACCATATATAAATATTAGGCTGGTAACAGCAATTTTCAATTCGAACAACCTTGTTTACTTTCTCTTCATATTCTTCTAGTAAAAACATTAATTTTGGGCGGTCTAAAATGTATATATCTGGATTGTGCATCTATTCTTATATATCTTCTTTTACATTTTATTTTTTCATACTTGTTATATCTAAATAACCTTAATTCCCTTTAATAAAGTGACGGATAGATTGCACTCCGATTATTCTTATATCGATGTGTAATTTTGTCAATATTTACAACTTACTTGAGAAGAATTTGATAGCTTTTTCGCAATTCAAAGTTACTCTAGTCTACAGTACTGGTATACATTGTCCCATAATGTTTGAAACAAATTTAAGTCCTTCAACCTAGACTTGTCATCTCCATAATAGTCACAGGTCAAGAATTAAGGGATTCTCCAAATACATTTTTCTTTCATTACTCATTATTTCTGACACTGACATTTATCTGTCAGTTACAAATAATTTAAATTTGCAACTATTTTTCATGGCATCCTTTCGGTTGTAAAATTAATTACAACATTATTTTATATATTATATTCCTTTTATCTCTAAATCTATAAAATATGTATAAAAATATTTAAATGTATCAGAAAGAGAATTTATTTTTCTTTAATATTATCAAGAAAAATTTTCAAAAAATAATATTTAGAAGATTTTTTTTCAAGAATCTTCTACTTCCGGTTGTCCAATTGTTACCAAAACCTTTTCAGATCTTCCCATGAATGTCCGATTGGGAAATACGTTGTTAAACAAATTTTAAGTCTTATAGTTTTTGAGTAACCGTCCTTCCAACATCCCACACACACACATCCACACACACACACACACACACACACACACACACACACACACAGACATCATCGTTAAAATGTTAAAATCGGATTGTAGGGACCTTAAAACGTGCTTATTCAATAAAATCTGGATATGCGATTTTTAGCATGAATCCAATACCTCTCTTAGCGAGAGGTAAAAAGATGTATTTAAAAACCAATTATTTCCAAAAATATTTTTTTCTAATTCAAGAAAATATGTTGCGATTTTGAATGGTATTGTCACGCATGAGTGATGCTGGGTTGCTTCATTAGAAACTATTTTCGAAACCCAGAGAAGAATATATTAGAAGAAGAATGAATAGCTTAGTAATAGAAACAGAGGAAGACCAAAAATGAGACAGAAGGACTGTATTGCCGAAGACTTGAGAGAAAATAATCTGAATGAGAACGACACGCAAAACAGAAATGAATGGAAGAAGAAAATAAAAAATAGCGACCTCTAACTAACGAATGAGAAAAGCTAAAGAAGAAGAAGATGCCAGTGTCAAGTGCAATTTGCATAGTTTGTTTATGAAATAATATTACTGGAAATTTAGAATCTTTTGCAAGAAAATTTATGTATGGAATTTATACATAATACAAGGTATTTTGCTGGCCACATAAGTTTTTTTAAATTATTTAAAAAAAATCTGATGGGGCCAGCACAATACCTTCCGTTAATCCTGTGTATTATGTACAAATTCCATACATAAATTTTCTTGCAAAAGATTCTAAATTTTTAGTATTATGTGATTCCCTTTCTCGGCAACTGAATTCCATACTCCTGATAACAAACAAACCACATGAAATAAGAAAATTATGAAATTTTTAATGAAAAATTATAACACTTGTCAGTTATGGACATACTTAATTGCTGTCATTTTGACACGGGTCCCCATATCTGCTTGCCAAAGTCAGCAATGTCATGTCACTGCACGCGCCCTATACATAATTTTTCTTGCAAAATATCCTATATGTTATTTCATAAACAAACTATGCAAATTGCACTTGACACTGACATCTTCTTTTTCTTCTTTAGTTTTTCCCATTCGTTAGGGGGTCGCTATTTTTTATTTTCTTTTTCCACTCATTTTTGTTTTGCGTGTCGTCCTCATTCAGTTCCTTTTCTCTCAAGTCTTCTGCAATACAGTCTTTTCATCTTATATTTGGTCTTCCTATGTTTCTTCCACCTTCTATTAATATATTCATCTCTCCTCATGACATGTTCAAACCAATATGTAATCGTCTCTCTTATATCTAGAAACTTCTAACACTAGAGTTACTTCCCTTATTCTTTCATACATTTACATTTTATTGATACTGACATCTGTCAATTTGAATTACCTGAATATATTAGTAGTTTCCATGGTTAAGTTAGTATAGCTGGCTGAATTATGAAATTTATTCTTTATTCTTCTTTAACTCTATATCTGTTGAATATCAAATATAAAATGCAATCAAATCGTTTAATATATATAATATATATTCTTTAAGTTATAATAACATTTAACTGAGTTTTTCAAGAAAAACTGTTAAAATCTTCAAATGGGGGTATTTCCGGTTGACCAATTATAACCAAAATCTAATCAAGTCTGCATATGGTTGTAAGGAAGAGGAATACGCAAGAATTGTAATTTTTGGAATTCTAGTATTGGAGATATCGTTGACGAAACCGCGGTCACATACACACACACACATACACACACACACGCACATACGAACACACACACACACACACACACACACACACACATACAGACATCATCGTAAAAATAGTAAAACCGTATTGTAAAGACCCTAAAACGTGCTTATTCAATGAAAACTCACCACCGAATTTTTTGACAAAGACAATACCTTCCTTACCTATAGGTGACGGAAAGTAAAAATATGTGGTCTAAGTATTGATATTCTTTCGTAGGATATCGTGTATGAACGTAGCAACCATGAAATATGTATATAATCTGGATAAGGGATGAAATGAAAGATTTCATTAAGAGTACGTCTGTACTTAGTACATACGTATATGTAATGGAAGTACGAAGTCTTCTGAAGAGGATTCAACTTTTTGCGCCATACACAATTATTTAACTTTTAACTAGAAGTTGTTTTTTATTCGAATGTAAAAACAATTTTTCTTAAAAAAAATGTTATTATAAATCTTACAAGATTTGACTAAAAAGATTATTCTGTAATTTTTTCTGTATCACAATATTTAACAAATGATTTGTGATATTTTTTTTTGAAAATATAATGTTATTTAGAAATAAATCATATACCTATGCATAAAAATTTAATAGGATTTTAGATACAGTAAGTACACTATTTGATTTTTATTATTTTTAATACGATATTTGAAATTCTTTGCTAAGCTTCTTATGATAATATTAAAATACGCTAAATTAGTTTTCATCTTCTTGAAAGCGATCGAGAAAATTTCTCCTCGTAGTAAATGTACACGAGTAGATTTACCTATTGGTATATCGTATAACAGGAGGGTGAAAGATTATTATAAAATGGAATTCGCATATGGGATACCTTATGCAAAGGAATTCAAAATTAGGTAGGGGAGTTTTATCCATAAAACCCTAACTCACAGCGAAAAATGAAGACGTAAATAATATTTCAATACCGGAATCATCCACCAAAAATCCTTTTATAGTCAAACTTCAGAAACTTTCAATACGTAAGCACAGCTCTGGAATAAATCATATTACTTTTATATAGATAATAAAAGTATATTACGATTTATACTCATTTTCAATACGGCACATTTTTTTAGGTAAATGTATCAAGGAAATATATATTTTACATATTATTTAATGGGCTCGCGTGGCTGAGTGCGATATACAACACGGGTTGAAATTGGACCAGAGTCAACCTGAAAATTATTTCCAATTTCTTGATTGCTTTCACAGCCTATGATGTGACGTATGATACATGCCCCTATGATACAGATACGTGATCGGGAATACTGAAATCTGCCAGTAAAATTCTGATTGGCACACAGAAATGGGCAATGCGCAATGATGATATACTTAGAAGTAGTAAACAATTTCCACTTATTTCATTATTACCTATGGGTTTGTGTAATGGGGTCATTTCAAAAAAAAAAATTCGTTGTTTTTTTTATAAAATCATGAAATCCGTCTCATTTAATAAATATAATAATATAAAATAACATGAAATATGCGACTTTTCATTCATAAATTTGCTAATAAACTTTCGCGGCTGAAAATTCGTGACGTCACGGGTTGTTACTCACACAAAGACATTCCTCTCTCACACACACACAACGGTCCACGTGGTATCCGTTTGCAAGTTGTGACAGGTGACACCAGACTTAAGAATAAAGGTATGTAAATAAAACATTTAATAAAATAAATACCAAAAGTTGTGTGAAATATGTATTTCGTTAACAATATGTTGCTGTCACAAAATTAAACTGAGAATTGATAACCCAAACAATCATAGTTCCGAACACAACCGGTAGAGTGCTACTGCCGCATCCGGCAAACCGTGACGTAGCCATGACGTCAGCGTCTAAATATTTGAAATTAAAGACAACTTTTAAAAAATCATATCTCTGATTCTAACGACTTGTAAGGTGTAAAATATAAACCTACATATTTAATTTGACCTATTCTTTCAAGAAAAATATAAATTAGAAAATGTGAAATGACCCCATTTTAGATATATTCCATCATTTTTATGGACTTGATATAACATATAGGGTGAACACAAGAACGTGATAAAGACGTTTTAACATTGGAATACATTTTTACCTCTCGCTAAGAGATGTATTGGATTTATGCTAAAATTCGCAAATCCAGATTTTTATGAATAAGCACGTTTTAAGATCCCTACAATCCGATTATAACATTTTTACGATGATGCCTGTGTGTGGATGCATGTGTGTGTGCGTGTGTATGTGTGCGTGTGTGTTGGAAGGACGATTTCTCAAAAACTGTAATACTTAATATCTGTTTAACTACGTATTTCTCAATCGGACATTACTGGAAAGAGTTGAAAAGGATTGGACAACCGGAAGTAGCAGATTCTTAAAAAATCTTGTAAATATTATTTTTTGATAATTTTTGTTCTTGCAAGTATTAAAGAACAGTAAATTCTTTATCTGATACATATAATAGCTATTTGTGTATTAAGAGCGCAAAGTAGGACATTGTCGATTGAGAGGTTCTTGCCGCGCGACGCAGGAGCGTGGCATTCTCTCGAAATCGACAATGTCTATTTGCGCTCGAAACACACACAAGAATTTTTCTACAGTCGCTACCATAACAAAAAATAATAAAATGTACACTTTGTACTTACACTACTACTCAATTAATAAGGATTAATATAAAGAAAAAACGTCTTTTATATTTAATTTTAATTTATCGTTATTTCCCATTCTTCTTGACCTATTGCTGCAATCTAATCTAAACATTTTATACTTTCGTTTTTGTAAATGAATGCCCTATTTCATTTTCACAGTAGTGCGGAATTTTTTTGGTTATGTAATATACCGACAGAGTAGTTATATGTCAGATTGATTTGTAAAGGTTGTAAATGTGTCACTACACTGCCATTAGTTCCTGACTAAAGGTTTCCATTAATAATGTAGACAAATGACATTTCTCAACATTGTATAGGTAGAAATTTGGACAGCGAGCGTTTTTTCTACTTTGTCGCTCTAGAGCGGCAAAGTGACATTTTGCGTTGACAAAAGAGAGCGCAAATGGCTACTTTCTATGTAGACTGTAGAAAAATATTTTATTATATCTTTTATAGATTTAGGAATAAATATATAATATATAAAATAAACTTTTGTAATAAATCTCACAATCCAAATAATGTCATGGAAACCAATCGAAAAATTAAAATGTTTGTAAATGACAGATGAATGTCAGTGTCAAAAATACAGAGACATTAATGAAGACTCTTTTTGGGAAGTACATACATTATATTATTTCTTATTGTAATAATAGTTAAATATTTAAAATTATAGGTATATTACATATATACCCTTCATAAATACTGTCAATCCCGACAATGAATTGGAAACATCTCGAAAAATTAGAAGAGTAGCACAAAATTTCTTTAAAGAATGAATTTAAAATTAAAATATCTAAATATGAAGAATAGGTATAAGTTACAATTTTTGGTGTAAAGTGGTGTAGACATACAATAAATCTTAAATACAATACTTATGTAATCAAAAATTAAAGTGGCGAGTGGTTTTGTGCTGGCCACAACAGATTCTTTTCAAATATTATTTGTCCTGTACAACTTTGTGAGGTGCGTTTATACTTAAGAATTTAGAGAATAAAATACTGAATTTTTGAGTGCCAAAAGTTTTAAATTTTGTCTGCTGTAAAGTGGTAAAAATGAATTTTGTGAGGGATTAAAAAAATGAATGTCAAGGAAACTTAAACGAAGTAACAAGTCCAAAAATATTTATTTAACAATTAATCGACGCTCATTTATTGAAATAACACATTCTAAATCTATTTTTACGACTTCTTTAAATAAAGTTTATACGGTCACTAAAAATTTGTACACCAAAAGATTCAAAATTTTATTCTTCTTCTTGTATGTAAATCTCACCCATATAGTTTTACCACAATTACATATTAATTTAAAATTTAAATTTTTTTTTCTGGACGGAAAATATTTTTAAATTAGATATAGAAAAAAATGAATTTTATGTTGACATTTTTTTATTAATTTCAAACATCGAACTAGAGTTTTTTGACCTATAATCTATCATGATAAACTTCTAAACACTTTTCGTATAAAACTAATCTCGAAACTATTTTAAGAACTAAAGGAAGTCAGTAAAATCACACTTTATATTGATTCACTTTTATTACTAAATTAGAATTTCGCGTGTTTTGTGTACTAAGTAAACACTAAAGTTATTTGTGCCACCCAAACGCTGATTTCTTAATGCTTGTGTTTGAAAACCATTATTAGCTTATTGCCACCGAGTCTGCAGGAAATTGTCCATAATAACTTCAATACATAGTAATTTGTATTTAATTCAGTTTGATTATGGAATGATGTAAATAATTTGTCGCCTAAAATGAATGAAATGTTCATTATACCTTTCACGTAATACAAATGGAGATATGAATATTTTATAGTGATTTTCGGAATTAACACCACCCCTAAAATAAATGGAAAAGGGAGATTACAAAATTTGTACAGACCATTCGATTAATTAATATTTTCATTATAGAATAATTTGATTGTTTAAATTTTAAATGGATGTATATGCACACACATTATTGTTTAATTGTAGGTATATATTTCATAAACAAATATATGCAAATATGAACAAAATTTGAATTTAACAAAGTCAACATACTGTGAAAATGGTGTCAGTAGATAATGCATTAAAATTGTAATAACCTATAAACGTATACGAGTATAAAATTAAAATGTGCTCAAATTTTACAAAAATAAACAGACAACTGAAAATCAATTCCTTATTAGAACCTAAAGTCCATTCTTATCTGAAATAAAGTATAGGACTGGATTATTACTGTAAAATTTATTGGAAGAAACATACGTCAAAAAGAATTAAAATTTGTGATATTAAACTACCTCCTAAAGTGATGGGGCTTCGAGAAGTCGAAATTTTAATACAAAATGAACAAGCAGAATTAATAATATTATGGTTTTTTTAACACACGCAGAAAACCTCCAGCCACGTAGTCGGTATTAATGATAATAATTCTTTATTGTATACAAAGTTATCACATCTTATTACAATTTAGTCGGTATTATAGAAATCTAGATGAAGCATTGCATGCGTCGCCATCTATGGTACAGTTACGGTAGTACTAATCTTGTATTATTTATATAATTAAATAAAGGTTAGTATTATTATCAGGCGTTTTAGTTTTTTTCAGTCCGGCGGGCGATAAAACTGGCAAAAGCCCAGCGGACGTGACAATATTGATACAGTTGTGCTTAATAGTATATTATACGCCAAGGTTGAGAAGATAATCATTATTGACCCAGCGCCAAGATTGTAACACGAGGGCGAAGCCCAAGTGATACAAGGCGCCTGGTCAATAATGATCTTCTCAACCGTGGTTTATATACTATTTTTTTCACTACTAGCTCCTAAATTCTATTTAACGAATTTTATATTAATAATAACATAAGAATTTTGACATTAATATTTATTAATATCTATAAAAACTAAGTAGGCAGAAATAAAATTCTTTTGTTTTTAATATTTGACATTTCATTTTGATAACAATTAGTAAACATGTTTGAAGAAAGTAATACGGAAAATTGTATTCCTCCGGAAATTAAAGAAGCGGCACAAAATGTGCAGTTTGATACATTGCTGCCAGAAAAATCTAAACCGATATATATGAAAGTGTATACAAGTTTTAAAGAATGGTGTCTAACAAAAAAAATGCGCCAATAAATATAGGAAACACTCAAACCTCATTGAATACTGGTTCTGCAGCAATAAATTTGACTTGTCACAATTGCACTATCAATTTCAACTATAAATAGCAAATAAATGTTACCTGTTTTGTGTTTTTACATAGAAATGTAATTATAACCCTAAAAAATGTACAATGTAAGATAATTGAAATAATGTTACAATGTATTGTGTGTACACTTACCTTTTCATAGATTTAACAATAAATAAATACCTAAATTAACATTTCGCATTGTAAATATAATGTGAACGCATGAAAAATTTGATAAGAAATAAGATCATAGAATATTAAGATTTTTAATCTGAAATTTAACTATTGCCAACTTGAAATTAGGCGGCAAATTTAAATATAATGTTTTCTTTGCGTTTAATAAGTTAAATAAATTCAGAAGCTTGAATTTCTTTAAAAAGTGACAGTTCGCATAATTAACCATGGTCAATAATAATTCATTATTAACCGTTGTTAAGCGTTGCTAAGGAAGCGGTAGAGAAAAACAATTTCACAACTCAATAACAAGTCAATAATCGTATGTTTGTAGGCTAGTAGTGAAAAATAGTATATTATTAACCAAGGTAGGGAAGACTATCATTATTGACCTAGCGTCAAGATTGTATCCCGAGCTGAAAGCGAGGGATATAAGACGCTGGTCAATAATGGTCTTCTCTACCAAGGTAAATATACTATTTTATTCACTACTAGCACTTACATATTTTCTAGTTAATGATTTTCAAATTGATAATAACGAAGCATATTGAAATGAACATTTGTTTTCAACTATTCAACATAACCCTATTATTTTACAATGTCACCAACTTTACTTGATTCCAGTGTTGCCAACATACATCTATGTATTCCTATATCTCTATGTTTGACAATTTGATTTCTGAGAAATTCAGCCTTATTGTGAATTTATTGTATTATAGACCAAGTTTACTGTATAATAATATACACTTTTTTAATTTATTATATGGTTTTGGAAGTATAAAAGTTAGTGTCAATATTGACATTTAACAGAGATCGGTAATGATTACCGACCTTGGTAGGTAATTATCGGTAACCATGGTTACAATGTACAGGTAAGGAAAAACAATTTCGCTTGTCAAATAAAAGTAAATAATTGCGGTTGCTTAGGCTAGTAGTGAATAAAATATATTATTGCTGATATATAGTTATCAAATCCCTGATCTCAAGTTTAGTTAATCTGGCCCTAATTTTGTGTTCTAGATGTTTTTGTATTGATTATTGTTGAGTTGAGCATACAATGACAATGTGTTAGATTGTGAATTGATTTATTAATGTTCGGATCTGACCAAATCACACTGATTAACAGTTGTCAATTGTTCTACAGAAACAGAACATCCATATTTGGGCATCCTTGTGATTACAAAGCTGTAATATAATGATACGTGTGAGGTTCTCTAATCTCCAAGCTTGGCTCAAGTGACCGATTGTATCTCTGACATCTTCGATTCGAATACGATTGAACTAGGTTTCGACACAAACAACCCCTGTGGTGTATCATTTACTATTCTGTGATGTCATGTTTGTTGTGCTATTACCTACTACGGCTAATAATATTATTAGTTATTATTAATGCAAATGCATTCGCAGTAATTCGTCAATTTTTTTTGGTAGCATATTAGTTTGTTTACAGTGCTTCGTGTTTTTTATTTTGTCCGTTTCCTAGATATTTTGTGTATTTAACGTAGTCATAGCAATCCCAAACAGCAAAATGTCACCAAAAATCGTTTAAGAATGAAGGTTATTCTAACATCAATAAACGTGATAGAAAATGTCATTCTATATATAATGGGATATTCTAATAAAAAAATATGTATTTTTTAAAACGTTCAAATATTTGTATGAATTTTTAAATAATACTTGAAAATTTGAATTTCACCGGATGTGACGTAGGAGGACCTGATGGCATTTAAGAAATAAATGTCAACATACAAAATAGCGTTATATGTACAAAATTTGTTAGAAATGTCATCAGTTACTCATACGTCACAAACCATGTGATACCTTTTACCACCAAAATAAATAACAAGAAAACTCGTTAGAAAATATAAATTTTGATTTTTTTGCAGTATTCGGTTATTTTTATCTCCCGCTGCCCTTGGTAAAGGAGGTATAGGGATCGTGCTAAAAACCCTGTGGTGCACTCTTCACGCCAGCAACAAATATAGGTAAGTATATAAATAAATAAAATAAATATATCATCACGGCATATTACCCATTACTGGGTGTACCAATCTGCTTTGTACACAGATTTCGGTAACGATGATGACATATTTGTACCGTGCGGGCGTTTACCAGGTGTTATCTCACAAGCACATTTATTACTTCTGTCTCGACCCTACATGGATCTTCATCAGGAGATGAAAGTTGATATAAATGTTCTGTACATAGTACGTATGTGTATAATGTATTTAATTAAATATGAAAATGGTTTGTATCATATAAAAATAATTAATGTTAAACATATTATTTAACAAAATCATAAAAAATATAAAAATATATGGAAAATGGTGTGCCACATCTAACAGACAAGTTGACTGAATCTATAATATTATAACATTTTTACCATAAATTTTACTACATTAAAATACCCTATTCCGAAATAGAGAAATATATACGAATATTTCAAAAAACTTCACATAAATACTATTCAATAACTTCATTTTCCTGTTGTATTTTTGAGTATTTTAATCTAAAATACCTGCAAATATCAATTATTTTAGAAATTAAAAAAATATTATAGGATCAAATAAAAAATAAATAAATTGAAATATATGTATTTGTAAGGCGCATTCACCAATTTTCTCCCCAATTTAGCACACATGTTGGAGTCCAAATAAATTTTCTCTCTACCAGACACAATTATAACAGCATATATTATGAAGGGAAGATAAATATGTGTATATCATTTTAGAATTATTTAAACAAGCGCGCAGACGTCTGCTTATAATGGCATGCATATGTATACATGTTCCACGACTGCTCTGGGGAAATACATGTCTCTGGGAAAATTTACGCTTCGTAAACTTTTAAAATTTAATTATGACTACAGACAAAAATGCAAAATATGAAATGGAGTCAATTAAAAGTTTCATACGTGTTTTAGAGGAATTTGAACGAAAATGATATTGGAAAGGGATATTTTACAAAACATAATAATGTAATTAACATTTTATTCAAACTGTAAAACTGTAAAGCGGCTCCTATATGTTCAATATTGCTGAATATTTGTTATTGAACAATATTATTGATTGATTTAACATGAAACAAAAACAAATAAAAATTATGAGCAGAAAAACAATAAAAGAAGTGTAAAATTGAAAAAAATGCGTTATGTTTGAAGTGTTGCCGTTTTGGTAAATATAAATTATTAATTCACTGATATTATACAAGTATAGTGTTTGCACAAATGAAACCAAATTAGGGTCACAATGTTATTAATATTCAAGGCACATGTGTATACAGTTTAATATAGAAATATTTGCCGGAAATTAGTGAATCAAATTAACTTAATTATACAATCTAAATTCGGCTGGGTTGGGTTTGTCATAAATTTCCCTCTAGTTACAAATACTTGAGGTCCAGTGGTTTCTATTCTCGACTAGAATATCAAACATCCATAACAAAAAACTATGATTTAATTTAAAATAAAACCAAGTGGAAAGTATGATTTGATCAGCACATTAGCTCCCTTCATTTTAATTTTAATTTAAATTAAATTCATGTCACATGATGGTGTTAAAAAATTGTTCATTTTCATATTTAAATACTTTAATTTAATTAAATAAGTAATAGTATATTAAAAAAAAAACAAGTTTCATAAGACCATCTGTTCAAATTTTACAAAGGTAATTTTATAATTCAATTAAATTTTATAAAATGCGGCTCGGTGTTTTTTACCTTCCGTCACCGCGTCACCTTTAGGTAAGGAAGGTATTGTCTTTGGTCAAAAAATTCAATGATGAGTTTTTAGTGAATAAGTACGTTTTAGGGTCCATATAATACGATTTTACCATTTTTATGATGATGTCTGTATGTATGTATGTATGTATGTATGTGTGTGTATGACGAAAGTTTCGGATCGCATAACTTCAATACCACGATTCCAAAAGTTATAATTTTTTCATATTTCTCAAGTTTACATCCAGAAATACAAGTGATTAGATTTTGGTTATAAATGGTCAACCAGAAGTACCCTCATTTCAAGATTTTAACAGTTTTTCTTGAAAAAACGCAGTTAAATATCATTTATTGACATTTAACGTTATTATAACTTGAAGTATATATTATTCTCTATACGATTTGATCGCATTATATACTTCATATTCAATAGATATAGAGTTAAAGAATTATAAAGATATAGCCAGATATGCTAACCATGGAAACTGCTAATATATACAGATAATACAAATTGACAGATGTCAGTCAATGAAGTAAGCAGTTCAAGCAAATGCTAGGTAAGCAAACGAGACTTGTTAAAGTTATCCATCAGTCCATATTCATTTGACGGCGACTATGGTGGTGATATACTTAACAAAACTCTGTCATTATTAATTAAATTTATTTATTTCTTGTCCGTGATATTTATTTGTGAATAATAAATTCATATTTTAACATATTTAGGAAAAGCACCAACGTAACTTAAATATTAAATTTGGTTTAGATTGACAATATGGCATCGAAATGAACAAAATGTTGAATGAATTATAATTGCTGTCTAAATTTTGATTTTCATTTTTTCGTTTAAGCCTAGCTTAGTCCTATTTGTACATCTGGACATTAGAACTATAAGTAAAATGTTAGAACCGATTTACCGATTGACATGAAAATTTAATGGGTTGTGTCCACTTTACAGTACACAATGCACAAACAACACTCAATCCCAAAGACATCAGCGTAAAACTCTTATAATCGGTTTCTAGATACTTCTGAAACGTGTTTATTTAACATAATCTTTATATTCGCTATTTATTATGGCCCCTACATCTTCTAGGGGATATAAAAATAAATTTTTTCATAAAACTAAATTTAAATTAAAAACATTTTTTTGTCCATTGCAAACAAAGTCATATTAATCAAGAGCGCAAAAACAACATCACGTTCTAATTAAAACAACGTTTGATTTCTACAGATCAAACGTTCAAGTTCGATAATGAAACCGCGCCAAACATAATGACGCCGACGCGGCGTGCGATCACGTGCAGGAAAATGTGTGAGTACGGTGTGATACGAGTGCGAGTGCAGGACTATTGAATCACGAAGTAATTGATGTGTGTAATATAAACGCACTACACGCTGTCTGGTGGAGGATACATGAATTCAGAGAAGAGGGATTTTGTGTACAAGGGATTGATGGTTTTGCTAATAAATTTATAGCGTCGAATAAATAATGTAAATACAGGTGATCCCCGCATAATCAATCCCTATCAATTATTTTTTTTTCAGGTGTACAGAGGTGGCTTGATAAGTTTGCGGTTTAACATAGAGAGGGAAGTACTAGGCTAACAATAATTTTTTGTAGGGTTATGTGAACTGTCAATACCGCATATAATACATTAGTATCTGCGAAGTTTTATGTTAATCCGCTTTTTTATTATTTAATGGGATATTACACCATTGCAAAATTTTAACTATCTTAGATAAGACAGCGAAAATATACGTACATTAATGAGTATTAGTGAAATAATTTATTTAAATATTTAATTCACAAACTACATGTGATTGAAGTTGATTAATAATTAGGATAACGTACAATATTCTATGCAATTTGATTGGGCCTGATTTTACAAGTGAGATTATCGTGAAAACAATAAATGGACAAACACTAGCACCGCCCGCCCCTATAGTTTGTGTCACAATATTTTCCAACAATAATCAAACTATGTCAATGTTCTACTATTTATTTGGAGAAAAATGCATTTTATGTATGTTAATAATAATTTCTTTTTGAATATAAAGTATTTTACTCGGTTGTCATTTTTTTGAGCAAATGGATGTGTGTATGCTCTTTGAATTTTTTGGTACGATTTTTAATAAATTAAATGAATGTTTTGTACGAATGCATTTTGTGTACATGAATTATAACAATTTGTAAGATCTTACTGGAAGTGTGATAATGTCCATGTTATTATGTATGTATTACATTTTTTTTTGTGTAATTGTTGTAGATCCTGAAGAAGATGCAAGGGTGCACCGAAACGTTGGTAATAAGAATAAATGCTGTTTGACTGACCTTTCGAGTAATTTTCAACACCTAATAAAGTATAAGTTTATATACCAATAAAACTAGAAATAATAGTTTGACGACCACTGGTGAAGACAAATTAAGGTATACGCCAAATTCTGAACTTTAAAAATTCATATCTCACTTATTACGTACAATATTACAGTCGCGTTAGCACTGAAATTCTTAGTTCAGTCTGTTCTTCCAGAAAAAATAAAATAGAATAAAAAAAATTGGTAAATAGGTAATAATTGTACGACGTCTGTATTATTTGTGTTAACCTTGAATTCTCAATTGTATACCGTAATTAACAAATTTGATGAAATTATTTATATTATATGTTGGTGTTTTCTAGGTTGCAGATATGATTTACTCCTCTTCTCCTAGTAAACTCTGAGACAAAAAAAAACCATAAATCAAATTCTGCATTCAACAGCTTATTTCTAAATTGTTTGGAGCTTTGGTACTTACGGTATTTGTAAATACAAGTACTTACAGGTTATGATCAACACAATATTGTTTTAATCACAAGAGAAAGGATTAAAACAATGCCTATGAAATTCATGACAAAGACCCACCAATTTCACGAATCCACAACTCCAAACTGGCAATCAATCTCTATAAACAATTACCACTCATCCTAATAAATCTGGTAATAATAATCCTCTGTTGTATCCTACATACGGCGTTAGCCCAGTGTCCTGTTCGGTCGGTTCTCTAGGATGGGTAAATTTATGCGTTGGGATTGAAATGAAATTGATTCGTATTAGTTGTTGGGGTTTAGGCCCGTGGCCCCAGCGACGACAAGTGACAAGCGGTATCGCCATAGCAACCGACCCCGACCTGGGAACGACACGTGGTGCGTAGGGCACGAACACTCAGACGCCGAGGTCCAACCAACCAATTCATGTCAATCCATCCAAAGAGATTGAAAGCTATAATTTAAACTAGATTTAATTTAAAGTTTAGCAAAGAAGGTTATATCTAAGATATTGAGTTACAGAGTTATTTATATTTGAGTGATACTGTATTGTTCTTATATTTGTCAAATCAATTGTTTAAGAGAATATTGAGATTTTGAAAGAAATGACAGATAGTGTATATTATTAACATTAAAATCTAATTAAGTAAAATTTATATAAATGTATTAATTTACCCATATCTAGTTTTATTTATATTCTTTTCCCTTTGATCATTTATGGGTTTCATTGATATATCGTTTAAGACCTTATGAACGATTTTGAATTAATGAATGATTTTCAATTAACGATTTTAGTATAAGTACTTACAATAGATGAGCTTTTGCTAAAAACAACCACAGTTCAAATATTGTAAATATGAGTTACATACAGCGAATATACTTTCAACGATGCCAAACAGTTTGGTGAAAACAATATCTTAGTTATACATAAGTTAGTACATTATAAAGTTTGAGCGTTTCTACAAAAACATACAATCAAATTACTAATTAATATGTAATTGCACATGAATGTTTATTTTTTTATTTACTTAACATCCAGTACATAATTTTCTAATATTTAAATATTAAATTAAATTACAGAAATCTTTAACAGTAAGAACGTTAATTTTTTTTTTGATTATCCCAAATTAAAAAAAAATGACTAAGGTTGCTTTTGTCAAAAGCTCCCAAGCCTAAACAATTAATATCAAAACTTTCGAATGTTACTAATTTTAAATAAATTGTCATGAAATAAATTAGATTATCCCCAATAAAGATACAAAAATCCTCTTTTCCATTGTGTAACTTTTCACTATGGCCTTCATATAAAAATTATTGTAATTTTCCCATCATAATTCGAAATCCAATAATACGAGTATTATACAAAACTAAACTGTAGTAATGTTATTCTTGTAAGTTATTTGCAATTAGTATATTCAAAAGTAGAAGAATTATTAATTCGGTACCCTATTATTTTTATATTTTTTATATTAGGCGCAGGGGTGGCGAATCTTATTATAATCTGATTGTGAGGAGATGAAGAGTAAATAATACAATATTTGTATTTAAATGAATATTTTTTATTGATACACATAGTTTTAATTAAATTATTAGATACATATCGAAATGTTTATATACAAAGCTACAAGTATTAAGCTGATGTCGCGTATAAAAACTTGTGGTGGGATTCGGAGCCGGATAGTTTCGGTTTAGGATCCAAAAATATCCGGATAATTGAATTTTAAAGTATCCGGATCTCGAATCCAAATCTCAATATCAGATTTTGGATCCGGATCTGAGTATTGGATTTTGGATCCAAATCTGAGTATTGGATTCTGGATCCGAATCTGAATATCGGATCTTGAATCCGGATTCGAATATCAAATCTTGGAAACAGATTTTAGTATCGAATCTTAGATTCGAGTATGAGTATGTCATATTAATGTTACTCTATATGTGTAATAATAGATTTCTTTTTAATGTTATTCATCATTTACTCAATAGGACTCTGTGAAAGTATGAATTCTTTTTCTTTACATTTGCACAAACTACCTGGCTATTTTAGAGGGATTCGCCTTCACATTCAAAGTGAAGAATCGGATCCAGAATTAAAATTTGGATCCGGATTCGTAAACAAAACATCGAATCCGGATCCAAGTCCAGATCCGGATTCAAATTAAGATCCGGATCCAAATCCGAATTATATTTACGGATATCCGCTTCAATATCCGAACATCGGATACCCGAGGAACCGAATATTTTGAAATCCGGGTACTCGGATCCAAGTTTTGTCCGATTCTCACAGACTATCATATAAATATCAGACTTGCCAATTTTGTGTCGCAATAAACTTGCGTTGTCTAGTGCCGCTGAGCTGAATTAATCACAAAAAGGTGGCTGGTAGTAGACGACATTTTTTGGTTTTGAAATTTAATAAAGAGTAAAACATAATTTTTCTTATGTTATTAATTTATTATTTAAAAAAAAAAACAATAATAACTTACTAAAATTTTAGAAAGGCAACTATATCTCTCGCGTGCCATTAAAGTTTTTCTATGTGTCAGATGTGTTATTAATTATATCCTGTTGTTTCTTTCCCATTAAAAATCTTTTGGAAAATATCTATTTCCCAGTCGGTAAATATTTATTTATTCAAAATTGTGTAGTGATTAGGTGTTAACATATAAATCCTAATAATAACAAGCAATGCATCTAATTCTAATTTCTAGCAAACTATACTGCATTAAGTACTTAATTTTTTTCAATCTATTAGTTGTCGTGTTATATATGCTAATAGCTAATTTTGTTTGTAAATTGCATTAGTCAGTGTCAGTTAA
This sequence comes from Harpalus rufipes, assembly GCA_951394225.1. Taxonomy (NCBI): domain Eukaryota; kingdom Metazoa; phylum Arthropoda; class Insecta; order Coleoptera; family Carabidae; genus Harpalus; species Harpalus rufipes. The sequence continues at coordinate 15,079,134 of OX596274.1, forward strand.
GCAAACATTTTTTGTAGTACGGTACTAATTACTCTTAGGTTAATAACATGACATATTTCCGTGTACAGTTACGCTGATGCATAGAAAATTAACAACCTTAATGCAAACTCAAACGTATATAAAACAACAAACATTCATTAATAAATCATGTTGGTTTATCTGTTTAATTTAACGGAGAACCTCGATTGTCAATCAATGCTTAAAAGGTGTGTCCGTGTAAAACACAGGTTTCGGGTATTAAAATATATAAATAAACGTCAGAAAGAATTAAGATTCACTTAATCAACTATAAATTGTACGATTTTTAACTTTAACTGTTTCTATGGAGTTATAAAATGTATTTTTGACGTTTGAAGAAAATAGTATATTATCCATCAAGGAAGGAAATGCATAACTTTTCTCGAAGTAGTTCGAGGGCTACAAAGCACCAAGGGAAAAATAGCATTTTCTCCCGAGGTGTTATATACTATTACGTTTGTTCTCACAACAAAATAAGAAACTAAGTGCTAGTTTTTCAGTACGCGTGCATAATTTGAAATTGGTTTCAAACTGCTTGGAAATTTTTATGTTCTGCGAACAGAACGAAAGGTTATTGTTATATACTACCATCTGGAGTGACCTGAATTATCTTATGTTGATTGTGTGCTGTCATTTGTCATTGTCATAGAATGAAATTACAACTTTATTGTTTAAAATTTATTTCTTGTGTTTATTTCTGGTTTACTTAAAGTTAAAGTGATTTACAAGAATAGCCATAAGTCCTACTGCGCATGCCATAAACTAAAAATTTCTTTAAAATCCGAGCACTATTCTGACGGTTGGAAACTGATCAGAGATTGAAATATTTTGCAAAACAAATAAATAATATTTAATCGTAGATTTAAAGTTTCTCCAGTGTCAACACTTTTAAACAGATGCGCGTTGAGAAAAATGTACGATGTAGCCTATATCCTAATTGAATTGTCAACATATAAATTCTAAGGTATATTTTTAACTTATTTTCTTGCTAGAGATAAAATATTTCACTTCTGTCATAATTCTGACAGAGATACCTATTCTATTCTACTTCAGCTAGAAAAAAATAAAATAAACAGAATGTCTCTATAAGCTTGCTCGCTATTGGTAACTCTTTTATTTGAGAAAAGTTGGTTAAACGAGCAAAATTGATTATGTCGAAAAAAATATTAGCGATTCCCGATATTTGGGACCCAATATACTATTTTTAAATGGAACTATGTAATTTTTAATCTTGTATTTTATTCACTAATTTGCGGTAAGATTGTTGAAACATTGCAAGAAAAAAAAATACAGGCTTGCCAATATGTAACTTGATATCAGTTACGTAGAATGGTGGAAACCTTTTCCAAAAGAGCTGAAATGCGCCTAAGAAATGTTAAATTTTAATTTAAATATTTATTTTGATTATTTTATTATTACTGTAAAATAAGTTAATAAAATAATAAATTTATAAAAAAAAAATAACTCGTTCATTTGAAAAAAATATACATAAACAACATTATCTTATTGAAAAGAGAAAATTATACTCTTTCCAATAAAAGAATAAAAAAATAAATGGTTCCATTAAAAAAATATATATTTTGTCCCATATTTTGGGAATTGCTGATACAATTTTTTTTGCTGATATCAATTTTTTGATTCAAAATAGCACAATTTTTCTCATTTAGCCAACCTTCAAATAAAAAATTCCCAATAGTGAGCAAGCTGTAGAGACAGCCTGTATATTTCGTACCATATTTGGAGAACCGTTGATATATTTTTTTCTTAACTAAATTTATAATTGCTAACATAGTATGGTGCATTTTATTTAATTTAATTATCCCTTGAAATAAAATAGTTATCAATAGTGAGTAAGAAGTTCGTATTTGGTAGACTTAATTTTGTGTAAATCAGAAATTAACGTAAAACTTTTTTTTATAGTATCTTAGAGTTTTCAAAATACTACAGAAATATATAAAAGTGAGAATGTTTGCCTTCAAGTAGAAGATAATCGAACACATTTTGTGACAACAGTTATGGAAAATACCATGTTCTTTAATATTATTCGTTTCCACTCTTAACTTTTATTTAAGCCTCTTGAATTAAATCCCAAAAGCACGGGATTCACCTTTGAGACAGCCCGTATATTCTAATGTTGTCGGTAAAAAATACCCTAATTATTTGTCACCACACAAGTTTAGCTTATGAAATCCTCGTTGATCTAGCAATTTAGCTGTGAACAATTTGATCTGGTAAGCCTTGTGATCGGCTGACATACGGCAGAGCACTTAGCAACCGATTACCGTAATACCATAACGGCAATTAATATCGTAATGTCGTCCGCATCGGTGCAGCGGGTTTAATAGCAAGGCCTACAGCTGCAGGGGTTGGTGGCAGGGATGAAACGTAGAGCAGGAGAACAGGACCCTTCCCAACCAACCCTGCTGCGAGTGAGTTTCAAACTTGTCCTAGGGGAGTCAGGAAAACAAAGAAAGTTAAAGTTTCAAAGGAAGATGTAATGCAAAATAAATATATCTTCATTACTTGAATGTGCTCGATTTAAATAAGTTTGTTTAAAAATTAGATTCAATCATTGTTTTCACCCTATAATTTGAATAACTGATGTATTTTTACTGTTTAAAACAAATGAACATAGGTAAATTGGAAAGCTAAAAATATTCAATGGTGTAACTTTCTACTATAGCGAAAATATAATTTTGATAAAAAGAAAACAAATAAATATATCATCGCAATAATAATTGCCAGGCAAGAGCATCTAACCACTTGTCGAGATATCAACAATTATTGGTAAAATAAAAAAAAATCTGTTGTGGCCAGCACAATACCTTCCGTCAATCCTGTGTATTATGTACAAATTCCATACATAAATTTTCTTCTAAAAGATTCTAATTTTTTGGTATTTTATGATTCCCTTTCTCGGCAACTGAATTCCATTCTCCTGATAACAAACAAACCACATGAAATAAGAAAATCATGAAATTTTGAATGAAAAATTATGACACTTGTCAGTTATGGACATAATTAATTGCTGTCATTTTGATACGGGTTCCCATATCTGCTTGCCAAAGGCACGCGCCCTATACATATTTTTTTTTTGCAAAAGATGCTATATTTCCAGTAAAGTTATTTCATAAACAAACTATGCAAATTGCACTTGACACTGACATCTACTTCTTCTTCTTTAGTTTTTCCCATTCGTTAGGGGGTCACTATTTTTTATTTTCTTCTTCCACTCATTTTTGTTTTGCGTGTCTTTCTCATTCAGTTCCTTTTCTCTCAAGTCTTCTGCAATACAATCTTTTCATCTTATATTTGGTCTTCCTATGTTTCTTCCACCTTCTATTAATATATTCATCGCTTCTCATGACATGTTCAAACCAATGTAATCGTCTTTCTTATATCCAGAAACTTCTAACACTAGAGTTACTTCCCTTATTCTGTCATTGATTTACATTTTATTGATACTGACATCTGTCAATTTGAATTAGCAGTTTCCATGGTTAAGTTAGCATAGCTGGCTGAATTATGAAATTTATATGAATTTTTTTATCTTTATTATTCTTTAATCCTATATCTGTTAAATATGAAATATAAAATGCAATCAAATCGTATAGACAATAATATATTCTTTAAGTTATAATAACATTTAACTGAGTTTTTCAAGAAAAACTGTTAAAATCTTCAAATGAGGGTACTTCCGGTTGACCAATTATAACCAAAATCTAATCAAGTCTGCATATGGTTGTAAGGAAGAGGAATAAGCAAGAATTGTAATTTTTGGAATTCTAGTATTGGAGATATCGTGCAGGAAAAAACGGTCACATACACACACACACACATACACACACACACACGCACATACGAACACACACACACACATACAGACATCATCGTAAAAATAGTAAAATCGTATTGTAAAGACCCTAAAACGTGCTTATTCAATGAAAACTCACCACCGAATTTTTTGACCAAAGACAATACCTTCCTTACCTATAGGTGACGGAAGGTAAAAAGTTTATAAATGTTTTGGAAAATAATCATGAAAGCTAAATTTAATGCATTATAAAAACAAAGTAATAAATAATAAATAACGTACTACAAAAAATACTTTTTGAAATTATCGCTGCAATTTAATTTTTCGCCATTTACATACAAAATAATTAATCTGAAGTAAATTTGAACTCTACTTGTCACCCTTGTCACTCGTAAACAAAGTAAAAAATCTGTTGTGGCCAGCACAATACCTTCCGTCAATTCTGTGTATTATATATAAATTCCATACATAAATTTTCTTGCAAAAGATTCTAAATTTCCAGTAAAATTATTTCATAAACAAACTAGGCAAATTGCACTTGACAGTAACATTCTTTAGCTTTCCCCATTCGTTAGGGGCCGCTATTTTTTATTTTCTTATTCCACTCATTTCTGTTTTACATGTCGTTCTCATTCCATTCCTTTTCTCTCAAGTCTTCCGCAATACAGTCTCTTATCTTTGGTCTTCCTCTGTTTCTTCAACCTTCTATTATTAAGCTATTCATTCTTCCAATATATTCTTCATTTCTCCTCATGACATTTTTAAACCAATGTAATCATCTCGCTTGTATCTTGAGTTACACTAGAGTTATTTCCTTACCTATCTTTCCATGTCTTCCCCAATATCTACTTCAATATCCTCATCTCTGCCACATAATTTACTTTTTATTTATACTGTCATTTGTCAATTTGAATTATATGAATATATTAGTAGTTTTCATGTTTACCATAGCTGGCTAATTTATGAAATTTAATATCTTTATAATTCTTTAACTTTATATCTATTAAATATGAAGTATAAAATGCAATAAAATCGTATAGAGAATAATATATTCTTTAAGTTATAATAACGTTAAATATCAATAAATCAAATTTAACTGTTAGATCTTCAAATGAGGCTACTTCCGGTTCACCAAATATAACCAAAATATAATCAATTGTTCTTCTGGATGTAAACTTGAGGAATACGAAAAAATATAATTTTTGGAATCGTGGTATTGAAGTTATGCGATCCGAAACTTTCGTCACACAAACACACACACACACACACACACACAGACACGCAGACACACACACACACATACACACACACACACACATACACACACATACATACATACATACATACATACATACATACATACATACATACATACATACATACATACATACATACATACATACATACATACATCATCGTAAAAATGGTAAAATCGTATTATAGGGACCCTAAAACATGCTTATTCACTAAAAACTCATCATTGAATTTTTTTGACCAAAGACGATACCTTGCTTACCTAAGGGTGACGAAAGGTAAAAAACTGTAAATTTTTTATTTGAGCCTATATCCAGTGATCCATGTTTTTTTTCCGGATAAATAAAATACCGCTAAAATGGTCTCCTAATGGGACAACTTTAGTCTAATTTTAGCGACCGTGGACAGCAATAGTAGTTCTTACACGAAAAAAATAAAAAAATCAATTATTTAATGCAAAAAATAAAAGTTCCAAAATTAAAATTTATAAATATTTTTTGGTGATTATTATATTTTTAGATATGAAAAAACTAAGCAAATATTTATTTTAAGAACTAAACGAAAGAATTTGTTTTCTTTACTTTTAAATTAGAATTTTTTAATTACTGTGATACTATTGAAAATGAAATTTTAACTTTCCAAAGGTATATTAAATACTTATTGTAAACAATAAAAAAATGTAGATAAAAGTTTTTCTTTCAGTTTACACATTCTAATTACTTTAAAACTACCAAAACAACACTTAATTTATGTAGTAAAAACAAATAACAAATTTAAGTCTCGAAGTTTCTACAACAAAGAAAATTTGTAATTTAAATTTCGGCAAACTAGGCCAAACATTTAAGTAAAATTTATATACCGAAAGAAGATGTAAAAAATCACTTCGAGGCACTAGAACAAACAACATTTAACCTCGTTCCGGCATCGAATTTCCGGTTATCCTAGCCGTTACCCAATAACAAAGTAACTTCCGTCGCTGTCAGGGGTGGGAGCAACTAACAAAATTTTCCAATTCAGCTGTGTATCATAAAAGAAATCCCAGTCCTTAGGCGTCTAGGAATTATCCTTCGTCCTGCGCTTGCGTTTTCGCTAAGCGCGCAATCTAACAGGATTTAAAGAGGGCAAACTTCCCCCACCACTAACCCTGTGAGGAGGGTGGGGACAATAACAATGCCAAGAGCGCTGTTGCCAAGTTTACGACCAGATAAGAAAATACGCGGGAAATATTCCACGACCACACATGATGGCGGAATGTGTTCTGCAATTGTTTATCTCAGTAAAAAAGTTGAATGAATATAAAGTGTTTCATATACGCGCTATGAACAAAACAAAAACACTTCATTCTGAATTTCAAATGTGGGGAAAAATGTGTAATAAGATTTTCTACAAATATCTGAAGGTAGAAGGATTTGATTTTTTAATAATTCGCAGTATTACAGTAAAAATTAATGACGTCAGAAAAAATGCTTTCATTTTTTCCTTTCATTAAAATATTCTTTGTGTAAGAGGGTATTATCATTTTAATAAAACGCTTCTCGGACCCTCAGCAAAAAAACTAATGCAGCTACTTGACTAAAAATCTTCCTACTTTTTCTTTGTAAAAGCTTTTTATCATACGGTGCATTATTAATTTCAAATTTTGTGATTTTTTTTCAAAATGTTATATAATTACATTATATTTTTTTTCATTATTCGTAATAAGTACTGCAATTTCGAGATATATAAAATGAGCCTGTTTCGCATTTTTCGAAACGTATTTTAAATGAAAGTTTATGGAATAATTTTTATATATATATATATTTTAATAATTTGTTGTTATTTTAATAAATAATTACATAAAAAGATTGGCACCAAATATAGTCATGAAAAACAACCCCCCCCCACTCATGTGATGTCCTATTACATAATATTACGTCATTCAGAGTTTTTATATAAATAAAAGTAGGCGATAGTTTGTCACATATTAAGCTCTATGTCTGTTTCAGATCACGTGACTTTTTCAAAATATTATTCAAATTTCAAAAATTAATTGTAAAATGTATACATTCCGGGATTTTTTCAGTTTTGAGGCTATTTAAAGAATGAAATTATTTTAAATTTAATATTTAGAAGATACATAAAAATAAATACAAATCCATATCAACTAACAAAATTTGAAATGGTTGAACTTGATGATCGACTAGTTTCAGAATGGAAGAATGGGAAAAAAATCTTAGGTCGTTGATACATTATATTTTTTTTTGTCTTCTTCGTTCCAGTCATAAATAATTTTAAAAATTGATATAATATATACACTATATTCAAAGTGTTGATGAGGGTTCTTGATGTTAAACCTTTTTATAATAGATCATTTCTAACCCTGAAGAACACTGTTCTAGTCGAAACGTCGTCATGGAATAAATAATTTATATAAGACTGCGTGTCTGATTATTTTCCAAAATTTGAAGTATTGAAAATACGTAACAGGAAAATTACGGTAGACTGTCCATAATTCATGTCCAGTTATAAGAACCATTTACAGCTAAATTTGAACTGTTTGCTAAATTGACAATATTGCATAGAAACGAAATGTCAAACGGGTTAGGAGCTATGTCCATATACGCTGTATTTTTATAACTGATTTATATTGATTAAAAAAAAAATCTCTTTTAGAAGCATTAAGGATCCTCTAAATTTTTATAACTTTTGTCTAATTATTTATATGTATAATTATAGTGATATTTATTTTGAAATGTGAAAATTAACAAATTTATTTAAACCGAAAAGTGTAAATTTCTTGTTGAGTAACATAATTATTTACTAATTTCAAGCACTTCAGTATGTATACGAGTATCGTACCTAAATAAAGTCTATCTTTTTTTAAAAAACGCATTATTATTTTAATGCGACCAGATCATCAAATCTTCATTGACTTAGCTATGTTTTATAATCTGGCAACGCGCAAAACTCACACTTGGGAAACTCAGGCCGAGTTTTGTACGTTAGGTTAATTTATTGTTGTTATACATTTTAGAAATTGACTAACCAGATTGTGAAATAAGAAATAACAAACGAAGATTTGACCATCTGGCCGAGTTTTATAAAATATCTAGATGTTTTGTAAAAAGATGAATTTTACAATCTGATGAGTGAGAGGTACTCGTAATTTAGTAGCTATTTCAAATTTTATTTTACATAACTATATAGTTACAAATTACTATTTTTTATTACTACATTTGTCTTTAAATTCTCCATCTGTAGAAAAGAAAAGACAACAATCCGTCTTTAAAAATCACACCGTCTTCACCTCCGCATTTCCACTTTACATTTCTTATTCCTGAGATAAAACTTAACGATTCCAAGCAGCGTCAGGACAGTAGGCTCAAACCTCAAACCAGGGCCACCCATGAGAAATAACTTCCCTCTTAAGCGAGGGATCCTCCCCCTGGTACGGGGAGGAAATGATGAATATAAAACATGGGGTGTGCAAATTGACATAACTCAAAATACCGCGGAGAGCCTGCCAACAAACTGCCTAAGCGGAAGTTAACGTGCACAAGATGCACCTCATATCCGACGAGCATACGAAACGGACTTAAAAGAGCAGAGATTTTATTTTCTGTTGTTATTGCTTCCAAAAGAACAGAGAAAAATAATGATGAAAGCAAAATTTAATGTTTTTAATGAATTACAACTTTTCCGGGTTTTACTTATTCAATTCAATAATTTATTGTATTAAGATATACAAATCTTTTAACAATGGTTGGTACAAAAATATAATATAAGCTGTAATATATACAGAAGCATACTTAAACTTAATCATACTGTACAATATTTTCACAAGCAAAGATACCTACAGAGTTACACATGTATTCCTACTTATTTAATACAAAATATCAATATAATATAGTCTATATAAAACATTGTGTAATAGTATTTTAAATTTACTTCAGAATTACTTACATAATATATAGAAGCAGATATAGTATAGAGATAGGGTTTTTTTTTTTTTTAAATATAAAATTCAACTTTATTATTCGTTTAGGCAAAAGGAACGCAATTTTAAAGAATTTACTGTGTAGTAAAATATGGCATTAATCTTTTTTTGATCAATGTTGGCCCATAATGAGTGGTAATTTGATTCGCTTATGGTAATTTTTTTATCAAATATCGGTTTTATATACCGATTTCTATATGGTTCATATATAGGACATTCACAATAAAAGTGATACAGGTCTTCTTTCTTTTGTAGGTTACATATTGAACAGTTAACTTTGGGTGTTAGTTTATATTTAAGTCTATTAATGTTTATGGTTATTAGAAACTTGGAAGACAATCGTATTTGTGCTTACTTATTTGTACGAGTTTCATTTATATGTTTAGCTCAAGATAAGGCAGATATACCTACTGATCGTGTTAAAAATGATTTATTATAATAAAGTTTTTTTTTTGGGATCACGAGGAATTGTTTATGTTATGTGACTGGTTATGATTCGAATGGTTCAAATTTGAGCCTGACCGACGTGTAATAAAAAATTCAAATTATTTCCAAATTTCGAATATTCGAATGATGCTCTTTCCATGGCAGCTTTGAAACGTGCCCGTACCAATATGGATATATTGTTTATCGAAAATTGCGACCAGAATTATGATGATTTTTATTTAACTTCATTTCGGTAATGACGACATACGAGTATTTATACCGTTGATGGCGTACCACGTCACTTCACTGGCTTTCAATACTTTCATGGATATCGCTATCTTATAAATTTTGTTCTATTGGAAAATTGCAAATCATTTTTAAGTTTGACCGAAGTCAAAATCGAACCCAGGCTGTTTGAATCATAACCAGTTACATTAGCCGTGTTCCTTCGGGCTGTGATTCGCAATATAAATCATCAAAGTGATCATGATTAAGAAGTAAGTTTTTCGTTTCCTATTCGTTATTTCTACTTTCTTATTTTCTCCCACAAAGATAATATGTTACATAAAAAATTTGTTTTAAGTAAACATATTTCCTATGTTACCAAGAACATTTTTTTTTTACTTCTATATGATCCATTTTTAATGTGTTGACTATAACACTTGACAGTACTTTATTTATAAAATAAATTAGTTTGCATTGGTCTGCATTTGACATTTGACGCTAGACGGTGTTTATATTATTCAAACTGTTTTCTTGATATAATTTTTAAATCATAATATAAAAAGATCACGATTAAACTAATCAGGATTCACACAATTACAATCACAGCCCGAAAGAACATGGCTATTGTAGATAGCCACGTAATCTCATCCAATAATAAATAATTGATCATTTAAAGACAAAGGTAGTAGGGTGTAGGAAATAATTTAGGAGCCATTCAATTAATATGTATATGTACTATGGTTAATGTTACAATCCACAATTCAAATTTTAACTTTCAGATAAATAAACAATATTAAATCGGAGTATTGACAAATGTTTTTTTTTCTATTTTGCTTCTATATCAAAGCTATTACAGTACCCAAAAGTAAAATCTCGTTAAATAAACGAACACAAACGATTGTTAATAATTTAAGTTTTACATAATTTTGAATTTAAAAATAGAAGAAATAGAGATTGGCCCTAAATGAGATGAAAATATTGAAAAAGTTTAAAGCAAAGGCTGTAGGATCCTCCTATCTGGTTGACTTTTTAAAAATTATTATAAAAAAATATTAAAAATATCTCAAAGTGTAAAAAAGCAATAAAACAATAGTTATTAGTGCATCAAGGCACTGAAGTTTTATTTTTCGTCACGATTGCGGAATTTATTTGCGGAGGCTCTTAATACCGAAGAAAATAAACCATATGAGCGATACAAACTTCAGTGCCGAGGTGCATATTAAATTTTATTTGTAATCGGAAAATTGTGAAAATGAAAAGAATTTTTATTTTTATAGGTTACGTTAAATATTACATATCTGTCACAGTTTGACATTCAACAAAAAATATTTTCTCTGGCAATTAATAAAATTCCAGGACGATTCCATGACATTCCCAGGCAATATTAAATTCCCTGACATTTCCAAGATTTCCTGCCTTTACCTTACTTTTGGCCAACTTGTTATTATTTCATATTGTGCGGTTTTCTCCTAAGTATCGATTTTTGCAAATGATATAGTTTCACTGTACGAAATTATCGGCAAATATCTCACGAATACCATTAAATATTAAAGAAGAAAGCTGCAAAATATCGTTGTGGAAGATAATAAATATAAATGTGGGTTGTCTATGGCCAATCGATAAATAAAATGATATCTAGGTCACTCAAATCAGGATAAAGCGTAAAAGTGTTAGAAAATAATATTTTAATAGCAAAGAAGGTAATTCTCACATAAATAATAAATGTTTCAAGCAATATTCATGAGTTCATTTCATCGCCTTTGCTCTATTCAAATGCAGTCAGTGCAATTATGTGTAATTATATATAATTCAGTATTTAACCGTGTATATTCATTTCGTTCAACAAACGTATCCAATTATTCATTACATTCTTCATTTGTTGCTGTTTTAATTATTACGTTTCTCGAACATACATTTCTCATACAAATTATGAAACGCTAATTACTGGAGCCTGTATTCATTAGACGGTTTCTGTTATTATCTCCATAGATATTAATGAATCTTTGCAGCTATCTATACAATTACATGGAAATAATATATGAATATGAGAAGATGGGATATGCTATTCATATCAGTATTACATGCAACGTAATATACATATAAGTATGAGTAGTAGAGAACTAATAGTTCCACCATCAACTATCTTTCTTAAATAAAGATTTGAGAGCATTAAAATCCGGATTAGGTTTTCAAATAAATGAATGAGAAATGCAAAAATTAATGTAATAAATACGATTGTATGAAAGTGAAAGATTTATGATGAGTGCTAATGACAATCAAAACTTAGACCATAATGTGTACAGTATGGCTATAAAAATTTAAGACTCATTTTCCGTAGCGCTAAAGTCCCTAGATTACCAAAGTAGCGCAATTCATTAGGCCTGTGTATTAGCAATTTAGATTCAAAATGGCGAACTGTTGGCGGATCTTGTGATTTATAAAATTTATTTAATAATGCCTTCTTGTTGCAAGAATAGGTCTAAAAGGGTTTTCCACTATTCAGAATATTACGTGAAAGAAAAAGAAAATAAATTTGGTGTAACCATATTTGTTGGTTGTGAGGTTAGTTTGTTTTCGTACATATGTATTGTTCGGTAATGTCATTGATTTTGTATTTTGTAATTATAAATACAAAATTAATAAATATTTTACGTTGAATTTTTATATTTTTATAACGATATTCCTATTTTTCATCGTACAGGATATGGCCATGGGCCAAGATCGCCGCCATTTGCGGGCCAATATCAAGCATAGTGAGTATTCATTTCCCTATTTATTTGTAAGAAATGTGATATTATATTATAAAGGAATATTAAATAATCGCACTATGCATCTACAAAGGTAATAAAAAATTATTTATTTAAGAGATAAACAATTATTATGACACACATTTAGAGGTTATGTGGAGTACAGGAAATAGCTTCTTATTATCACATCTAATTTAATAAATGTAGTTATTATTTACATAACAAGTATATGTTCTTAACTTACGTTTTAAAAATTTAAATGTTTGTGCTTAATATTCGTAATTTTTATTTGTTTTCAATATTGTCAATAATCGTAGTTGGTATATCAAGAAAATACATCAGTAAATAAAATAAAAAATATTACTGACACTTTAAATAGATATCAAAACTATACCTAAATGTGTTTTTCATTAAAATAAAACAAATAGCCCCGAAAATACATAATAATTTGCGCAAATACCACCACCATCTATGAATTGACACCCAAACTATGGATGCATCTGTCGAACAGCGGTACGCAATCAAATTTTGTGTACTCTTGTGCACAGAACCAATCTAATCGTTTGCTTTGGTCTAAAAAGCGTTTGGGAATGCTTTATTGACTCGTTACAACGTTTTTGGTTGGCATAGTGATTTCGCAGTGGGCGAAATGAAAACAAAGATGACCCAAAGAGTGACCGCCTCGCATCAAACAGAATTGCCGAAAACATGGAAGCAGTTCGACAACTGCTGGTTTTCGTACGACTCAATCGGTTACAAATTATTTTAGAGGAAAAACTTCATGTAATAGTTAAGGAAAAAAATTGTACTCATCTTTTATTTGAAGTATTTTACTCTAAAATAATTCATAAACGATTGATAGAGAAAAAAACAATGCTAGTCAACTGCTCGCTAATCACCCTTAATCAGTTGTTCATACTAACGGCCATTATGTTTGACAATATTTTAATATCATTAATTAATCAATGTATCAATTATCAAATAAAACTAAAACAATTTGTTAATATAAATTTATAATGACTATTTATTATTACATGTTTTATTTTATGTATGATGAAATGACGGGTGTGACCATGTTTATTTTACAAACCTTCAATATTGATTCATCATTGATATTGTAGTATAATGAAATTAAACAATGAATCATCAAATTCATTCTATTATGGTATTAATACATTGTGTGTTGAACATGTATTAACTAATAAACATGGTATATAAGTTGTTTGGAATGGGTTTAACAATAAGGTACAATATCCTGCAAGTGATTTAATTAAAATTCGGATTCGCTGTAGGTATAGAGGCAATAATTTGCGATTAGCATGGCCTTCACCGCAAATGGGAAATCAATGCCTCAATCAGTAATACGGTACAGTACGGCGACGGGCGATGGAATGGGAGATCCTGCCGCCAGACATTAAATTACACCGCTCGATTTCCATCACTGATATTATCACGAAAGTTCAACGTGAACTTGAAACCATTCGGTCGAAGATGATCTTTAACCTTCCAGAGGCCGTGACATTAAAATTACCACTCATTTTTACTACAACGCTGTTGATTAATTGTGATAAATCGAACGATGTTGATAAATGAAATTAATCGGAAATGAATTGGATTTTTAATCTTGCTTGATTGAAAATAATACGCAACAACATTCACAACTAAGATTAATTTTTTGATAAATGATAAGCCGAGAAATAAATCATAACATTCTGTTCAAAACATCAATTTTTAAGCTTAAAAAAATAATACTAAAAAGTCTTTTCCTGAGTAGATGATGGAGCACACGTTCAAATTGTTTTTCAAAGAATTATGGGTTTATAAATTTTGCTGTTTCAATTATCTTGTGATAATAGAGTTCAAATATTCCTTTTTATTATTAGAATTTGCTAATCAAATAAAAGCACTAGATTTGGATTCATTGGAATTAAGAATTGTTTTTAACCCCGTATCAGGGTAAAATCCCAATTAATGAGTGAGTGGACATACCGGGTTACACTCGAAATCCGTTACATAATAGCTATTTGTGTATTATGAGCGCAAAATAGGACATTGTCGATTGAGACAATGTCCATTTGCGCTCGAAACATACACAAGATTTTTTCTACAGTTGCCACAGTGGGGTCCTCCACCCTAACAAAAAATAATAAAATGTACACTTTGTATTTACACTACTACACTCAATTAATATAAAGAAAAAACGTCTTTTATATTTAATTTTAATTTATCGTTATTTCCCATTCTTCTTGACCTATTGCTTCAATCTAATCTAAACATTTTATAATATCGTTTTATTTATTTTTTATTTTTTATTTTCACAATATTGCGGCATATATTTTTGGTTATGTAACATACCGACAGAGCAGTTATGTCAGATTGATTTGTAAAGGTGGCAAATGTGTCACTAACAGTGCCATTAGTTCCTGACTAAACGTTTCCATTAAGAAGTGACATTTCCCAACATTGTATAGTTAGAAATTTGGACAGCGAACGTTTTTTCTACTTTGTCGCGCTAGAGCGGCAAAGTGACATTTTGCGTTGGCAAAAGAGAGCGCAAATGGCTACTTTCTATGTAAACTATAGAAAAAGGCATTTAATTTAACATGGGATAACAGTTTTCTTTTGCGCGGTATAGAAACTACCATTATTTAGCGGGATTCGAATCCGGGACCCCAGCGTGCTCCTGATTATTATACCGTGTCTCGCTGTAACCAAGGCTGCAACCACAATGCAGGTAGAAAAATTTCGAATGTTTTATTATTTTAATATTTATAGTTTCATATTTGAGTAACAGGTGGTACGAATTTATAAGCAAACAATGAAACATCAAACCTGTCTGATATCTTATTATTGTAGATGCTCTTACCTGAAACAAAGGAAAAATATGTTAATTATGGAATAGTATAATTATTTAATTTTATTCAATTTTGACGTTTTAAACTGCCATTATTAACTCCATATTAACAACTATAAGCTACTGATAATTTGCTAGTGAATTATTATTTTTTCGTTGACTGTTTATTAATAGGTTATATTAATACACATATCATTGCGGAAAAATATTGTAACTAACACGTGTGTTAATTAGCGATTAATGATCTTAACTTTAATCGCCCTTATTAACACACTTGATAATTAAATAACTATTAAATCACTCACAGAATTTTAACTCACTCTAGAACAAATAATGCATTTGAAATAACATCAAGCACGAAAATAAAACTCATCACAGTCTTTACTATTAGACAGATCAGCCATTTCATTAATTTATATTTGTTCTACTCCCATGCGTGAAGTGAGTACTTCACGTATCAATTTTTATGTGTGAAGCTTGATTTTTAGTACACTGTGCGTGAAGTGTCACTTTACGCATAGTGTGCGTGAAGTAAATAGTTCAGTTTTAACACATACAATGAATATCTTTATATACACGTAAATCATGTGTTAACCCAGCCGTCCTACGGGCTCGTAGCTTAAACTTTCGATTCATGAATAAAAATGATCTTAACTCACTTGGTGTATAAATATCTATTATCTACATACAACTATTGAATTTCAAGTACATTATATAGCCAACTTCAAATACATTATGCTAGTCATATTACATTGGTGGAATATGGAATATTCATATTCCACGGGACGACTTTTTGTATTGTATTGCATTATTGATACTTTTATATAAACTTCTGCACGTAAATATTAATTAATAAATTTAAAAGATGATAAAGGCGAACACTAGCAACCATACCAGAGCGGAATTTGAACCCAGAACCTTTAGGTTGCAATTGCAAAGTCCCTACGCTATGACAACAATAATTTTAATGTCGGATTTGTTGAATTAGATAAATTCAAAGCAAGATAACCAATTCATATATCTTGTCATGTTTCATTAATTTACTTCCACCCTTATGCGGACATTATTATTTATCCACGGCTAATTTCCCATCCCCATATTAATTCTGCAATCATAATCAAACAACAAAGTTCATAATACAAAACATAATAATTCTTATGCCAGTCTACACTTGTTTAGCGTGACATTCGCTTTGTTGATTCAATATCTCATTCCAATCCTTCCGCAGGATTCAATCCAATTCACCGCGTTCACAATACCGAGTGAGCCACAACCCTGTTGGGGTGTTTCCACTCGAAGGAAGAAACTGAAAAACCGAACCGACCTCTGTTGCTGCTTGTTATCTGATAAAAACATGATGTTAACGGATTCGCTTTCACCCAATGTCAAACATGAAAGATAAAAATTTGAATAGATGCACCCCAAACTAAAATAATTAGGTTCTGGAAATTAAATGAACGGCAACAAAAGAAAGTTTGTAAATAAAGGAACTCAGCTGAATGTCTTTTGTAGTTGGTTCTGGGGTTGATAAAATTAATAGATATGATTTTTGGTTTAAATACAGATCATAGATAAAGGATACTTAAAAATATGGTGGTTATTAAATTAACATGATTTGACAATAAAAGTTCATTCGATATTGGAACTATTTGTAACTTATTTAGATACGAATAACTTTCAAGTATGAAATAATAGGTGCTGGATTTTGGTTTTCACTTCTTTAGGGTACTTTTTTATGGTCTTTCGAAGGACGAAGTATGGTGTATGTGTGTGTGTGTGTGCGCGCGTGTGTTAGAAAAGTTTTAAACCTTGTATTTGTACCTTGTTCTAATATGGAAAGAAGCCATAAGATTTTGGAGTAAATCAGATAACCGGAAATGCACTTCTTCAAAGCTCAAAATAGTTTTTCTTCGAAAAATACCTTTAAATGTTTTTTTTTTGAGATTAATAATATAAATATTAAATTATTAAATTTTCTACAGTTTTGCATTAATACTTTTTCTATATATTTTATGGATAAATTTATATAATTATCTATAATTTAAATCCCGGGGCCTACGCTTTAAACACAATTCCATGCTTACACAGTTCAGATCTCAAGTATATATAATTGACAAATAAATGTCATTGTCAAATTAATAGTAACGTTTGGTTTTAAAAAGAAAATAATAAATAGAACAATAATTATATGAAAAAAAACTTTATACAGTTTTCAACATTAGTAAATATGTAGATATAGTTTGGTTCACAAAATATGACTATTCAAGGTCATTTATAAGTCGTCTGATGTAATATTACTTGCAGATAGATAACTTTATTGTATTTCCCATGCATAGGCGTGGAACATGAAATATTTATGGTTATATTCTAACTAAAAAAATAAGTGTAATTTATTTGAAAATCATGTTTCATTTTAAATAATGCCTTTCTCATAAATTTATATTCTTCACTTATGTTTTCGGAAAACACAAAAACATGAACTTTACATAAACCACGGAATAATAATTCGATTTAAACGTCAACACCACTGGGTAGAGAGGGCAGTGTAGCAGAAAATTAGATCTGTAACTCTCGACATACGTCATTATTATTCGATTAAACAATATACCACTAAAATGGATTTCTAATGGGGCAACTTTTGTCTCAGTTAACCGACTGCGTAATTCCTATAGTTATAGAGACACCCATATTGGACACGTTATCCTGGACGCCGTCCTGTATAAGTATATAACATGGTATATTATTTAATATTATTATTTAATGTTACACACTTTGTAATACATTCATATATAAGTGGTGATATATATGAGGATTCTCCATGTGCCTTTATTACTGTTATACGTTGTATAGGTCGTTGATGAAGATAAAATGATGAAAGGCACACACACAACCATGCTTTATCCGGGATTCGAACCCAGGACCCTTGGAGCGATAGCGCTAGCGCTACTCCACCTGGGTCAGCTACCATATGGTATGGTTTTATTGGGTGGGTTTATTAAAAAACCCAAAAATCCCAGTTATATAAAATTGTAAGCAATATTGAATACATATTTTAAGACAATAAGAGTACCTATATGGATTTTTAATTAAACATAAATTATTTATTTTGCATATATTTAAATAATCAATAATAATAAAATATGAATTATATTATTAATATTTTAATAAAATAAAACACTTGTACAATAGTAATCGTTTTCAGTATTTATATTTTCTCTATCTATTATTTTTTCAAGTTTTTATGTCTTTTCTTAACCTAATCTATTTCTTAGTTTGAGCCACTCTAATTCAATAACAAAAAAAAAATCCTTTCGATTGATGCAGAAGTGACAGGACATGAATGAATACTTATCATAAGACAACAAAAACCTTCTGGCAATGTTTAAGTTTTGTATTTTTTGTTTTCATAATTGCCATCATTTCACGGAAGAGAACGCTTTAATATTTTCTTCAAAAAGAAATGAGGGAAAAATATGTTTGTCTTAGATTCTAAACGCGAAAATAGTAATTTTCTACAAATTATTTTTTTTGTCTCATAAGCATATTTTAACATAAAAACTCGCAAAAACAAAATCCCCAATAAAACCTAGGTGAGTCGAGGTTATTATATAAAACCCGGGTTTTTTAACCCTGGTATATACTACATATTTAGCTGTAGAAAACTTTTTAACAAAATGAAGTTTTAAAATATGAAATATACGACAATATTTTTTCTCAGTTGGTACTACTTTAAGACCTCTATTTGATAACTGTACGAAATACTAAAATAAAAACAAAATGAATAAACCATAAATAATATATAAATCCTACAACTTTGAACCCTACCTCGGTTTTATCGTTTTGAAACTTAATTTATGACTGCCAGTCAAGTTATAAATTTATAATTCCAGAAGCCTTTCAAAATTATTCCCCTGCAATTACAGAACATAAATATTTTATTGTGTGTTCGGTCTAATCCCAGATTAACTTGAAATTCGATGGAACATCCATCTACAAAAGCCTTAAAGAGGATTCGAAGTTGTTCCGATCAAGTTGAAGAAGTCTTGTTAGTCTAGAAGTTTGTAAAGTAACAACAAACGTATTTGCTTTCAGCAGGGCTAATTAATTTCATAACTTTTCATCTTTGCGTGCGATAAATTTTCCCCGTAATAAATTTCAAGTATTTACTTTCACTATTCGTGTGTGATAACAGAGGCTTTCGCACACTTTCATGTGATAACCCACTGAACCAGTTTGAGGAAATATTATTCGTACCCTGTGCTTAGGACATTTTTGTGAAAATAAAAACCGAAATAAATTGCTTTCAACATGAAATCTTTATTAGAGGTATATATTTTGTTGAGATTATACTAAGATAACCTTGCCAGGATAAGCGTAACGATTTAATTATCGTAATGTCATGCTGATATAACAAATTATGATATTTGGACTGTTAACAATGAATTTCGGATACGGCAACTATACCTTGTTTTTAAACCAGGAGGAGTAATTTAAATTTTAACCGCTGCAACTGACGCTTCTGATTGGCTAGTGCTTAGTCAAGTTTACACTGTACAAAGATTTTACATTTGATGTATTAACTGTCATGCTTTTGAGGTTATCATTTTATTTTTTGTTTTTCGCATTTCTGTGACTTTAAAATAAATTAGTTCTTTTAAGAACTTATAATATTGATTGTATCGATATTATT
Organism: Harpalus rufipes; assembly: GCA_951394225.1. Lineage (NCBI taxonomy): Eukaryota > Metazoa > Arthropoda > Insecta > Coleoptera > Carabidae > Harpalus > Harpalus rufipes. The sequence continues at coordinate 15,099,138 of OX596274.1, forward strand.
GTGTTTTTTTCATTTAGTTTTTTATATTTGAGTTTTGTTTTTACTCGTGTATTTTTCATTTAGTTATTTTTATATTCCAGTTTACTTTTACTTGTGATTTTTCATTTACTTTTTTATATTCGTTTTGCTTTTATTCGTGTTTTTTCGTTTAGCGTTTTATACTCGAGTTTTGCTTTTACTCGTACTCGTGTAACACACGTCATCAAGGAAGAAGAAAAAATGTGTAAGGTGGACGGAATAATAGAAGATTTAATAGAACCATTAATTATTTCGGTTGGCAATGATAGTGACTCCAGGTCATCGGAGAGTTCTTTTGATGAAGATTGTTAATGCCTGTGTACTGAATTTGCCTTGCAGCTTCAATTTATGTTCAATTTTAAACGAAATAAATGTAATATTTATTCTTTGTATTTTGTTCTTTTGGTATTGTATTATATTATATAAATTTCTAAATAAATAAATTATAGATAGGTTATGTGTATATTATCACTATGTTCAATTAAAAAATCTGATGTGGCCAGCACAATACCTTCCGTCAATCCTGTGTATTATGTACAAAATCCATACATAAATTTTCTTGCAAAATATTCTAAATTTTTGGTATTATGTGATTCCCTTTCTCGGCAACTGATTTCCATACTCCTACAAACAAACCACATGAAATAAGAAAATTATGAAATTTTGAATGAAAAATTATAACACTCGTCAGCTATGGACATAATTAATTGCTGTCATTTTGACACGGGTCCCCATATCTGCTTGCCAAAGTCAGCAAAGTCACTGCACACACCCTATTCATAAATTTTCTTGCAAAAGATCCTATATTCCCAGTAAAGTTATTTCATAAACAAACTATGCAAATTGCACTTGACACTGACATCTTCTTTTCTTTAGTTTTTCCCATTCGTTAGGAGGTCGCTATTTTTTATCTTCTTCTTCCACTCATTTTTGTTTTGCGTGTCGTCCTCATTCAGTTCCTTTTCTCTCAAATCTTCTGCAATACAGTCTTTTCATCTTATATTTGGTCTTCCTATGTTTCTTCCACCTTCTATTAATATATTCATCTCTCCTCATGACATGTTCAAACCAATGTAATCGTCTCTTTTATATCTAGAAACTTCTAACACTAGAGTTACTTCCCTTATTCTTTCATTGATTTAAATTTTTTGATACTGACATCTGTCAATTTGAATTACCTGAATATATTAGCAGTTTCCATGGTTAAGTTAGCATAGCTTGCTGAATTATGAAATTTATGTGAAATTTATTATTTGTATTCTTCTTTAACTCTATATCTGTTGAATATTAAATATATAATGCAATCAAATCGTATAGAGAATAATATATTCTTTAAGTTATAATAACATTTAACTGAGTTTTTCAAGAAAAACTGTTAAAATCTTCAAATGAGGGTACTTCCGGTTGACCAATTATAACCAAAATCTAATCAAGTCTGCATATGGTTGTAAGGAAGAGGAATACGCAAGAAATGTAATTTTTGGTATTCTAGTATTGGAGATATCGTTAACGAAACGGCGGTCACACACACACACACACACATACACACACATACACACGCACACACGCACACACGCACACACGAACACACACACACACATACAGACATCATCGTAACAATAGTAAAATCGTATTGTAAAGACCCTAAAACGTGCTTATTCAATGAAAACTCACCACCGAATTTTTTGACCAAAGACAATACCTTCCTTACCTATAGGTGACGGAAGGTAAAAATATAGTTATAAATCAAATAAGAGTGTTTATTTAGATTACAGATTATTTTTTATTCACATAATCAAATATATGGTGTGAAAAATAAGAGCTTATAATGTCAGTTTTATTTTAAAATAAGTTCCAGGCGAAGTATACAGTGCAGATGTATACGGAGTTTTTGTATTTCGCGCGAAAAAATCTAGTAACTTTTTCTGGTAACTTTCTATAGGTTAAATCTGACTTTCGCATTTACTCCTCCTGGTTTAAAAACAGTGTATAGTGTATGTTGCCTAATTAAAAAGCATAAACTGTTATATTTGCAGGGTCTCATGCACTAATTAATGTAAATTAACTCTAACAACAGTTTCACATTTGATGAAAGATCTAAAAAAACTACCATTTTCAAAATTCAATTGATAGGACTTCGTTAACATAGTCCAATAGAATTAGCTAGCAGTAAACTCATTTAAAAATACCTTGTTAGAGAGAACATTTTATTAGCATTCTCCGCTTGCCTAATGGTACTATATTTTACATTCCGTCAGGGTGGTATCACTGTCAAATGGCGTCATAAAAACAATGTAGATTCGTGTATACAGGACGTTTGTACGCCTACGCCCTTGTACTTGCCTACGTGGTCAGAGAATTCAGGAAATTCGGAATATTTTTGATTACATTTTTACGTGACGAGATGTATACATCGAGTACATTAACGGGAGGATGGAAGCTGGATGAAATTTTAAAATAGTTAGGAAAATGTTTTATGCATATAAATGGGCTATCATGAGTTGTTTTAACTCCGAAATTATTACTGTTTCATTGACAATTCGACCTTAATCACATATATGGATGATCAAATGCTTGGTACTTTGCTATTTTTACGATTTACACAACTAGGATATGTCATAGCTCAGTTGGTAGAGTATTCTAGGTATGCTCGGTTCAAGTCCTGGTGAAATCTTTCTGCCCTTTATAATAATAACTGTATAAGAATAGTTTCTAATAAATGTGATATATTTTCATGATTTGCGAATCCAAAAAATACTTAAATTTCATTATAGCTGGCGCGCGTTAAGTTGAGACTGGACTTGCGCATCCTAGTCAATCTGAGAACATCGACTAAGGGCTTGTGAATTAATCTCCTTTCCCTTTATACCAATTTTAGATATTGATCGAGTGTTCTCCTCGTTGAAATTATTAGCATATAATAATTACTAATAATTAGAAAGATTGTATTTTAAATGAAAGTTTATGCAATATAGTTCATAGCAATAAAAAAGTTATTTTCGTAAATAATTAAATAAAAAGATTATCGCCAGAAATAGTCACGAAAAACAACTCCCCACTCCTGTGACGTATATAAATAAAAGTAAGCGATAGTTTGTCACATGTTAAACTGTATATACTCGTACGTCACATTCAGTTTCAGATCACGTGACTTTTTCAAAATAATACACAAATTTCAATATTTAATTGTAAAATATCTAATGAATATTTTGTGATATTTTCAAATTTGAAGCTCTTTAAAGAACAATATCTTTTAAAATTTAGTATTTTAGTACCCCCTGCTATTAAATTTCGACCCGTCTAAGTACGAATTCTAGATTCTGCGGATACTAGGTCAATATCAACTTAATGCGCCCCAGCTATAACAATTAATTTACTACTGTCAAACTTTTCATAGCATATTGAAACTTACTTAAAAATCTGTTGTGGCCAGCACAATACCTCTCGCCATTTTTTTATGTTGCATTGGACGCGAGAAGTTATGTGACTTTGTTGGCCTTGGCAAGCAGATATGGGGACCCGCGTCAAAATGACAGCTAGTAATAATGTACATAGGTGTCAAGTATCATAAGTTTTCATTCAAAACATTATGATTTTCCAAATCCATGTGGATTATTTTCCTCGCCAAGTATATTCCATACTATTGATGACATATAAACAACATATCAGAATATTTTGATTTTTTTAATAAAAAATTGACATATGACATTTGTCACAACTATGTAAATAACTATTAGCTGTCATTGGTAATTTTGTCCTACTCTTCTATGTTCAAAATTCTTCAAATTCATTGACGGTATTAGCGGTATTTCTTAAGGATATATGTAATATTAACCTATTATTAAATATATTATACCTAAATACATATTTAATTAATAATACAATAATATATATTAAATGTACTCGTACTTCCCAGAAAAATCTGATTTTTGACACTGACATTTTGCATTTATCTGTCAATTACAAACATTTGAATATCTCAACTGTTAATTAGGCAACGAGATTTATTACAACAGATTATTCTATATTTATATGTACTGTATCCCCAAACCTATACGAGATATAATAAAAAAATTAATTGTGTCACTTTGAGAATTAAATTTTCTTTAATATTACCAAGAAAAATTTTCAGAAAATAATATTTAGAAGATTTTTTTTCAAGAATCCGGTTGTGCAATTGTTACCAATGAATGTCCTATTGCGAAATACGTAGTTAAACAAATATAAAGTCTTATAGTTTTTGAGTAATCGTCCTTCCAACGACCCTCACACATACATCCACACACACACACACATGCAGACATCATCGTAAAAATGTTAAAATCGGATTGTAGGCACCTTAAAACGTGCTTATTCATTAAAATCTGGATATGCAATTTTTAGCATGAATCCAATACCTCTCTTAGCGAGAGGTAAAAATTGTTAAAATTGCTTTTGATATTTGACCAATTTGACAGAAATTTAAAATCTGAACAACTTTTGTGCTTATACTTTTTGCTCTAAAATTAATAGGTTTCTTCTAAGTTCAGAAAAAAGTAGACACCAAGTAAACACAAAAAATACATACCAAATAAGAAAGTTTCAATTCTATAAAATATTAGAAACTGTATATTTTGAACAGTTTGTGCTTTGGTAGTAGGTATGCTAATATGTACAAATTTTTATGTATTCATTACGGTGGATTCATTTTGATTCAAATCAATTAGAATGCTTTCAAATATTTGCTTTCAAGAAAAAATTAATTTCACACACGAAAGTCCCTTCATCTTCCCCCAATAAGCAATATCTAATCTCTCATTCGAATTCATTCAAAGCACAAATTAAAATTTTTGATGAAGGGATCGAAAAGAACAGCGCACTCTCCTGATTACTGGTAAATGCGCACCCCAAATCTTGGGGCGGTGGTAACAATGGGGCGATCAGATGTGTGCCATTTCCAAGATTAAAACCTCCCTTAGAGCTTATGTAAAGCACATCTCAGTTTGGGAGATTATACGAACATAAAGCCATGAAACATAACGTGATGTTTTTATTAAGTCGCCTGACTGCAGGATCATGGGACACTCAGGTGCAGTTATGGTAATAATATTATTGAATCCTGGACACGGGGTTATAAAAGGTTTAAATGATGCCGGACATAAAATGTTTACTTTCTATCAGCCTGATCTACCCCAGCCTGTATAAAGACCTGGGTCGTATAGAATATTATAATTTTATGGCTACCATATTATTAACATATTTATCCAAATTGCATCTGAATGATTTTTGTTGGTGCTTTAGATGAAGGATAGTGTGATTCAGCTGTTTTTGTATCCAGGAACAGTTAGGACAGGAATATAAATATACTTGTTGGTATGAAGTCACTTTTAATAATTATTATTAATTATTCCATAACCTTACAGTAGTACCTATTAAAATTGTAGCTCTATAGGCATATTATTCTCAAATTTATGAATGACAGATAATGCAACAAAAAACCATATTAATATGGTATTTCATCATTTTTACTTCTTTATACGTAAGTAAAGGAAGTATTGTAATCGCGAAAAATTTCGGTTTTCAGATTTCAGCGGAAATATTCATTTTGATGATCCCTGAATCCATTTTGACTAATTTCGTCGAGACGTCTGTACGTCTGTACGTCCGTACGTCTGTACGTCCGTACGTCCGTACGTCCGTACGTCCGTATCTCGCATAACTCAAAAACGGTAAGCCGTAGAAAGTTGAAATTTTGTATTTAGGACTCCTATAACATCTAGTTGTGCACCTCCCTTTCTGGTTATTACACAATTTCCAGAAGTGGCACTTTACATGAAGCCTATAATAGATATTAATGAAAAACTGTTTTAAAATATAATCGAAAACTTTTCAAATTTGGTATACAAGACTTTTATGTCAATCGAAATAACATAATAGATTTTGGTTAAAATAGGCTAACCGGAAGTGGTACATTACTTGAAGTTGTTAACAGTTTTTCTTGAATAAAATGACTTTATTTTGATTTTAGAAATAAATGCTTCAAATAAAAGTTTTAGAGAATTAATTTCTGCGTCTAGCACATCAAGTATTATTAAATTAGCCCTTTGTATAAGCGAGATATGTAAATTTAAAAATTATTTTTTTGTAATAAAGCTTGCTATGGATTAGGACAAAAAAAAAATGTTCATGTCAAATTACGTTAAATACGTGCAATTTTATGATTCGTACAATAACAAATATATTTTTATTGTGAAAATAGTCATATTCATTATTGTAATCAAATATTTCTTTGTTGTAATCAAAACTCTCTTTAAAAACTACCTTTACGGTCGCTATATATCTTACTGTTTTGAAGTTAAAATTAATATTTTGTAATTTATTTATTAAAAAAATATGTATAGTTTAATAATCGTACAAGGAAGTCGTGTGGTGTCCACATCAGATTTTTTACTTCCTTGTACGTAAGTAAAGGAAGTATTGTAATCGCGAAATCGGTTTTCAGATTTCAGCGGAAATATCCATTTTGATCATCCCTGAATCCATTTTGACTAATTTCGTCGTTATTACACAATTTCCAGAAGTGGCACTTTACATGAAGTATGAAGTCTATAATAGATTTTAATGAAAAATTGTTTTAAAATATAGTCCAAAACTTTTCAAATTTGGTATACAAGACTTTTATGTCAATTGAAATAACATAATAGATTTTGGTTAAAATAGGCTAACCGGAAGTGGTACATTACTTGAAGTTGTTAACAGTTTTTCTTGAATAAAATGATTTTATTTTGATTTTAGACATAAATGCTTTAAATAAAAGTTTTAGAGAATTAATTTATGCGTCTAGCACATTAAGTATTATTAAATTAGCCCTTTGTATAAGCGAGATATGTAAATTTAAAAATTATATACTTTTTTGTTTTTGTAATAAAGCTGTTATGGATTAGGACAAAAACATAAAAAAAATGTTCATGTCAAATTACGTTAAATACGTGCAATTTTATGATTCGTACAATAACAAATTTTATATTTTTATTGTGAAATTAGTCATATTCATTGTTGTAATCAAATATTTCTTTGTTGTAATCAAAACTCTCTTTAAAAAGAACCGGGTTAGATTATGGTCGCTATATATCTTACTGTTTTGAAGTTAAAATTAATATTTTGTAATTTATTTATTAAATTGTATATGAGTATGTCTGTGTGTATGTATGTATATGCGTGTGGATGTTGGAGGTATACTAGTCCTCAAATTCTGTAACACTAAAGACCTGTGTAAGTATGGATTCCTCAATCTAACAGTAATGGGAAGAGTTTGAATAGGTTCTGGTAATAATTGGACAACCGGAAATCTTCTAAATATTTTTTTTAAATTCTCTACCTGACATATTTAATTTTTTTATTATATCTACTATATATTTAAAGATACAGAAAAAAAAATCTATAAAATAATCTGTTGTAGCAAATCTCACAGTTGAAACATCTCCATAATAACCAGTTGAGAAATTAAAATGTCTGTAACTAACAGATAAATGTCACTAATGTCAGTGCCAAAAATTCAGAGATGGACAATTAAAGTTTTGAATTATATTTTAATATAGTTCTTCATTAAAAACTGTTATTGGCTTCAAGTAAAGTATCTCTTCCGGTTGTCCAATATTACCCAAAATCTAATCAACTCTTTATATGAATGTAAAAAGCTTAAATACGGAAAATAGATATTTCTGGAAGATTGATATGAGTTATCGTGGAAAAAATCGTCACACACACACAGAGACATCATTATAAAAATAGTAAAACCGTGTTGCGGGGACTCTAATTCGTGCTTATTCACTGAAAACTCACAATCGATTTTTTTAACCGAAAACATTACCTTTCTTACCTACGGTATGGCGGGAGGTAGAAATGCTGCTATTTATAACACTTTGATCCGTTATAATGGGCTACTTGCATACAAGAGGATTTTAAAAACTATTATATTTTTCAAGTTTAGTTTACTCAACTACATTATTTACATTATAAATTTTTCAAATACATTGTGTTATTATTTAGTAAATTTAACATAAATGTATCCCTCCTATCTTGATGACGACACAATCACTAGCATTTGATTCGTTAATGTGAGTGGGAGAGGTGAAGGGAAGATCGAGGATCAGACAACGTTCCACTATCTCCGTCTCTGTCTTCCCAAACTACAGAACTAGGACGTATATCATCCGTGATTGTGACATCATAAAAATAAAATATTTATTTTTAGTCGTAAGAGACAAAATTTTGAAAAAAGAAAAAATAGGGGGTCTTTTATTTTATATAAATATTCCAAAAAAAAAATTTCTTAATATCATGCAAGTAGCCCATTCCGTAACCAAAAGGAATAGGACCTATGTTCCTATGATATTTTTTACTCAAAATTATCTCTGGAATACGCTAGTATGATACACAATGTATATAACTGTCAGTAATTGCTGTAAAAGTACATACTTGTAAAATTATAATCATTCACATATTGTTGCATTTTCTTTCAATGAATATGTAATTACGAAAAAATGAACGGTACAAACTAAAACTTCCTATTTTAAAATATGCAAATAAACTAAAATTCATAATCACTTCTTTCCCATTTGCATAGAGTCTTTGTATTTGCCGCCAGTTTGCATTATACCCACTTGATTAAATTCCAGAAATAAACAATTGCTGAACTTTCAACGTGGACTGTCGGCTGTCACCCGCTGATGCTCAGCATCGCTCTCGTATCAGAATAATCGGCTTCATAAAAACTTCAATCACGCCGTACGAGATGGGACAGCGGGAGAGAAAGGCAAGGAGAGGGAATCTCGGCTACTGATGCAGCCACTGGACAAATTGAAATTTGAAACTGCATGGCAGACAGTGGCGCCAACGGAGATTAGGGAAATAAAACAAGAAGGCAGGAGAGATAAGCTCGGGGTTGTTTTGTTCGTGAAAGCTTTGATTCTTTCGATTTTTTATCGAAAGTTACAAGTTGAAGGACAGAGGTTCGCTTTGTTTTTATCTTTGCATGTCTAAACATAAGACTCATTATGTTATAATCGGTCTTTATTTCCTTCTCAACTGTTGAAGCAATTTATAGGCGATGTGAACATTGTGAACATAAAGTAGTCAACGCCCACCTGCCGGACGAAATGACAATATTGGCGTATTGGTAAAGTAATAAGTTTATGTTTAATGGCAGAATATTTCTGCAATTTTAATTTCATATAAATTAATTATTTCGTATTCAACGTCTGATACGTGATAATTTATATAAGTAATTTTGAAAAAGTTCTTTTTGATTGAGAATCAGCGCATCAAATTTTTTTACCCTTTCCTGACACCCAGTATATTCCAGAAAAAGAAAAAAACAACCAAGAATGTATTTCTCGTTTTCTATTAATTTTTGCATATTAAGCAAATGTACATTGGGGGATGTAATAATTCTCACAAAAATACATTTTGAAGTACTAAATATAACGAATTTTCTTAGAACATTTTATTCCCCATAGATGTCTTCTATTAACATGATAAATTATTCTACGTTTATATATTTTCTCATTGTAAAAGATATCGTATGATTGAAATTTAAAAAATTAATTGCATAAATAAGTGTTTTGGAACTTAACATTGAGAACAAGATATAATGTAAGGTATAGAAACAATTTAAATTTAGTACAGTATAGAAGAAACTTGCCTTAAAATTGTACAGGGTGTCTGCCGTTAGCTGGCAACATTGATAGCTTTCTTATTTGAAGAGATAGAAAGACGGTTAAATGGACAAAGTTGGGCGATATTATACGAAAAATTTAACGGTGAGTAATGCAAAACAATTGAACATCAAATACATGACTTATTCAACAAAATATATATTTTTTAAATGGAATGCAATCAATACTCTTGAACGGTTTACACAAATCATATTATATACTATGATATAAATGATGACCGTTAAAATTCTTTCTAAAAGCCTGTTTTACATTATCATAAATTTACATGCTTTTTTACAACTTCGTATTTGATCTCAAAATTTCAATGATTATACGGTAACAAATTTACAACTTCTTATGGTACCATATGATGTAAAAAATTCCCAAATAGAGCATGTTCTAATTATGAAGGTCATTTGTTTCACATTCTGGTGATATTTAGGGTTTTCATTAAACAAAAGTTTACATTTCATGTGTAGTTGCAGGTAATTGGCCACTCTGTTCTATAAAACTTTTCACATAACCAAACGTCAAGTCAGTTATAGGTAGTATATCTCTTTTCTATGCGTTAAGTTCAAATGAAGAACAATCAATAGAAAAATTAAAAAAATATTTTTAATTGTCGCAGTTGTTAATGCACGAAATAATAATTTGAAGCGTAAACGAATTTGGGTCAAGCCGTGGATTCAAAGGCGACAAAATAGAAGTATACTAAATTTAGTACAAAATGAATTGTTGCATGAAGACACTGAAAAATATAAAATTTAGTTTACAAAAACAAGCGCGACACGCAGATGAAAAAATCAGCTGTAAACATTTGAGAAGTTAGTAAACCGTAGTAGTAAACTGTTACCGACATATAAAAATGTACTTAAGTTGGCAACAATCAAACATGTCGCAAATATTAGGCCGTGTAAAACGAAAAGATTTTGATTAAAAATTATTATGTAAAAATGAAAATATTTTGCATGTAAATTTAATTGTAAATATATGATTACGTAAAACAGGCTTAATGAGGAACTTTTGTCTAATTTACTCGGCTTCGTATCTCATCTACATTTACATATAAAATCGTGTACCATCTGATGGAAGTGTTGTTGCCTTGAATGAAAGCCAGTGACACGTCGGTTCAAATATTTTTTTTTGTTCGCATCTTATATCTGCATGAAACAGTACCGACACTATCACCCTGTATATCAAGAAACCTTGTGGTTTAAGTTGATATCATTGTTTTATATCATATCGAATACTTATACATAACCTGCTATATCTCATCCAAACTTAAATCTACAACACTGATCACACTAACACTATCTCCCTCTTTCGCATTGGAGTTAGATATCCATTCCCAGTGAAGCATAGATTAAACAAAGGCAGGAAAACAAACCCCAATCCTCACATCCCTGTAGTTCGAGTTGGCAACAGAGCTTTGCATCTTTGTTGGGAATTATCAGTCGTGGGGAACGTTGACAGACGCTGTTAATTTCCGTCGTGTCAAACAGACATTTGATATACACTGTTGCCAGTTGATACAAGGTACGAGCACAAAGAAGAACAAGGATGAAATGAAAGAGGAGGAATCTTTTGAAGAACTAATGGAAAGCTTTCTTATTGAGAGAATTTAGATGTATTCTGTTAAGATAAAGATTTAAGTCATTATGGACTGTCTCATATAACGTGCCTTGCATAAGCATGATGTTCATTTTAATGATGTAATTTTATTTATCGATAGTTTTAACAAAGATATAGCTAAATATATCTTAAATGCATTTTAATCATTTTAGAAACGTGTTTTGTTTAAAAATAATGAAATTAATTGTTTAATTTTTTCACACGAATTTTTATTTTTTATTTTCGGAAAAATAACAAGAAAAAACAATCACATTTTTGATATAAAAGTGTGCAAATCTGCAGTTTCCTACACAATTTTTCTTCCTAAACTGACGCAGTCAACAAGCAATATTAAATAAAAAAATGAAAGATAGACTGTCAAATTTATTACTTATATTAAGTATTTGCTATGTTAGTGCTCGTAAGTACAGTAAAAATGAAATAGAATCATGTCTTGAAGAAGCAGAAGCAGCGGCTAGAAATTATGTTCCACCAAAAGATTATGGATTTCAAGCAAATGGTACCAAAATAAGTAAGTTTAACTTAATAATTTAATTATAATAATTTCATCCAAATATATATATATATATATATATATATATATATATATATATATATATATATATATACCGGGTGGCGCTCGAAAGTCGTTACATAGGTATTTAACATGGGAAATAAGAATAATTTGAATATTTGCCTCCCATTATAACTTATTGTAATAAAACTTTATATACATGTTTGGGAACACTTATTGCATCATATTAATAAAAAACACGCTCGTGTCCGAATATCAAACTCGTGCTTGGATAGGTTGCCCTGTATAACTTATGTTTTAAAATGGTTTTAATATATTCCTATTTCTTGTGGCCGTGTGCCTGAGTGTCTGGTCGCGAATCTAGGGGACCCGGGTTCGATCCCGACCGACGCCAAAAATTCCATCGCATTTTAATGGCACAAAATTGACCTCTGTGGCGCACTCTCCACGCCAGCTATGGGTGCCCGTGAGGTGACGCCTGGTAAGCGCCCGCACGGTACAATTATTCCATCATTACCGATATCTGTGTATGCAGATTGGCACACCTAGCAATGGGTAATATGCCGTGATGAAATATTTATTTATTTTTTATTTCATATGAATATTGAAATGCTAACTAAAATTTCAGTGCTGGGGCATGACGTAATAATTACGTCATTCCAACATTTCGGAAATGCCTGTCGTATCGTCTGGCAATCATCAATTTTACGTCATGCGATCGTCAGGCGATACGGCAGAGTTTTAGTACAGGTCCATCTCAGGTGCGAACTTATAATTGTATTTTTTTAGGTCCCCATATTTCATGTGACTACGTAATAGTGGGTGCTTCAGATTGTGGAATCGTGACAGCAGTAAAGTTACGACAAGCATTACCCAATGCAAAAATATGTTTAATAAATGCAGGGTCTATTACTTTAAATTCCACTTGTTTAACAAAAGTGCCAGGGTTTAAGAAATATCTGTCACTGGTGTCAAGAGCTTCCATGGGTCTTCAGTCCGCACCTAGTACAAATTATTTTTTGGGTATGTTTGTTATACAGCTTGAGGAACGAAAAGCGAAACAGGAGTTTAACCTAGCATTTTAAAAATGTACGGAAATTAGCTCTTGTGTATTTTAGAGCAAAAGTACAAGAATGAAAAGTGGGTTAAAGTTAATTTTTACTTTTAAAGAGTCGGTAATTAAGGCAATAGGATATCTGTACCAATAGAAATTTAAAAAATGATATTTTCGTCAAATATCAGATAGCTGTGGAAATAAAAAACAAAATCTCATTCTGACAGTTCAGTTCAGTGTCATTGATGTTAATTTTTGTAAGCATTGTGTCTACATTGTTATAATTCAGCATTAAATATTCATGTATTCATATTATGATCTAAATTAATATTTTGATTTATTTGTTTTATTTCCATGATCATGATTTTTGACGAATTTTTTTTCAATGTACGGTTTCTTCCGTAAAGGCAATAATGACTTACTTCTGTAGTTTTACAGTGTAAGTATATTAAAAAATCTGATGTGGCCAACACAATACCTCCCGTTTAATTTAATTTTTATTCATGTAAATATTTAAAATTAACTTAAATTTAAATACTGGGTTCGATCCCGACCAACGCCCAAATATTTTGAATTTTTATGGCACAAAAATGACCCCCATGTTGCACTCTCTACACCAGCAATAAGTGCTCGTGAGGTGACATTTGGTAAACGCCCGTACGGTACAAATATATCATCATCGTTACCGAAATCTGTGTACAAAGCAGATTGGCAGACCCAGCAATGGATAATATGCTGTGATGAAATATTTATTTTATTTATTTATATACTTAGCTATATTCATTGTTGGCGTGGAGAGTGCACCACAGGGATCAATTTTGTACCATTTAAAATTCTAAAATATTTGGTGTCGGTCGGAATCGAACCCGGTTCCCCAAATTCGCGTGAAGTGACAACTGGTAAACGCCCGAACGGTATAAGTATGTCATTATTATTACCGACAACTGTGTAAAAAGCAGAATGGCTCACCCAGCAATGGGTAATATGCCGTGATGATATATTATATATTTTTATTATCTTACTATATTCTTACATATTTACGTACGTTGGAAACTGTATTAAGGTCCTTTCCATATCATTATTGTTCCATTTACTATTTTCTTTTTAAAACATTATAGTTATTATTTGAAATGATTAGTTTGTTGACAGTGACATATATCTGTCAGTTACATACATTTGAGATCTGAAATGTGAAACCATACAGTTGAGAGCATAGTCTCCGGGATTAAAATTATAGATAAATTTAGAAATTTATCAATAAAATATATACAAAAAGTATTAACGCAAACCTGTAGAAAATTTAAAAAACTTTAATTTTTATAATAACAAATCTCGAAAAAATAACATTTAAATTTTTCGAAGAAAAACTATTTTGAGCTTCCAGTAAAGTGCCATTTCCGGTTATCTGATTTATTCCAAAATCTAATGGCATCTTTCCATATAAGAGTAAGGTAGAAATACAAGGTTTCAAAATTTACTGAACGATAGCATTCGAGTTAGAGCGTAAAGAGGATCCACACATACACACACACACACACACACACACAGACATCATCGTGAAAATGTTAAAATTGGATTCTAGGGACCTTAAAACGGTCATTTACCAAAATCTCGATATGCTATTTTTAGCACGATCCCTATACCTGCCGTAGCAAGGGTAGCGAGAGGTAAAAATTTTTTTTTATACATTTACTTTACATTGTACGCAGCAATTTTTATTTGGAATGAAATAATTTGTAATGTAATACGTATTGATTATTTTAGTTACAATAATTTTAATAATAATTATATTTTCTGTTTTTACATATTTTTCAATATGTACTATATTTTATATTTAACACATTTATAAGAATGATTATTTTATTGTTATTGAAAAGTTTAACCATTAATGATGATGTCCTTACATTATATATTTTGTTGTATAGTCGCACCGCTTGATAATGGTTACTAAGTAACCGAAACCGGTCGCATTAATTAAAAAAATCTGATGTGGCCAGCACATAACCTCTCGCCGTATATTTTACCTGGCTGTATGCATAAAGCAAAGAATATTTTTATAAATACAAATAATATATTCATATAAATCTATGACGTATAAACTTCTTTATTATTCAATAATAGCATGTCTCAACATAAAGATATTTACCATAAATTATGTTACAATAAATTACAAAGTAGAGTTTACCATATATAAATATTAGGCTGGTAACAGCAATTTTCAATTCGAACAACTTTGTTTACTTTCTCTTCATATTCTTCTAGTAAAAACATTAATTTTGGGCGGTCTAAAATGTATATATCTGGATTGTGCATCTATTCTTACATATCTTCTTTACATTTTATTTTTTCATACTTGTTATATCTAAATAACCTTAATTCCCTTTAATAAAGTGACGGACAGATTGCACTCCGATTATTCTTATATCGATGTGTAATTTTGTCAATATTTACAACTTACTTGAGAAGAATTTGATAGTTTTTTCGCAATTCAAAGTTACTCTAGTCTATAGTACTGGTGTACATTGTCCCATAATGTTTGAAACAAATTTAAGTCCTTCAACCTAGACTTGTCATCTCCATAATAGTCACAGATCAAGAATTAAGGGATTCTCCAAATACATTTTTCTTTCATTACTCATTATTTCTGACACTGACATTTATTTGTCAGTTACAAATAATTTAAATTTGCAACTATTTTTCATGGCATCCTTTCGGTTGTAAAATTAATTACAACATTATTTTATATATTATATTCCTTTTATCTCTAAATCTATAAAATATGTATAAAAATATTTAAATGTATCAGAAAGAGAATTTATTTTTCTTTAATATTATCAAGAAAAATTTTCAAAAAATAATATTTAGAAGATTTTTTTTCAAGAATCTTCTACTTCCGGTTGTCCAATTGTTACCAAAACCTTTTCAGATCTTCCCATGAATGTCCGATTGGGAAATACGTTGTTAAACAAATTTTAAGTCTTATAGTTTTTGAGTAACCGTCCTTCCAACATCCCACACACACACATCCACACACACACACACACACACACACACACACACACACACACACACACACACAGACATCATCGTAAAAATGTTAAAATCGGATTGTAGGGACCTTAAAACGTGCTTATTCAATAAAATCTGGATATGCGATTTTTAGCATGAATCCAATACCTCTCTTAGCGAGAGGTAAAAAAGAACAGTGTGAATAAGACTGTGATGGTTTTTTAAACCTTTTACATTATCCGTATTCATTTTTCACATTTGGGTGTATCCTAACATCATAACATATTTAATTTTTTAATATCTAGTGCTACACATGTTCTATTGCATTCAATGAAGACTTTTTAAAAATAAAAAAATAATATTAAACATCTTTTTTCTTGTATTTTTGTTCTAAAATCCTATATTGAACTATGTTCAACGTTCGTTGCACACCTGTATAATTTCCTAGGTAACGTCGTATAGCTCAGTACAGTGCGCATGCTCTATTGCTGATATAATTTGCTGCGAATTTAATTATTTGATATTTATTATTTGTGTTACACGTGCAACGTGATAGAAACAAGAGAAATTAATGAATATAATTCTCCCTTGTTGCCAAATACCTAACCTAATAAAAAAGGGCAGCAATAGACGCATAATTATATTTTTGTTTTATTAGTTTCTCTGAGAAGTTTTATATTAACCAGCTAATTATTGATTTAATTGTGACTAAATTGGATTTAAATTAACGTATGCACTGATTTTTTTGGGAGCTGGTGAACCCATATGCTTTCACTGATTCGACTGTTGCTTTGATTCAGGCTGATAATGGAGAACTTATATTTCAACGGTAGTATTACATCGTTCCATAAATGTATCAGGACAAGGTTCATAAAGGATCAACAACTCGGACGCCGCCTGGGAATAAACACATTTTTGATCAACCGTCAGATGCTGCAAAACCCATGATGGGTCACTCATCTCGCAGAAATTTTTGTCATTTGTTCATTAGTCAGAATGTCTTGAAATTGTTCATAGGAGATGATTCGCCATTCTACCGTGAATAAAATTGATATTTTTATAGTTAAAAGTTGCAGGCCTCCCATTGCCAAGATCTTCATTGATTTTTCTCTCATGTTTAAATTCAGTTTCCCACTTTTTACTGTAGTATATCAAGGACAATATATTTCCAAAGTATTTGCCATATCTTCATGAGTTTATTTCGGTGTTAAATCATTTTTGTGCAGATATTTGATGACTGCATGGTGTTGTATTTATTCCAATTTTTAGGTAGTCAATGTACACATTATTTGAAAACATTCCAGTTAAGTCACAGATTAGCGAAGTAAAACTTCGCAGGCACTAATGACATAATATCACAAAAAAACTGCGCATAGTGCTGCCCTCTCTGTGAAAGGTCGTCAAATTTTCTATCCAACCGCGTATATCACAAGCATTTACCAAAAACTTCATTAATATTTCTCATGGGAATCATTAACTTCTTGGAAAGATAAAAAAATAGGGATCTAATATATTTTTTTTATCAAAATTAACGTAAAAAAATCTGATGTGGCTAGCACATGACTTCGTGCCAATTCCATGTTTAAAATAGCAATGGGCGTTAAGCAAAGTATCACTTCCGGTTGATCGTTTGTAAATAAAAACTAATTTGTTGTTCTAATAAATAAAATAATACGAAATTTTGGATTATATTTTATCATGTTTCTCCTCGAAAATTTGTTAAGAACTCCAAGGTAAGTACCACTTCCGGTTTATCATACTCGTATATATTAAAATCTAATGTTGTTTTTAATCATATACGAAATTTATCCCAAATTTGGGAAGTTTTGGATTATATCATAATATATTTTTTCATTGTAATTTTTTTTCTAGGATATAAAGGTGGTAAAATAAGAATATCTAGTAGTAAACTAGGTGGAGGATATTCTGCTATTAATAGTATGACTTTTGGAAAACCAACTTTCTCCGAAATGACAACATTTAGAGAAATTGTTGAAAAAGTCGAAGAGGAAGAGAGCAGTGAGGAAAATTCAGGTCTTCTAGGAGGTCTTCTAGGAGGTGTTCTAGGAGGTGTTCTAGGTGGTCTTTTAGGAGGAAGCTCAAGTTTAAGTGTAGAAGATATATTGCATTGGGTGTTAGGATTAAAAGAAGATATGAAGATTCTAGAACGTTCTTTAATTCCAAATGCCGATCTTAGTTGTCATGGAATTAATGGTAAATTTTTCATTACCTATACATTAATTTAAATAATTAGAAGAATATCGACGGATGATGGATAAATTGGAGGAAATAAAATATACTCCTTGTTGCAAACGTTTCGGATTTTATTAATCCATCCTCAATGCTATGGAGGAAAGGAAGAATAAACAGTTACAGAGTAAAAAACAGCAAAGCCCAGCAATAATTACACAGTAATAAATAAATAATGCTTACCATCAGAAGATTGTTACAATAAACTTTTAAATAAAATATACAATGTTACCAGTACAAATTGGTTATAACACAAAAATATCTGTTGGTGTGTATATTGGCGCAAACTAAAATTATTGCTGGGCTTTGCTGTTTTTTACTCTGTAACTGTTTATTCTTCCTTTCCTACATAGCATTGAGGATGGATTAATAAAATCCGAAACGTTTGCAACAAGGAGTATATTTTATTTCCTCCAATTTATCCATCATCCGTCGATATTCTTCTAATTATTACACATTTGGATACGAACTATACATCGATTAATTTAAATATATCTCAATACACAGGAGTACACGGGAAACCATGACATATGTGTTTAACATGGGATATCTGTCCCTTAAAACGTTATCTAATAATTTATATATGAAGATTTAGAGAGCAAAATTTGCCAAAAAAATTAAATTTGCGTATTTGGTGTCCGAGTATACTTAAAATATAAGGACGTGGTATAAATGGATTTAGTAGGCATTACTTCAAAAAATGAACATTGTGTAAATTTAAATGGGTCACCATTACTATCTCGACAACTTATTAGAGCTATAAAAACGGTTAAAGGGACAAACAAGTTCTTTTTTATAAGACAAATTTAAATAACAGAAAAGTTATTGATTCGACCAGTGGTTCTTAAAATAAGAGACTTAACTTTTTTATTTTAATTGACAACAAACAGGGTGTTAAAAAACAAGTGTAAAACATTTATAGGACATATAAGTTCTTAAGGGATTTACCTCTGCTATCTTGAAAACTATGAGATACGACTTCGTTTAAATGAGACTTTTTTCTTACTTTTGAGAGGTTATCTCTGATGTGCCTTAAACAAAAAAAATAATCAAATAATCGTAAGTGTTGTGGAGACCTTGACCATTTAATTTTCAAATAACTTCTTAGCTATTAGAAATTGAGAAAAATGTTTCTGTTTCATATTAAATTTAATTGTATTTTTATAGTCTATTTACTAGACAAAGACAAAATTTTGTTCGATTACTATCTTTGTCCGTTTTTTTTCCGCTTCGAATACAAAATGTCCTCTTTTTCCAAAACTGTTCATTTTTGAATAGATTGTATAAAACTTTTCGACTTATTTTGACTTCTTCTCTGTCCCATAAATGTGTATACTTGTTTTTTAACACCCTGTGTATGTTTTATATGCTTATTCGTTAGAGAATTTATTTCTAAATTCAGTGATATATAATAATTTTATACTCTTATATAACAATTTTTTTGAGAAAAATGCATAAAACGTTTTACTGTTAATACATGTTAATTT
This sequence comes from Harpalus rufipes, assembly GCA_951394225.1. Lineage (NCBI taxonomy): Eukaryota > Metazoa > Arthropoda > Insecta > Coleoptera > Carabidae > Harpalus > Harpalus rufipes. The sequence goes on from OX596274.1 coordinate 15,118,797, forward strand.
CTGACAGAAAGACGTGAATATTTTGCCCATTTAACCGTCTTTGTAGCTGTTCTGGTGGCCCATTAAAAAGAACATCCTGTATATATAATATACATATATATTTAATTATTTTACTTACTCTTATTTTTTAGGTTATAAAATTCGTGATATATCTACATTATGTACAGTCTGTTGAACAGAAATCAAACAAATAGTGTTAATTAAAAATGCGGGATATAGATGTATCATATTATACGAAAATCAGTATTTCCTTGCACAAAAATAAATTAATTTTAGTCAAATAAATTGTAGATAATTAAATTGTATATCTAAATCACTAATCATATTATAATTTGGACGTTTTGTACAATCAAATATAAAGTTTTATAAGTTCTGTTTTAATTCCATGGCTATCACTACAAATGAGAAATATTTATAAAACTTCAAACTGGATTTTATAGGTTACAAAACGAGCAAAATAAAATTGTAAAATGACGTCTATATAAAAATTCTAATTTTGATGTCTTAGCTAACCATATAACCGATAAAAAGTGTTCCAAAGATGTGTAAACTAAAACTCATAAATGGAACGATTTTTCGTGTCGTTAAAAATTAATAAATTTACGGGAAATCATTACCATTGTTTCGATATATAGCTTTAAATTATTACTTACGAATTTCGTTACGATGGCAATAGAAAAATACATCATAACGAACGTTTACAAAATAATCTATCTCACGATTTTCAATTTTACTATAACGTTATTACGTTTTAACGATTCATAATGAAGCTTAAAGAATAACTTTTAGCCTACGGATCAGTTGCAACTGATCAAATAAATCTGTGCTAATAAAACTATTAATTTCTTGCAGGCCTATTCTCTACCAGCTTTAATAAATACGTGGGAACAGCAGCAAAAGAATTCATTAAGAATGGAGGAGATCAAATTGACTACAATTGTGACGAAGGTGTAGGATGCAGTAACGTACAAGTGACGATATCTAATTCTGGCCGTTATACAAGCGTAGATGCGTTCCTTCAACATTCCGATATAACAATAATATCAAACGCATTCGTCACGGAAATAAATATTGCTCAAACTGACTCGGATTGCTGTAGGTTTGCAGCTACTGGAATAAAATACGTACAAAAGAACATATTATATTCTCTAGATGTTACAAATGAAGTGATTTTAAGTGCTGGTGTAATTAACACAGCCAAAATTTTACAAAATTCTGGTATTGGCGACTGTGAAGAACTTGAAAGATTTAATATTCCATGTCAGAAACATTTACCTAATGTTGGTAAATCACAAAGAGCTAGACCAAAAGTAAGACTTTTATTAAAAACTAACTGCACTGAAAATACTTATATCACTAATGAAGTTATTGAGGAATACATACAGTATGGTACTGGACTTCTATCCAACGCAGGAAATTTAGGAGGCATTTGTTTTTTACATACAAAGAATCCAAATAGTCCTCACCCGAATTTTCAGTTTAAAATAAACTACGTTAACTGCAGTGACGAAGTCTTCCTCAAAACATTAAACCTGAAAGACGATATAGCTAACGATTGGTGTAATAACTTGAAATACCCAGATGGCGCTCTTATGATAACAATAACTCCCATTAATTACAAATCGACAGTTTCTACAACATTAAAATCATCTAAAATATTTCATTTCCCAAAAATTGAATATAATTTTGCTCAAGAAGATCAGAATAAGTTAGCCGAAGCTATTACATATCTGAAAAATAATATTGGACGATTTTTCAAGGAATGTTCGATCGAATTAGATGTTCAAATTCCTTCAATTGAAGATCCAAATAAATCTGAGTTTGAGAATAACTTGAATTTTGTTAAATATACAGCTAGTTTTTCATCTCGAATTACTGGAGGGTGTGATATTGGAAAAGTGATTGATTCTAAAATGAAAGTCATCGATTCTTGTAATTTGAGGGTTTGTGATAGTTGCGCGCTGCCAATATCACCATCACGAAATCCGTCAAGTCTTTTAATGGCTATGGGTAGTACTTTGGTTGATTTTATAATACAAAGTTAGAAAATTATTAGTATAAATTTTAATTAAGTTATGATTTCAAGCCCTATTTGTTAACATACTTTTTTTTAATTCTCAATTGTTTTTATAAAGGACAGAATAACTTTACTTCTCGAGCAAAATTATTTAAAAATATAAATTCGAATTAATTTGATTCATTTTATGGTATGTATAACATTACTGTCAAAAGTTTGACGGTCGTTTAAGCAAAACATTTTATTCACTTTGCAAGTAAACTTTTCGGTCGTTTATAAAATCGGTCATAAAAAAATTAAATTCCTTTAATACTACTTGTGTTTTTGATATAGGTTCTTAAATAATCTGTTTTTATAAATTATTCACATGCAGGTTTCGTTCTGTACTGTTTATTAAATACATTATGGTACTTACACACCGAAATTTATAAAATTATCTATATTTTAAATCCCGGAGCCTACGCTTTTAACACAACTCCTTGGTTACACAGTTCAGATTTCAAATGTATATGTAACTGACAGATAAATGTGACTATCAAAAAACTAATCATTTCAAATTAATAATAGTAACTTTTTAACAAGAAAATAGTAAGTACAGCAATAGTTATACGGAAAGGAACTTAATACAGTTTCCATTGTTAGTAAATATGTCGATATGTATTTAAATTAATAAAAAATAAATGGCGGAGGTTTTGTGTTGGCCACATTTGATTTTTAATTCACAAGTCAAGTTGGTTGGTTGCGACCTCATGTCTCTCTCTTTATTGAATAAAATAGTATACGTCCTCGGCTGTAATGAAACATATCCCACCTCGGATGTAATACGAGTAAACTATTGAATTGAGACATACGTTTCTTTGTTCATAGCTTACTCCGAATTTTTTTTTATCACACTGCAGTTAGTAACCGTGAATAAAATCAATTGTACGGTATCATATTTTAACAAAACGGCTGTATATCTTTTTTTTTTCTTTAAATTTACTTAGTTTAAAAACATTTGTCTAAAAATGAATAGTACCTAATATTAGTGTAAAATTCAAATCGAAATAAAAAAATTAAATACCTACTTTACATTTCTATAACCTAGTAATCCAAATCCTTGTTATTACAAACTGAAGTTTAAACGAAAACTTTTCGTTTTAAGTGACAATTAAGTTAACAGACAATTTAACTATAGATCAAAACACCGGGCGTAAAGTTTTAACGAAGTAGAATCGTTTATTCTATAGTTTTTTTTCAGATTAGTAATAAAAATGTTTTTTATTTGGTGTGACTTAAAATTAATCTAAGAAGAACACTATTGATAAAATTTTTGTGTCTGTGTGACGAAAGTTTCGGAACGCATAACTTCAATACCACGATTCCAAAAATTATAATTTTTTCGTATTCGTCAAGTTTACATCCAGAAGAACAACTGATTAGATTTTGGCTTATAATTGGTGAACCGACAGTGGCCGCATTTGAAGATTTAACAGTTAAATTTGATTTATTGACATTTAACGTTATTATAACTTAAATAATATATTATTATCTATACGATTTGATTACAATTTATACTTCATATTCAATAGATACAGAGTTAAAGAATTTTAAAGAAATTAAATTTTATAATTCAGCCAGCTATGCTAAACATGAAAACTATTAATATATTCATATAATTCAAATTAACAGATGTCAGTATCAATAAAAAGTAAATTAAAGTGGCAGAGATGAGGATGTTGAAGTAGATGTTGGGGAAGACAGGGAAAGATACGGTAAGAAAATAACTAGTGTTACAAGTTTCTAGAAAGATACAAGAAAGACGATTACATTGGTTTGAACATGTCATGGGGAGAAATGAAGAATTATGTTGGAACAAGAATGAATAGCTTAGTAATAGGAGGTTGAAGAAACAGAGGAAGACCAAAGACAAAATGGAAGGACTGTATTGTGGAAGACTTGAGAGAAAAGGAACTGAATGAGAACGACACGCAAAAATAGCGACCTCTAACGAATGGGAAAAGCTAAAGAAGAAAATGTCAGTGTCAAGTGCAATTTGAATAGTTTGTTTATGAAATAATTTTAATGAAAATTTAGAATCTTTTGCAAGAAAAATTATGTATGGAATTTATACATTATACACAGGATTGACGGAAGGTATTGTGCTGACCACAACAGATTTTTTTTTATTTGCTGTGAGTAAAATCGCTCATATTCTAGGTATATCAAAGATGAAGATTATTTTTTTAAATCACTATCAACAATAAAAATGAATGCATATAAATCAAATAATGACACGTAAGTAAGTTTCCGCACTCACTTTTACTTTTTTAACTGCAAAAAAAAACGACTGTATCATAATACGCAAATGTAGTTAGGGGGTTATAAAGTACAAATAGTGTTTCTCTTACATGGAAAGGTGATACTATCTGTATTTCTTGTTGGGATTAGACATTCATTAGACGATGCGTAGCTTGAAAATGAGTTTGTTGTTCCCGTACAGGTAAACACAAAATTAACCTAAAACCCTCAGCTCCATTTCAAATTTCAGTAACACCTTGTGCAAAACAAACAAACAAGAATCATCCCTTAGATTCACTTCAACTCTGAACACACAAATCTACTTTGTAAACAATTGTCTACAGCCACAAACTCTCATAATATACCCATAATAAATCATGAAAATTTACCGTGAGTTTCTGACACTGCTTAAGCTCCACAACCAACATCCTACGAACAATAGAAAGTTGCCAACTGCGTTACTTAGTTACGCATTGCAATTGTTATCTAAGCGATGAGCAGGACAATTGCAAGGATTTAATTAATGGAATGAAAACAAGAGAGCGCTATCAGGACAACTGCATAGTGTAAACATGACTGTAGAACTGTAGACATCGAACAGTTTGCATTTCTGATTACGCTATTGCAGCACTCTATGAGTAAACTTAATTTGCTGGTAATTCAATATGAGTTGTTAAATGCAATTCATAATGGAAACGGAAAGCATTTTTAGTAATTTAATCGATTAATAGCCTGGCTCGTGTTTTTCAAAGAGAACTTTATAAACCAAATTGCAAAATTTATTTTCAATGCAGAATCCACGCCGTGCTGTTTTTCATTATAATGGCAATAAATCTATTAAAGCTATTACTTTTCAGTTAATAAATGAAATTGTTTTTAAAGCTATTACTTTTCAATAAATAAATGAAATTTTTACAAAAAGAACAAAAAATAAAATTTTCACTTATAATCTCACCAGAGCATTAATTCTTTCCGGATTTTTTTTGAGTGGATTCCAACAAAGTATTAATCAGCACGAGTGGAACACGAGTGCAGATTACGTTGTTGGAATGCACGATAAAATTTTTCTCAGATATGAATTAATGCTCGAGGGCAGATTCGGCAAGAAAATCGTAACGACACCAACACAGAAAGTAAAATTAATTATATTTTGCTAAAAATAATCAAGTTATAATAGAATAATATACAGTAAAATTTTTGAAAGATGTCCGATCAAGGTCGTCTACGAATTGTATGAATTCAGATTTTTGTTTCGCGCATTATGTCAAATTCAGTAGTGTCGTTTGCTTAGTTTTTATGAGGGTACATAAGATACTACTGTTATTTTATTATTATAAAATTATATGTATGTTACAGTAAAAGCATTCAACATTCAAAAATAAGTCAACTGGTAAGTTTATTATTAAATGTAAAACCAAATATGTGAAAAATAAGATACTGACACAATGTCAGTGTCAGTGACTCTGACACAAAATAACGTTATTCGTGCGGCTATGAATTAAGGTAATATATCTGAAATAATAAATAAACTTACGTTACAGCGAAAGTATTATCAACAACGAGCATCGTTTTAAAGTGGAATGTCCTAACTTAGTCGAAACAATATGAATTTTTGAAAGACAAGCGTATTATATCTATCCTTATCGCACATGCTTTATAGCCTTTGCAAAGGAAAGAGATAAATGTATGGCAATTTGTTAATTCGTTCATGATACAGATGACCTTGATCGGACATCTTTCAAAAATTTTACTGTACAATGGCAATTCAATATATTTTTTTTAAATGTCAAACTGACATTTTTGACAAAAAATTCCACTTATTAATTTTGCTTGTAAGCCAAGTAATAAAAAATTTCCAAGAAATTTTTATATTACCATGGTAACATGCTAGTGTCGTATGATTTTCAGGAAAATAATCCGATTCTGTAGGACTAATATACATGGTGTTATTAAATTATTTCCATTATTGGTAAATTTTGATGTTACCTAATTTAAAAATTGGAAAACTTTAGTTCTTGTGAATAAGCAGACATGGTGTTTATTTATCGATATTGTAACGGTAATAATGGTCGTCGTATGTCCAGAGAATATCAACATACATATCCAGGAATGAATATGTATAAACTTCATTGTTCTAATTTCTCAGGATACTTAAAATCTACTACGATTATCAAGTATCATCAAGAATACCTATTTTGTGTACTTTTGTATTGTATGTAATATTTTATAAGTAAAAAATAAATAAAAATGTTAAGCTGGAAAACTTCTTGACTGGATGGGGATGATGTGGAATTAAAAATGTTAAGGTAATAAAATATAACGATGAAAAACTTTCATGACTCCCCCCCCCCCATATAAGACGCCTCTGGTTGAGATATACAGAATCAAAAGAATGTATATAAATCAGGGTTGTTGTAAAATTATAAACCCAGTTAAAAAAACCAATTAAAGCTCACTTAAAAACGAAAAGCTAATAATGCTCTGTTGCAGAAACGTTTATCATTGTTATGTTTAATTAACGGACCATCAAAATGAACAAATTCGAATCGGTTTCTTTGGTCTTAAATCATTACTGCCAAAAAATTGCGTTGCATTTGCTCGTTGTGAAAATCTGTTACTTAAACAAAAATTATTTAGGGTATTTGCTTACATTTAAATAACCAATAAAAATAAAACATGAATTTGTATGATTAACATTGTAATAAACTAAAACACTTGTACTAGATTGGCAGTTTTCTGTATTTATATCTTATATTCTTAAATATCTACACATATTTTCAAGTTTTTGTTTTTTCTGAGCCTAGTTTATGTCTTCGTTTGGACCACATTAATCCAATTGTGGAAAAAATCCTTTCAATTAATGTCGAACTGACTGGACAGACAAAAACTTTTTGGCAAAATTTTAAGTTTTGTATTTTTTGTCTTCATAATATGCCTCCATTTTATGGAAGACAACTGTATAATAATATTTTTTTTGTACTCATGCATTAAAATGTGTTGTCACATCCGAAATGTCAATTTCCCAGGTCTCCACCAGATAAGTGACCGAAAAGTTTTGCAAAAACACTCTCCTATTTCTAAAGCATTTCTTAAAGAACTAAATTTAAAATAATAAAGTATAGTTTCTCAAACACTCTCTCGCTTAATAATAATAAGAGAAAATGGTGGAATATTGAAAGAATTGTAATTTTAAAATAATTAATTTAGTGCATTTGTGTTCACGATGTTGGCAACAATTTCTGCTCAGCGGAAGTTGGCAAGATAGAATACTCGGGAAGTCGGTAACACATAACCAACAAACTTAATATAATTGTAACAAAACAATAAGAAATTTAATGTTTATTATGTTTAAATTTGCTATATACTACAAGTGAAATACTTGGTAAGTAATAAATAGTTATTTACATACCATGATTAATACTACATTACATAAAAATAACCATGAAAATAATTGGCAATTAAATTTGACATATCACTCTGAAATTAGCTACAAAGCAGTGTATATGTAATTAAGTTACTAATTATCAAGTTTTATACTTTTCGTACAAAAAACATTGTACAAACTGCGTGCGTCAACTTGGTTCCCGGAATCGTTCTATGGCGGCACGAGCTTGCCAAACACTCATCCGGGAACCAATCGTTCCCGCACTTGGTATATAAATAACTATTTCGATTTTAAATGCAGAAAAGTCAATTTTCCACAAATTCAATTTTTTCTTTATACATATCAACTGCTAATCACTTTAAACATATTTTTAAATACAAAAAACCACAAAAACAAAAAAAATCAATGAAACCCAAAAACCCAAATAAAATAAAAAAATCACCAATAAAACCCAAGTGGGTTGGGTTTGTTTAATATAAAACTCAACCCTGATATAAACATGCAAGTAAGAAGTGTGCTCATACTGTTTCAAATTTTTGTGCAACTAATACTTATAAAAATGTGTCTGATGAGGTGTACTTTCAAAGGGTTGTATTGTAACGGAGCCTAACTCCGTAATGACACGTTTTCGGACATACCTTCACATTATATTTTCCATCCAAATCTAACCCCAAATATATGGTTTAATTTTGTTACCCGTTATGGATCACCAGTTTTATGGACTCATCATTAAAAAAAACGTATGGATTTTTGTTGAATTACAAACGTATATACAAAACGCAAGAAAACAAAAATGATCTCCGATACTTTGACATTCCTAATATTATACGTTCTTTATTAAAAAAAAAAAATCTGTTGTGGCCAGCACAATACCTTCCGTCATTCTCGTGTATAATGTATAAATTCCATAATTTTTCTTACAAAAGATTCTAAATTTCCAGTAAAATTATTTCATAAACAAACTATTCAAATTGCACTTGACACTGGCATCTTCTTCTTCTTCTTTAGCTTTTCCCATTCGTTAGGGGTCGCTATTTTTGCATGTCGTTCTCATTCAGTTCCTTTTCTCTCAAATCTTCCGCAATACAGTCCTTCCATCTTAAAACTATTCATTCTTGTTCCAGTATAATTCTTCATTTCTCCTCATGACATGTTCAAACCAATGTAATCGTCTTTCTTGTATCTTTCTAAAAACTTGTAATACTAGAGTTATTTTCTTACCGTATCTTTCCGTGTATTCCCCAATATCTACTTCAACATCCTCATATCTGCCACATTAATTTACTTTTTATTGATACTGATATCTGTCAATTTGAATTATATGAATATATTAATAGTTCCCAAGTTTGGCATAGCTGGCTGAATTATAAAATTTAATTTCTTTAAAATTCTTTAACTCTGTATCTATTGAATATGAAGTATAAATTGTAATCAAATCGTATAGATAATAATATATTATTTAAGTTATAATAACGTTAAATGTCAATAAATCAAATTTAACTGTTAAATCTTCAAATGAGACTACTTCCGGTTGACCAATATAACCAAAATCTAATCAGTTGTTCTTCTGGATGTAAACTTGAGGAATACGAAAAAAATATAATTTTTGGAATCGTGGTATTGAAGTTATGGAATCCGGAACTTTTGTCACACACACACACACACAGACACACATACATACAGACATCATCGTAAAAATGGTAAAATCGTAATATATGGACCCTAAAACGTGCTTATTCAATAAAAACTAATCATTGAATTTTTTGACCAAAGACAATACCTTCCTTACCTAAAGGTGACGGAAGGTAAAAACAATGAATCATGGATCTCTTATGACAAAAATTCCCTGAATGTGTATTTTGTAAAATTTGATTTAAATCATGTATTTATTAATTCATATTATTCGACTTCTCCAATAACTAATATAATGCACTACATTTTACTTTTGTTTCATTACTAACTATTAACATATGTAACTAATAATTAATTTCATTAATTTATTTGCAACATACAACATATCTATGCAATAAATTACTTTTAAAATGAATAATTAGTTTAAATAATTACACACATACATTCATAAATTTATTATTAATTCAATATAACTAAAATTTATATGATATGTATGATTTGTAATCAATTTTAATTAATCTCATTGCAATTTATGTACAAATATAAATATTAAATTTCTACAATTTATTGTGCACAATAATTAAAATCAAATATTTTCTCAATTGCATTATAACTATTAATTACTTTATACCAAATACGTATTACTCGTAATAAAAAAGTTACTTTCTCTTAGGTTATGTTGGGTTATGTTCTCGGGTTCATAGGTCAATAATTATTGTGGGTGGTGGCTGTCTGAACTGACGGTTATTGACTGATGGCGTTCACTAGATGTTGACAGTTGCAAACAGCCGTTTATATGTGTGTACATAACTTGTAATGCGTGTCACTGAAGTGTAAACACGTGGAGTCGTATGTTATCGGAAGCGAACGTGAGACAACAATACTTGAGAGGTGGACAATGCCTAGTTTATGGGGAAGTAATGTGCAGAAAATTGCGACGATGTAAAAAGGAATAGTGGGTGTTGTAGTTGTTTTGCGGTAGTGTAGATGAAGTGTATGAAATGCAAATGTAATTTCGTTGAGCGTCAAACAACTTCCAATTACAATTTTGATGTGCAAACTGGGATGCAAGTAAATTGTTCACTTTGTAACTTGTTACTTTTTGTGTCTACTGTATTTTGTAATATTTGTATTAATACTACTGATTTCTTGTTTCATAAATTCTGTTTTCTTTTTTTTCTTGATTGATGTTTTTCTTTTACATTGTTTAATGTAAGAAATATTCATAAAAACTTTTTTTCCCATAACAGAGACTATACGATGTATGGCTTATTAATTCATATACGATGAGTACAATCTTTGAATATAATAATAGTAGGTATTATATATTCAAAGTACATATGTTCTTGTAATTTTGAATAAAAAGGTATATTTTATAAAAAAATACATTAAAAATAAACAAAAATACAATTATTTTATTTATTTTACGAAGTTTTCATCATTAAAAAAAATCTGATGTGACCAACACATGACCTCTCGCTCTCGCCATTTTCATTACATGTTACATAAATAAATAATAAATAATACGTCATATTACCCATTGCTGGGTGTGCCATCTGCTTTGTACACAGATATCGGTAAATGATGTAATATTTGTACCATGTGGGCGCATATCAGGCGTCACCTCACGGGCACTCATTGCTGGCATGGAGAGTACACCACAGGGGTCAATTTTGTGCCATTAAAATTCGAAGTATTTGGCGTCTGTCGGGATCGAACTCTGGTCACAATTAACGTATATAACATTTCATGTAAATACATAAATAATTCAAATTGTATCTATTCTTTCATTCTATGAGGAATACTCTTCTAATATATTCAAAATCCTTTATATTCACTGACGGTATTAGCGGTATTTCTTAAGGATATATGTAATAATAATGTACCTATAATTTTAAATATTTAATTAATAATACAAGAAGTTATTTTGAATGTACTTAATTCCCAGAAAAGCTTTCTGTAATGTTAATAAAACTGTTGATTCTTGACAATGACATTTTGCATTTATTATAAACATTTAAATATCTCAACTGGTTGTCTGGCAGCGAGATTTTCAACAGATTATTCTATATTATTATATAATATGTCTCTAAATCTATAGAAGATATAATAAATATTTTAAATGTATTAGATTGAGAATGTAAAGATCTTTATTATTGTATTAACATAAATTTTCAAAAAATTTAGAAGATTTTTTTTAAGAAAATGTAACTTCCGGTTGAACAATTGTTACCGAAACCTATTTAACTTTTCCCATTAATGTTAGATTGAGGAATCCGTAGTTAAACAGGTCTTTAGTGTTATAGAATTTGAGAAATTATAATTCCAACATCCTAACACATACACACACACGCACACAGACGCACACTCACACACAGACGTCATCGTAAAAATGTTAAAATCGTATTCTAGGGAACTTAAAACGTGCTTATTCAATAAAATGCGGATATGCGATTTTTAGTATGAATTCAATATCTCTCTTAGCGAGAGGTAAAAACTCTCGTATTATAACCAAAATATTAAAATTCGTTATTACCTACTAATGTTTTTAAATAAATATAATATTTTGTTAGGTTTCCTTTGGCTTTTAAAATAGCAGCAGCTAAACGTCGAGCCATTTTTTTAATTTTTTGTCCAATTTTAATCGCCGATGTATATTAGGTTTGTTCATAGAACATATTTCCAACGGTTGGAGTTTGAGTTTGAGTGCGCATGCGTGGTTTCAAACTGGTTGCAAATCAAACTGTTTGAATTCTTCTGTGAACAGCATTATGTCACTTAACTTTTTAAAGTGAATAATAAATGTCTCTGCTTAATTTTGGTAGTAAATATATCGATATTATCGATCACTGTAATGACACTTGTCAGTGAGTCAGTCTTTTATTATTTTATTACATTAATTTACAATGATTTATTTACCGTAAAATATTTATTTCACTAATTTATTTTATTTATAAGTATATAACCAAACATTAAATGAAATCAAAACCTGTAATCAAAACAAATACAAATGTCTTGTCAAAACAGTGTAAGTGCGCATGCCTCAAATTTAAAATTTCCTCCCGAGTTGGAAATTATTCTGATAGTTGGCAACCGATCAGCAACCAGTCAGAAAGTTTCTATGAACATTGAACTAATAATTAGAGTTGGAAATTTGTGACTCTGCGAACGCTTTTATGCAACTGCGCATGCCTCTGACGGTTGCTGACGGTTTCAAACCGTTCTATGAACAAACCTATTGTGTCGTTCTTCCTGGAATTTATTTTTTAATTCGTCTTTGGCTTGAATGGAATAAATTCTTGTTTCAATCAAAGATCTCCTGCATTTGCGCAATTGGGTTTAAGTCTGGTGATTGTTGGGAATTATTAAACTAATTTTGATATACAATAGCCAGTCTTTTACAAGATTCGAATTATTTTCCGGATCATTGCCATACACGAAATTAAAATTGTCAGCTGAGACCAATTTTTCAGCGCTTTACAGTAAATTTTAAATATCAAGGTAATCTTGGCTATTTATGATTGTTCCTATAATAGCTAAATTTGTTACTCCCGCTGACTATATATATCCCTGAACCATCGCCGGATTTAACTGTTTCTTTTGCCTGCTACCTGATCCGGATATATTAAACTTATTACGTTGTTACTGTTGCTAATCATTGAAATCTTTACACACTTAAAATAATTTGTAGTACGGGTACTGAGAAATTTCTTTATAGTTTTATATTCTAGGGGCGTTTAAACGTTTTTTTTTTTATGCCGATAGAGTTATAAACATATGTTATCTAGCCAGTTACTAGAATTTAGCCAAGAAAGACCAATATTTAAGATGATGTTCTATTTGAAAGTGTATAGTTATAATAATAAGCATAAGCGACGTTGTAGGAGTGGTCTTACCTGGAGAACTCGTGTGTGAGTAGCTTGAGGCGAGTCCGGCAGCGAGCCGCGTCCGCCGCGGCCTCGCGCACCCGCGCCTCGCTCTCGGCTCGCAGGCGCCGCTCGCGCTCCACATCGCGTGCACAGGACTCCCTCTGCAAGCACAAAACATCATCTTCAACATCTACTTCAAACACATGTAGCAGCTATGAAACATGTAACATCACAATAATATTATGAGCATCAAGTACACGTTACCGGAGAACGAAGTGTCTAGAGTGTACTCGTACATGTCGTAGCCAAATTGTGTTTTATAAAACTCAGCCAGATTATAAAACTTTCATTGACTTAGCGATGTTTTACAATCTGTCTAATTATCTAGGCGTTTTATAAAACGGCAAACAACTTGTATATTTCTCTAAATATAAAAACCTAACGCTGCAAATTAGGCTGAATTTTCGAAGCGTGCGTTTTACAAGATAGGTTAGAATACGTTATGTTGAAGTATATTTACACCCGCTTCTACAACCTCTAGTTAAAGTGGCAGTTGGTGTTAACCAATGGTTATGGTACAAAATTATTCTTATCACCTTTGGTTAAAACTACCTGGAAGTTAAAACTGTTCGTATATTATAATGTGGCCGTAAGAAGTTCGACTAGCCAGATTGTATAAAACGACTCGCCAGATTGTATAAAATGACTAGGCGTTTTATAAAAAGACTGGCTGCGACATACCTTATATACAAGATACATTTGAAAAGTTTGTTGCCGAAGCAATAGATTGGAGAAAGTGCATAAAAAAATATAGGTGTATCATGAAGCGACATCTATGTTAAACATAACCTAAAAATTTGGTGTTTCTCTGTCAAAAACATTTCTATAAAATTCAGTTTATATGAATCTGTATTTGTTAAAAAGGCTTAGGACCTCAATATTTTTAATGAAATGATAAATGTTATATTGCATATTCATACACTCACTATTGTCAAAAAATATTTAAGGGTGCAATAAGTGTAACGACAAAACGGGACTAGCGATTGAAGGTATTCGAAATTGCTAAAGAAGTGGACATATCAAATAGAATATTCTTTTCTATTCTAAAGTTTTGTAGCGTGCGAGCATGCGACCGATGCCGCTGGTCGAATGGTTCTAGAATGGCTTTTTAATTACTTCCGGTCGTCTGATCCTTTGTATTCGATGTTATTATCGTATAGAATAGTGGAGAACATTCTAGTAAAACGACGCTGGACTATGTAAACACCGTCAAGGAAGCCAGCCGAGCATTCTGATATAGACACGCATTGTGAAATGAATAGTTCATGATATAAACAGTGAAATATTGTTTAAATAAATAATCTTAGTGTTTAAGTAATCAATATTATTCTTAGTCTTAAATTAGTGTTTATTGTTTAATCATAGTGTTAGTTATTTTCATTATCTTTACCTTAATTATTCATCGTTTAATAAACCTCTATTTTTCTGATTTTTACTCTTCACCCATATAAATTAACTTTACATTATGGATATGACATTTTCTTGAATAATTTTCGTTGTAGTGGTAAATAGGATTTAAACAAATAACAAAGCGGTATTAAATTTAATATAAACGTGATATGTGTTATTTAATTTAGGTTACAATTTTGTCATTGACATCAAAATAATATAAATTTATAAGAACTAACTTGGAGTAGGCTATGAATAGAGAAATGTATGTCTGATCATTATTTAATTCAAAAGTCAAGTAGTCAAAATTGATCTTGAGATAATTTATGGAGAAAATATAATAAAGAAGGATACAGTATATTGCCCTTCGCATTTTTCTAATTTGTTTCCATTTCTAAAATATTCAAGAAGAAAACCTTTGATTTCTATAGATAATTTTTTTGACAATATCTCGTGTTAAATTGACATTTAATTAAATATTTTTAAATTGGCATACCTTTCTTTGTTCATAGCTTGCTCCAAGTTAGGTTTTTTTAACACATTTTAGAAACAAACTTTTTATACCTAACTTGAGTTAGTAATGTATGTATTTACAATTCTTAAAATATTGTAAAGGTTTAAATGAAAGCTTAATTGAAAGCTTTCAAGAAAAGTGAAATGTAGGGTTGCTACACTTTTACTTTCATTTTGTGAAGCTTTTAGAAAAGAAATAAAATAAATTGTGTCTCAGTAAAGGATAATCGATGTGTTTGTCAGTTCACTGAACTTTGCAATTAGTCGATTATGAATTTCATGGTCAATGATATTACTTAATATTGTCCCAGCCACAAATTAATAACTACAGACTATTTGAATTGCTTCGATATTGAAATACACCAGCTAGTGAAGGTTATATTCATTTCAGGCAGATTTGCATGTTTGATGTTTCAAAATTAATTTAGAATTACACTCGTTGTTAATTTACTGATCATTATTCATTAATTACAATCGTACTGGAAATTCATACTATAATTACTATACGAATCTACGACAATTTGTTTTAATTAGTTATTTGTTTAATTAAACGTTATGGCGATAAACATATTAATAGGTACTCAATATTATAAATGGCGACTTTTTAAGGATTTAAATCATATTCTGGAAAACAAGGGTTCTATAGGTAATGCTCATATGAAATATTGCAAGCAAAAAATAACAGTATTCTAGAGATTTTATACCCTCGCCATTGCGATCTCGGTTACTTTAAGAGATACGAAGTCGGTTAAATTGGAGCAAAGTTGCCCCATTAGCAGACCATTTCAAATATGTATTTGTTTTTCTCGAAAAAGTCCCTAGATAGATATCAACAATTTAAATTTTGTTAATTTTTCATATTTACAAAAAATATTGTCGAAGTTTGAAACAATATAAAATTTTGGTATGCACTTCTTGATGGAACTTTTTTATGCTTTAGTATTTTAGAATTGTACAAATTGTATATTTAATAATAACACTATTAAAAATCTGTTATGACCAGCACAATACCTCTCGCCACTTCCTTTTTTTGATTACATAAGTATAGGGCGCGAACAGTCATGTTACATTGTTGGCCTTGACAAGCAGATGTGGGGGCCCGTTTCAGAATGATAATTAGTATTTATGCACATAAATGTCAGAATTTTTCATTAAAAATTTCAAGATTTTCTAAATTCAAGTAGTTAATTTGTCACCAGGAGTGTGGTATTTACTTTCGAGGAAAATAAACCACATGGAATTGGAAAATCACTAAATTTAGAATGAGGAATTTACATAATTACTAGCTATCATTCTGACATGGGCCCCCATATCTGCTTGTCAAGGCCAACAAAGTCACATGACTGCTTGCGCCCTAATGTATTTAACATTTCTTGTATACCTACACTCTACACCAAAAATTCTACTTTTATCTATTCCATATATTTAGATTTTTTATATTTAAATTCATTCTATGAAGAAATTTTGTCCTACTTTTTTCTACTAATTCTAATGCACGATTATAAAAATATGTATTTTTATCTTTCAACAACTTCATTTAACAATAAAGCCACAATAATTGGAATATTGTACATGTTTTGCTTAGGTTTTTGATTACAAATAATTATAATATGTCATATTAAATTTTATAGCGAGGTTTCTGTCACTGTAAAATTTATAGAAATATTTAGTAACTAAACATTTAAAGCCACGACCATAACTGTTTTGAAACTTTAACTCTTAAATTCTAAAGAGTTAAAACGTAAATATTTAAAGTTGTGTCCATAATTGTTTTCAACTTTAACTCTTAAATTTTAAAGTGTTAAAGCATTATAGAGCTATAACACATGACCATAGTCGAGGCATAAGTGAAATTACGAATTCAACGATATGCTTGAAGTGCATTTTTATTGAAGAAATATATTACAAAAACGTAGGAGAAAATGATGTATTATAATTAACAAGGTGAGCCACGATATCAGCCAAGATGTGAAAACAGTTGAGATAATAAGTAATATTTACGTTAATTGTTTAAATAGTAAATTATTTTTGTGAGATTCCATATTTTCAAATCATCAATTTGTTGTCACTGCCTACCTAATGACTTATCGGGTTAATTATTTATAATTTTCTATTATATTTTTGTAATTTATTTCTTAAATAAAAATTGAATTCAAGCAAATCGTTGAATTCGTAATTTTATGTAGAATCCAAATATATAAAAATACATATCCCATTTAAAATATGAAAGTTAATGTCATTTCCGGTTAAAATGGAAGCGCAACCATCATGCTAAATACCATGATTTGTGAGCCCTCTATATATATATATATATATATATATATATATATATATATATATATATATATATATATTTTTATATATATATATATATATATATATATATATATATATATATATATATATATATATATATATGGGAGGTATGAAAATATTATATCAATGAATTACTTTGACAAATGACAATATTTTTGAAACAGTTGTAGGTATAACTTCTTAATTTGGTGATGTCATAAAACTTCAGCAACTTTAGTAATACGTATTATTATTAAGGACCCTGTTTAATATTCCTCGAAATTTGTAAACTCCTCTTCCTATACTATGAAGTATAAGCCCCATATTAGTTATTAAGCAAACTTCGTCATTTGAATATTAGTCTATTCACTTTCTCTAAGGGAAGATGAAGATAAGCCTTGAAAGATTTTCCACTAGGCTTTGTGAGCTTTGCGAGCTTCAAAGATCTGTCTCGAGATTCCTGCGGCTTCTGTGGTGTTCCAGGTGAATGCCTCCCACGCATTCCTTATCAAATATGCGCAAAAGCCTACTAGAACTTATTTCAATTGGAAATTCATATCAGATGAGCACTGATTAACTCAAAGGTAATATATAGATTGATTGATATCGAAAGCAATTAATTATATATCGTATCTTTAACATCAAATGATTAAAATAATTAGAAGAAATAATTAAGAACAGATGAGATGTAATAAAGTTAAGAGTAAAAGTAATTTGTTGTCTTTAAAATGATTTCCGTAATTATCTAAGATCGTTAATATCTTATATGCAATTAATTATTATTGGATTTTTGCACCTACTGACTGCTGGCATTTTGACATCTTTATTAATTTATGTAATAGCTTCGTGGATTGGTCAGAAAGAAAAGTGACAGGCATAATAAACTTTTTTGTATTTTTAATACTTTCGTCTCTGTATAGTTCATTGAATAAATTGACTTTTTTGCCGTTTCAAAATGTAATCCAAAATAATAAAAAATTGATGAGTATGATGATCGACTGTTTTGGATGATGTGCAAAGTTTAATTATTTTTTAATCCAGTGTAAGCTATTTAATTAATTTATTTGTTGTTTTATATTATTTATTTATTGTTTTATTTATTTTTGACGATAATATTTTATTTATAAATTTTAAAATGTTTTTGTAATATCTCAACCATTGTTTGATATTAGCCTAATAAAGAGTGTTTGACTGCAGTTCCAAATAATTTCGTCAACGTTTATTATGGCTAAATTCAATCAAATATATATGGGTAACACTCGTAAGGAATATACAGAATGGAGCCCCTTAAAATTGACCAATTATGTTAAAAATTGGTAAGTTTTATGGAGCTCCAGTTCTTGTAGAAAACATGTAAAACAAAAATTATTGCCATATTTACTATCTATGGGGGTTAGTTTTACCATCGATTTTCTTGAAAACTTAAAAATCTTTTTCAATCAAAAAAATCTGTTGTGGCCAGCACAATACCTTCCGTCAATCCTGTGTATTATGTATCAGTTCCATACATAAATTTTCTTGCAAAAATTCCAAATTTCCAGTAAAATTATTTCATAAACAAACTATGCAAATTACACTTGACACTAACATCTTCTTCTTCTTTAACTTTCCCCATTCGTTAGGGGTCGCTATTTTTTATTTTTTTCTTCCACTCATTTCTGTTTTTCTGTCGTTCTCATTCAGTTCTTTTTCTCTCAAGTCTTCCGCAATACAGTCCTTCCATCTTATCTTTGGTCTTCCTCTGTTTCTTCAACCTTCTATTCCTAAACTATTCATTCTTCATCCAATATATTCTTTATTTCTCCTCATGACATTTGCACTTGACACAGACATTTTCTTCTTTAGCTTTTCCCATTCGTTAGGTTTGCGTGTCGTTCTCATTCATTTCCTTTTCTCTCAAGTCTTCCACAATACAGTCCTTCCATTTTTTCTTTGGTCTTCCTCTGTTTCTTCAACCTCCTATTACTAAGCTATTCATTCTTGTTCCAACATAATTCTTCATTTCTCCCCATGTTCAAACCAATGTAATCATCTTTCTTGTATCTTTCTAGAAACTTGTAACACTAGAGTTATTTCCTTACCTATCTTTCCGTATCTTCCCCAACATCTACTTCAACATCCTCATCTCTGCCACATTAATTTACTTTTTATTTATACTGACATCTGTCAATTTTAATTATATGAATATATTAGTAGTTTCCATGTTTAGCATAGCTAGCTGATTTATAAAATTTAATTTCTTTAAAATTCTTTAATTCTATATCTATTGAATATTAAGTATAAAATTCAATCAAATCGTGTAGAGAATAATATTATATTCTTTATGTTATAATGACGTTAAATGTTAATAAATCAAATTTAACTGTTAAATCTTCAAATGAGGCTACTTCCGGTTCACGAATTATAACCAAAATCTAATCACTAAAGGAATACGAATACGATAAATATAATTTTTGGAATCGTGGTCTTGAAGTTATGCGATCCGAAACTTTCGTCACACAGGCACAGACACACGAACACACACACACACACACACAAAAATGGTAAAATCGAATTTAGGGACCCTAAAGATGACGGAAGGTAAAAATAATGGCTGTTGAATAGTATTAGATATCACAAATAGTACAAAATATGTTCGTTAATATGTAAATATAATTGTAATAAAACACATATCTACTGTTGATGATATTGATAATGACTACAATTTTGTTATTATTTAAAATAGGTGTTACACAACAGTTATTATTATTTTTAATTATGATGAAAGCTATTAATAATTAAAACATGCGTGTAATTATAAATTTGAGATTGTTATTTTATAATAATTATACGTCACATTAAAAAACCGTGTATACATCTATAATTAATAATACAATCAAAATACATAATTACCGATTTATGTAAATATTAATTAAATATTCGATCAAATTACCTTAATTAATCTTCGGATAACAACAATCATTAATTAATACACCATCACCAAATACCGCAAAAGCGCAACAAAAACTATTTCATCGCAGTTGGCGACCAGCAAAACATAATATCATTAAATCACCATCAATATATCACATGAATTCTACTTTGAACGTGTCATGGCGGGAGCTAGTCAATTCCCAGGAATATAATGCCGTACTTGCTACATAAAGCGTCCCATCAGGTCTCTTCCTCGTATCTAGCCAGACTAGCCAACGCAATATCAACGATATTGATGTTGTGACAGGGTTACCAACCCCTACGTGCTTGCAGGTGAACGAGACTCGTAAATAAAGAGATCGTAAAATAGAAAGAAGTTGCCCGCAAGAACGTTACTTGTATGGAGTAGCTAATACAGAATATTTCGCTTAAAACTGTTGCTATTTCGAAACGAAATTCAACGTTTATTAACACAGGATGAAAATAAAATGTAAAGATTGTTTATAGTATGTATATAATTAAAACATTTTTTTTTAAGCCAGTTTAAACAGAGCCATCAATAATCTCAAATATTGATAATTCAGAGACATTTTTTCATCAGCTTTCCTGAAGAAACTGAATTTTGTCCAAAACATAATTTCTTCCGAAATCAGTGTATAAAGCAGATTGGCACACCCAGCAATGGGTAATATGCTGTGATGATATTTTTTTTATTTAAATAATTTCTTATAATGGTTTTTTTCAAGATATATATTTGAATTTTGTAATTCAAATTGTATTGCCAAAACAGGATAAAGCATTTGAGCAATTAAAAATAAAGATAGAGTCGAGAAAGAATAAGTTAGGAACCATTTAATTTATATTTTCTATGGTTAAATTTAACAAAAATAGGAAAAAAAGGTTTGAAAATATATAGTAAATAATATTTAAAACTTTTCTCTGTACAAAAAAATATTTTTTCCCAACAATTAATAAAATACTTTTCCAGGTAATACCTGATTTTTTCGTAATTCCCTGATTGTTTGCCAGCGTGATAAATTACCCCATTAGCCCATTAAATGTACAAAATTTTATTCAATATATTGTGTTAATTTTAGTTAATTATTATCGTGTTTATTTTGAAATTCATTTTCTTCATTTTCACGCCTATTTTTTTCAGATTTCGTTTTGAATGCGAGTCTACTATGACGTCCGTTAAAAATATTAAAATTAATATTGTATTGAATGATATATTTTTAAAACAAGCAATTTCCTTAGATTGTTTAGTATCTTCGTTCTCTTTTATTGTACCTACTATCTCTGTCCGGCGCATAGTGGGGCGATTTTACACTTTGGACTTGGTTTGGAAACTAAACCATTGAAATAAGCAATTTTATTGTGCCGTTGATCAACTACCGTTTTCCTACTAAATAAAGTAACTTTTAACATTATTGCCCAATTATAATATCGTAAAATTCTACAAATGTCATGATGTGCTGGTCTTATAGCCATCCTAATAAATAAAAATAACCCAAAAAAGTATGTTTAAAATACATTTTTTTTAAATTTTCAAATAATGTTCGGGGATTTTACGTAATTAAGAAAATTGCTTAAAAACGCTTAAAAAACTGAATCTTCTATTTTATAGACCTAACTTAAGCTTTTATAATCCGTATTCAGATCTTGCCGAAACCTGCCTATTTGAAAGATATTCATGATTAACAGCCCAATTCTGAACAAATCTGTTAATCTTACAGATCTGTAAATCTCTAAAAAACTGACAAAAACGCATCTATTTTTGTTGATTAATATAAAATTATAGATAAGAGTGGCAGCTTTTGTGACGATTATTTTATTATTTACAGATTTGCAGATTTGTAAAACTTGCAGATTTGTTCAGAATAGAAAAATAATGCTTATGTAAACAAGTTCATATTTTGCTTTATTTACTTTTTGCTGTAATCCTTTTAAATTAAATCCTTTAGGAATCAGTTTCATTGGGGTTTTCCTTAGCGAAACATGACTGTAAAACTAGTTACGATCTGATTTCGAATTTGCGATCTAGGAATGTGAAATTACACACGAAGCGAGAAGTTTGCTTGAAGACAATGCAGTGGAAGTTGATTAAATAGTTAATATTTTAATGGAAGTGCATTTTTAATTGTTATTTTACTTGTTAACTACTTTGTATTTAATTAATTTTGTAAATTACAAAATATGTTTTATAAAATGGTCAAGTAAAATTTGTTTTAACCGAATGTCTAACCTCTCCATTGTGCGGCGTCCCTAAGACGGACCATTTTTCTCTTATTCTATTAATACTTAACAATTTTTTAAAAATTGGGTATATTATTTAAAAAAAATAGTCACGTGTCTCATTTTAGTTTTTAAAATTTAAAATATTCTAACCACTAGGTTATATTATTGTTTGTTACAAAACCCGAATTAATCCGAATTTTTGATAAACCTCAACCCGACCCGAACCTTTATTTGCCAAGGTCAATAAACCTGAACCGAATTTAATCCGTTTTAATTTCTGATTCGGGTCAGAGGTCAATTAAATATAAAATTAAAAATATTTTTTTAATGTGATTTTAAAATTAATAAATATAATCATCTTCTTGTGTTCGCAATCATTTATTGCTCCGAACCGAAATTCGAACCCGAACCCAAAACCAATGAACCGTTATAATTTGAATTTCTTGAACCTAAACTGAACCTAAATCGAAATTTATTTCTTGATCCTAAACCGAAGCTGAACCCTAAATATATTTCGGTTCAGGTCCCTGGCTACAATACCTACTCCAATCTCGTGTGAAGAATGAAGAGTGCTTCAGATATTATACTACTTTCGCGTAACAAAATTGAACTTTTGTTAGAATTGCAATTGGTCTATTAGTACATGCGTACATAGATCAACAGAAATTTAAAACAAATGAAGAATGCATAATTTGAAATGTCACTAAGCGAAAAAGATGTTTTGTATTTGAATATTCGCTAGATGATAAGTCCTAGTAGTTTGTAGTGTTTGTACTATGCAGAATTTTATTTGTACATTTTGCAGTCAACGTACGACTATACCGTTTTCCAATATTCGCTGCAACGCAATATGATATTGTCGATATTCCTCTACTGAAATGTCAGGAAACGAGGTGTAGTTGTCTGGCTGCATTCATGTTCGCGCATAACGTTATTGTTTTGTTTGAGTACCGGATTGTGTGCACGATGATTTAACATTTTGTTCAGCATTAATTACCTACAGGAATTTGTATCTTTTGTGAAGCATTACAAAACCGAATCATTCAACTGGGTGAAAAAAATTAATTACATATGCATAAAAGTCAATAACATACGACAATTGCCTTGTGCATTTCTGCTACAGTAAATAACATTCACAAAACAACAAGTTTGAAATATAATCCCGATTTGCAAGTCTAGAGTTACATTCAGGAATCAAGGTTGCTACATTACGTTCAGAGTATTTATTAACTATAAAAGACATGTTTAAGAACACCTACAATTTTGCAGTATAAATGTCTGAATATGAAAAACCCGTTAGAGTACTACAATGCATTCCAAATTATACTCGCATGCACAGAAGAGAAATACAGTGAGACGCACCCCCCCCACTTTAACTTTTTTGTGGCTCATATAAAAGTTTTATTGTTTTTAATATACTATTTTTTGGCAAATGTACATAATTTTTACAAAGTCAGGTTTACAAGATCATCTTTTATTTTTACCTCTCGCTAAGAGAGGTATTGGTTCATGCTAAAAATTGCATATCCAGATTTTAATGATTAAGCACGTTTTAAGGTCCCTATAATACGATTTTAATATTTTTACGATGATGTCTGTGTGTATATATAATACTTAATATATGGTTACCTATGTATTTCTCAATAGGACATTACTGGGAAGAGCTGAAAAGGTTTTGGTAATAATCGGACAACCGGAAGTAGCAAATTCTTAAAAAAAATCTTCTAAATATTATTTTTTGAAAATTTTTGTTCTTGCTTATTAAAGAAGAGTAAGTTCTCTATCTGATACATATAAATATTTTATTAAATCTTTTATAGATTTAGAAATAAAGAAATATAAGGTATATAATATTCTGTTGTAATAAATCTCACAGCCCAAATAATGTCATGGATTGACAGATAAATGTTAGTGTCAAAAATCCAGAGACATTACTGAAGACTATTTCTGGGAAGCACATACATTATATTATTTCTTATTGTATTAATAGTTAAATATTTAAAATTCTAGGTATATTACAAATACCCTTCAAAATTACTGTCAATTCCGACAATGAATTGAAAACATTTCGAAAAATTAGAAGAGGACAAATTTTCTTCATAGAATGAATTTAAAATTAAAAAATATAAAGAATAAATGTAAGTAGAATTTCAGGTGTAGAGTGTAGGCATATAAGAAATGCTAAATAAAATAGGGCGCGAGCAGTCATGTCACTTTGTTGGCCTTGACAAGGAGGCCCGTGTCAGAATTATAGCTAGTAATTATGTACATAGATGTCAAATATCAAAATTTTTCATTCTAAATTTAGTGATTCTCCAATTCCATGTGGTTTATTTTCCGCAACAGGTAAATTCCACACTCCTGGTGACAATTTAACTACGTGAATTTAG
Source organism: Harpalus rufipes (assembly GCA_951394225.1). NCBI lineage: Eukaryota > Metazoa > Arthropoda > Insecta > Coleoptera > Carabidae > Harpalus > Harpalus rufipes. Next base: position 15,143,778 of record OX596274.1, read on the forward strand.
AATATCTTGAAATTTTTAATGAAAAATTCTGACATTTGACAACTTTGTACATATTTACTAATTGTCCTTCTGACACGGGCCCCCAAATCTGCTGGTCAACGCCAACAATGTCACATGACTGCTCGCGCCCTACACTTATGTAATCAAAAATGGAAGTAGCGAGAGGTATTGTGCTGGCTTAACAGATTTTTTAAATAGCAACCTATAATTAAAATATAAACCGCCATTTTTTGTCTCTACTAGAATAGTAGAAGAGTAGTGTTTTAACTCTTATCAATCGAGTATGGTTTTTTTAGAGAACAATACTTAAAATAAAAGTTGCGTACAATTCATTTGTCTATAAGTTATATAATTTTTTTTCTGTAAAATAATTCATAAGCAATTGACAGAGTTTAAATACTGCTAGTCTTTCCTCGCTAAATCGCTAAATCATTTGTTCATGCTACCACCCAATGTTTTCGGTGTTATAAATATACAAGTATGTTACCATTAGAGTGTGGAGTGTGTAATCCGTTATATTATGGAATAATTAACTAGTTAGTACATAGAATATATTTGAAACTTTAACCTATCGTAACGCACAGTGCTCAGTCCGACTGTTAGGAGCGTGCAATAATTCGTACGGGCGTGAGTTTTATGTGTTAGGTTTAATTATGATTAAAAATATATTCTATATATTAACTAGTTATTCCATAAAAACCGGTAACATACAAAAATATATTCAAAATAACTTTTACGTAGCCAATATTTGAAAATAAGGGTATATTTATTTATAGACTACTGGCAGCCTATGCCATTTTATAAACGCAAGTAATTTGTATCTAAAGCGGCATAATAAATTCAAACAATTATTTTTTGGTTGCCATGTAAAATAAGAAAGTTGAACCCCGTATTTTAAGAACCACAGGTCTAAAAAAAATTATTCCGCTCATTAAAGTAGTCTTATAAAATAGAAATTGTTTACTAATTTAACCGACTAAGTTCCTATACTTCTTGAGACAGCAATAGTGTATAACTAAAATGAACATCCTGTGTACAAAATGAAAACCTCCACTTTATTATTAGATACTTGTGTATTGTTAAAAAATAAAGTCTATTAGCCAGTTTACATAAAAGGTCAAAACTATACTTTCAAACTATAACATGTTTTAGGATATGGATATCATGAGTTTAGTAGTATCCCCGTAAGTGTAATTCGTACATATTACAGAGTATCAGTTTCATATGCAGACTGTTGTCATTACGCGCGGCTATTGAAACTGCACACCAAGTGTTCAGAATCACATTTTGTGCATTTACGACTTTTAAGAGCCCATTTAATTCATACATAACCATTCTTAGTTCATTGCACTTTCTATCTTATAGAGTTACAAATAGAACATGAATCTATGAATGAAGCTAGCCTGACATAAAACAAGAAACAGTATTTAAATTCCAAGAATTAATATTTCAGATACAACAATAACTATAGCAACTGCAGTAGTATAACATATATCATTACGGCATATTACCCACTGCTGAATGTGCCAGTAAGCTTTGTACATACATTTTGGTAATGATGAGCCATATTCGTATCAATCGGACATTTACACAGCAGTACATTTAATATATCTTATTGTATTATTAATTAAATATGTATTTAAAATTATAGGTATATTAATATTACATATATCCTTAAGAAATATTGCTAATACCGTCAATGAATTTGAAATTTTTTGAACATAGAAGAGTAGGACAAAATTCTTCATAGAACGAAAGAAGGGATACAATTTCAATTATTTGTGTGTACAAGAAATGTTAAATTCATTACTTATAGGGCGCGAGCAGTCATGTGACTTTGTTGGCCTTGGCAAGCAAATATCGGAATGCGCGTCAGAATGACGGCTAGTAGTTATTTACATAGATGTCATAATTGTCATAATGTCATAATTTTTCATTCAAAACATCATGATTTTCTATCCATCAGAATATTTTGAAATTTACATCTATGTACATTATTACTAGCTGTCATTCTGACACGGGCCCCCATATCTGCTTGTCAAGGTAAAGAAAGTCACATGACAGCTCGCGCTCTATGCAACATAAAATGAAAATGGTGAGAGGTATTGTGCTGGCCACAACAGATTTTTAGACTACTAATTTAAACAGAATGACAGTTGTTAATTCCAGAAGCTAGCTTCAGTTGTTAGTGGTTACCACTCATAGCATAGTTTCATTCCGTGTCCAATATGATCGAAGCATTAAGCCACAGCTTGATAAGTTGCGATTATGGCGTTGTTTAGCGTCATAGAAACTAATACGTTGTCACATTTTAATAACGGGAGTAGACAAATAATTTGTATTACGTAAAAATATTGTATGAGTCATAATATGAATTGAATTATGATAATCACACCAGATTTTATCGAAAATAAAGTGATTTTTCGCTAATATTCACACATTGAATTGAAACTCAATGAGCTTACATCAAATTTTACAATTTACTATCATCAAATATACACGATAACTCAATTCACTGTCACGGATACGATGTACTGATAGTGGTTTTTTACTGCATTTGCTCCCATGAACTAAATAACTAATGAATGTAATGATTTTAAGTGTTTTCCGTACACGGTACACGTTGTGCCGTTGCATAAGTAATGCAACTGTCACCGTATTAGGAAAAACCATACTGGCAGACGAACGGTCGCCAAGCAAGTATCGAAACAGGAAAAATCACTCGACACACGCAAAGACGTGTGGGTAGATATTGAAATTTGTCATGGAAACTAGCTCGAAAAATTTGATTACAATAAGAACAATATTTAATTGCAGGAAAGAAGATTTGATTACAACACTGGAAATGACTAAACAATAAGAACAAAATAAGCAAAACAGGGGTTACCCTGTACTGTGAAATACATACATTATATACGAGCCCAACCTCAAATGTATTCGTGCCCTCTGAAAAAATAGTATATTACATCCGAGGTGGGATGTTTCATTACACAGCCGAAAGCCTCGAGGTGAGGTACAGCGCGAGGCTGTGAACTCCCACCGAGGTATGTATACTATTTTATTCGCAATCATCCTCAGTTTAAATCAATAATTTTCAAAATAAATCAATGAATTATAACCTTTAATTTGTTTAATATTTTTGATAGCTACATTAAAATTTGTTTAGCCTACTTTATTATAGGGATGTATGGTAATGTTGCTAGGCAATCCGTACATAAACATTTCCAACCCGTGGGGTGAAAGTGAAATCTGTTATTTCCAACCGAAGAGATTGTCATTACAGTTAGGAATGATGTATTTCCCAACCTAAAAAAAGGTTATGAATCGACATATTACTATAATGATTGTGAATAAAATATATATATTTATGTTAGTATTATTTATAAAACTGAAGGTAAAGGAAACTGACAATATATTCAATTAATTACTATATTAAATTTTATTTTTTTAGTAAAATTATTTGCAAAGTGATATTTATTTATTAAAGTACCACCTACAATTATATTAAAAACAAAAATAAATGAACTTCTGGATGCTATGATTATTACACAAATTTTGATATGGTATATTAATAGAACTTGAATACATTGTTTATAATAAAATTTCTTAGGTTAAACAATAATTTATTTGCAAATAAACCATTGTCTGCATGTGACAAATGTTTTCGTCTTTAATAATTCGCAAATAATTTTTATTAAAGTAATAAAATTTAAGATGGCAATTAATTGAGTATATTGTCAGTTACCTTTACCCTCAGTTTTATAGATAATACTAACATAAATATTGTATTAATTACTGTTGGAACGAAAAATTTTGGGACTTGTTTTTTGTCATTTATTTGCCCGTAGATTATTGTTTAAATGAGAAATTTAGTTAATAACATTGGCTGGTACCACAAGCCTGGTTTTAACTAAAACGCTGTTTTAAGAAATGTCAAATTCAAATTTCAATACTTAATTTCACCCTTACGTTTAAAGAGCAATTTTTTTAAAAATATTTGTTTGAATATAAACTATGTTCTGCTTTAAAATCATATTTTGATGAATTTAATATTATTTATTATTAATATTAAATAATGAAATTTGACATTTCTTAAAACATCGTTTTAGTTAAAACCAGGCTTGTGGTACCAGCCACTGTATTTAAATCCAGTACACTTTATTAATACATAAAGTTAAAAATGCCCAAATATAGTCTCAACTATTGTAATCTAAAAATTTATTTTTTCTTCAAGTGTACAATAATATTCTTATTATGCTACTATACACATACTATAGAAGATATTCATTTTATTACTAGTACAACAATGTTGTTCATTATTGTACTAGTAAAAAAATGTTAGCTTCTTAGTTCACCGCTGGCGGCAGCAGTCGTCACAGCAACACAGACCATATTGAAAAATTGTTATTTGACAGTTGTATCATTTGTGTTTTGTAGTGTACACAGCCAACTATGGCTAAAATTGCAAAGTCTATAATTAAAACAATTCCAGAAAAATATTTAAAAAATCCTGAGTTCTTTTTGAAACACTTAAAGAAAAAATAGTATATGTTATTCGGAGCAGAACGCCCTTTTTGTGTTTTACCCAACTTGCCTGGCCTCGGCTAGCGCCTCGGCCGCAATAGCTGGGTTCAACACAAAAAGACCGCTTTCTACTCCTAATAACATAATATACTATTTATTGCTGTTAATATACTTATTTCAGACGGTACGAATACATTTGGGGTTGGGCTCGTACGTTAACGAGAAGTTTTGTTTTATAAGTACACGTTACAGGATTAAAAATCTGATGTGGCCAGCACATAACCTCTCGCCGTATATTTTACCTGGCTGTATGCATAAAGCAAAGAATATTTTTATAAATACAAATAATATATTCATATAAATCTATGACGTATAAACTTCTTTATTATTCAATAATAGCATGTCTCAACATAAAGATATTTTACCATAAATTATGTTACAATAAATTACAAAGTAGAGTTTACCATATATAAATATTAGGCTGGTAACAGCAATTTTCAATTCGAACAACCTTGTTTACTTTCTCTTCATATTCTTCTAGTAAAAACATTAATTTTGGGCGGCTAAAATGTATAATCTGAATTGTGCATCTATTCTTATATATCTTCTTTTACATTTTATTTTTTCATACTTGTTATATCTAAATAACACTAATTCCCTTTAATAAAGTGACGGATAGATTGCACTCCGATTATTCTTATATCGATGTGTAATTTTGTCAATATTTACAACTTACTTGAGAAGAATTTGATAGCTTTTTCGCAATTCAAAGTTACTCTAGTCTACAGTGCTGGTGTACATTGTCCCATAATGTTTGAAACAAATTTAAGTCCTTCAACCTAGACTTGTCATCTCCATAATAGTCACAGATCAATAATTAAGGGATTCTCCAAGTACATTTTTCTTTCGTTACTCATTATTTCTGACACTGACATTTATCTGTCACAAATAATTTAAATTTTCAACTATTTTTCATGGCATCCTTTCGGTTGTAAAATTAATTACAACAGATTATTTTATATATTATATTCCTTTTATCTCTAAATCAATAGAATATATATAAAAATATTTATATGTATCAGAAAGAGAATTTATTTTTCTTTAATATTATCAAGAAAAATTTTCAAAAAATAATATTTAAAAGATTTTTTTTCAAGAATCTTCTACTTCCGGTTGTCCAATTGTTACCAAAACCTTTTCAGATCTTCCCATGAATGTCCGATTGGGAAATACGTAGTTAAACAAATTTAAAGTCTTATAGTTTTTGAGTAACCGTCCTTCCAACATCCTACATACATACACACACACATACATCCACACACACACACACACACACACACACACACACACAGACATCATCGTAAAAATGTTAAAATCGGATTGTAGGGACCTTAAAACGTGCTTACACAATAAAATCTGGGTATGCGATTTTTAGCATGAATGCAATACCTCTCTTAGCGAGAGGTAAAAAAATGAAGTATCAATTCAAATTAGTACAAAATTTAAATAAATAAATCGCCCAAAATTAATTAAAACCATTTCTCAGAGAAAAAACTATATAGAGCTTCCAAGTAAAGTTCCACTACTAAATTGACATAAAAATCTAACGACTTGCTCTTATTTTAATAAAATAGAAATATAAGTTTTCTGAAGACATACTCCCCTATTATGACATGTAAACTTGGGATCCTGAGGCCTGGCATAAACCAATTTTGGTTTCTGCGCAAGCAAGGTGAAATTTTCTTACCATGCGTCTGCTAGCTATACTTTTTTTTTGTTGGATTATATTAGAAAAATTAATTCTGTTACATTGTTATCAAAAACTGTAGAAATATAAACAATATTGTGCGCCAGTTTAAATACTATATTTACAGTATTGACTAAATTATTCGTAATTAAACTCATTGAATCAATAGACCATAAATATTCACACCTTGTTTTATCCTTAGTAAAGTTTTCTTTACAAATAAACATTCTTTTCAATCGAAGTTCAACAAGAAACGTCTAAAAGAAAAAGGAAAACCTAACCTCCAGATTCCTGTCACGTTTGAGGTACTTGATGTCGGTAACCTAGGTCACTACAGCCGAGCTGCACCTTCCGCGTCCATTCCATTCTGCATTACCGACAGTGCGACGGTGATAAATTGAATTTGAGCGGTTTGAAGCGTTGAAGTGTCCTACCTCAACCCTCTTTGACAGGTCATGTGACACGTAGAGAGTGAAGTGATGTTTTTTGCACAACAGTCACGTGGTCAACACCCGAGGGACGATAATGGAGAGGGATACAGGCTGTTGAGGGTGATACATGTGATTTACAGGTTCGCCATTTTGGGGCTTTTGTTTGAGCTGTCACTTGTGGAGAGTTTTTGCGTGTTGCGGGTGATGTAATTAGTAATGGAAATGGATATTGATGTAATTTGTTACGGTGCAGTTTATATTTTATGCAGCAAACGTATGCTGGCCGGTTGAAATACATCTATTTAAAAAGACTGTCAAACGGAATTTAAAATTTAACGATTCGTATTGATGAAAAACAGTTGAAACGAAAATAAAGTTATCTACAAATAAAAATTGTATACAAATAAAAAATACCCAAGAATTTATCGCGTGCTTTTTATGGTAAACCGAAATGAAATACATGATATATGGTTCTGGTGAAAAGGAAGTTTAGATTAGAGTACTAATGTTCAAGAGAAACAAAAAAATAAAAATCATCGGGAAGACTCAGGGCATCTAATGAGGCAGTACAATTAATTCATCAATCCTATATCCACATCCCAAAGAAATGCATTATTTGTCATGTCATAAGGGTTCCCAAAATCAAATGTACTCGATGACGATGCGTTATTTTTAGAAAAAATGACAACAATGAATTAATTAATATATTTATTATTTAAAACCTAAGCAGCTTTATAGGACAAAATAACGGAGAACAATTCTTGATATGCTAAAAATAGAATATCATAATATAATAAGTATGTTTTTCTACAAATCTAGAAAAAGTAGGCTTTTTAATGTTTAATTTATGACACCAATGTTAAAAAGTGACAAATTATTGTTACTTTTAACATTAATGTTAAAAGTGAATTTTGTAGTTACCTTGGTAATGACGAGTGGAATAACAAATTGACATTTTTGACAAAAAATTATTAGAAATATAAATTTAAATGAAAAAATAGTATTTGTAGAAAAAATAGTGCATGATATATGTACGTGTTAAAAGTGATTTTATCTCGGATTTTATTTTGTTCGAAGGTTTGGACTACTCCGCTTCGCGTCGTGTTCCAAACTTCTTTATTACAAAATAAAATGCCATTTTTAACACATAAATAAGTATTTAAGAACCCTAGAATCCCATTTTAACATATTTACGACGTTATCTGTTGGTATGTACGAGTATGGATCCTGTGCGCGCTGAATTCAAATTCTACCATACATGAAAATTTTAAAATTGGTATTCTTACTCTGTACTAAATATCATTAAATATCATTTTTCTGTGCAATATGCATTGAATATGACATATGAAATGTAATCAAATCGTATAGAGAATATAATATTCTTTAATATTTGTAGTAACATAAAATGTCAAGAAATGATAAGTAACTGCGTTTTTCCAAGAAAAACTGTTAAAATCTTCAAATGAGGGTACTTCCGGTTGACCAATTCTAACCAAAACCGAATCACCTCTTTTTTCGAATGTAAACTTGAGGTATAAGAAAAAAATATAATTTCTTCAATTATGGTATTGGGGTTATGCGATCCGAAAGGCTCGTCACACACACACACACAGATTAGTAAAATCGTATTTTAGGGTTCATAAAACGTGCTTATTCATTAAAATCACCACTGAATTTTTTTACCAGATAATACCTTCCTTATCTAACGGAAGGTAAAAATGAAAGAGTAAACAGGATTTTGTACAAACTACTCTATACAGGGGTATTTCATATAACAGTGCAAGGCTTCGGAATATGAATTCTAGACGCCAACACGAGAAAAATATCACAATAAATATTGGTTCTACAACGCTTCGTTTTGTTATCTAGAATTCATACTCGGAAGCTTTGTTCTGTTACATGAAAGTATGAAACATGCTATATAGGGTAAAGAATAATTATTTATATATTTTTGCAATATTCGTAACATTACTTTTTATAAAAATCTGATGTGACTAACACAGTACCTCCCGCCATTTACCTATGTATATAATTTTTATATTACTTTATAAATTTATCGATACAATATATAGAAAAAGTATTAAAGCAAACTTGAAGAAAATGGAATAATCTTTAATTTTTATAATAACAAATTGAGAAAAAATTACATTTAAAGGTATTTTTTGAAGAAAAACTATCTTGAGCTCCAAGTAAACTGTCATTTCCGGTTATCCGATTGCCACCAAAATCTAATCAGGTACTTCCATATTAGAATAAGGTAGAAATACATGGTTTCAAAACTTTCTGAATGATAGTATTTGAGTTAGAGCGTATACAGGATCCACACACACACACATACATACATACACACAGACATCATCGTGAAAATGTTAAAATTGGATTCTAGGGACCTTAAAACGTGGTCATTTACCAAAATCTCGATATGCGATTTTTAGCACGATCCCTATACCTTCCTTACCAAGGGTAGTGGGAGGTAAAAATGAAGTGGTACATTTATAATATAAAAAATTTATATTCAAAGGCCTTCCTGTGAAGTCTTGCACATGGCCTCGCAATAGGTCAATATCAAGATCAAGTCATTAAGCCAGTCTGGTGATGCATTATGAATATATGAATGAATGAACATGGTAACAAAAACAGATAATGTTAGGTCTAGGGCAATTTTCAGCTATAATATCCCGAGGTCATCGATAATTACGAAATAATTTTGACAGTTGCCGAAAGCGCGTTGCTGGTTACCTAAAAGCAACGTGCTTGAGGAAGTTTTATCAATGATCGAGGGGTATTCGGTGAGATTTTTTTTGCGATTTTAATTAAATTTACGAAGAATTTGTATTTAGCAGAATTTTTATAATTATAAAATCATCCAATAGATGTCAGTAGTAGCTATGAATATGTTCAGCGTGACGTGTGTAAAGATTAACGATAATAAGATTGACATTGTCAATTAGTAAATGAATTTATTTTAGTACTTTTCTTGTAATAATTTACCTGTTATATTCCATAAAGTTTTCATAGTAGCTTCCTTAAATTCGGTACCGTAATGTTTTCTCATATTTACCGCCCAATCCTTCAATATCAATGTGAGCTCATTCAATGTACGATGTCCATCTAGTTTGTGTTCTCTGGTGTCGCAATAGTCCATAAATGTTTTCCAGCGTACTATTTACTTACAACGGTATTTTTGGGGGAATGTTTTTCAATAAGTTTATTAATTGAACCGTTATTTTCACTACCATACCGACATTTTCTGATTAAAACAATTAATTTTTAATTATCTGTCAAAAATTGTTTGTTACTTAGCAACTTGGTGACATAAGTGATGATTATCTTAGGTTAATTATCAGTGTAAGTTTGTTTTGATTGGTTACTTTCGCACACGTGATCATAAATACAAGGATTCATTTGGATAATTTTTTAACCAAAAAATTTCAGTAATAATATAACGAGAGTGAGAATAAATTGAAAATAATTTGACAGATCTTGCGAAAACTTGTTGCCAGGCTATTGCTAAATGGCAACAAGTTTGAGAAAGAAACTGGAGAATTATTTTCTAATTTATCGAACTCTTGAATTATATTTAATTAGATTATTTTTTGATCCACAAATTTGTTTCAAACGCTAAGACACAACTGTCATGTTATTGTGACGCCATCTACTGTCGTTATTAATTAGCTTCATTCGTTTACACAGTACAGTTGGTAAGTCTGTTTTGACAACTAGAACACAATTATTTTGATAAATATCTGACATTTGTCAACAAAAACAAAAGCTACAGAGATTATTCCCTGGAATAATCTCTAGAGCTTTATTCTCATACGTAATATAACAAGTGATATGATTATCATCGATGATATTCTCGAGTGAAACCGAGCTGCAGATTTCACGAGTCCGAAGGACGAGTTGAAATGTGCTGCTTCGGTTTCACGAGCAATATCTTCGATTATTAATCATATCACGAGCTTATATTTAATGAGAGAATATTATAAATTTTTGCAATCTAACCTAACCTAACTTTTAATATACATATTCATATTGTATTAAAACATGGTACTTACGAGTTTTATTTGATATTTCGGAGTTTGAATTATTGTTATTATTTATTTTTATACTCAAAATTAACTGTCAATGTCATAAATAAAGAAAACAAATCCCTTAGTAACGACTATAAATACGGTGTTTATTTCCTTGTTTTTTATCATCGCTGTGATAAACGCGTAGCTAGGGAGATTCTGAATGTTGATTGGCGGAAAACATGTCACGTGACTAAGGAATTATATTCTCAGTATAATAATGATAGGATTGGTTAAAACACAAACACATGACCAAAAAAGAAACATTTCGTTGGTTTAAAGAAATGTCAAAAAATAATCAGTGTGTTTGTTTTGATTGGTTACTTTCGCACACGTGATCAGAAAAACAAGGATTGTATAATTTTTTAACCAAAAAATTTTCGCTGTAATTTGTATGGAAGTGGTTAAATTAAAAAAAGATCAAATGATTGGCAAAAGTATATGAACGAAATAATCAACATTGTAATCTACTTTTATATTTCTTTTTCTCGTCTTAGTATAAATCTTTCAAAGTGAAAAATTTCATTTGGTTTCTCTCCAACCTGGCTTGTTTTTATTCTCAAGAATATTACCTTTAGCGTTTTTAGGTCGTATAAATATTCAAATAAATTTTCATTGAATGACTTTAAAATTGCCTTAATGCGTACTTTATCATTTCTTTTGTAGCCGTTCATGAAGTTAAGTCCTAATTTTCCATCAATTTCTAATTTGCTTATGAATCATTGATGAATACATGCAATTTATCAAATTTATGTCAAAACATAATCGGTTAAAATATGCAGATTAAAAAGCGGACACTGTTGAAGAGCGGAATGAATAAAGAGCGGACAAAGAAATAAAGAGAAAGAGAACAATAATATTTCTTCACTAATATCGCTTCCTTGCTTGAAGCTTGATACTTAGGCCTTACAGCAACAGAGACGCGGCGAGGTAATTTTCAGTAGGGCTACAGCTATTATGACGTTATAAAATATGCAAATAACCATATTACTACAGCAACGCTACAATAAAATAATAGCAAGACATAGTACATTTTCATTATATTACGCTATTAACTATAGAATGCATGCATTAAGACAAGAAAATAAATCACATTAAAAAGGCATGCATACTAAGAACCGGGAAGTAGGTATTCATAATGCATTGACATTATATGAGTATTTCAAGTACACTTGCAATTAGATAAGGGAAATAATAATTATAATCGTGAGAAATACAGGGTGAGTCTAGGAAGAAACCCCCCCACACTTTAACTTTTTTATTATGAGTAATAGAAAAAAATGACTAATATAAAAGTTTTATTATTTTAAATATATTATTTGATGGCAGATATAGATATTCTTTATAAAGTCAGGTTTATAAGATACGACTATCAACTTTTATTTTTTAAATAGCAACCTATAATTATTTTACTAGAATATAAACCACCATTTTTTTTGTCTTTTCAACAATGTACTAGTTTTTATTAATGTATTAGAAATAATTCGAGAAAAATAAAATAATTGAGATATATGAGAAATAATCTTTATTTAAATATTCTAGGTGGCTATGTGAAAATAAATGATAAATAAATAGATAAATAAGTAAATAATAAGTAAGTACCAATAAATAAGTAACAAACAAATGTATACTTTGTTGATATTAACATTGTTACATTTTGTTTATTTTCACCGAAGATTTGAAGCCATGCTAATCGTTTTTTTCGACATCAACGGCATCGTGATAACTGAATGGGTTCCCGAGGGTCAAACTGTAAAGAAAACTTATTATTTGACAGTTTTGGCAACACTAAACGAGTTCGTAAGAAACGGCCGGAGTTGTGGAAAAACAAGTCGTGGATTTTGCACCAGGACAACGCACCTGCCCATAACGCGCTGTCTGTGAAGCGTTATTTACTCCAGTGCTCGATCACGCGTCGTGCTCGCCTGATTTAGCACCCTGTAACTTTTTTCTGTTGCCGAAGATCAAGTCTGCCTTAAAAAGAACCCGGTTCGAGTCGATGGAAGAGGTGAAGCGAAAATCGGCGGAGCTCTTAAACGCTCTTACAAAAGAAGACTTCCAACATTGCTTTGACCGATGGAAAAAACGAATGGAACGGTGTGTGGCGAGGGAAGGGGAGTACATTGAAGGGGAGCATTCGATAACAAAATAATTTTTAAAATATGACTCTTTTTCATAAGCAGTCTCGTTATTTAATAGCCAGACCTCGTATATCTCAATTACCTTATTTTCTCCAATTTTTTCAAATATATTAATAAAAACTAATACATCGTTGAGAAGAGAAAAAACAGCGGTTTATAACTATTTTAGTAAAACAATTACTGGTTGCTATTTAAAAAATAAAAGTTGATGGTCGAATCTTGTAAACCTGACTTTTGTATGTGTCCCTTTCATTATCATATCTTCATCATTGCAACGTATACTACGCCTAGGTTACAAATATATCATGAAAAAGAGCCTCACCCCCATAGATTATCAATTGTAATAAGATTGTATATCTTGAAATACAATAAAGAATTATTATTATTATTAGTAAAAGTTAAGTCTATTTTGCATTCACTACATATCCTATACATTTGTAACACGTATTCATTAACATCTTGTATGTAACTTATAGTTTTATTATTTTAAATTAATGAAATATTTAAAACAAAAGTTATAAATATTTATTTTTCATTTGAATACACGTATAAGTCATAGTAATCTATGAGTTTAAAACAAATGATTTATTGTTATTGTTATTAGAAACACAAATGATTTGATAATAATTGTTTTATAATTTAATTTGCTTTATTAAAATCGTTAAATTTGAAATTTTTGATATGATTTGAATATACATGTAGCGCACGAGATACGAATGAAAAAAAAAACAAATTTTCATAATGAATCATATTTCTATTACAATAAGCAAATTTCAAAAACAATGAATCCCAATATTTCGATTTGCAGCAATTTAAAGGTGCAAAATATTAACTTAAGGTTACAGCTCTAAACTTATTGTGTACCTTTTGTTTTAATACTACAAAATTGAAACTTGAATAATTAAATCGTTTGTAAGAATAAAAATATTTTAATGGAAACATTTTTTATGTATTACGACGCCCATATAAAATAATAACTTTGACCTCATAACTTGAAATATAATAGTGATAAAAAAATAGAACAATGCCATTTTGAAGAAAATAAAAGTGTCGTAAAGAACTGAAAATAAAATTCTGTATTATTTTATAGTGGAAAAATAAAGTAATCACAATTTATCTGCGCCACGTAATAATATTCTGAATAAAATTTATGAATCAAAATAATCATTTCTTTTAATCTTTTAGTCTTATTTTCATTTTAATGTATATCTTATCTGGAACTTCACCTCCACTAAAACCATCACGCTATCCATTTTTTCTATGTAATAAATCATCTTTCGATCACAAGTACCATCTGCAGGAATATTTTTTTTGCATCTTAACCTTCCACCCTCTGGTTTGTAGGTCACCCCCACTTGAACGCCACTGGCTCCTGCTTGAGCACGTGGCAGGAGAAGAGCGGTGTCGCGTGCAAGTGGCGCATTGTTCGTCTGACAGCACCACTCAAGACAATGGACTTAAGACGGCAAGTCAAGGCGCAGCCTGCTAGATCGCAAGAAATCCTGCAAGACCATCATACGATACTTACAAGTGCCGGAGAAAGAAGACGAGTGAGAAAGAGATATATTAGGGTGCTGTGAATTATCGACAGGAAGATAATAAAATATTTTATTATACAATTTTGTGCCCAGTTTGTTCCAAAACCACATTTCATCAAATTTGGTAATATATTTTTACCTTCCGTCACCTTTAGGTAAGGAAGGTATTGTCTTTGGTCAAAAAATTGATATAAAACACCATAAAATGATATAGAAACAGTACAAGTTAAATTCATGTATGTATAATTTGCATTTCCTGCCATTATATTTCATAAGTTAGCAAAACAAGCAAGAAATTTGGCGCTTGGAGCAAATCAAGCAAATGGTAGGCTAGCAAAGTCGTTCAACAAATTTTACTTCCGAATGCTTGTTTTCCTGGGCTTATTGAACGCATCTAATGAAAAGTAAATGAATGTGGCAAAGATGAGGATGTTGAGATAGATGTTGGGGAATACACGGAAAAATACGGTAAGGAATGAAAGAATAATTGAAATAACTCTAGTGTTAGAAGTTTCTAGAAAGAGACAAGAGAGACGATTACATAGGTTTGAACATGTCATGATGAGAGATGGAGAATATATTGGAAAAAGAATGAATAGCTTAGAAGTAGAAGGTTGAAGAAACAGAGGAAGACCAAAAATAATTTGGAAGGACTGTATTGCGGAAGACTTGAGAGAAAAGGAACTGAATAAGAACGATACGCAAAACAGAAATGAGTGGAAGAAGAAAATAAAAAATAATGGGAAAAGCTAAAGAAGAAGAGGATATCAGTGTCAAGTGCAATTTGCATAGTTTGTTTATGAAATAATTTTACTGGAAATTTAGAATCATTTCCAAGAAAATTTATGTATGGAATTTATACATGATACATAGGATTGACGGAAGGTATTGTGCTGGCCACATCAGATTTTTTAAGTTTTATATTAAAATTTATTATTATTTTGTTATGTATCGACATACTTGATTGGTTAAATTTTTTAACCAGTTGTTAAAAAGTAACCACTTTTGATTGGTAATTTTTTTTTACCAGTTGTTAAAAAGTAACCACTTTTGATTGGTTAAACTTTTTAACCAGTTGTTAAAAAGTAACTACTTAGTTACGGAACACGCCCGATAGCCAGCTTTAATATACAGGGTGATTGAAAAGATAAGAACAAATTGCTATTTCACCGGAAGCGAAATTATCGTTGATTTTTTAAAAAGAATGTTATTTTTATATGTTCTTAAAGTAATTTAAATTAGCTTTACAAAAACTCTAAATACTTGCATTTCCATCAAAAATTAACATAGGTTTTTCATGAAACACTAACGCATTATCAGTTTGCCATATCATTTGTACCGTCTTTGTTTGAGGAAATATTTTGACGTTTACCTGGCGTATTCTTCATTTTTGATTAGTTTTGATTGTTCGACATAATCTAAAAGTTGAACTGGAAGTAGCACACGGCACTAGATGAATATGAAACAGTATCATGTAAACATCGTTTTGAACTAAATGTGAAGTACTCGTACATACGTAATAGTATTTTCATGTTTTTGTTATTAATGCGACTGGCATCTTCTAATTTAGATTTATTAAGGACATAAAGACTGATTGATTTATTACAGCTAATTGCTATGTTCCATTGTTATAAAATATGAAAATATTTTCTAGACAGTTTCACTTATAAATAAATAAATAAATAGGACACATTATTGACCTAGTTTTATTTAAGTATATTAAATTATCAATTAATTTATAAACTGGTGTAATAATAAACATTGTTATTGAGCACTGGCCTATATATTTGCTTCTTAAATTAATTCCATCAAAGTAGCAGTAAAAAAGTTGAGAGTAATGAAAATAATATTATGTTTATCGCCCTCCAATATTTACAATGTTTAAGCTTATGCCATGCAAGGAGTTTAATTTTAACAACGGTAAAGTTAATCACAATGTAATAAATTTTACGGCCACGCATAAAAGTTACCCAACAATGAACATACTTTTTTTAAAAAGCACAAAATATTAATATTTAATATAAGGTTAGCGTGTAAATAACAAGAAAATACGAGATTATATTAAAATTATTTAGTCGTAATATAATATAGTACCTATATCGAACAACCTTACTTTGTAAAATTGTGAGAGTGAAACTGTTCTTTTGAATTTATTCTTTATATTATCCTATGCTTAATATAATTTAATTTATATTTTAAAATAATTACCTATATAAAATACCTTAGTAGATATGTACAAACTTTTCGATTATATTTACGAGCTCAAACCCATATATTTCGGACGGTTTACATTTTCAACAAACAAATTAAATAACCTACACAAATGGTAAAAAAATTCTACAATCGATTAGGTTAAAATATAGATTTTAAACTTACAAAAACTGAATATGTTATTCAAGTATTCCGCCATTTAATATTGGGTTACGTCGCCTTTATTAATAACACCAGCTTTAATTCCATTAGACATTATATCTTGTATCTCTAAGCCCAGCAAATATTTCTATGATTATTGTCCCATATGTATTGTAAGCAGGGCATCGAACCCGCCAAAAATTTGGTTCGGTTCAGATTCGGGTTAATTCGTTTTTTACCTCTCGCTAAGAGAGGTATTGGATTCATGCTAAAAATCGCATATCCAGATTTTATTGAATAAGCACGTTTTAAGGTCCCTACAATCCGATTTTAACATTTTTACGATGATGTCTGTGTGTGTGTGTGTGTGTGTGTGTGTGTGTGTGTGTGTGTGTGTGTGTGTGTGTGTGTGTGTGTGTGTGTGTGTGGGATGTTGGAAGGACGGTTACTCAAAAACTATAAGACTTAAAATTTGTTTAACAACGTATTTCCCAATCGGACATTCATGGGAAGATCTGAAAAGGTTTTGGTAACAATTGGACAACCGGAAGTAGAAGATTCTTGAAAAAAAATCTTCTAAATATTATTTTTTGAAATTTTTACCTCTCGCTAAGAGAGGTATTGGATTCATGCTAAAAATCGCATATCCAGATTTTATTGAATAAGCACGTTTTAAGGTCCCTACAATCCGATTTTAACATTTTTACGATGATGTCTGTGTGTGTGTGTGTGTGTGTGTGTGTGTGTGTGTGGATGTGTGTGTGTGGGATGTTGGAAGGACGGTTACTCAAAAACTATAAGACTTAAAATTTGTTTAACAACGTATTTCCCAATCGGACATTCATGGGAAGATCTGAAAAGGTTTTGGTAACAATTGGACAACCGGAAGTAGAAGATTCTTGAAAAAAAATCTTCTAAATATTATTTTTTGAAAATTTTTCTTGACAATATTAAAGAAAAATAAATTCTCTTTCTGATACATTTAAATATTTTTATACATATTTTATAGATTTAGAGATAAAAGGAATATAATATATAAAATAATGTTGTAATTAATTTTACAACCGAAAGGATGCCATGAAAAATAGTTGCAAATTTAAATTATTTGTAACTGACAGATAAATGTCAGTGCCAGAAAAAATGAGTAATGAAAGAAAAATGTATTTGGAGAATCCCTTAATTCTTGATCTGTGACTATTATGGAGATGACAAGTCTAGGTTGAAGGACTTAAATTTGTTTCAAACATTATGGGACAATGTACACCAGTACTGTAGACTAGAGTAACTTTGAATTGCGAAAAAGCTATCAAATTCTTCTCAAGTAAGTTGTAAATATTGACAAAATTACACATCGATATAAGAATAATCGGAGTGCAATCTATCCGTCACTTTATTAAAAGGAATTAGTGTTATTATAACAAGTATGAAAAAATAAAATGTAAAAGAAGATATATAAGAATAGATGCACAATCCAGATATATACATTTTAGACCGCCCAAAATTAATGTTTTTACTAGAAGAATATGAAGAGAAAGTAAACAAAGTTGTTCGAATTGAAAATTGCTGTTACCAGCCTAATATTTATATATGGTAAACTCTACTTTGTAATTTATTGTAACATATTTTATGGTAAAATATCTTCATGTTGAGACATGCTATTATTGAATAATAAAGAAGTTTATACGTCATAGATTTATATGAATATATTATTTGTATTTATAAAAATATTCTTTGCTTTATGCATACAGCCAGGTAAAATATACGGCGAGAGGTTATGTGCTGGCCACATCAGATTTTTTTTTATTGAAAAATGGGTCCGTGTGAGATTCTGGTTCAAGCATTAATAAAATTTGCGGTGTTCTTCCGGGTTCGTCCTAATGAAAATTGAATTAATATTTTTAAATAAAAATGTTTATATAGAAATAATTTAAAGTGCGTGCCGAAATTTATAATTAATGCAAAGCAGGACAAAAATATGAACACATTTTTTACGAATAATCAACACATACAGTAATGCAGACGCAGAAGGCGACGATGGTTTTGAAATGAAATTGAAGCTGAACCGGAGCTGAACCCCAGAACCAGAATTTTAATACCCGGTTCGGTTCCGATTCGGATTCAATTGAAAATATATCTGAGGTTTGGTTCTGAGTTTGGGTTCGTTAAAATGTTACGGTTTGGGTCCGGTTTTAGTTCGGTTCAGGTTCGGGTTCGATGCCCTGATTGTATGGAAGGTTTTACTGTACGCACTGGATTTTTATGAAGTTTTTTCTTTCATTGTGCCAAAAGTAAAGAATCTCGATAGAAGCTAAGTCTGGACTAGAATATGACCCATAAAATACTGGTCGAACTATTATTATCACCCATCATTTAGCCCACAGTTCTTTTTTTTAATTTTAAGTCTATATTTAAAGTAACCGAAAGAATTTAGTAGAAATTTCTAACCATTTATGTAATTTTCATTATTTGTTGAAAATGTAAACCAACCGAACTATTATAAGTTTAGGCTCGTATGCACATATGTATATGATGAAGAAGAGTGTAAGTAGTTCTCACAAACAGCGTGTATCACGGGAAGTGAAACATGGGAACTCAGTTTTTCCATGCGCATTGCTCCCCTAATTATTTGAGACAAAAAGTTTCAAAAGGATGTTGTAAAGTAAAAATTTCTACATCCAAATCAATAAAAAAAATCATTTTGGCTACTTCATAACTGCAAAAATAAAATATGAAAATTCACGGAATTTAATTAATACCTATTACATAATGAAAAAAAAGATAACGATATCGTTATTTTTTAACGACTGGAATAATTATTCGTAGGCTAAACGCTTTGTCAATAATTCAATATTTTTATTCGTGTGAAAATAAAATTGCTATTATGTTGAATAATGATCTCAAAAACCGTCACATTATAGTTTTTTACAAGGTAATATTAAAATAATTTAATAAGTTTTTATTCCTAGCGCCTAACGCAAGCTTCCCAATTTGTCTACAGATGGTAGTAGTAGCTCTAGCATAGCCCACAACAAGAAGAAGAAAGGGTCTGGCAGCTGACAGGTTGACAGCTGACTCTCACCAGAACTAATCTAACCTAGAAGTTTTGTGAGTGATATTGAATTATTTTAGATATTTCATTTAAAATTAAATTTAATTTTAGGAAATAAAGTTCTTAACTTGATGCCAAGGTTATTATTTTTTAAAATGAGTTACAGAATACGGATACAAAGATAACGATTATTGTTAAGTAAATATTTTACAGAATAGGCCTGTTATTGTGTTTTGGGGCTTCCGAATAAAGGATAATCGCACGTAAGTTTGCTTTTTTGTTTTAATTGATTAGTTTCTTGACTACTGATCCCAAAACTGCCCTTCGAATATCCAGTACACTACTGGCACTTAGTACCTGTCTAACGAACAACGGTGACACATACCCATCCCGCTTTCTGTTTTTCGCAGCTATAACATTACTATTGTGTTACGCAGTTAGTCCATTTTATATAATATTTTCGAGGGCATATGGAACTTTTCTACAGTAAAAGCTAAAATAATGATTAGCACTTTTCTTACTTTAGGTCTTCAATTATTCTCAAAATTTTTGGTGGTGCAGAAATTAAATTCGTTTAGCCCTATATTCATCCTTAGTCGCTTTGAAATATTGTGTTATTGATTAAAAAATATACCATTATTTAATCAATGATTGTGTATATTTCATCTCGTATGCGTTTAGGAAATTCTTCCTTGTGATACACACTGAATATTCTCCTTTCGGTGCTTCAGATCTCCTCCGGTGTCCATATTCTAATTAAATGAATAATTCAACAAGAATTTACAATGCGGTTTAGTTGATATCGATGCGGTTGCTGTCACTGTACGAGATTTATCTCGCACGCGATTTACCTAAAAACCGGAATGAGAATGAAGCCGTCCGAGGTTTCTTTACTCCACTTTTATGTTTTTCTTTATGTTTACACTTGTCTCGCAACGCGGATGATGTTTACTGTATAAAATGCAAGAGAAAGTGAAGGAGATGTGATTCTTTACTAAGGTTATGTCTGCGGGGAGATACAGCAGTTGTTTTTTGTTAGCTTGTTTGTTTGCTTCTTTGTTTACATGTCAACTGATATTTCTATTAAGTGAAACGGATTTTTTCTACTATATTTCGAGTTGTTCTATACCAAATATTTGTTGTTCTTATCCCAGCTTCTTAATTACTTTACAATAATAATATACAAAAATACAATCTGTTTCTATTTGCAGATTTTAGTAATGACAATATACTTGCTATGTTCAGGGCGTTTACCAGGCGTCACCTTACAGGCTCTCAAACCTAATGTGTGTGTGTGTGTGTGTGTGTGTGTGTGTGTGTTTTGTATGTGTATGTAGATAGCACCACAGAGGTCACTTTTAAAAATTAGAAATAATTTTCAAATTTCAAGTTTAACTTCGGTTGAAATCCAACCCGGGCGCTTATTCTTGAGCGTTCGTAATTACATTCGTATTCGCTTTCGTTTTCATGTTAGTAGTGATAGTAGTCTGTGTTTCAAAAATAATATTATATATGTCAGTGTCAGTGTCAATTATATTGTCACATTTATTCAGATCACTTACAAGTTAAGAATTCACTTTTAACATATATTTATTAACGATTAATATATTTTTTTAACTTGTAAATGATGTGAATAAATGCTGCAATACAGTTGACACTGACAATTACATATCCAATATTGTTTTTGAAACACACTGTGACTATTAACATGAAAACGAACGCGAATACGAACGAAATGACGAACGCTCAAGAATACGGGCCCTGGGCAGTCTGAATCACAATCAATCACCGTGTATACAGCCACCCAACCGCATAATTAATTAATTATATTTCAGCTCTTTTAATATTATTTTAATACTGAAATAAAATTGCATCTATTATTTGAGTATTTTGTTATTCTTGTTTTCTGTTTTATTTATTTTATATATTTTTTACAATATAATGTGAAATTTGATTATTTATCTTTATACAAGGATTTGTTTTGTTTGAATATTTAATTATTTGAATAATGAGTTTCATCGTTTACATAATAATTGTTTATGAATACCATTATCATATTTTATCATATTTTTGTGGAATTCATATTATACAATTTCTAAAAAAGCAAAAACAAATACGAGCATAACGCAAATGAAATTCAAATTTAAAATTATAAAAATCCACATGGCCTAAAACAGAATTTCAACAAGAAAATCAGGTGAAACAACATTTTTCCGATAATTCCTGAATTTTGTTTAGAATACAATATTTTATATTTGTAAACACTTAAAAGTATTTTTTCCTACAGTCTACATAGAAAGTAGCCATTCGCGCTCTCTTTTATCAACGAAAAATGTCACTTTGCCGCTCTAGCGCGACAGTAGAAAAAACGCTTGATGTCCAAATTTCTACCTATACAATGTTGAGAAATGTCACTTGTCTACATTCTTAATGGAACCGTTTAGTCAGGAACTAATGGCACTGTAGTGACACATTGACCACCTTTACAAATCAATCTGACATATAACTGCTCCGTCGGTATATTACATAACCAAAAAAATGCCGCACTATTGTGAAAATAAAATAGGGCATTCATTTACAAAAACGAAAGTATAAAATGTTTAGATTAGATTGAAGCAATAGGTCAAGAAGAATGGGAAATAACGATAAATTAAAATTAAATATAAAAGACGTTATTTTTCTTTATATTAATCCTTATAGTGTAAGTACAAAGTGTACATTTTATTATTTTTGTGGCGACTGTAGAAAAAAATCTTGTGTGTGTTTCGAGCGCAAATGGACATTGTCGATTTCGAGAGAACAACCTCTCAATCGACAATGTCCTATTTTGCGCTTTTAATACACAAATAGCTATTTTATGTGTAGTTAATAAAATTTGTTCATATTTTGAAAAAGCTTTAATCAATTTACGTCAGTAACACTTTTGGATATAATGTGAAGAATAAATCATTACACCTAAAAGACTAACGAACTCCACTGAAAAGTATTCGTTATTTTACCAATATGTTGAAAGAAGTGAAAAAAATTCCTAATAGGAGAAAAAGAAAGATTTGTACGAATAACACATTATAAAAGAGATATGGAAAAAAATTGGTAAAATATATATTATTGTTGAATTAGTTTTAAATTCGTGAAATAAATATTACTGTTGCTATTTTGATTAAATTAAATATTTTCTTATCGCGTATACATATTTAGTTTTGTAAATCGAAACTGGAAATTAAATTACAATTTTCACTTCTTCACAATAAAAAATAAAATAAATGGCAAACCTTTGGGAAGACCCTGCATCAAGTATTGAAAACAGCAGACTCTTACCTGAAACAAGAGAGAAATAAATTAGTAATGATAAATATATCAACATGGACTATAGTATTTTAAATAATTTTTGTCATTATTAAGGTAACTAACGGTCGGTTACATCAAAGTAACTTAAAGACCTCTGAAGCCATCTATCTTGTATGAGTCCAGTTAGTCATTGTTTCTGCAAAAGTCTAATAAGAGCGAAACTAGTCTGTAGTTACTAACTGGGCTCGGACAGCATCTAAAAATAATCGGGAAGCTGATTCATATTTCAGATAAAATAATGTTTAAGTCCGTGTACATCAAACTTAAGAACAAGAACGACAAAACATATGTAGTTTATAAGGTTCATTGCTCCACTGAAACCTGCAAAGCCACATACGTTGGACCAACTAAACGTTATTCAAAGATCCGGATGAGAGAATATCGCAGATTAACACGGCGAACAAATGTTGTTTGGCTGAACACTCCAATGCACTAACACACTTTTAATCTGGATAATTTGAAAATTTTGGAAGAAGAACATAATTACTCCAAACATATATTTCTTGAAATGCTACATATCAGAGATGATTGCAAGAATATCAATGCAAGAACTGATATACAAGGACTTAACAGCGTGTTATATTACTTATTCTTATGGACCCTAAAGAAAGTGTAAGTATGCACCGAAACGTCGGTGTTGTAAGAAAAAATCCTGTTTGACTGTGATTTCGAGTAATTGTTAACACCTATGATAATTAATTTTATGTGTGTGTATGTGTATGTGTGTGTGTGTGTGTGCGTGTGTGTATTTTGGTTATAATTGGTCAACCGGAAGTAGCCTCGTTTGAAGATTTTAACAGTTAAATATGATTTATTGACATTTAACGTTATTATAACTTAAAGAATATATTATTCTCTATACGATTTGATTGCATTTTATACTTCATAATCAATAGGTATAGAGTTAAAGAATTATAAAGATATTCAATTTCAGACGGCTATGCTAACCATGGAAACTGCTAATATATTCAGATAATTCAAATTGACAGATGTCAGTATCAATGAAAAGTGAATGAGGATGTTGAAGTAGATGTTGGGGAAGACACGGAAAGATAGGTAAGGAAATAACTCGTGTTACAAGTTTCCAGACAGATACAAGAGAGACGATTACATTAGTTTGAACATGTCATGAGGAGAGATGAAGAATATATTGGAAGAAGAATGAATAACTTAGTAACAGAAGGTTGAAGAAACAGAGGAAGACCAAAGATAAGATGAAAGGAGTGTATTGCGGAAGACTTGAGAGAAAAGGAACTGAATGAGAACGACACGCAAAACAGAAATGAGTGGAAGAAGAAAATAAAAAACAGCGACCCGTAAAGAATGGGAAAAGCTAGAGAAGAAGATGTCAGTGTCAATTATAATTTGCATAGTTTTTTATGAAATAATTTTACTGCAAATTTAGAATATTTTGAAAGGAAATATATGTATGGAATTTATACATAATACACAGGATTGACGGAAGGTATTGTGTGCTGGTCACATCAGATTTTTTTTTAAATTCTTAAACATTTTGTACAAAACGGCAGTTTACTAGATGTTTACATTTTTAGTACTATTTGATATGAATAATTCCCTAATAATAATAAAAAAAATAGTATATACACTTCAGGACGGAAAGCTATTTTCCCTCGGTGCTACACGATACGCGACGTTGCGCTCTCAGGCTTCAATTTGCACATCGAAAAAAATATGTATTTTTCTCCTATGATGTATAATATACTATTATTTAGTGACAGTCACTAAAATCTTTTTTTTTTTTTGCTTTTACCCTGAAAATGGAGACATTTATTATGCAACGCAAACAGTGGGGAACTCATAGTTTTATAGTGAAAAGAACCGATATTGGATCTGAAAAACTATGCCATAATACCAAGTGCTGAAAGCAAATTGTGCGGAAATAATAGAAAATAGCGGTGAAAAGCATCGGCTGATTTTCCGATATTGTCTCTTTTGACGGCTACGGCTGCGAATATTTTTCCTTCTATTTTGGTCATCAGTGCTGAAAACCTCTCCCTGCAGGAAATTGTTTGCCTATGTCAGAACGGAACTATTCGACGCGATGAAATATAAAATTTCCGGATGATAAATGACCGAGAGAGTTTGAAGCGTGTGTGATGTTATTCAATGTAGCTATAGCTAGTACTCCTGACAGGTGAGAAAAATGAATAAAATTGTTTGGAACTTTTCAAACGTTAGACAAGTCAAGTTTTTTTTACTCCCGACAAATGTCTTTTTGATTTATTTGAAACTGCAGCCAGCAATCAATTATCAGTTAGTTGTGAAGGTGTTCGCCAATAACAAACTTTTCGCTAGTTTATAAAAAAAAGATGCTGAATTTATTCCAACTGAAGTCATACTCAAGTTGAATATAAATACATATTTCATCAAATATTTTTCTCGTAGAATAATAATAAATGTTGTCTTCAATGCAGTTACTTTTAATGGTTAAAGGAACCTTCATATAATTGAATCTTGCATTTTTACTAAGTTTATAATGAGGCGACAAAAATTTCGACCTATATCCACTTTAGGTTTTCTATTACAATTTCTACAGTTACTGATCTACTGTAGTTTTTACACAATAAATTTTAATTTTAACTAATACTTTATTACAAGATGGACTTAAACATAATAGAAGAAAATAATAAAAAAGGAAATGGAGGAAAAATCGGATTACTCGGAACCAAAATTTGACACATTTGTCACTCTGTAGAAAATGGAACAATTTTTAATTTTTATTATATCAAATTGCGAAAAAAATACATTTAAAGGTATTTTTTGAAGAAAAACTGTCTTGAGCTTCAAGTAAACTGCCATTTCCGATTATCCGATTGCCACCAAATTCTAATGGCTTCTTTCATATTAGAGTAAGGTAGAAATACATGGTTTCAAAACTTTCTCAATGATGGTATTTGAGTTACAGCGTGAACAGGATCCACACACACACACACACACATACATAAATACATACATACATACAGACATCATCGTGAAAATGTTAAAATTGGAATGTAAGGACCTTAAAACGTGGTCATTTACCAAAATCTCGATATGCGATTTTTAGCACGTTCCCTATACCTCCCTTACCAATGGTAGCGGGAGGTAAAAAATACGGAGCTGTCACATTTCCCAAATAATAGCATTGGCGTCGCGGCGCGGTATTTGAGACTTTTTCAATGAAATGACATGTTTATCTTAGGTAATTGGCATTTTGATATTCAATAAACCGAATATAAATTGTACGACAATACAAAATAAAGGTTTCACGTCAATTTTACCTTATAATTATTGTACGTGTAAGATAATTTGGGTAACTGTACGATATACAGTAGTTAATTTGTAGGTAAAATGATAAAAAAATATGTGTAAAAAGAACGACTAAATAGTTCCGATGAAGAAGTTTAATAAAACACATATTTTTTAGTGTTCTTTACGATAACCTCAGTATCCGAGAGTTAGCAACATTCAGTGTCAAACTGACAGATATAATATACATAACCTAAAAATATAAATAATCCTTTCATTTTTACAAAATTTCGATTTAAAATAAAATTTAATATGTACTTCGACATTGAAGGTCCTTTTATCACTCATATGGATTATTTCCTCGACCCTGCGGCCTCGGCAACTAAATTCCATTATTCGTGATAAAAAGTAGAACTTCAGTACCTTGATACATAAATAACTATTTTTTTCAGAGAACACGTTGACTGATAATTTGACAAAATTTTGAACCATGACGTAATTGGTCAGTTTTATGGGGCTCCAGTTCTTATAGAAAGAATGTAAAATAAAAATTATTGTCAGATTTACTACCTATGTGGTTAGTTTTACCATCGGTTAAGCGTTATACGCTTACTTAAATAACATCCTGTATGATTATATTGATAAAAATATCATACGTTTTTTTTTTAATTTGTTAAATAAGTTAGGACTGTACCAAAACAAACTTATATTTACCAACACCCCTTAATTGTTCACTCCTCCTACCCTCAATGATTTCAATCAAAATGAACCTAACCTAACAGTGCAGTTTGAATGCGCATCATCACGTCACTTCGCGTCAGATCACGTCACGTCGCGTCATAGCTGAGTTTTACGTATGGTCTGGCGGGCACAATGCGCAATCATCATCGATACGCACATACACATAACGTGACTCTGACGTGACGGCTGACAGGGTGTCGATTGCATCTGACATACCCGAGTTATTGATTGTTGATTGAGTTAGATGGAGAATGGGATAGAGAATATTGAAAGTCTATGAAAAAGAAAGAATTTACGAGAAGATTTTTCTAATACACACAGAAGATTAGTTTCTTTAGAATCGTTCTTACTGAAAATGACATGTAATATATTTTCTACTTTTCCAATACTGCATTGACTGAATTTATTTGTATAATGCATGTCAGATTGGAATCTGAGGTATTTTCGATCGAATCTACCACTTGACTGTATAAATGTAAAATATCAAGCAGTTGATTTGTTGATCAACATCACGTCACGTACTACATTAGTTTGAATAGTTGTTCGCCTTTAATGTATGAGTATGTAGTAGTGGTTGCTTTAAAGAGTACCGTTTCACCAAATTCGTTACAAAGATAATGAAAGGTTGTCACATAGGAATTCAGAACTTTTAATTACACGAATTAGTACCTACTATAGTTCAATGTAAGCTCTGCAAAGTCTATTGTGCTACAAAAACAATTTACATATCAGAATGTGAGTTTGTAGCTCTACACAATCTGAAATAATGAATTAACTTACCATACACCATTGCCGGTGTTTAGGATTGCCATGCCATATGAGTGTGGACTGAAAAATTCACGGCCTAATACAGACGCACAATTATTTTTTTGTACTCATGCGTTGAAATGTAATGTAAGTAACGCCCGGAACGTCAATTTCCCAGGTCTCCACCATAAGTGACCGGGAAATTTTGAAAAAAAAAACACTTAATAATAATAAGAGAAAATGGTGGAGTATTGAATGAAATTTAATTTAAAATAATGACTAGTGCATTTGGTTCACAATGTTGGCAACATAATCAACAAATTTAATGTAAATTGTAATAACGCAATAAGAAATTTAACAAGTTTATTAAGTTTAAATTTGCTATATACTACAAGTGAAATACTTGGTCAATAATAAATAGTTATTTGCAAACCATGATTAACACTACATTACATAAAAATAAACATTAAAATAATTGGAATTTAAATTTGACACATCATTCTGAAATTAGCTACAAAGCACTATATATGTATAATATTATGTAACAAAGTTTTAATAAATAAAATTATTTGTACAAAAATTACTAATTATTAGTTTTACACTTTTCGAACAAAAAATATCGTAGAAACCGCGTGCGTGATCTTGGTTTCAGGAATCGTTCTATAGCAGCGCTCGCAAGCTCGCACCGCCAAACATTCATCCGGAAACCAAGCGTTCTCGCACTTGGTATATAAATAACTATTTCGACTAAGATTTTACTTAAATGTATGTCTTTCTTCTTTTTATCATTTGATGAGGGCTGATGACTGACCATTTTCTGAAACCGGTTCCCATTTACTAAATAAATCATTTTTTTACTGTACTCCATTTTCTACATTTATTCCAAGTATGTAATGGCAATAATTACTCACGGTTTAGTCAACTTTTTATTCAGTAGTATACAGGTGGCCAGGATAACTTGTTCAACATGGGGATCTCGAGAACTATAAGAGATACGAAGTCAGTTCAATTAGGCAAAAGTTGCCTCATAAGGAGACCATTTTAATGGTCTTTCGTTATTTGCGAAAAAATGCATAGGTTACTAGATATAGACGAAAATGTAAATTTTGCATTTTATTTTTTCGAATAACTTCCAAGGTGAAATAATACTGGATTTTGGTTAACACTTCTTTAAGACACTTTTTTATGTTTTTTCGAATGGCGATGTTAATTTTTTTTATCACTGTTGGTTTTAAAGTTATGATGTCAAAGTTTTAATTTTTATATGGACGCCATATTGAAAAGTTACACAATCGAACGATGTATAACTTATCTATGTTTATTAGTTTCAAATTGCAAAAAGCAACAATTATTAAATTTATAGGTTAAAAACAATGATTGTTGCAATAAAACAATTGAAAACAAATAAAAAATAATAACATTTCCTTACTTAGCTCTCAATATTTATAGTCTTAATATTTTTATATGTGTCTTAGTAGGCAATGACATGTATTTATAACGAAATTTAAAAAAAAAATATTTCAATGCTATGCATGTTAAAAATGTTACAGAAAATGAAGAATATAAACTTAAAATTAAACAAATGATAATAAAAGACTGATTATTTCATTTCTTTCATTGCAACAACCATTGTTTATGACCTATAAGTTTAATAATCGTTGCATTTTGCAGTTTGAAACAAATGAACATCTTTGGAAAGCTAAAAAATTCCCTTTCAATGGTTTAAGTTTCCAATATTGCATCAATATAAAAATTAAAACGTTGACCTCATAACTCAAAAACCAATAGTGATAAAAAAATTGAGTATCGTGTCTATAGTCACCTATGCATTTTTTTTCACAAATAGCGAAAGACTAATGAAAAGGTCTCCTAATGGGCAACTTTTGTCTAATTCATAGCCTTTATAGTTATCGAGAATCTCATGTTGGACAAGTTATCGTAGACATCTGTATAATATGTACATTTATTTGTAATTTTAAGTTTAATAAAATGAAAATATTATTTACCGCATAGATTTATGAAGTTTTGAATTTAAAAATTCGTTCAGGAATGGTTCAGGTAAGTAAAAAAGCCTTCGTTGTAATAATTTCGTGACAAAAATAGCTTTGATAAACATTTGAGCATAAATTTTTTATTACCAGTCTTGCTAAACATGCAAAAAATATTGACATTTTCCTAAATCTTAAACATCGCAACACAATTGAGTTGTTTAAGCAAATAAAGCTTTCCTTGTATCCGCTGAATTATTAACGGATCGTCAGGGCATCTAACAAAAAAGAAACGTTGTCATGTTGACACAGTGGGCGGGGAACAAAAAATTAAACATGCAGACAATGTCTCGGATAACGGAATATGAATTCTTCGCTTGTCACTGCAACTGTTTCCAATAATTTCCCAAACACTTGACGGTCTTGGTTTTGTTCTTTTGTTTCGGGAAGACATGCAAATGTTGGAAAGAAATTTTCGAGATGGTTTTAATCGCTTACAAATCTTTGTTCTTTTGAGGGTGAAATATTGCTGGAAATGTTATTTTTCATGAAATGTAATAAATATGCACTTGACTTCAGAGTTTATGCCAGATACCGCAGAATAGCTGCACTGCAGACAAATTTTATTTGTGAAAGAATATTATGTTTACTTGGTTTTAAATTGTAAAATATATTACAACCGTATAAAAGCATTACAATACAATGCAGTAAATATGAAGTAAACTACGATAGTATTATTTGTACTCGTATATCTTTATTACAATCACGAACTGTATGTGTTTGTACACATGTGTTGTACAGCTATATCAATTGATCTATCATTCATATTAATGTATCGTATATAGAGAACATATGTGATTTTATTAAACACCAACGTTTAATGTTACGGGTAGCGGTAACTTAATGGTAAGTACTCTCATACGTAAAGATGACCAATAAAAATTAAATATCCTTCGTAAAAGCTTCCGACAGAAAGAATAACTTCAATTTCAGTGTTATTAAAATAGATAAAATCATGCATTTTATCCTTCAAGAAAAGGAAATCGTACCTCTTCTAGAAGTATATTAAAAAAAAATATAGAACAATTATTTAGTGCATTTCTATGCTTTATTTTAAGAAAACTTGAAAACCAAATACAATTTCTATTTAATAGTTGGGCAACGAATAAATAGAAATTGTATTTGGTGATAAAACTTTAACTTTTTCTACAAAAATAAGAATATAAACAAATATCAGCAGCTCAATAATATTGATGTTTTCCAATAATAGTTTATTAAAAAAAAAATCGTAAGGCAAACTGTTAACGTAAGAGTCTAGGTTTAACAAAGGACGAGTGCAATAATAGGCATTACGAAGACAAAAAATGACCTATTTTTTTATCAATTATGTTGGTAGCGCTTCCCGCTAAAAAAATTAACTCCACAGAAGAAAATACAATGTTGATTGAACATATGAGGTTATATATCATTTACCTGTCAATTTTGAAAGCAGTCATACCATCTTCAGAAAATAAAAAGCTCCAAAAACAGTGTGTTTATGGATCTTCTTAACGACGTGTTTTCAGTGCGTTTATAGATTCACATACCGAAATAGAAAAAAAATAATATACAGATCTCATTTTCTGTTTTTTTTTTCACATTCCAGGGTCAATTTATTGAGACAAATTTAATAGTCACCTATTGTTTTTTTTTTTTTGAGTTATTGGCTAAACCTTTTTTATCGCTTATTTTGAAAATATCTTGTATCTCCGTTAGTTACGAAATATGTTTAGATAATTTTGTTACGATTTGTTTTACGTAGAATTACGTGGTGTAATTAGATATTTTGAAAACTTAATCATACTCGACGTATAAGATACATAATGGCCCGTATTACGAACGCAATATTACTACAAAAGTGGGTTTCTACGAACTAATATTAACAGTTAATTATTGCTGTTACCGTAATTGTGATTGAATTAAATATAAATAATGTAGAAAGATTTACGAAAAATTCATGGACCCCACTGGGACTTGAACCCAGGACCCTTATATCTAATAGAGCAATCACTTGAGCTACAGATTCCTTCTGAAATAATATAATAATAACATTTTTTAAGTGGAACCTACATATTTTTTCTTTACTTTATAAGCTTTTCAATGATTTATAAAATGTCTACATTATTTTGTTTTAAACACGAATAAAACATGAATTATTAATTTATTGGAGTGACAATAATGAAAATTATTATGAAACAAATGAAAAATCAATTTACAGATAATCATTTGATCACTTCCTTTTCCTTACAATTTCTTCATAATTTTTTTTGATTTATGTAATTACAAAATCATATTAAAACGATTGGTTTATAAAATTACAGTAATTATATATTACAAACAAGTTTAAATTAAAATTTTCTGTTATTAGAACTCCAGATTAACATACGAAATTGATCAATCCCTTTCAAATACCAATCAAACTCTGAAGTCCGAGTGTGACACGCTGATATTAATCCGAGACAGCTAAGATAATGCGACTATTTCTCAGTCTAGTCTAGATTTCGCCATTTAGTTCAGATCTGATAGCAGCGCCACAGCTACCACACGGCAGCTCGGGAAATTACACTTGGCATCTGAACTATAGGAGATAATTTACGAATACAATATGTAAATTTAATTTTGTGATTGTGTCGGATTAGTCAGGATTATCTTGTGTGAATTTAACGGTATATAGATATCAGATGCTTTGCATGTTCATATGTGGTCTTGGCTACGAAGTTATAGTGTTTCTAAATCTCTGAAACTATATTATACAACTGAATTATATAGATACTATACAAAGTTGGAAACAAATACTTTTTGCAGATAAATATATATATATATATATATATATATATATATATATATATATATATATATATATATATATATATATGTGCTAAAATGTCTTATGAAACATGTATTTTATACTATTTTTACCTCTCGCTAAGAGAGGTATTGCATTCATGCTAAAAATCGCATATCCATTTTTTATTGAATAAGCACGTTTTAAGGTCCCTACAATCCAATTTTAACATTTTTACGATGATGTCTGTGTGTGTGTGTGTGTGTGTGTGTGTGTGTGTGTGTGGATGTATGTGTGTGTGTGTATGTATGTAGGATGTTGGAAGGACGGTTACTTAAAAACTATAAGACTTTAAATTTGTTTAACTATGTATTTCCCAATCGGACATTCATGGGAAGATCTGAAAAGGTTTTGGTAACAATTGGACAACCGGAATTAATAATTAAATATTTAAAATTATAGGTATATTACACATACCCTTCAGAAATACTCTTACTTCCAACAATGAATTGGAAACATTTCGAAAAATTAGAAGAGGACAAAATTTCTTCATAAAATGAATTTAAAATTAAACAATCTAAATATAAGGAATAGATATGTATATGTAAGTAGAAATTTTGTTGTAGAGTGTAGGTATACAAGAAATGTTAAATACAATAGGGCGCGAGCAGTCATGTGATTTTGTTGGCTTTGACAAGCAGATATGGGGGCCCATGTCAGAATGATAGCTAGTAATTATGTATATAGATGTCAAGTATCATAATTTCTCATTCTAAATTTAGTGATTTTCCAATTCCATGTGGATAATTTTCCTCGACAAGTAAATTCCACACTCCTGGTGACAAATTAACTACGTGTATTTAGAAAATCTTGAAATTCTGAATGAAAAATTGACAATTGACATCCATGTACATAATAACTAATTATCATCCTGAAATGGGCCTCCACATCTTGTCAAGGCCAACAATGTAACATGACTGTTCGCGCCCTATACTACCAAAAAAGGAAGTTGCGAGAGGTATTGTGCTGGCCACAACAGATTTTTTCTATTTTGGTTCATTTGTCAAAAAATATTTGAAAATATTCGTTAATTCATTTCCCATTTTATGAACATTGATTGACGTTCCTAACCTTGACCTGGTATTGTTTACAAGTTAAAGTAATTTATGAAATATGTACTTTTTGAAATTATATAAAACTACGCATACACTCGTCTCATATTAAATAAGCAACCATACTTCATGTAACTGGTTATAACAATTGAAAAAATTATTTGCATATGAAGTTCCAGTCTAACTGTCATCTGCGAAATGGTTATGTTTACAAGAAAGCATAAACCATTTTTATTTAAAATACAATATTTATTATATTACATACATACATACATTATATAACAAAATAATGTTTGAACTATATGTTTAATTATGTTATTACATCATTTAAATAGTAGATTTTCTAGAAATAATATTTGCTTTGAAAGGACAATTGTCTAAAAAATGTAGTCACCAACCTAACAGAAATTAGGTTTGAATTCTTTTAAGAAGTACTTTATGACATCCAAATGAGTTTCATAAAGTAAATATTAGACAACCAAAATAGAAAAAAAAATATTAAAGTTACTTGTTTATGAAGTTACTCATGAAATTGAAACAAAGTAAATAATAAATGTAATAACAGTTTGTTTTGTTCCAATATTTTCCCATGTTAAACGCCTAGAGTTCACTTTTCATATAATAATACCTATTACGTGTATAAGTAATAAAAATAGTTTTGATTATTAATTTCGAATTACCTGTATAAGAGAAAGTATTGAGGGTATTCATTAAAAGATTGAAATAATTTTCTTTTATGTTACTAGTCTCTAATTTCAATCATTGATTTCGAACTGCATTAATTAAAAATTTATAATTATAGGCCGCATACTTGTACGTAGTATACAAATGGGTATAATTAAATGTTACCTAAAGAAAAAAAATCTGTTGTGGCCAGCACAATACCTTCCGTCAATCCTGTGTATTATGTACAAATTCCATACATAAATTTTCTTCTAAAAGATTCTAATTTTTTGGTATTTTATGATTCCCTTTCTCGGCAACTGAATTCCATTCTCCAGATAACAAACAAACCACATGAAATAAGAAAATCATGAAATTTTGAATGAAAAATTATGACACTTGTCAGTTATGGACATAATTAATTGCTGTCATTTTGATACGGGTTCCCATATCTGCTTGCCAAAGGCACGCGCCCTATACATATTTTTTTTTTGCAAAAGATGCTATATTTCCAGTAAAGTTATTTCATAAACAAACTATGCAA
This sequence comes from Harpalus rufipes, assembly GCA_951394225.1. Classification (NCBI taxonomy): domain Eukaryota; kingdom Metazoa; phylum Arthropoda; class Insecta; order Coleoptera; family Carabidae; genus Harpalus; species Harpalus rufipes. The sequence goes on from OX596274.1 coordinate 15,178,849, forward strand.
ATTGCACTTGACACTGACATCTACTTCTTCTTCTTTAGTTTTTCCCATTCGTTAGGGGGTCGCTATTTTTTATTTTCTTCTTCCACTCATTTTTGTTTTGCGTGTCTTCCTCATTCAGTTCCTTTTCTCTCAAGTCTTCTGCAATACAATCTTTTCATCTTATATTTGGTCTTCCTATGTTTCTTCCACCTTCTATTAATATATTCATCGCTTCTCATGACATGTTCAAACCAATGTAATCGTCTTTCTTATATCCAGAAACTTCTAACACTAGAGTTACTTCCCTTATTCTATCATTGATTTACATTTTATTGATACTGACATCTGTCAATTTGAATTAGCAGTTTCCATGGTTAAGTTAGCATAGCTGGCTGAATTATGAAATTTATATGAATTTTTTTATCTTTATTATTCTTTAATCCTATATCTGTTAAATATGAAATATAAAATGCAATCAAATCGTATAGACAATAATATATTCTTTAAGTTATAATAACATTTAACTGAGTTTTTCAAGAAAAACTGTTAAAATCTTCAAATGAGGGTACTTCCGGTTGACCAATTATAACCAAAATCTAATCAAGTCTGAATATGGTTGTAAGGAAGAGGAATACGCAAGAATTGTAATTTTTGGAATTCTAGTATTGGAGATATCGTGCAGGAAAAAACGGTCACATACACACACACACACATACACACATACACACACACACACACACACACGCACATACGAACACACACACACATACAGACATCATCGTAAAAATAGTAAAATCGTATTGTAAAGACCCTAAAACGTGCTTATTCAATGGAAACTCACCACCGATTTTTTTGACCAAAGACAATACCTTCCTTACCTATAGGTGACGGAAGGTAAAAAGATATAACGATCAACAATTATTGTGACTTATTTCAAATATTTTTAATTACGCATAACTCAATAATAACAGTTTTCAGGAATAAGGACAATTTTACAGTACCTAATGCAAGTTGGCAATGTATAATTAATTATGAAATGAAGAAAATTATTCACAAAAATATCAATACGTTCTTTCGGTATTTTCATGTCACCAATTAATGTTATAAAATTTATGTAAGATTAATAAAAATATAATAAGATTTTAAATTTTGTAATATTCAAGTCAAACAGAGAAGGCAGTTTTAAGTGCATTTTAGTTTAAGTTTGTCAACTGTTAAAGTGTGTGCAGAAAAACCAGTGCTCCACTTTTAACTATTTTTTTTTGTTAAAAAAAAAACATCAAATTGTATATATGCATAAAAATAATAATCTTTCGCCCAGATGACCGTGTCTCGCTTAACCATCGCCTATTTGACTATCGTTCAATTGACCATCGCTTACAGCAAACTTTTTTAAAGATGTCCGATCAAGGTCATCTGTATCATGAACGAATTAACAAATTGGCATACATTTATCTCTTTCATTTGCAATATCTACAAGCGTTGAATCGTAGCCGTATGAGTAACGTTACTTTCTGTCAGTGTCACTGACACTGTGTCAGTATCTTATTTTACAAATATTTGGTTTTAAATTTGCTAATAAACTTACCAGTTGACTTAGTTTTGAATTTTGAATGCTTTTACTGTCACATATGTTTTTATAATAGGAAAATAACAGTAGTATATGTAGCCTCATAAAAACTAAGTAAATGGTACTACTAAATTTAACGGAATGGGCGCTGCTAAAATCTTAATTCATATAATTCGTAGATGACTTTGGTCTTTAAAAACATTTACTGTAGTTAAATTATCTAGCTTTAGAAGAAAGTAATTCCTATATTATTTGTTTTTTTTAATAGCTGTCCGTAGATACTCGCATTTAAAAGTATATTTTACTTCTGTAACAATTAAATAAGATAATTAATAATTTTTTGACCGTTTTCGTTTTTAACAATATGTCTTTGTTGATATTTATAATGTAATAAGCGTTTATTGCATGTTAGGAATACTAACAGATATGAGAGGTCATTTTGTGTGACCTATAATAAATAATAAACGACCGTTGGATTTGAACTCGGATTATTAGAATCACAAGTACTTAACACATGGCTACAAACTTTATACGCAGTGCACCACATATTTACATATATAATATTATATGTATGAAATTAATAAAATCTCAATGTTTCCTATTTAATAAAAATCTATTTCAAGTGTTTTTAGTCTCATTTGGGAAACAAAATTTGTTTACATATCTGAGTTTCAAATTTTCCGCCACGATTTTCAACTTTCTCCTTGTTAAACAACTCCCTGCATTTGACATGTTTATTAACTCATGTGATATGAAGCGAGTTATCCAATTTCATGAGCACAGTTTCAGTTTCAGAATTACATGTCCCTAGTTTAAAATTTAGCTGAGCAAATACCACCTGGGCAAGCCTGCAGAATTTATTCGTACCTCAAACGACTCCGTAGATCCTTATTTACAAATGTCCTCCCTTTCCCTTTAGTTTTCAACTCAATTAACGTGGTGACCCAACCCAAGCAACGACACACGTTATCCTACTTGATTAAGGTTAAATGGAACCCCTAGTGGCGCGCGTTCGAACGTTGGTCAGAACGCTGACAAATGAATTTAGTTATTTAAACAGCAAAATTATAAAAATAATCAATTTTTTTGTTAAAATCATGAAGAAAATAGTTAAGGTTTATTCTTCAACAAACGATATATATGATAGTTTCAGTCAAATTATAGATAAATGGGAAAATATGTATATTTTTTAAATTTTAATTAATTACTCCAAAACCAATTCAACAATTTTTTATTTTTTTTTGTATGTTATGTGTATATATCCCACCAACACACATATACAATTTAATTAAAATTGACCAGCACAATTTTGTGTAATTAAAGAAAAAGTGTCATTTTTGGTACAAAAGCTAACATAAAAATTAATATTTCAAAAACAGAATCAACAATTTTCTTTATTTTTACTTATGTTAAGTAGGGGAGCGCGCTATATCTACATTATTTTTTTTAACAAATTTAAGCAGTACAGTTTTTTGTTACAAGACAAAGTTTGACAAAAATAAGGCGTTTCTAACTTTTTCTTTGAAACGTAAATGAAAATTGCAATTTTACAATTTTTACTACAAAATATATTATATTACCTTCAACATAGATATTTTATAAAGTTTAATACTGTACCTGGTACTTGTAAAAAAATTATTATAAAGTCACAGAAATTTTCATAATTCCTGTACAGGTACCAGGCGCCACGAGTAGCTAAGTGAGTAGTAGTTGTACTACTAATACAATATTACCGGCTATCTTGTTTCTATAATGCCGCGAACAGCAAGTTACTTTAAAACCGTATTATTACCAATTTAAAATGTTTATGAAAATTATATATATATATATATATATATATATATATATATATATGGTGACCGCAACCCCGGAACATAGGACTTAACATGTAAAATCATACTGTTGTAATTTCCTGCTTCCCTAATTATTTTAGGTAAAAATGCTTCAAATAAAAGTTATAGAGAATAAAATTCTGCATCTAAAATTTATTTAGTAAGATTATTTTGACGAATAAAGCTTATAATTATTTTTAAAAAAATGCATTTATAAATATATATATACGCATATATATATATATATATATATATATATATATATATATATATATATATATATATATATATATATATATATATAATATTTTAATCAATAAGAAAAATACGTATTTATAACAATTTATTGTCATTACAGTACCTATTAAATAATAGCTTTCATACAATTATTAAAAAAATGCAGTTACAAACAAAATTAGTTCACTTTTTATTTGTTTATTGACTTCAGATCCAATACATGTACGGGTACACAAAAGTATAATTATTGTTTTGTCAATAAATATATACATATTTACATAATTTTTAACTGGTAAATTATAATCATATTTGAAAAATATTATATTTCTTTGAAAATAATCATCCTTTAAAATTTTCCTAATCCCAACCTTGTCAAATCCCCGGCAAAATATCCAGCCATCCAGCTGTGAAGGGTCGGGCTGCTATCACAGGTAATGTCATGTGCATATACTTGACACAAGGCATAAAACTATTTATGCATAAATTATGGTTTCTACTATTATAATACATATTAGCTATTTATTGTTTTCCATTACTTTATCAATTAACATAAATTTTACAGTATTTAACAATAAATCATTTTTTGGTTAAAGTTCTATATTTTATTTTGTAATATGTTTGATTGGTTTTTTTTCCTAAACTAGTAGTTTTTTAGCCCTTGGTCCCAATTAAATATGTAATACATGTATTTGTATGTAAAGTTGTACCCCGACTTACACAAATTCGACATACGCGATTTTTGTCGGTCCCACCTATCGCGTAACTTCTGGGTATTACTGTATTCGATTTTACCCCTAATTTTACGGAATTGTTTACAACGAAATTTCATCGTACCGGTTATTCATTGGGAAGGGTATATCCTTCCTAACGAATATTCAGTTTAGTTTGTCGTCGTACAGTGGTGTTATCGTTTTATTATATTGGCGGCACAATGGGTGACAACTTGCCTCGCAATTTATGTTATTTTGCACCTCGTTAAATGATGTACCAAACAGAAAATATAAAGTAATGTAATACATTTTTATGACTACCATAATATCTCGCGCTGATATGTACCGGCCTACCATAGATAAGGGAGGTATAGAGATCGTGAAAAAATCATATATCGAAATTTTCATAAATAAGTACATTTTAAGGTCTATGGGATTAGATATCATCAATTGCACAATAATGTCTATGTGTATATGGATGTGTGTGTGTGTGTGTGTTTAAGAATTCATACACATTAGTATTGAACACCAATAAAGTTGAGAGTTGAGTATCACTTAAAAGTCTAAAAATTGGTGTCATTTTTCACATATGTTGGCATATTATCTGTATTAATTAATTTAAAAATTTGAAAATTAGTATAAGTAGGCAGGAATGTATACAGAGTGACACAGAGAAGGCGGGCTAGTCAAAATAACTTTTTCATTTATAATTATTTTTTAATTCTCCTTGCATATTTGTAAACTAGGCTTAGGGGCTCACAAATCATGGTATTTGATATGATGGTAGCCCTTCCAGTTTAACCGGAAATGATATTAACTTTCATATTTCAAATGGAACATCCTATATGTTTTTATATACATATTTGGAATCTATGTAAATTACGAATTCAACAATATCATTGAAGTGCATTTGTGTTGAAGAAATAAATTACAAATACGTATGAGACAATTATGAATAATTAACCTGGTAAGTAATATCAGGTAGGCTGTGATAACAAATTGATCATTTTTTGTAACAAAATATGAAAACTTACAAAAATAATTTACTATTTAAACAATTAACTTAAATATTACTTAATATTATCTCAATTATTTTCACAGCTTGCCTAATTAATGGCTTACCAGGTTAAATATTCATAATTTTCTCTTACGTTTTTATAGTTTATTTCTTCAATAAAAATGTACTTTAAGCATATCGTTGTATTCGTAATTTTACTTAGATTCCAAATGTATAAAAATATAAAGGATGCCCCATTTCAAATATGAAAGTTAATGTCGCTTCCCGTCAAACTGGAAGCGCTACCATCATGCCAAATATCATGATTTCTGAGCCCGTAAACCTAGTTTACAAATATGCAAAGAGAATTAAAAAATAATTATAAATAACAAAGTAAGTTATTTTGAGTGGCCCGTTTTTCAGTGTCACCCTGTATAAAAGAAAGTTTGTTTCATTATTTTTTTTAAATTTCTTTTAAACAAGTTATTGAGTTTCAAACTCGACTGACTATAATTATTTTCCCGATAGTAAGCAAGCTTTGTCAGGAGTACCCCAAAACATTAAAATACGTGCTATAGAAATTGTGCGTTGTAAGATTTGTGCTTGCTAAAGCTACGTGCTTCAGGCAATGAGTATAATTCACCGAACTTGTTTCCGAATCCCAGAGTATGCTTGCCACCTCTAGCTTTACCTTTACACTCAGCACTGACAGCCGCAGCCTTCTCTAATATACAAGCCATGCTGTTCGAATGGCAACAGCGCAAAATCTGTTTTCGATGGTCCTACCGTCATACTGGATCACCGCTTTATCGTTTGTATCACGGTAGAAGATACATACAGGTATTGTAACCCAGCCGATTGCAAGCGGCGATGAGTGTCGCTCGTCCGTATACAATTGTGCGAGAGAGAAGGATAGTGAAAGACAGAAAACGGTGCCTATGCATTCCGTTCGCTTACTGTGTTGCTATCGAGTTTTCCTAGATTATTTTCACGATTTCAAGTTCTTGTTTATTAATGGTGTTAACAGTAGCATATATTATAAACTAATAAAAATGGGTAAGAGGTACCCAATTGTAAATACCATGAAAAGATAAAATATTAACATCGAAAGACTATATTTGTGAAAAGCATTTTCAACCTCAGTATAACAGTTAAATGATTAAGACATATTAAATAAAATTGATCAACTTGAAAATATGTCTACAGCACAAAAATTATTATTAAAATAATATAATATATAATAATATATATAATTATATAAGTATTAATGAATTATTTTTATTCAGTTAACGCAGGTAGCGCACGACATGATAGCCACATTTTTCTGTCTCTCTCGCACACAACTGCCTGCGTTCTGGCGATAAACTTGACCACTACTTCTCTTTATTATGTACTGTGGCTTGTATTTATAGAAACAAATACACATAATTATGTTATACATATTTATTACGTACTAAATCCTACATTTAATTTTAATACTGTAGTGTACAGAAATATATTATTTGTATTAAAATTACAATTACTTCTTAAAAGTATGTACCTAGTTTCCTTTTCTTATTTTTTGGACATGATTCTATATTTTTCGTTGCTCATGTTTGCAATTATTTTTATTTTTTACATAATTGTTAAGCAATATGTTGGCAAAAACACTACTTAACATATTCATAATATGTATATAGCCCTTACCACAAACACAAATATTGCGAAAATCGTCAGAAGAGAAATCATTTTTCAGACTGAGAATGCTCAGTTCGCATAATAAATTTTGTTGATGCTTACATCTAAGAAATTTATATTCTAAATCATTATCATTAATAATGTATTGTAAGATAGCATACATGTGTATAAATATTATCATTACAATTGTGGGTGATTTCTTGACTGTGATGTGATTAGGTGTTAACAATTACTCGAAAATTCAGTCAAACAGTATTTACTCTTACTAAACCAATGTTTTGATGCATCCTTGCACCTTCTTCAGGGTAGTAAGATCTTACAAATTGTTACAAATCATGTACACAAAATACATTCGTACCAACATTCAGTTAATTTATTAAACATCGTACAAAAATTCAAAGAGCAAATGGATGCGCTAATCTTACTACACTGAAAAAGGTGCACGGGTGCACCGAAACGTTGTTTTAGTAAGAATAAATGCTGTTTCATGAAACTTTCGAGTAATTGTTAACACCTGAATATCATTACAGCCTCTTTTTACAAATGTTTAAGGTATATTCATTAACCACGGACGGTACTGCATTTTCCACCAGCTTTGGTTGTCTAAGCAACAATTGATGATTATGTTCCATCACTTTTATTCAATAATTTATCATATTTAATAATATCACCTTCTGAAAAATGTTTTGCACACACTACTGATGTAGACGTAGGGGTTCATAGTTCGATTTTCAACCTGGTACCTGGTACACATCAGTGATGAGGCATTTACCTATACAATAATGCAAAAGATGTAATAAAACACTAACAGAAACTAAAGTTATTTTCCTTTATTTTTCATTATTAATATGTAACTATTTTAATATTAGACATTGTAGCTCACTGTATGCATTTTACGATCAACAAAGATTACTTTACAAGTTTTGTTTAATTCTTAAGTAAATAAAATCCTTTAGAAACTTCTCGTATGTTATTGAAAGTTATGTTTTTCACTCTTAATTTGTTATTTAACCCAAGAATATTTTTTACATAGTACGACAACATCGTTAGATATTATAAAATTGAACAAAACATACTTTTTTTGGGTTTTACTCAAAAATAAATACAAAAATACAGTGCACATACGAGTCGACGCGCGCAAATCTTCGACAGTAGAACTCTCAACAGCGTTGTCAAGTGTCAGCAACACGGCTTGTATGTTATAGAAGGCTGTGACTGAGCTATTGAGATTATTTATGTGAATGAATTTACAAGTTTTAAAAAATAAACAAATCATTGGAAGGTTCAATGAAAACAGTGAATCCATTGAACGGTTCATTTTGTGTGTTCATTTTGTGTAATATGTTTACCACGGGAGGGCAGCATATTTAATCTATTTGTTTACATATTCCATTTATGTATTATTTATTTTTTATTTATGAATTAATTACGAATTGTAATACATTTTTATAATATTCACTCGATCGTTAGCGTTTAAGAAATTCATTTTGACACGAATATTTGATATAAACAAAACAAAAAACCAAACAATGAACACATTGTTGACACGAAAAAGCTTAATTCTAAATTATTGTAATTGGAAATATAAGATAGATATTGAAATGGGTAACAATATTTTATAAATAAAAAAATTGATTTTAACAATGATAAAAATTGATTACAATAATCAAAATATGGATTTAATAAAAATGCATAATTCTTTCTTTTGATCTTAATAATACATGATAATAACACAATGATTGTGTATGTTTTGTATTTTTAGCACACCCAGCAATGGATAATATGCCGTGATGATATTTTTATTTATAAACAAACTATTATACTTTTGCAATAAAAATATCGTATTAAATTATTGCAAACTAATATAAAATAAAATTGAATGATATTTTGGAGATATTTATATTATGGCGATATAGTATGTATATATTTTTAAACATTTTATATATTTCTGAAATGTATTGTTTTGATTTCAACTTTTTTAAAATTTCAAAGTGAAGAATAAGGATTATTACTTGCGTATTCTTTGAATTTTGGTTTATGTCTTGGATATAAGTACGGCAATTGTCCAACAGTTACAACTAGCAAATATAAAGGCTTCTTCTATATCGACGTGCTTTAAAATAATGCCCACTAGCGCTCGCCTCGGACTTGAAACAAATTACTGAGGGGTCACAGTTAACGTTAACAAGTTACAAAAAGAGGGAACCAGACGTATGTTTGAGATTGAATTGGAATGTTTTTAATTAAATTGTGGACTATACAAGAACCTGATTGTGAATGAAAATGAAGTTTCTTAATTAGTTTTATCTCAACGAATTAATCACATTTTAAAAGAGTTAAAAGCACTTTTTGTAAATAAGCAAAAAGATTAGGATAAGCAAAATGGAATATCTTTAAGTACGTCAATCAAGGAACCGTTTAGATGTAGTTCCTGTGGTATGCTTTTATGCTTAATCTAGATAGATTACATATATTCTAAACTAATTTACACTACAGAAATAACGTGCATAATACAATTTGCAACAATAATTTATATGTTAAAATGACAAAAAAAATAGTTTGTTTATCGGTGTGGGAAGAATGTATGGTTAGGAAGAATGTTGAGATATTGGAAGCTTGATTTTGCTTTTAATACGTACATTTTTTTTATTAATTATCTGACAAAAAATACTATTTATAAAAAAATGTCTTCACACATCTAAAAGTGACTAAATATAATATATGTAACATACAGTTCAGAATGTCGACGTTTCTATTTTCAGTTTCAAGTCAAGTTTCGTAAATAAAAAAGCAGTTGTGGTCATCACAATACCTCTCGCCATTTCCATTGTGGTATATATAAGTATTGTATTTAACATTTCTTGTACTCACAAAAATTATAATTAAACCTAATCTTTATATTTACGTATTTTCTATAATTTTAAATTCATTCTATGAGCAACTTTTCTCCATTTCTTCTAAATGTTCGAGATTTTTCCAATTCATTAACAGGATTGGCGGTATTTCTGAATTAACAATACAATAAGAAATATTAAATATCGTTCCCAGAAAAAGCCTTCAATACTATCTCTGAATTTTTGACACTGACGTTAGTGACATTTGTCTGTCAATTACAGACATTTTAATTTCTCAATTAGTTACCATGGAGATGTTTGGGCTTTGGGCAGGCTGTGAGATTTATTACAACAGATTATTTTATAGATTATATATCTATATCTTTAAATCTATAGCAGATATAATAAAAAAATGTAAATGTGTCAAATAGAGAATTTTGTTTTTTATTATTTGTAATAACATAAATTTTCGAAAAATAATATATAGAAGATTTTTGTTAAAATATTACTACTGCCGGTTATCCAATTGTTACCAGAACCTATTCAACTCTTCCCATTACTGTTAGATTGAGAAATCCGTAGTTACATAGGTCTTTAGTCTTATAGAATTTGAGAAATCGTACCTCCAACAACCCTACACACACACACACATACACATGAAATTATAAGAAAAGTATTTAAATGTTAAAAATAGGCAAATATTCAGAAGTTATACAAAATAAATATTAAAGTTTAAATTTATTAAACCGACTATCAATTTTATTTACTTCACGGCCGCTATAGCAACTTCTTTTGCTTTAATGTTTTAGGTAATAAATTTAGTGTTGTACTATTTGCAGCTTCATAAATTTAAGGCGGAGTACTGTAAAAATCGTTGCGGCTATCGATATCGCTTATTTTCATGTTCAACATAATGTAGTTATTTTATTTTCACTTTTAGGTTATAAAATATTTTGGCAGTAAACAAATTATTTTGCGAGTAGTCCAGATGACATGAATATGAATGACATATTTATATTTAAATAAAAAATTACAACTTTTTGCGACAGTCGTTTAAAAGGTGTTATGTGTACCTCGGCTTAAATGTTTTTTTTTTACCGCATCTGATTAGCAAAGATTCAGTAAAAAAGATCACACATTCACAAATAACTATGTACTTTGTACTATTAAGATATTACTAAATTTATCTGGTAATTAAGAATATGATTTTTTTACTGCTTTACTAATGAGATACAAATTACAGTGAATTCCTATTTGGACATAATATTTTTGAAATGTTACCTGTATGTAGGTATTATTAATAACTATGCTTATTTTTTTGTTTAACATTAACATTATACACTTTTATTAATACAGAAATTTAATTTAGCAGAAAGATAATGTACTGAACAAAAAAGCTTTAAAACTTATTTGAAATTCAAATTTCTCCAATAATTAAAAATTGAAACAATATTGAATATCTTCTTTATAAGTTTTTTTTTTGTCTTTTGAAATTTAATAAAGAAAAAGAATACAATAACAAGGATAATGAAACAACCCTGAAGAATTCCAGTAACTTTTATTCATCAACTTCAACAAAGTAACATAATTTAATTACAGGAATTACAATTATAAAAACAATTCTTGACAGGAACCATAACTCAATTTAATAAAGGCAGGTTAGGAAACCTCAAACTTTTTATTTTTAATTTAAAAACCTTAAAGTGTCTCTCGAAATTTGCGTCAGCGGGTCTTAATTACAACATTTAAACCTTCCGAAATGGCGCTTTGCTGCACTCTTTCCATGCCGTTTCATCTGTCGGGATTAAAATGAATGAGAATGGTTTTAATTCGTCCCGAGACAATTTGTCACGGCTCATACATTTTTCATCCGTCGTTCTTTTTTACCTCTCGCTAAGAGAGGTATTTTAATCATGCTAAAAATCGTATATCCAGATTTTAGTGAATAAACACGTTTTAATGTCCATAGAATCTGATAATAACATTTTTACGATGATGTGTGTGTGTGTGTGTGTGTGTGTGTGTGTGTGTGTGTGTGTGTGTGTGTGTGTGTGTGTGTGTGTGTGTGTGTGGATGTGTGTGTGTGTGTGTGTGGATGTGTGTGAGGTTGTTGGAGGCACGATTTCTCAAATTATATAAGACTAAAGACCTGTGTAACTACGAATTCCTCAATCTAACAGTAATGGGAAGAGTTGAATAGATTCTGGTAACAATTGGACAACCGGAAGTAGTAGTATTTTGACAAAAATGTTCTAAATATTATTTTTTGAATATTTATAATATTACAAATATTAAAAAACAAAATTCTCTTTGACACATTTAAAAAAATTATTATACCTTCTATTGATTTAAAGATCTATAGATATATAATGTATAAAATAATCTGTTGTAGGAAATCTCATAGCCTGCTCACAGCCCAAACATTTCCATGGGAACTACTTGAGAAATTTCTGTAATTAACAGATAAATGTCACTAATGTCAGTGTCAAAAATTCAGAGATAGTACTGAAGGCTTTTTCTGGGAACGATATTTTATTTCTCATTGTATTATTAATTATATATTTAAAAAACAGGTATATTACATGAACCCTTCACAAATACCGCAAATCCCGTTAATGAACTGGAAAAAAGTCGAACATTTAGAAGAAATGGAGAAAACTTGCTCATAGAATGAAATTAAAATTATAGAAAATACGTAAATATTAAGATTAAGTGTAATTAGATTTTTACCTCTCGCTAAGAGAGGTATTGGATTCATGCTAAAAATCGCATATCCAGATTTTATTGAATAAGCACGTTTTAAGGTCCCTACAATCCGATTTTAACATTTTTACGATGATGTCTGTGTGTGTGTGTGTGTGTGTGTGTGTGTGTGTGTGTGTGTGTGTGGATGTGTGTGTGTGGGATGTTGGAAGGACGGTTACTCAAAAACTATAAGACTTAAAATTTGTTTAACAACGTATTTCCCAATCGGACATTCATGGGAAGATCTGAAAAGGTTTTGGTAATAATTGGACAACCGGAAGTAGAAGATTCTTGAAAAAAAATCTTCTAAATATTATTTTTTGAAAATTTTTCGTGGTAATATTAAAGAAAATTAAATTCTCTATCTGATACATTTAAATATTTTATTATATATTCCATAGATTTAGAGATAAAAGAAGTATAATATATAAAATAATCTGTTGTAATAAATTTAACAGCCGAAAGAATGCCATGAAAAATAGTTGATAATTTAAATTATTTGTAACTGACAGATAAATGTCAGTGTCAGAAATAATGAGTAATGAAAGAAAAATGTACTTGGAGAATCCCTTAGTTCTTGATCTGTGACTATTATGGAGATGACAAGTCTAGGTTGAAGGACTTAAATTTGTTTCAACCATTATGGGACAATGTACACCAGTACTATAGACTAGAGTAACTTTGAATTGCGAAAAAGCTATCAAATTCTTCTCAAGTAAGTTGTAAATATTGACAAAATAACACATCGATATAAGAATAATCGGAGTGCAATCTATCCGTCACTTTATTAAAGGGAATTAAGGTTATTTAGATATAACATGTATGAAAAAATAAAATGTAAAAGAAGATATGTAAGAATAGATGCACAATCCATATATACATTTTAGACCGCCCAAAATTAATGTTTTTACTAAAAGAATATGAAGAGAAAGTAAACAACGTTGTTCGAATTGAAAATTGCAGTTACCAGCCTAATATTTATATATGGTAAACTCTACTTTGTAATTTATTGTAACATAATTTATGGTAAAATATCTTCATGTTGAGACATGCTATTATTGAATAATAAAGAAGTTTATACGTCATAGATTTATATGAATATATTATTTGTATTTATAAAAATATTCTTTGCTTTATGCATACAGCCAGGTAAAATATACGGCGAGAGGTTATGTGCTGGCCACATCAGATTTTTTTTGTGTGTACAAGATGTTAAATATAATACTTATATATACCACAATGGAAAGGGCGCGAGAGGTATTGTGATTCCCACAACAGATTTTTATTATTTACAATACGCTCTTACACAAATTTTAAGAAGAAAATATATAATTATTACAATAATTCCTATAGGTCCATAAATTTTGAATAAAATAACAAATTTTCTGAAATAATAAACTGCATAATTAATATAAATTTTTGTTCTTGATATTTAGTTGCTTACAATTACATTATATTATCAATTTATTGTTACCATGCTATAATATAGCAGTTTTTTTTTGTAAATTTCAGAAGACACCAGTGAAGATAATACTTCAAATAATCAAATCCGGGTTAAATTGCGACCGACGCTTAATTGAAAACTTGAAAATTATTTCTAATATTCAAATAGCATAAAACCGAAATATGCGAATAGAAGCAGATTGGCACACAATGAGTAATAAGGAGTCCCTCGAAATTGCAGATTTTACGTTTTGATCGTTTTTAAATTTCTTCCTCCGAAGTTTTTTTTTTTTAATTTGGGAATGAATAACAGTCGGGTGGAGCTAAGAATGGACTGTAGGGAGGGTGGTTTAAAGTTTGAAAGCCATGTCGAAGTCGTGAAGATCAGTCAATTGACATTACTGTTGTGCACGGTTGCGTGATCATTCAAAAGCAGTACGCCTTCAATGCATTTTCCTTTCCTTGTCTACTTTATGGCTTCTTTTAATTGTTGCAGCAGATAAGCGTAACATTGTCCAGTTATTGAAACACTTTTATCTTTGTAATCAATTGGCAGAATATCATCTGTACTACAAGAAAACTTTAGCCATGATTGCGACACCTTGAACCTTGAACTTCTTAGGGGGTGGTATGTCCTTTTTGTGCCGGTGTTGAGATTCCTGCTTCAACTCAGACTCATAATGATGAACCCAAGTTTCATCTCCAGTGAGAAAACTGGTCAAAAGTGGGTATATATCACGACTATGAAGTAGATTAGGTGTTATTTGTCATACAAAACCGATGTAAGATTTTACTTATCCTGATGAAAGTATAAATATAAATCAAAACGTCGGTTTTGTAAAACTAAATGCTGTATGACAGATTTCGTTTAATTGTTAACACCTTAACTTTCAATTTCAAAAATTTAAATTGTAAAAACGGACAATTTTGTACGGGACGAATTGCATCCTCTTTAATATAAATGACATGAATACATTTTCTCGTAAACAGAGAAAAATTCTGAAACATTACGGGTATTATGGCATGGGAGAGAAACAACGTACAACGGTATAAATTGTATGTTTTAATTATCTCGCGTTAATCAATCATTTCAAAATAACAGAAATGTTTTTGTATGAAGTGAAAATTTTACAAAAACATAATGGGGGTAATTACTCACAGCAATGTTTGATTAATTTACTCGACATGAATGTTTAATTTCGTTTTAATACGCAGTAAATTTGAATGAAAATCAGTTGCAAGTACCTATTATATAAACAAGAAAAGAAAAACACAATAATTAACCCTTGAAAAGTGTTTGTTTGGCAAAATTTTTTTTCTCTATTTTATAGCATTAATTAATACAGATTAAAGAAAAATTGTTAAAACTAACTTGTAAATAAAGAATCAATTATAAATTTGTAAATATTACGGTTTTGTTTCTCCCACGTAAATTGTAGTTCAGGAAGAAACTTTTTTAATTGTTTTGATTAGTTGAATTTGTAAAAGAACAACTTATTGGCGGATTCAGAAAATTCCAACACTGAACTTGTTTGGTTTTCGTACAGGAATTTTGCATTTCCTCAATAAAAATTATAAAAAAGAAGGAAATGAAGTTTAAATAATAAAGTTAGTTATATTATTCAATTCAATTAAATTCAAATACAGAGGATTAAATTAGCTTTTCTAGAATTACAAAAGTATGTCCTTATATTTTTCGTTTTTTCGCTTGGTTTTTGACAAAACCTTGTTGCTTACAATGTGACGCTACCAAAATTGAACGATATGGCATCTTAAACTTCAATAAATGGAAACCTTTTAATTTTATTAATGCTTTTCTTCGACATCTAGTACTTGCGTACCGAAAAAAGCAGTGTTTCACATTTTTGGCGTTTACATTTCCTCATGTTAAATTTACTGGTATTAAACTGAACAAGAACCCTTTTAAACGCATTTTTTTAGATATTTCTAATTTCTGTTACATTCACAAATTGTCAAAAAATGTATTATAGTTTTCTAATTTTTGAAAAATAATTAAAATCCAAATTCTTACCTCAAAACAAATGTCAATTACTACCGGCCGTAAAGACGCACTTACAGACGCGTTGCTAAACTGGTATACTTGTGGTAACATTTAACAACACTTGTTTTGAAGATAGAATTTGGATTTAAATTATCTTGCAAATATTTGAAAACCATAAAATTCAATTAAGTATTCAATATTAAGTTTATAAAAGTTACTTTACCATTTTAAACGATTTATTTCAGAATGATAACCTTTTTGACAGTTTGTCATTGTGAGAGATATCAGAATTATCCCGAATTATTTACTTTTGAATGGTTCTTGTTGAATATACGAAAGAAAAAACTTTAAACGACTTGCGGGCGATAGCAGCATCATATGATTTCCTACCAGCCTAATGTATAATATATAATAATCTTTATTGTGTATAAACTTTTTACAAATTATTACAATTATGGGGATGAATAAATTTTTCATTATACTTTACATCTGGTTACGTTCCGTTGAAGGAGATGAGATGATGAAAGAACAGTCACACACATCAAAGCGCCTGGTAGGAATCGAACCCACGACCCCAGGATCCGAGCTATGATGGTCGCTTTGAGCGCTGTCGAAACACGCTTTCTCAACACGCTCGGCCACCGAAGCGGTTTACCAGCCTAATGTCGAAAATTGCTTTTTAAAGTGTATCTATTATATTTTATAACCAATGTATAGTGAGATCAAAACTTGTTAAAATGAAAAAGCAGTATTTCTTATAATAAGTTTTTATAGATAAATGTGGACATTCGAAATTGATAAGTCTAATTTATAGAAATAGATATAGAGTCAATTTTCTTTGTTGCATACGTACTTGTTACATACAATTTTATACAAGATACTGTTGTAAGGGAAGAATCCTACATAAAACAGTTTTTTTTTACAGTTAATATCTTTTTGAACAAAGAAGTGCGCGGTATAAAAAGCCAGTAAGGTAACATTTACGATTATTTTATCTCGTGTACAAGTGAAGAGAACAAGTGGATACAGTGAGAAATAAAACATTCCTGTTGGCAGTTTAACACATCAATTAAAACCGGGAAAACGTGCATAAATTTTTACACGAACGTTACCAATTTAATGGTTGAAATATCCCAGCTGGTCTCTGAGCATATATCTACCGCTGTGACACTGCCCTCTGGGATGGAGGGGGTAAATTCCCCTCTCGGATATTAGCTTCCCCTAATCTGACGAATCTGTCCAAGTTTTAAAAGTATTACGTTACGTTTGGATTATTTTTGATTGATATGTAAATATCCGGAAGCTAAAAAGAGTCCCCTTCCTGAACTAGGGGGTTTTGTTTAACTTGCCGACCAGGCCTCGGGATATTTGAAGAGCTTTTCGTGATTTTTCTGAATAAAAAGATCTTTTTCGGAATAAAAAGCTCTGGTTTCACTTTTTACTTCAGTAGTCAAGAGATTTTTGTACAACTTTGTTTCCAAGTGTAGTAAAGTATTCCCATAGAGGTGTTTAAAGGAATAAATTTCCAGGAATGTGACGATTTTGTAGTGGAGTTTTATTTTTGTCTACCTCGCATTTCTCTCTCTGTACCGAATTATCTTCGTGAAATTCTGCACGCGACAGCTTTACAATTTCATATTTATGCGACGTTTTTACTTGAAATATCGTAAACAACTGAGAAATCACGGCATATGATATCGAAGTATGCAAAATGAAAACAACGTTTCAAAAACATCTTGATATTCAAAAAATATTTGGCGATAACTGTCTCATAACATACAGTAAAATTTTTGAAAGATGTCCGACCTAGGTCATCTACGAATTGTATGAATTCAGATTTTTGCTCCGCCCATTAAGACAAATTCAGTAGTGTCGTTTGCTTAGTTTTTATGAGGGTTCATAAGATACCTACTACTTTTGTTGAATAAGTCGCGTATTTGATGTTCAATTGTTTTGCATTTTTCACCGTTAAATTTGTCGTTTTTCAATAATAATGACTCAAACAATATTTTTTTTTCTGATTTTGTTTAAATTCCATGGCTAACACTTTGAAGCAGGGACTAAGAACGAAATGAGAACGAAAACGAAATAACGAAATAAACCGAAATTTTTATAAGAACAAAAACGGAAACGAAAACGCAATATATTTTTTTCGTTCATGATTGAAAACGAAATAATTTATATCGGTTACCGGTTTTAACCGTTATTTTATTTAATATTTTATTTTATTTACAGCAAGTATTTTACAGGCAAATATTATTGAATTTTCAGATATTTGATTTGCAAACAAGCTGATTTTCAAAGTAGCTCTCCAGTAGCTAACCCTGTTACGTGTTAGGTTAAACGGTATACTCGTAGTTTCATCTATTGAACACTGAGTGCGATAATTTTCATTTGCACACACTGTCGGTATTCGTTTTATTAGTTATGTTAAGTACTTATATAAGAGAACTAACATAAAGGAAGATTTGCTTGAAAACATACTATTAGTTCGGTGAAATAAAATGTAATTAATGTTTTATTCTTTATCGTAAAAAATTCAGGCCATAGCATAAGCTTTTCTTCTTATTTTTAAGTATGTATTATCATTCCTTTATATGTACGTTTTATTTTCATGTTTAATAATAAAAAAAAAAACTTATAATATTTCTATATTTTCATCAATTGTTACTCATTAATAGTTATAACCGGTATTAACCGGTATTTAACTACTGTGAACGAAAACGAAAATATTTAGGTGGGAACATTAAGAACGGAAACGAAATTTTTCGGTTTTGTTCGGATAAGAACTGAACGAAATATTTTTCGTTTTTAGTCCCTGCTTTGAAGAGATATAAAATTTTAAATTCAAGTTTCCCGTTCACAAAATGAGTTCCTGATTTGAAAGTATCTAAAATTAATAGGCGATTTTTGAGCAAGGAACAACTGTTTTTCACAAATATTTTCATTTCTGAACATAATATGTGACTCAGGTTTGAATATCGAAAGAGTGAAAATATATTCTTAATAAACATGTCAAATACAGGCTGTAAACTCTCCTGCAGTAAAACCGTTTTAAATTTTTGATTTCCTTCTTGTTTTCGTAAAAAGTATATTGAATTCCATATAAAATATGTCATCTTTCCATCCTGATACATAGCTGCCATTGATTCTATTTTAAAAACAATAAATCTGCTGCGTTATATTCATGTATTCAAATGGTATTCCCCACAATTTCTGCTTAGATGGTTACATACGAGGAAAAATTGGTAATGCACGAAATAATTCCTCCCTGCAATCTAGGGGCAGATCGCAGTAGTTAGGGCTACAGGCAGAGGCGTGAGGCTGGTGTTTACACACTAACATAACTTACTGCCCCTGCAAATGCTGGAGTGTACCATTTAATTTAATTGAATGTACGAACTAAGGCTCTATATATCTTTAGATGTTCATTCATAAGGGTACAGCTTAAATTGGTTAGGAATACAAGCTATTCAAATACATAAAGTAAATATTTGGACAGCATTAAGGGGGTGTACAATTTTTTATGAACGGAATCTATTTTGAAAACAAGTTTGTATGTATAAGTAAGAGTAAGATTAATTAGTTCGGTATACAACTGTGTAAACTATGAATTTTAATAGAGGAACCTTATAAAAAGAATACGTAAGAGCGATGATATACAAGCATACCAGTTTAAAATTATATTGCGATTTAAATTTGTCTTTTGTGTTGCTTTGTAACTTTAGTAATACACCTCAACTTAATAATGTCGTAGTCCCGATAGGAAGACAGAATGTTAATCTACAAATAAAAAATCTGTTGTGGCTAGCACAATACCTTCCGTCAATCCTGTGTATTATGTATAAATTCCATACATAAATTTTCTTGCAAAAGATTCTAAATTTCCAGTAAAATTATTTCATAAACAAACTATGCAAATTGCACTTGACATTAACATCTTCTTCTTCTTTTTTAGCTTTTGCCATTCGTTAGGGGTCGCTATTTTTTATTTTCTTTTTCCACCCATTTCTGTTTTACGTGTCCTTCTCATTCAGTTCCTTTTCTCTCAAGTCTTCCCCAATACAGTCCTTCCATCTTATTTTTAGTCTTCTCTTCAACCTTCTATTACTAAGCTATTCATTCTTCATCCAATATGTTCTTCATTTCTCCTCATGACATTTTCAAACCAGTGTAATAATCTCGCTTGTATCTTTCTAGAAACTTGTAGCACTAGATTTATTTCCTTAACGTATCTTTCCGTGTCTTCCCCCAACATCTACTTCAACATCCACATCTCTGCCACATTAATTTACTTTTTATGTATACTGACATCTGTCAATTTGAATTATATGAATGTATTAGTAGTTTCCATGTTTAGCATAGCTGGCTGATTTATAAAATTTAATTTCTTTAAAATTCTGAATATGAAGTATAAAATGAAATCAAATCGTAGAGAATAATATATTCTTTAAGTTATAATAACGGTAAATGTCAATAAATCAAATTTAACTGTTAAATCATCAAATGAGGCCACTTCCGGTTCACCAATTATAACCAAAATCTAATCAGTTGTTCTTATGGATGTAAACTTGAGGAATACGAAAAAAATATAATTTTTGGAATCGTGGTATTGAAGTTATGCGATCCGAAAATTTCATCACACACACAGACACACACATACACACACACACATATACATACATACAAACATCATCGCAAAAATGGTAAAATCGTATTATATGGCTTATTCAGTAAAAACTCATCATTGAATTTTTTGACCAAAAACAATACCTTCCTTACCTAAAGGTGACGGAAGGCAAAAAACAAAAACAGACTGATAGCCCAGCCTGTATATACTGGTCTACCGCTCCCAATTTTATCTTTCATGGAATTAAACATTACATTTACTCGTATTTCTAATTTCATAAGTACGAGTAGTTAACAATTTTATATTTGAATTTCAAAGAGCACAGAAAATATTCAACTAAATTCTAATAGGAAGATAGAGCACAGCAAATATTTACTTTTATATATTGCTGATTTTCTTGTTGAAATAAGTAAAATAAATTTACTTTTGGTGCGGTAGTAATAAATGTTGTGATTAATTTTGACTTGTACAGAAGTAAAACTAAAACTATAGTGGCAAGTTTGAGTAATGTTACATTGGAAAACTAACTTCACTATTAATTAAATGTCGCAATGTAGGTGCACAAAGTTCTAAAATTACTGTTGACTCCATCAGTAATAACTTCGATTTTAATTAAAATGTTACCGTGAGCTGTGGCTGTAGTTCTCCATAATAGTACACTGGCAACTGCACGTTTCCAATTTCAATCAAATCAAACCAAACTGAAATTATGTATTATATGGTAATTTACTGTCCGTTGTACGAAAGAATTCTATATTGAATTAAACTAACAGAAATAGATACAGATTTGTACAGCATTATATTCAATTTGAATGGCTGTTCCTATTAGCGTATTTAATTAATTAATGTTTCAAATTAAAAAGAAAAATTGTATTTATTACGAAAACTAAATCACAGCATTAAAGGTACGTACATTTTTATTATAATATAATATTACGTAACATATTGTATAAAAGAGTGTCTAAGAGCTGATAAAACGAGTCACGTATTTTACTTTTTATGCGATTACAAAATAAGATAGAAATACAGAAACACATTTTTTAGGTTACTTATTTTTACAGAATGACAGCTGTCAACTAACTTCACCCCGTGCTTAATGAATCAGATTTGTGTTGCTGGTTTCACGTCGTTTCCAAAAAGATCAATGACACAGATTATGAAATTGTGATTAATAAGTTGTTTATTTAAATTATTCATATTTTCTAATACATGTTATATTAAATTCATGAATTCTTTATTAGTAGATATCAATAACTAAATTAATACCAAGATTTCGAAGAGGATATTAACCTCACTTATGCATTCTTACCGCATAACAGTTCCAGTCTGATTCAAAGTTTGTATGGTGTATGAATATATAGAAGTTATTTTCAGTGAAGCACCTGGTCTTCATTTACACTGTATAAATTTCTAAGCTATGGAATACATATGCATTACTTTTTTAATACATGTACAGACCTGTAATACTTTGTAATAATCGAAATAGATGAATTTTAATAAAATATATAGCTCCAGTTCGTATAAATATAAATTATTAACTAAAAACATGTTACTATACTACGTTCATTGTAAGGCCCTCTGTTTTCAATTATTGTAAATTTATTTTCATATAAATAAATAAATGTTGTGAATTCCATTGTAGTTTTATCCTTCTTCTGGTAATGGGAAAGGGAATGGATGAAAAAAAAAATTCCACTGCTTCTTCCAGTTGCCAATAACTTGAGTGGACCAAACAGAAAGTTTCAAGTTGTATATTCAAGTAAGAAGTAACATTTTTCAATAGCAGGATTAAACAAATGACATTTCCGGTTGTCAGTCACGGTGTGGCTACGACCACATAATGATCTACACACCTTCACACACACACACACACGCACGCACGCACCTACACACACACACGCATTTTTACGATGTCTGTATGTATGTATGTATGTATGTATGTATGTATGTATGTATGTATGTATGTATGTGTGTGTGTCTGTCTGTGTCTGTGTGACAAAAGTTCCGGATCTCACTTCAATACCACGATTCCAAAAATTATAATTATTTCGTATTCCTCAAGTTTACATCCAGAAGAACAAGTGATTAGATTTTGGTTATAATTGGTGAACCTGAAGTAGCCTCATTTGAAGATTTAACAGTTAAATTTGATTTATTGACATTTAACGTTATTATAACTTAAAGAATATATTATTCTCTATACGATTTGATTACATTTTATACTTCATATTCAATAGATACAGAGTTACAGAATTTGAAAGAAATTAAATTTTATAATTCAGCCAGCTATGTTAAACATGGAAACTACTAACATAATCATATAATTCAATAAA
Organism: Harpalus rufipes; assembly: GCA_951394225.1. Taxonomy (NCBI): domain Eukaryota; kingdom Metazoa; phylum Arthropoda; class Insecta; order Coleoptera; family Carabidae; genus Harpalus; species Harpalus rufipes. The sequence continues at coordinate 15,201,838 of OX596274.1, forward strand.
AAGTAAATTAATGTGGCAGAAATGGTTGAAGTAGATGTTGGGGAAGACACGGAAAGATACGTTAAGAAAATAACTCGTGTTATAAGTTTCTAGAAAGATACAAGAAAGACGATTACATTGGTTTGAACATGTCATGAGGATAAATGAAGAATTATATTGGAACAAGAATGAATAGTTTAGTAATAGGAGGTTGAAGAAACAGAGGAAGACCAAAGATAAGATGGAAGGACTGTATTGCGGAAGACTTGAGAGAAAAGGAAATGAATGAGAACGACACGCAAAAATAGCGACCGCTAACGAATGGGAAAAGCTAATGAAGAAGAAGATGTCAGTGTCAAGTGCAATTTGCATAGTTTTTTTATGAAATAATTTTACTGGAAATTTAGAATCTTTTGCAAGAAAAATTATGTATGGAATTTATACATTATATACAGGATTGACGGAAAGTATTGTGCTGGCCACAACAGATTCTTTTATACGTAAACAGTTTCTCCTCTCTAGCTCTAGGCTAACATCATTGATCTTTTGTAAATATACTCAATCAAACATTACTTTATTTCGTTCACTTATTAATCCTGAACACACACACACACATCCATAGCAATAGTTACATACAAATAGTTTCCATTCTTGTGAATTTTCTAAAGAGTTCTACGGAATGGTGATATAACCTAACATTCCAGATTCATCTCATTTTCTAATCTATGCAAACAACCCAACCACACTACCCACTACCGCATCCTACCCTTCCTAGATTCCTAGAATCCTTTCTTTCCTTTCGCGATTCTGTTGATGTCTGGCGTGTGAGTTTAGAATCAATGTGCGTCCCCTGAGGCGACGTCGCTATCGATTAGCGAGGATGCGCTTGTGTCTGGTGAATCCACCGCAGCACGGGCACAGCACACTGTACGAGTACTATAGACTAGTACAGACAGGGGTACGCCAGTGGGGTGGTTGAGTGTCGAGGGACGGATACAGATCGCAGGATGCGGAATCACTACACGATTGGGAGATACGGCGATTGTCTCGCAGGATACACAGGATTATTTTTGTTTTTGGTGATGCTGGATGGAATAGGTTTGTACGTGTCTCGTGTTTGTGTTTGGTAAACATAGGTGGCAAACAGTTGCTACTTGGTGTAGTAAAGGTTCAGGATTTGAATGTGTCTGTTGTCTGGAGCAAATCGGGGGACGTTTGACAACGAACACGTTTCTGATCAATCGTCAAAAGCCGCGGGATTCACTTGGCAGAAATTTATGTCATTCCTAACTCACTAATTACAATGTTTTGAAACCGTTCATAGGAGATACATATAACTTCTGCCATTTATCGAATCTTAATTCGCCGTTTGCCGTGACCATATAGTGAATCAAATTGGTTTTCTTCACTAGTAACAGTTTCTTATCTTCCACTAAGATGATGTTCTTCAATATTTTCCCTCTCATATTTAAATTCAGCTGACAGCTGCTCACTTTTTTTAACATGTATGACGGACGAAGTATTTGCCATGTCTTTTACGTTTTTAGTTCGGTGTTCAACCCTTTTTGTGCAAAAATTTGATGACTACACGGTGTTTTACTATTTATATTTTTAAAAAAGTCAATTTACACATTGATTCAAAAAATTCTAGTTGTCTAGTGGATTAATATACCTATTAATTCGCAGATACTAATGTCAGTTCACATAACCTCTCAAAATATAATTGTGCGTCTAGTGTTGCCCTCTCTGTGTTAGGGAACGAACCTTTCAATCCATCCTCGTAAAAGCAACTTGGGCATATGAGTCACAATTTTTATTTTATTATTAGATGTTCAATAAAATAAGTCATGGTCGTCCACGACATCAACCAAGTTACATTAATATGATGATTGAATACAATATGCAGAATAATATTTTATCAAGACAAAATTCTATAAATGATCTTGGAATTACATTCTGTAGTAATTTTATGTTCATAGATCATATAAATAATACTTGCAAATCGGCTAGCAAGACACTAGGTTTTCTTATGAGAATTTCTGTTATGTTTACTGATATTGATGCCTCATATTTCCTGTCCCGGGTGTCAATTCACGTACCACGACTGCAGTCCAAATATCCCAGGTCCTTTCATCTGCCAACTTCACGCACAGATATACTGAAATGATCTCCAATTTATGTAGCTTCCCATGCAGCAAATCTTCTGTACCCAGATATTTTTATTTAAAATATTATTTTTGTATTTTCTCAATACATGCATTGTTTTTGATTATTTTATCTACTTTGTCCTGTAATCGGATTACTGTTGGGCAATAAATTATTATTATTATTATTATTAATAGAAAATTATTAAAAGTTTTTAGAAAATTTATATGAGACGGGATCATTTTATGTTGGGATTCTTGCCTATAGTACGAGTCAAAGTAAAATAATATGCTTGGTTACAACAAGGAGAAAATTTGATTACAATAATGATAATGACTAATTATGCAAAAGAGATATAATTATTGTCACAGTATATTGTAAAAATTAGGATTTTGTTTTGATTTTATTTTTCTCATAGTGTTAATCAGAGGGATCCCAGAAAATATTTCGCTTAGGGTCCCACATATAGATATATGTACTATAAAAATTACTTCATTTATAAAATGTAGCAGTAAGAGTGGATCAATATTATGTTTTTCTGTTTTAAATTACGCTATCAAATTAGACTCTATTTCTTGACCTTAGCCGACATAACGCCTTCGGCATGGTTTCAGTGTAATTATCCAAATTAACACTAAAATATTATAAAATCTTTCTTCCTCTTCAAAGATACCGATTTTAATTAAAAATCAATGTAAACATATAATCAAATTGACAATCTAAGTCTTACCAACAGGAGCATAACAAGAAAAATATATTTAAAAGATTCACATCAAATAAAGTTTTACATTCGACTCGCTCTAATTCAAACTCTCTCTTATTTGAATTTTTCTCTAAATCGAATTATTTTTTTGACACGTACAACTGTATAAACTTTTATATGTAAAAATTATTCTTTAAATCGAATTTTTTTAATTCGAACTTTCCTTTAATCGAATTAAATTTTGGGCATTTGTCATCATTTTCAATGAAATTCGACTCTCTATAAATAGAAATTAGATACAATTCTTAGACGCGATCGTCCCCGAAGAAATCTTCAAAAACTTCCAAAAAGTAGCAGCGTACTTTGAAAAACAAGCTTACAAAAAATATTAAAACAAACAAAAATTTCAAATTTCTTCAAGCCTCTGTAATTGTATGTATTACATTTTTCCGTTATATGTACATATTAACTGAATAAACTTTTTTTTCTATTTCATATATATATTCCATGTAATTTATACAAATGTTCATTTCATTTTCTTTTAGTTTCTCTAGTTCGAATTCTCTCTAATTCGAACAAATTCAAATACCCCTTACGAATTCGAATTAGAGAGTGTCGACTGTATTTACTGTTTTCATAACGCACATACCAGACAAATTTGATTATAAAAGTTATAAAATACTTCATATTTTCCGAAAACATTTCAAACTTTCGGGGATTTTTAGTTTTTCATATTTTCGTTGATGACGTAAATCGGTTGATTTCGTGGAACGACCATAAATATCCACTGAAATGAGATATGCAGGTACCTTATTATACGTTTGAATGAAGTTAATAACTAATCATTTTTTGAGAGTTGTTAGAATCTCTGGCATGCTTAACAAGTAATTTAATTTTCAGCTCTCTGTTTCTAATTGTCTCTCATCTCTTTGATAATTTTAAACTCTTGACTTAAATTATATCTTTCGCAATAAATGTAAAATTATGTAGGTAAGGAGTTATCTTCTAAAGGACTTCCTCTTAATAATTATGAGTGTTATTTAGGTTAAGTCCTCGCTTTTATATAACATTATACGTGCAGCATTAGTTGCAAACAAAATTTTATCTCACCACACCAGCAGTGTGCGAGCACTTAATGTACGGATTCAACTATATCCGCAATTTTCCATCCAACTTAAACCGAAACACACGTGTGGGCCACTTAGGCTCTAAGCTCAACAAGAAACTGTGTCCATTCAAACTTAGCGAACTTCCTAAGCTCCCCAGGAGCTCTGCAGGAAAGCAGGAAGCATGAAAGGCTCTACCTGCATACACCAGATGTTTTGTTCGTCTAAAGATGTTGATACTTTACTTTCACCTATTCTAATTTGCTATGCAACTTTGTCTTTTTAATTCAAATTTGTATTTCAATACATATACGAGTAGAATATATTTTGTTACTGTTTCCAAGATATTGAGAAAAAAAATCTGTTGTGACCTCTCACAACTTCCGTTTTTGATTACATAAGTGTAGGGCGCGATCAGTCATGTGACATTGTTGGCCTTGACAAGCAGACATGGGGGCCCTTGTCAGAATGACAATTAGTAATTATGTACATAGATGTCAAATGTCAGAATTTTTCATTCAAAATTTCACGATTTTCTAAATTCACGTAGTTAATTTGTCACCAGGAGTGTGGAAATTACTTGTCGAGGAAAATAAATCACATGGAATTGGAAAATCACTAAATTTAGAATGAAAATTATGATATTTGACATATATGTACATAATTACTAGCTATCATTCTAACATGGGCCCCTATATCTGCTTGTCAAGGCCAAAATAGTGACATGACTGCTCGCGCCCTATTGTATTTAACATTTCTTGTATAGCTACACTCTACGCCAAAAATTCTACTTATATCTATTCTTTATATTTAGATTTTTTAATTTTAAATGCATTCTATGAAGAAATTTAGTTCTACTCGTCTAATTTTTCGAGAAGTTTCCAATTCATTGTCGGAATTGACAGTATTTTTGAATGGTATATGTAATATACCTATAATTTTAAATATTTAACTATTAATGCAATAAAAAATAATATAATGTATGTACTTCCCAGAAAAAATCTTCTGTAATGTTTCTGGATTTTTGATACTGACGTTTATCTGTCAGTTACAAACATTTTAATTTGTTTCCATGGCATTGTTTGGGCTGTGAGATTTATTACAACGGATTATTTTATATATTAATTATATTCTTGTATCTTTAAATCAATAAAAGATATAATAAAATATTTAAATGTACCACATAGAGATTTTAATCTTCTTTAATATTTGCAACAATAAAAATTTTCAAAATTTTTATAGCACATAAGCGTTATACATATATCTATATACGGTGCAGTGGCATTATTAGAATTCTTGGACCTATTTGCGAAATCTTTTCTGCCCCCCACCCCCCTGGTTAACACACTAGGAAAAAAATTAAGAGCATGAAAAACCTAATCTTTACAATATACTGTGGCAATAATTATAATCTTTCTTTTGCATAAAAATTCTAATCTTTACAATATATTGTGATACTAATTATAATCTCTCTTTTGCATGATTAGTCATTTTCATTATTGTAACAACATAAAACGATCCAGTACCTACCATATAAATTAGCTAAAAAAATTAGAACTTTCTACTGATGACGTAAATCGGTTGATTTCGTGGAACGACCATGTGAGCATACTTTTCAGCTAAATCATATTTTTGTTTTACTTTTAAGTTACTCGAATATCCATTTCTTTTGCCAATTTTAATGTGGTACGAAATTCTACTTTTTTAATACGATTAGCGGAATGTTTATTTCTTTCTTCTGTGGGCTATTATATAACGTTTTTGTTTTGACAGTCGTTTTGTATCTACGAGAAATGAAAAGGAAAAAAAAATCTGAAGGTGATTAATTTGTCCTGAAAAAAGCAATCTCAGAAGCCCTGTTCTTAAGATAAAAGTTATAATTTGTTGTTTTCATTTCATTACTCTTTTGTTCCAGTTTCATTATTCATCAGACTCCATTTTGAATTTTAAGGAAAGAATTCTTGAATGTTTTGAATTATTTAGGCAAAAGATAAAGAACGCCAGATTTGGAAAACAATAACTGAGGATTATTAAATATGAAGGTGCATTTCATATTTTTGCTTCTTAGCTTCTTTAGTTTTTTATTTATACCCAGTCTTTTCTCATCTTAACAGTAAACAGAGTAAATTTTAGTGGTTGTACGCAATTTTTATAACATTATAATAAATGTAATTTTTTTTTTCTCTCTTTCATTATATTCCTACTTCCATAGTTCATAGATCATATTTCAGCAGTTATTGTTGAATACAAAACACACTTGGTTAATAAATTTATATATATTGACACTACACCAAATTTTATTTATTTGCATAGATACATATTTAGTAGGTAGGTACAGCATGTCTCATTTTTGATGTTTCGTGAAGTTATCTCGTGTAAGGGAAACCGTTTGCAAAATCCAAAGTCAATTTTTTGAGACAAATATAATTTTCTATAGGTATCTACTTTTGTTTTCGAGCTACAGGCTTTTTCAAAATATCTTATATCTCGTTTATTATGGGAGGTAAATATAAAGTTTATATAATTTTGATATGGTTTTTAATGTAGAATACCATTGCGTCAATTTGTATAATATTAATATATTTTTTTTACCTCTCGCTAAATTCTAGCTAAATTCATGCTAAAAATCGCGTACCCAGATTTTAATGATTAAATACGTTTTAATCCGATTTTAATATTTTTACGAAGATGTCTGTATGTATGTGTGGATGTATGTGTCTGTGGTTGTATGTGTGTGTGTATGTATGTGAGTCTGTTGGGAGGACGATTTCTCAAAAACTATAATACTTAATATCTGTTTAACTATACGTATTTCTCAATCGGACATTACAGGCAAGAGCTGAAAAGGTTTTGGTAATAATTGAACAACCGGAAGTAGCAGATTTTTAAAAAAAATCTTATAAATATTATTTTTTGATAAATGTTGTTCTTGCTAGTAAAAGAAGAGTAAATTCTCTATCTGATACATATATAATATTTTATTATTGACAGATAAATGTCAGTGTCAAAAATCCAGAGTTATTACTGAAGATTTTTTGTGGGAAGGACATACATTAAAGGTATTATTTCTTATCGTCTTAATAGTTAAATATTTAAAATTATAGGTATTAGTACATATACCCTTCAAAAATACTGTCAAACTCGACAATGAATTGGAAACATTTCGAAAAATTAGACGAGTAGAACTAAATTTCTTCATAAAATGCATTTAAAATTAAAATATCTAAATATAAAGAATAGATAGAAGTAGAATTTTTGGCGTAGAGTGAAAGTATACAAGAAATGTTAAATACAATACGGCGCGAGCAGTCATGTGACGTTGCTGGCCTTGACCAGCAGATATGGGGGACTGTGACAGATTGATATCTAGTAATTATGTACATTGATGTCAAATATCATAAGTTTGATTTTCGTGATTTTCCAATTCCATGTGGTTTATTTTCTTCGACAAGTAACTTCCACACTCTTGGTGACAAATTTACTACTTGAATTTAGAAAATCTTGAGATTTTAATGAAAAATTCTGACATTTGACATATATTACATAATTACTAATTGTCATTCTGACACGAGCCCCCATATCTGCTTGTCAAGGCCAACAATATCACATGACTGTTTGCGCCTTATAGTTATTTAACAAAAAACGGAAGTGGCAAGAGGTATTGCGCTGGCCAAAACAGATTTTTTTTAAATAGGAACCTATGTTGAAAATAGTTTATTCTATTTTCTAACTTTAAAAGCTTTTCAACAATGTACAAAATGCTTGTTATAAACATGAATTGTTAATTTATTCAAGAGAGAAAACTGAAAATTATAAGAAACATTCGTTTGTTTGACTGACAGCAAATAACAGATTTATCAACATAACCTATAAAAATACTCGTAAATATTACTTTCATTTTCACAATTTTTTGACTTCAAATAAAAAATATGCACCTCAGCCGTGAAGTTCCTTTTTATTATTCATATGGTTTATTTTCCTTGGCTATAGGCGATGGGAAATAAGCAATGTGACATCTGGTGGTATTTTCGGAACTATAGTTGCCGGGATAAATTATACACATGACATTTTCTTGATTGTATAAACACAAGTGTTATCTATTATGTTTATAATATTTACGTTTACATATATAATATCTCTTAATAATTTACACTTAATGCATAAATACAATTAGTAAATGTCAAATTATCCCGTTAACATTAGTTACAGTTTGGCGCTGCGATCGCCTATAGGGTTTCGGCAACTAAATTCCACATTCGTGTTAAAAAGTAAAATTTCACTACCTTCAAACATAAATAACTAGTATGTTGGCTTTGTCCGTTTTCAGTATGACATTGAACTCATTATAACTCATCGCTGTAAGATAATTTCTATCTTATTTTCAATTTATGTGCGTAAGCGTATGCTCTTTCTGTTTAATATCCCCATGTCGTAGCTGGATGTATGTCGATTAACCAGGGCTGGATTTGTGGGTAGCATGGACGTGATAACCCCGGAGTACTCTACTTTGCAGAACACAACGGCATGGGATATTGCAGGATATAAATAACATAAATGGTTCGATTAGGATGTAGATGTTGGAGACTGGATACAGGATGGGATATGCATATAGGCCTGCTCTTACTATACAGTGGCGCAGAAGATTCTATTTTGGGGATTTTGATGAAATCACGTTCTGAATTTTATGAAGATTTAGGTTACGCTAATACATATTTAATTTTTTTACAGTATACGCACACTGCTTTTTGCATGTCATCGAAGAAAGTTTTTGTAAGATATTCATGGACTTCATCGTAACCAAGACTAGACACTAAGGGACAGGTGAGAATATCATTGCCTGCAGAGAGAATTTAAAGCTCAGTTGGTTGAGCATTTTATTAGTAACAAGAAGGTCCTGGGTTCAAACATACACCATTGGAAAGAAAATATTCTTTTTGTTTTCTAGCGATATTTAATAATGGGGACTTATGATTTTGACGTCATCGGCGACGGATCGGCAGCGGACCTCCCTCCACTCAATTTAGAAAGGGACAAGAAATTTTTAGAAAGAGCGAAGTGATACACCATGGCCGAGTCGATCAAATGCTCTCCCTCTTCAGCACCACCCCCGTTGATCCCATAATTTGTTATTTAGACAGCAAAGTTTGGTTAAGTTATTATGTGTACTCATAGAGTTAAGAATATTTATTCTTAACTCTATGTGTGTAGTGATTGTTATTAATGAAACATTGCGGAATCAAATTTTTCTGATTCTCACGGAGGGAAAACAAATTCGATTTCATCGTTTCAATTTGAAAAAAAAAACATGAACTGAATCTATGTAAACACTACAAATTCCACTGTTGAGAGAGACGGAAAAAATAATAAACGTGTATATCCACGTCTTAATCTTAATTAAAGTCATACATAATTTGTCTCTGGATGTTAAATTATTAAATTAGTTTTCTTTGACGTTTTTTTGGAAATATCTGTATTTCAACTTTGGCATAACTGTGGGATTTAACAAATCATATAGAACATTAAAATGTTCTACTAATAAGCCGGTGAAATATATAAATTTTACAGCATCATTGCTTAATAAATTATAATTTAGTTTCCAATTATTGACAAATTTAGTTTCATTTCTCGATGTCTACAGCACCAAATAACTTTCTTACATAATAATTGTTGACTGTTGGCTACTACTTTCCTTATTAATCTTTATTTCTGTTTGTGGGGAGTTGTTCTGCTTATTATCAATTTGTAAATGTGTTTTTATTAATATAAACTTGTGTCTCTTTATTAGTAGACAGCTTTATTAAAGTTGCTTGAGTTGCTGTACTTGTTTTTCCAAAATAAGTTTGATTATGTTTGTCCACTTTACAAACATAGGTTTGCGTCATTTTATTGTTATTTTGTACATAATTAAACTTCCTTTTTTATCACAGGTTCCTGTAAATACATTACTAATTCATATTCAATTTATATTAATAATATTATTTCAACTTCCGTGTTCAGTCTTAGACATGTTTATCACAGACCAAGGAGGATCTCACAGACTATCTAACCTAACAGCTTTCTTTTCAAACAATGGTTGTTGTGATCACGTGGGACCAAATATGGATCACGTGATAAACGTCAAACTTAGAGCTAAATCTTGCTCACTACATAACTATTTATTAAATACTTTTTTACACACTAGATGGCGACCAAAATATTTTAATTGTATAAGTCCCCATTAGTCCATGTTCATTTGTTTCAAACAATAAAAATGCAACAATAATTAAATTTATGGGATAAATACAACGGTTATGACTATGACAATGAGACAAATGAAATCATCTGTTTTTAAGTTTTCATTTTCATTAATATTTTTTTGTATTTTGCTGTCTTTATGAATCTATAAACGCACTGAAAATACATCGTTAAGAAGATCTATAAAAGCACTGATTTTGGCGCTTTTCGTTTTCTAGAAGTGGTATGACTGCTTTCAAACTGACAGATGAATGACATATGACCATAATTATAACCTCAAATTACTGTCATTCAAAAATGATATATTTTAGTTGAAAGCGCTACCAACTGAACTGATAAAAAACCAAGTCATATTTTGACAAGTCGGTTTTTTAAATCAAATAGAATTATAAAATTATCTCAATAGAAAAAAAATAGTATTAAAACCATGTTTCATTAGGCTTGTTACCTTATAAAGCTTGATTTTTTAATATACTATTAAATTACTCAGGAATAATACATTTTTCCGCCAGCTATAGGTGCCCGTGAGGTGACGCCTGGTAAGCGCCCGCAAGGTACAAATATTCCATCATTACCGATATCTGTACAAAGCAGATTGGCACACCCAGCAATGGGTAATATGTAATATTTATTTTATTTTTATTTTTAACATATTGCCTACTTTGACATCCAAATAAAAATATTAAAATTAATTGGATTGAATGATATTTGGGAACTAAATTTTGTTTAACTTAAGCGACTTCGTATCTCTAATTTCCATGGGGGACATGTTTCCTTGACACGTTGTATATTTTATAAAATTATATTAATAGCGGGTGTCCCAACTAGAGCGCCGGATTTAAATTTGCCGCCATTTTGTTAATATGAGTTGTAAGGTTATTTTTTTTTTGACAGTTGTCACGTACAGACCACGCGATTTAAGAATATGGAGAAGTATTCAAACGAACAACGTTTAATTATTGTAAAAACACATTACAAAAATGGTGAAAGTTTTGCGAAAACAGTTCGCCAATTACGTCAAGTTTTCGGTCGCAATAATGAGCCAAATGAATCGACAGTGAGGCATATAATTACAAAATTTGAGACCAAATTTACGCTGATGGATGAGAAGATCATTGATCGTCGTCGTCCTTGTCGGTCACTAGAAAATATAGCCACAGTAAGGAAATCTGTGGCCGAGAATTCAGGAACTTCCATTCGGCATCGTGGTCAAGAATTAAACATTTCCAGAAGCACTATGCAACGAATTTTGTGGCCCGAATTGGATGTAATTGATGTCGAGGACCTGCCATACAGCACGTGAAACAATACTGCAGACCAAGTTTCCAGTCCGTGTCATTTCTCGATTTAGCGATCAACATTGGCCACCAACACCGATAGACTTTTTTCTTTGGGGCTATGTGAAGGAAAAGGTGTATGCGAATAAGCCTGAAACAGTTGAACATCTTAAAGAGGAAATACGGCGCGTTATTGGTGAAATACAGCCACATTTATGTGGAAACGTTATTCAAAATTTCAACAAAAGAATAACCCTGTGCCAGAGGTTTCGTGGTGGCCATTTGCCTGATGTTGTTTTTCACATTTCTTTATGTTGAAATAAAAATGTTTGCTTAATTCAAAAAATAAATGTGTTTTTCTTTAAAATTCAATCCGGCGCTCTAGTTTACGAGCTGGCAGCGTGCGTTGGTACTTGGATGGGTGACCATCAAAGAAAACTGATGGCTGTACATGTGATCCTGGTAATTGAGTCTGCTTAAATACATTTTAAAAAAAAGTGTTTTATTTATTGCAAATGAATCCCAAATGCAATTTCATTAATTAAATAATATTTTTGCTTTATAAGTATATTCAGACAAAAACATATTATTATACTTTCTGACATCAACAAAAAACAATACTTGAATGAGTCCATTCTGAACTCCTTTTATAAGAAATCCCCTTTCGAAAAGCCTCTGCAGACCCGTGAATCCACCCTTAAACCTAATCGATTTCATTTTTTCACTGTGAGTTACCTGGTTCATATTTCAGAAGCTGGTAAATTTTAAGCTCGAAATAAAAGGCGGTCAACCTTTCATAATCAATTTTTTCTTTCTGGAAGTTATGAATAGATTTCTGATTTTTGAATTTTCACTCAATTTTCCGGGTTTATGAAAGTGGGATACCTGGTTCATATATTAGAAGTTCCCAACTCACAAAAACAAAACTTGATAAAAAGTTCCGGACATGGCATAAAGTTTGTACAACTTTGCATGGAAAGTTTTTGTGGGAAATATTTGGTTTGAGGATCACATATTTTTTGTGCAGGATTTTAATTAACTTTGTAATTTTAGCAAGTTCATTTTTAATTATTAATTAAGTACTTTATGCGTCTATACGGTAACAAGCGTAGTTTGTTTTCGCTTCTATTCGTATTTGTTTTTCCTTTTGATTTAAAAAGAAAACAGTAAAATTCGCTGGTAATTTTAAATTAGGTTGTTATAATAAAAAACATAAAATAATATTTCTTGTAGTATGTACCGTAAAATATATTCTTAAAACAGATGTATTGGCTTAAACTGAATCCTTTAACTAGATAACTAGAAAAATATTTTTTTATTCAACATTCGGCTAATTTTTTTTTTCATATCTTGATAACAATACAAAAAAAATTTTTTTTAACGGGAAACATTTATTACTTGTACTATATAATAAACTAGGATTTGTACTAATAAGATTATAATTTCTTTTTTATAAAAGGTTTAATACAAATAATATGTTTCATGCCATGCATTGCTCTCTTAAACCCGATCCTTAACATTTACGTCTGGTTTTATTCAGCCAGCCATTAAATTAATATTAATTTCAAATGAATATTTTTTTTATAAAATTGTGTAAAATTTAATTGAATTCGACTAATTGAATAAAATTAAGTTTAAATATTACGTGTAGTATTAGCATAAAAACAAGTTCCAATTTTATAGACAGAAAATGCGTACATAATTTGCACAATGTATTGACATTTGGCAATTAACAGTGGAATTTTTGATAATTATTGTGGTTGATTATAGTTTACAATACAAGAGCCTTTAGCAAAACCAGCCATAGTCCAAATTTTATAAATTTAAATTATTTACGACATTTTTACCTCCCGCTACCCTTGGTAAGGGAGATATAGGGATCGTGCAAAAAATCGCATGTCGAGATTTTGGTAAATGACCACGTTTTAAGGTCCCTAGAATCCAATTTTAACATTTTCACGATGATATCTGTGTGTATGTGTGTACGTATGTATGTGTGTACGTATGTATGTATGTACGTATTTATGTGTGTGTATCATTCAGAAAGTTTTGAAACCATGTATTTCTACCTTAATGTAATATGGAAAGAAGCCATTAGATTTTGGTGGCAATCGGATAACCGGAAATGGCAGTTTACTTGAAGCTCAAGATAGTTTTTCTTCAAAAAATACCTTTAAATGTAATTTTTTCGCAATTTGTTAAAAAAAAAACAGATTATTCCATTTTCTACAGGTTTGCTTTAATACTTTTTCTATACATTTTATGGATAAATTTATAAAGTAATATAAAAATTATATCTCGGAGCTTATGCTTTAAACACATCTCCATGGTTACATAGTTCAGATCAAATGTATGTAACTGACAGATAAATGTCATTGTCAATAAAATAATCATTTCAAATTAATAATAATAACGTTTTAAAAGGAAAATTGTAAATCGAACAATAATTTTATGGAAAGGAACTTAATATACATAATTTATAGCATTATTAAATATGCAGATATGTATGTAAATAAAGAAATAAATAAATATATTATCAAGGTATATTATCCATTGCTGGGTGTGCTAATCTGATTTGTACACACATTTCGGTAATGATGATGACATATTTGTAAAGTGCGGGCGTTTACCACAAGGGTTAATTTTATGCCATTTAAAATTCGAATTATTTGGCGTTGATCGGGATCGAATCGGATTCCCCAGATTCGCGACCAGACATCAGGCACGCGGCAACGAGATCCTTAGGTAAATGGTAGGAGGTATTGTGTTGGTCACATCAGATATTTATTTTTAAGGATGCCTAACAGTTTTCTAAAACCGGTTTTCTCAAAAAGTGTTTCGCCAAAAACCCAGTTTAAATTACAATAAAATAAACAAATTTGACTGTTTTTAATATTGCTTTTGCTGTTAATATACTAGTATAATCATCTATGTTGAAAAAGTGTACAGGTAGTTTGTGCAAATCTAAAGAAAAAGAATTTATACTTTCGCAGAGTCCTATTTAGTAAATGATGAATAAAAAATACAAATTTGTATTATTACACAAATAAAGTAACATATTAACATGACATACTCATATTTGAATCTAAGATCCGATACTAAAATCCGTTTTCAATATTCGATATTCAAACCCGGATTCAAGATCCAATACTCAGATTCGGATCCAAAACCAATACTCAGATTCGGAGTCAAAATCCGATATTGAGATTTGAATCCGAGATCCGAATACTTTAACAATTATTCGGATATTTTTGAATCCGAAACCGAAACTATCAGGATCTGAATCCCACCATTACTTTAAACATTAAATCATCGCTGTTAGTTTATTATTTCATAACACGAATAGGTACTTCATATTCAGTAAATATTTCCATTTATTTGATATCTGAATTACCTTGCAGATAAATAAATTAAAACGGCAACTTGCGGAAATATTTACATACAACAAACACGTCTACAACTTCTCCATAACTCGATAGCGTAGTCATCTCCATACAAATTAATTAAAAATGTGTTAATTATTCATCCAGAATTTGCGAAATGTTAAGATTTTCGTAGTTGTATTTGCTCATTGGTAATGAACTACAAACAAACAGTAGTGAGGAGGAATCCAATACAAGAATAACCGCTATGCTAAACCCATGGCCTACTGGGACCTCAACTAATCCTTACAAAGAGAATAGAATTCTGAGGCGCATCTGAAATTCAAAATCGCAATGATGGAAAATGTATGAGGCGGACAAATCGATTACGGAGGAAATTAATTAAAGATTAATAATTCGGACGGATAGTAGGGAGGGGCTGGACTTTTAATTACGATCTTTTCACAGGGAATTAATCTGTCGATGAATTATCAGTCTCAACGGATTGAGATGAAAAGAAGACGCAGAAGATGCTGAATTGAATTTGGATGTTTCTTAAGAATTTTATAAAAAAGAGTTAAATTAAATTTCTTCTAAATTAAACTCAAAAGAGTTCAAAAAACTTTCTTTGCTGAATTTAAAAATATTGCCAGGAAGGTGGCTTAATTAGAATTTACCGGTCGGCTTTTGTGTAATTTGTGAAAATGGTAAAATATCATGTATCAAGTGGTGCAAAAAAAATCATTCTAAATACATTGCATTTTTGCAATTTCCGAAAAATTATTTTTGTAATGGAATCAGGATACCAAATTATATTATGGTGGATCTATCGTAAGGCATAACGTAACGTACCGTGGTATATTAGCCGTGTTCCTTCGGGCTGTGATTCGCAATCTAAACCATCAAAGTGATCATGATTAAGAAGAAGTATGTTTTTTTCGTTTCCTATTCGTTATCCACACTTTGTCATTTTGTGATCACTAGACAACCTTCCCCCTTCCCTTCTGAATCATCCTTTTTGAATGATCACATGAATTTATTTCAGAGCAAATTTAAAAATGGCTGAAGATAATAGTTTTCGAGCGTAGAATTTATCAAAGTGGAGTTTGTTGCATCAAAGGAAATGCGATTTTCCTAGAAAACCCACCATACTTTTGAAAACAAAGAAAATTTGTTACATAAAACATTTGTTTTAAATAAACATACTTCATATGTTACTAATAACATTTTTTTACTTCTATATGATCAATTTTTAATGTGCTGACTATAATACTAGACCGTAGATTATTTATAAACTAAAATAAATTAGTTTGCATTAGTCTGTATATGACATTTGACGCTAGATGGTGTTTATATTATTCTATTTGTTTTCTTGATATAATTTTTAAATCTTGATTCAAAAGGAGCCCGATTAAACTAATCAGGATTCACAAAAATCACAATCACAGTCCGAAGGAACACAGCTATTATCAGTAGCGTATTTAAGTTCAGTGCCGGCCAGGGCTATTCAAAATTTCAATATATTTCCATCGTTTCCACTTAATATAATAATCTAAATTTTGACACATGTCACTCATGTCAGTCACAGTCACACAAAACAGACTATTCGTGATGCAGTATTTTTACCTCCCGCTACCCTTGGTAAGGGAGGTATAGGGATCGTGCTAAAAATCGCATATGGAGATTTTGGTAAATGACCACGTTTTAAGATCCCTAGAATGCAATTTTAACATTTTCACGATGATGTCTGTATGTATGTATGTGTGTGTGTATGTGGATCCTCTTTACGCTCTAACTCAAATACTATCATTCAGAAAGTTTTGAAACCATGTATTTCTACCTTAATCTAATATGGAAAGAAGCCATTAGATTTTGGTGGCAGTCGGATAAGCGGAAATGGCAGTTTACTTTAAGCTCAAGATAGTTTTTCTTCAAAAAATAACTTTAAATATAATTTTTTCGCAATTTGTTATTATAAAAATGAAAGATTATTCTATTTTCTACAGGTTTGCTTTAATACTTTTTCTATATATTTTATGGATAAATTTAGAAAATAATATAAAAATTATATTTCGGTGCTTATGCTTTAAACACATCTCAATGGTTACATAGTTCAGCTCAAATGTCGTAACTGACAGATAAATGTAACTGTCAAAAAAAAAATCAAATTAATAATAGTAACGTTTTAAAAGGAAAATTGTAAATAGAACAATAGTTTTATGGAAAGGAACTTAATATACGTAATTTCTAGCATTAGTAAATATGCAGGTATGTATTTAAATAAAAAAATAAATATATTATCACAGTATATTATCCATTGCTGGGTGTGCTAATCTGATTTGTACACACATTTCGGTAATGACGATGACATATTCGTATTGTGCAGGCGGTTACCACAAGGGTTAATTTTATGCCATTTAAAATTCAAATTATTTGGCGTTGATCGCGATCGAATCGGATTCCCCGGATTCGCGACCAGGCACGCGGCAACGAGACCCCATAGGTAAATGGCGGGAGGTATTGTGTTGGTCACATCAGATTTTTATATTTATTTTCATTTCATGTATTAACTAAACTTTGACACATATTAGCCATACAAAAACAAACTATAGTGCAGGGAACTATATAATAATTTTCGTAATGTCGCAACGTATCGTAACGTGCCGTAGCGTAGAAAGATAAAATTTGGCGATCTTTTGATTTTTGACACCTAACGGCACGGTACGTCACGTTACGACTTATGTCTCTATAAATTGTCACATATGTTTGCATTGTTTTATTCTTTACGTTACGTTACAGCACGTTATGTTACGTTACGGCTTACGCTGTATAAATCCAGCATAATTCATTAACGATTGGAGCTAAGACAAGCAGATATGAGGATCCGTGTCAGAATGACGGCTAGTAGTTATTTACATAAATGTCACAATTGTCTTATGTCATAATTTTTCATTGAAAATTTCAAAATATTCTGATGTTTACTTGTCATCCATAGTATGAAATATACTTGTCGAAGAAAATAATCCACGAAAATCATGATGTTTTGAATGAAAAGTTGACACCTATGTACATTATTACTATGCAACATAAAATGAAAATGGCGAGAGGTATTGTGCTGGCCACAACAGATTTTTATGTATAATTTTAATTTTATTTTCGTAGCTGTGAACGAGCCTTTATTAACAATAGTAGAATCTAAATTAAAACTTCAATAACAATATTATTAATACACTACAAATCAGTTTAAATAGATCTGCATCCTTCTGTAGCTAAATTTATTCACATAATTAGTAAAAAGCACTGACAATAATTCAGCAAAATAAAAAGAAACCATTTTTGAATATTGATGGGGTGTATTTATATCAATCTTGTAAAGGCTGCGTTAATATAAAAGTAACTAACGACAATAAACCAAACTTACAAAATAATTAATAAATTACTTACTAAAATATGTTGATTTATCTATGTCTTTAGTTAAAAATGAGATGAGTTACATAAATTATTAATTATACACAAATCTCTGGTTAAATTAATACAACCCTGTATAAAACACATTAATATTTACCAACTAAAGATGCTAATATGAACCATCCCTTCTTAATATTTTATAAGTTAAAAGTTCAGAATTTGAAATTATTCTAACCTAACTTTATACATAACATTAAATATTAAAGCATACTATAATCCTTAATAAAGTTGGTAAGTTCAGGTTTTATTAAAAATACCTTCTAAAGTAAGTAAGCATAAGTTTAGTAATATTAAAATTTAAAATTACTAGGGTATAAAATAAAGGATTCCTATTATTTACTAAAAGATGCTTATATTATCAATAAAATATTACATTCATATTTTTGAAAAAATAATTATTACTACAATACCGTGTTATATTTATAAAAAAAAAACTCCGTTTTTATTAGAATAGTTAAGTACCTTGTATCAAAGAGAATAAATACATATCTAGATCTATTTTCTCGAGTAGTATGCAAGTCGGTTAAATTAGACAAATATAGCACCTTTCGGAAGCCATAGATATTAGCTATGTATTGTTCATCCGGAAAAAGTGAATGAATCATTAGATGTAGGAGAAAATATAATTTTACAATTTTTTATCTTGTAAATAACTTTCAAGTTATGTTTTCCTGAATGGTAACACTTTTGTTTTATTACTGTTGAATTTCGAATTATGATTTCTAGCTATGTATAATTTATCTACGCACATTTGTTTCAAACAGCAAAAATTAATATTATTTAGGGAAAATAATATTTTTCTAATTAATAGACATTGTAATTCTTAAAGTTCTCCAAATCCCAATGTTGAAACTTTATCCTGGACTGCCTGTACCTAAACTGATTTATATTTCTATAAAAATACCTTAAAAATGAATATTTATTAATGAAGACAAAAAACACAATTGATTAAAATTAATTAAACCTGTGTATTTCTTAATTTTAACTAACAGGACCAGTCCTGACACAAATATAAAAAAGTATAACCTCAAATTTTGTGTTGAATTATTAATTCAATTAATTTTTACGGAACTGTTTTCTAATAAGTAATAAAAAAATTCATGAACTTTCATAATTAGAATTGAAAAATTAATCTATATAACATTAATTCACAACTCTAACTCACCCTGCTATTCTTGGTAAGATTGGTGCCCATTCATCTGTAGAAGGTAGGTATGCACTACACTGCAACTGAACTATGTACGCTACGAGAACTAACAGGGTTATAGTATAGTATGACAAGCGAACGCTAGGGGAGGTCTGACTGCGAGGGCAGGCGGCAACCCTCTGAGACGCACTACGCGCACAACAGTTACATGCTGCAGGAGGGTGCAGGAGCATGCGTACGAACGCCACACAAACAGTGGGGTGGGAGTGTTTTGATTTGAACTGGCCCGGTGTGGGTTTAGGGTGGGTGTTTGGAAGATAAAAAGGGTAGGTTAGGGTAAGTATAGGTTTGTATTTTAAAATGGGGTTATACAGTTGATATTGGGTATTTGCATGTACAGATGTTTGAAGTAACTAGGCAATTTTAAGGATAGATCAAAATCATTTGCAAGTCTATTTTTTGAAATAAATTTAATAGTCATGTCACGAATTTTCTATCCTCCGTTGTTTTCGAACTACAAATTTGTTTTTCGCTTATTTTGTGAATATCTCATATTTCGTTTATTTTGAAAGATAAAGAAGGATAGACTATTTTTATAGTTTTTTACCTTCCGTCACCTTTAGGTAAGGAAGATATTGTCTTTGGTCAAAAAATTCAATGATGAGTTTTTACTGAATAAGCATGTTTTAGGGTCCCCATAATACGATTTTACTATTTTTACGATGATGTCTGTATGTATGTATGTATGTATGTATGTATGTATGTATGTGTGTGTGTGTGTGTGTGTGTGTGTGCATGTGTGTGTGTGTGCGTGTGTGTGTGTGCGTGTGTGTGTGTGTGTGTGTCTGTGTGTCGAAAGTTTTGAATCGCATAACTTCAATACCACGATTCCAAATATTATATTTTTGTTAAACATTTATGTAAAAAGGGATTAAAGATGGATTTCCTAGAATCTTTGGAAATCCAAAAAGCTACCAATGAAGAACAAATTCTTATGAACGACCAACTAGACTTGTACAGATCACCATTGATTAGCCCGCTTTAATCCCTTTATGACATTTTCTTGTAAAAATTACCGTTAAATAACTATATATACTCACTAAATAGATTTAAAATTCATTCTGTATTTTCCTGATGATGGCCTAACAAGCCGAAATACGTATAGAAATAATAAAGTAATTTGAAACATATACCGAGTATTTTTATCTATATTTTTTACAAAATGTTTCAACGAGAAGTGACAGTGGAATCCATCAAATTTATTATATTTTTCTCGTATTCCTCAACTTTACATCCAGAAGAACAAGTGATTAGATTTTGGTTATAATTGGTCAACCGGAAGTAGTCTCATTTGAAGATTTAACAGTTAAATGATTTATTGACATTTAACGTTATTATAGCTTAAAGAATATATTATTCTCTACACAATTTGATTACATTTTATAGTTCATATTAAAGAATTTTAAAGAAATTAAATTTTATAATTCAGCCAGCTATGCTAAACATGGAAACTACTACTATATTCATATAATTCAAATTGACAGATGTCAGTATCAATAAAAATAAATTAATGTGGCAGAGATGAGGATGTTGAAGTAGATGTTACACGGAAAGATAGGTAAGAGAGATGCTTAGATTGGTTTGAAAATGTCATGAGAAGAAATGAAGAATACATTGGATGAAGAATGAATAGCTTAGTAATAGAAGGTTAAAGAAACAGAGGAAGACCAAAGATAAGATGGAAGGACTGTATTGCGGAAGACGTGAGAGAATAGGAACTGAATGAGAACGACACGTAAAACAGAAATGAGTGGAAGAAGAAAATAAAAAATTGCGACCCCTAATGAATGGGGAAAGCTAAAGAAGAAGAAGAAGAAGATGTTAGTGTCAAGTGCAATTTGCATAGTTTGTTAATGAAATAATTTGACTGGAAATTTAGAATCGTTTGCAAGAAAACTTATGTATGGAATTTATACATAATACACTGGATTGACGGAAGGTATTGTGGTGGCCACAACAGATTTTTTTATCATAGAATAAGGTGGTGTTTTTCGAAAACTTTATACACAGATTTTGGTAATGACATATTTGTACCGTGCGGCCGTTTAACAGGCGTCACCTCACGTGCATTAATTGCTAGTGTGGAGAGTGCACCACAGGGATCACTTGTGTCGATTAAAATTTGAAATATTTCTTCTGGTGTCGTATCGTACCCGGTTCCCCAGATTCGCGACCAGACACTTAGGCAAGCGGTCCGAGACCCCATCATATACTCGTAAGTGTACTAGTAATATAAATATAATATTTTTTACATGGGAACCTATGATCAAAATTGTCTTTTATTTTTTCTCATTTTATAAGCACTTCAATAATGTCTACATTCTTTTGTTTTATACATTAACTACATTTTTAGTTTATAAGGAAAATTTATTATGAAACAAATGAAAAATTCAATAGAAGTCATCATTTGTTAATTTCTTATATTATTTTCTTTCATTTTTACTCAATTCTTCAATTAATATGTTTATGTAGTTCAGAAACTATCTTTATCGTTTTTCTTATTTATTAATTATGTAAATGGTACTTTCGTTGACAGAATTGTGTCAAAAATAATGTCGATAAGAAATAATTTGACTAACCCAAAAATAATTGGTTAAGAATAATTTTGAGAAATTTGTAAATACATTAACCATTTATTTAACCAGCGATAGAACTCATCCAGTGCAACAATATTTCTCAATAAATTTTTCTTGTAAACCTACTAGATTTTGAGTTAAAATTCAACTAAGTTTTATCACAAATTTTATTACCCGTCTATGGCTGAATAAAATAATTTTCCAACAGCTGCATTTCGAAAAGTGGAGCCCGTTGCATAATGCCAAAATTAAAAATGGGACTTTTCTGCGCGTGTGTCTACAAATAGCTATTTCCGTTGTGCCTGTGACTGAATACAAGAATGAATGAATGAATATCAACACAAAAGAAAGGTTAGAAACTGGAGAATAGATTGACAGATACACCAGAAGATGAAACTATACACAAATCGGGAAAGATAAGAGATAGAATAGAATAATACCTCGACTAAGGTAACAAAAAAAAACATACGTCAATTGTTTGGACAATCCAAAAATAATGGAACAAGAAAACGCATAAAGATGATTAAAAATGAAATCACAATAAATGTTCAAAATGGCCAGCGTCATTGTCAAACAACACCAAATGCGTCGACGAAATTATGTAACTGTTGTTTTTTCAATATCCTCCAAATTGTCATATGTGACACTCTGTGTTGTAGTGCTATTCTTCGAGTACTGGACCTTGGCTGAGCCTGAACACTCCAAAACATCCTTTTCAATATTCTCTATGTGATCAGGGCGTGTTTTACAGCAGCAGACTTAACGGAATCATGATCTCGGAGATGATGAACATGTATAAAGGTGCGAACGTTTGGAAGATGACGATTCGGAAAACGTTTTAAATAAATTTTCTGGTCTAAGGCAGCGTTTCTCTGAGCTTCACCATTGCCAGCACAATGGCTTTATACTCGCTATCCGTAAGGCAGGCATTTTTACTGATTATAACTTTTATAATAATTATTAATCTATTTATTTGTCTAAATTTATTTGAAAAAGTTGACAAAAACAATTGTCTCATTGCTATTGCTAATGGATAACTGGATCATATTATTACGAAAATACCTAAACGACTCGTTAATTTTTGGTGGGAGAGGTAAAAATGTAAATATAGACAGAAATATTTAAATATCATTTATATAAATAAATAAATATGCTATTTAGGTTATGTATGCATGCAGTAACAAATAAATAATTTTGTAGTAAGGCTTACTGTACTCCTTTAGTAAGGGTGTGTGTATCGGAAATATCATGCATTGTATGAAAATTACTTGGCACAAATCCACAAAACATATTTTATTGAGAGGACTCTGACCTCTTGAAAGAAAATAAAATTCTCTATTAATGCAGAATAAAATTGAAAAATATATTGTCTACGATTTTGCGCAATACGCAATGTACGAAAAATAAAACTTGTAAGCCAGATGAATTAGACTTTTTGGAAGTTTTATTTATGAAGACGTTGATACGAAATGGCCGTACTCATTGACATTTAAGAGTTAATGAAATAAACAAAACAAAATGACCTTTAGTATGAACACGTGACCTGATTATAATTTTATCATTTAGTAGATTGTAATTTTTTTAGTAAATTTGTGAAAAATAAAGCAATTTTTGCTTAAATTGTTACGCATTATTTAATATGACATACTATACAAAGTTAGGCACTCATAGTACCACAGTAGTTACGAATTTACTATCTTTATTTTCAATTAATATTCAAGGGACGACATTTTATGACTGTTGTTTTCGGAATATTTGGAAACAAGAAGTTTGCGCTTTATTGCTCTTTTAATGGGTAGTAAAATGGTTTTTCAGTTGAATATTTAGGTCAACGCCTGGCTATTTTCACAATGCAGTAGTAACAGTCTTTTTATTATCAAAAGTTCAACATAAAGAATGCCAGTGACATATACTAGATAGTAAAAACCTACCAATTTATTTGGACCATATCTTTGTGAACTATTATAATGGTAATCGAAGTTATTTGTACTTACAATATACGTAGCTACAACCACACGTTCATCGATGATTGGACTGAAGTATTTATTCAGAATTAGACCTCACCTGAAAAAAATAAAACAATTATTAATATTTAACACCAATGAAATAATTTATTTATTTATTAACAACTGTCAAATAATATACTCATAATTCAACCGTTTTTTATCAATTAATGTCGTTAGTTACTGTTGCTAATTGAATAATAATGACAGTTCGATGGAATAATATTATTCAATCGTTATGTCAAATTCAAATTTTACTTTTCAAAGAGTACAAACAAATTACTTTTCATAAATAATTTTTTCCACATAAAAAGCCAAAATTATACTAGTTTTCTCATTTTTTATAGTTTTATTTTCTTCTTGAGATTACAATATAGCTGAATAGACGGTTTAAAATTATCTGCTAAATGTCAAATCACTTCATAATTTTGTTATAACAAATACCTAGCGATCAACGCTATGTTTATGTTTGTACACAATTTTCTAAAATGTGTTTATTATGTTATTTCTGATTTTAGTATTCTATTCAAATATAATGGGTATTACTCACTCGAATGATTTACATCACTCGCCTTGCGGCTCGTGATGCAAACTTCATTCTCATGAGTAATAGCATACATTACATGCTCATTGAATAATATACTATTAATACATAAATAAAATAAATAAATATCACGGCATATTACCCATTACTGGGTGTGCCAAACTGCTTTATACACAGATATTGGTAATGATGAAATATTTATACCGTGCGGGCGCTTACCAGGCGTCACCTCACGGGCACTCATAGCTGGCGTGGAGAGTGCACCACATGGGACAATTTTGTGCCATTAAATTTCGAAGTAATTTTTGGCGTCGGTCGGGATCGAACCCGGATCCCCAGATATACATAGTACCACTGATTAAATAATACATTAATCACCATCTCTGTAATATAGTTTTAGTTATTCTACATAACAGGGTGTTAATTAAAAAGCGATCCATAGGCGTTTAACATGAAAAAATTGTTTTTCCTTGCGTAAAAGTTCCCAATTTATTTTTATACAAAAATATTTCAAATAAAAGTTGTAGTGCATTAAATTCTACTCCTAAATTTTATTTTGCATGTTTGGTAACCTGTAAAATGAAATTTCAAATTTTATAAATATTGTTAATTTGTAGCGATAGCCATGGAATTCAAACGAAATTATTAGGAAATGCATATTGATTGAACTGTCAGAAATTTAATTTTATAGGTTACAAAATAGAAAAAATATAATAATATGTAGGGTAAGTCAGGGATAGATGCCCCGGCGGGGAAGATGCCCTAGTGGAATAACACTACTTTTCGATAGGTTGCACTAGTTGCTTCTATCAGTTGTGGCACAAAAAAAAAAAAAATTAGGTAAATTATTTGCAAAAATTAATTTCATCAGCTTCGTAAAATTTATCACCATAATTTCTTTCGACAAGTACCTAAATTGTAGTACTTTCATCAATGTTTTTGTGTTGCAATAGACATAAATGAAGTACAGGTTAGTGTTTATGATATCATTGATATTCTGCCGCTAATTTTGAATTTGGTATTTGGCCGGGGCATCTATCCCGGACAATCGGGACAGATGCCCTGGTTATATCAGTTAAACATGCCCCTTGTACACTCTTGACAAGCCTAGAATTTTTGAATAAAAAAAAAAGAAAAATGCAGAAGAAAAATGAGAAAAAGCTAAAGAAGCAATATTCACAAAATGCAAACAAGAAACAACCTAAGAATAGAAAAAATTTACAAGTAGATTCGGATACACGAACAGATGAAAGTGTGCCTTATGAGGATGAACATAACGAAATGAGTGCAGAAGACGATTCTGAATGTGTTGGGTGTGGAGAAAAGTACACAAATACAAAGAGAAAAGATGAGTAGATACAATGTCTGCAATAGGTAGCTATTGAAGAGTAGAATTCAAAAATAAAATATGTTTAGTGATTTAGTTGCAGAATTTAGTTATCTGTAATTTTTATTTGAAAACCGAATTTCTGACAGTTTAAACAAACGATATGCATTTCTTAGTAATTTTGTTTGAATTCCATAGCTATCGCGACAAATAAGCAATATTTATAAAATTTCAAAATCGAATTTAGAGGTTACCAAACATGCAAATAAAATCTGTTTCGTGATTTAGGTGTATAATTATCTACAACTTTTATTTCAAACATTTTTGTACCAAATTAAATAGGAACTTTTGCACAATGCTGCATATGAGAAATTTAATTTACAATAAATACTCTCTATACATTATTTCATATCATGTTTAATATTAGTAACACATTAGGGTAAGATGGCAATAAAAAAATATGCATAATAGAAGGTATATTGTATGTCTGGATGAATCATACTCGTACGCGTACGAGAAGTTTGCGCGAGTTATTTTATTTATAGTGTAACATGAATGTAGTTTTACGCCCTGTATATTTCAGGGTTTATTCTAACGTGCAGCTGGACACAAAATGTTCAGTGGGAAAATAAAAAATGCACTGGGAAATTGAAATTTGTGCAAAATAAGAGAAGCCATTGAGATTTACAAAACCAAGAGTATTAATCTCAATCATTGTGACGGTCTAGATCTTAGTCGTGCATGGCTTCCTATTTTAAATATGTTGTAATTGTCACCTTAGTTACCTGTTGCTAATGTTTTGTTATTTATTTATTTATTTGTATTTGTTGATGTGTTATTCATGTTCATTCCTGAAGAAGGCAATAGTGTATATTGCCGAAACGTCGTTAATTTAATAAATAAAACAGAATCTAAACTAAAAAAGGTTGTATTATTCTTAATTAAATATATGTATATGATATTCAGTGAGAATAAGAATGTACATGAGAAAGTAGGAAACAATTAGTTAAAAAGAAATTATGAATTTACCTTTGAAATTTAATAAATTCAAATACAGAGTGAGAATGATTGAGTGACGTGACGTCACCGGGACGATCAAAATTACCTTCTATGGAAAATTATGCTGAGATGGCGATGTTCGCTAGGAGAACGCCATTTCTTAGCATACATTGAAAAGATATGTATTTGTATTTAAAATTTGTTTGGCAAATAAAATAATTTATGCAGTGGGAAAAAATCTTAGAATAAACCCTGGTATATTTACTGAATTCAGTGCCTATTTCTAAAGCGAAATATAATGGAGAACAAATAGCCGCGTTGTTTTTTGGTGCGTGACTCGAAACATAAAAATGCCTGATTATTTTTAATTCTGATAAATATAACCAATAAGACTCCGGAACAAAAATAAAAGATACAAATTTATTTGACAGCAAATCATGCTATATTCCGTGATAAAATCTTTAAATTTGGAGGAAACATGTCGAAAAAAAGATTTAGCCCCTCGTGGGAATTCAGAAACCGTGGTATTATGTTTCTTAACTGTGGTATACCAAAGATCGGGGTACACTTTTCGAAGAGCTTTAAGCATTTATATGTAAATTTAATGCGATTGAAATGCGAAAAATTTGAATTGCACTCTTCCCCATCACAACCAAATTGCGTTTTCCCAAACCATTACTTCATTCGCCATACATACACATTAAACAAGATAAATTGCCCGAACTAGTGAAAAGCATAAGGGACAAAAAGTGTGTTTAATAAACATTACCATTACTATTTTGTGCTTTTGTCATTCTAATTCATCATTTTTCGGAAAATACATTAGCGCATTAGCCCATATTATAATTATTCTGTATAAATTTTTATAACAGTACCTACTAAATTAATTAAAATGACTCTTATGTTTGGAATAATTTGTAACATTTACCTGGAAACTATGCATGTATTGTACCTACTCGGAAGTTTTTCGGATGTATTCTCATAACTTAGGGGATCATCTATGTTGTGATTTCTCGAAGGACCATATTATGTTTTTAAATAATAAATACGTGTATTTGTTGATTATGTTTATTGAATGATAATGTTACACTAGACAAGACTGGTCAACTGAGTAAGAAGTGAGACTTAAGACTAGCCACCCTTACCATCATAAAGATGGGGTACGAAAATAATAAGTAGAGGTTCCATAGATATTAGTTTAAACATATATACCTACATAAAATTAATTATCCTATAACTAAATTGTACAGTCTACGCTTTTCCAAATGAACGTAAAGATCTAAATTTTTGCTAATTATGCAAAATTTGTTATCATATGTCTATAATTTTTTATTTATACTGTAGCGTTGCAAATACACAAAACATGTCGCAGTCTTTTAATAATTATGGCTGTATTTGTCATTCATTTGTAATAAAATTTAAACCCTCGCACTTAGAAAAAATGAAATTAGGTACGTAAGTTTTTAAAAAAATTAAAATATTTATTCTCTATTGGAAAAATTAACTTTTGATTAAGTTTTGATAGAGATTAAGAACAATGATATTGCAAAAAAAAAGTTACAGACATAATATGAAGTATTTTTAATAAAAATGTTAAAAATAAGTTACAAATTCCTAACGGATTTTGCATAATTAGCAAAAATGTAGAGCCTCTTTTCGTTCATTTGGAAAAGTGTAGACGATCCCCTTAAGCCTGTTTTGCACAGTCATATATTTACAATTAAATTTACATGCAAAGTATACCATAGAACAAAGTAGCCAACTACCATGAAATATAAACTTTTGTTTAATGAAAACCCTAAATATCACCAAAATTTGAAGCAAATGACCGTCAAAATTAGAACATGTCCTATTTGAGAATTTTTGTGCATCATATGGTATCATAAGAAGTTATAAATTTATTACCGTGTAATCACAGAAATTTCGTAATCAAATACGAAGTTGTAAAAATGCATGTAAATTTATGATAATTATAAATTTGTGTGTGACGGCTTAAAGTTCACAATAATTTCTATATATGCGCTCTGTTCGCGCTGAGTATTCATCTCTCCTGTTAGAAGAGTGTACTCGTTACGATTTATAAAAAGATTTGTGAAGTGTTCATTGACTTCGACGGGAATTCGTGACTCAGATGGTTAGAGCGTCCTACTAGATATAGGAAGGCCCTGGGTTCAAATCCCAGCGAGGTCCATGAATTTTTCACAATTTCCTTCTTCGTTAATTAAATTCTCCGCGATACAAATAGCCTATTTCTACGATTTAAATAAATTTATGATAATGTAAAACAGGCTTTACCATACTTTCAAAAACTCCATATATGTAAATCACGTTTTTTTTTTCGAATTTATATAGAATTTTAAACTAATAACAATTGTAAAATTACCACTTTGAAATCGATTGACGAAACTTTTTAGTTAAAAAATCTGATGTGACCAACACAGTAACTCCCGCCATTTACTTATTTATATAATTTTTATATTACTTTATAAATTTATCCATACAATATTAGAAAAAGTATTAAAGCAAACTTGTAGAAAATGGAATAATCTTTAATTTTTATAATAAAAAAAATTACATTTAAAGGTATTTTTTGAAGAAAAACTATCTTGAGCTTCAAGTAAACTGCCATTTCCGGTTATCCGATTGCCAACAAAATCTAATCAGATATTTCCATATTAGAATAAGGCAGAAATACATGGTTTCAAAACTTTATGAATGATAGTATTTGAGTTAGAGCGTATACAGGATTCACACACACACACACACACACACACACACACACACACACATACATACACACAGACAACATCGTGAAAATGTTAAAAATGGATTTTAGGGATCTTAAAACGTGGTCATTTATCAAAATCTCGATATGCGAATTTTAGCACGATCCCTATACCTCCCTTACCAAGTTAGCGGGAGGTAAAAAATAACTTTTCTAAATATACTGTTACCGTCCTTAACATAATCTAAACCTAAACAGCGGTTATTATAGTTTCCTGTTTTATTTATAGTTTTATGTAAAAAAAAAAACGACTATAACGGCCTAAGTTTTGTATATATGAGTTTTGTGTGTCAGGTTAGGTTATAAAGAGGTAATTTTAGAAAAATTGCAAGTATAAATATCCTTTTATCTTGATGAAAAATAAGCTCAAAAATCGTGTTGAACTGTTAACATTTTTTGCTCAAAAAGCACTTAATCAAAATTTAAATAAAACGGACATATTTTTTTTTGTCTTAGTACGCAGCTTATGTTTATGCGTCACCTAAATATTTTAATAATGTAGACGTCGATCTATTCCACCCCATATGTCAAGTATATGTCAGCATAATCAATCAGATATTTTAACACTTATCATTGATCAGATTGTACTCGTATAAACAAAGATGAAAGTACTTCTTGCGATACTCTCTCTCACTCTATCTCATTTGACATGTGGATGCCAAAGCGGTTCCAGTAAATATATAGGAGTTCAGAGATAATAGGATATACCGCATTACAGATTTATAAATATATCTTTTATTTACCCACTTCCGCGTATTGATCTGTTATCAACGAAATGAAACTTAAATAGAATAGTGTCAACTTTGCCCTAGTTTTATTTAGTTGACTCAGAATAAAAAGTAGGAGACAGATATTCTCCACTTCCGATAAATAATTTCCTAGAGTTCAAACTTTGACAAGCAAGGAAAAACATTCGAAAGAAGTACAATGAAAATTGTATTGAATCTGAAAGCCATCCTACTGCTGCAAGTTTTTCTCTGCAGAGATGTTTCTTCCTTGACTTTGTTTAATTCTTTAACAGATAAAAATCTCATGAAAAAGTTAGCTAATTAATACACGTAGGAGTTTTTAAATTCTTGCAAAAACAAAGCATCAATCATGAACTTTTTACGGCTCATAAATTAACAGCTTCATTACTAGTGAAAACTTTAGCAAATGTTGCAGACGAGAGGCTGGGAATCAACCCTTCAGTCCCTCAGGCCCTGTCTGTGTTAACGGGAAGACATACGCGATTACAGACCGCACCAACAGCTAACCTCAAACTTTTTGGAGTCATTACGAAAATATTAATGAAACGAAGCAATTATGCCGGAAATATGAACAATTCTTAAATATTTAAAGTGATCTTAAATTATTCCAGTTTTAATTTATTAAAAATGTAATAATAATAATAGCGTGTCCCACCAAACAGAATAAAATAACAAAATAATAACAATGACAAAATATAAATACCAATAAACTGCATACTGCAGCGACGTTGTAAGATGGGACAGTTACGCATGTGAGCCATGGTTTGTTGAAGTCCGCATCTTCCTGTTTGGATACGGAGACAGATCAAGCTCTTCCAAGTTAACCAAGGTAGGTTGCCGCCGGGAGGAAGTTGCTCCATTGGTTGATATTTTAGCGCGTTTTCTCTGTTTTTTAACGAGTGAACCCATTTAGCGATCCGTTCTTGACTTGCTGATGTTAGAAGTGGTCTCACGGAAGCTAGGAAGGTCTTTCGAGATTTGAGTCTGGGAACGGACATTACGTGGCCATGTAGTGGGTTTTTTTTCGTTCTAACTGACTTGCAACGGAACGTCTTATTGATGGCGGGGCAATACAACTGAGAAGGTAAAGATGTCCAGTCGGAGTTGATTTAAGGCATCCTGTTATCAACCTGCAAATGCGATGACCGTTCCCAGACTGGTGCAGCGTATTTGGCGGTAGAAAATATAGAGCTATGGTAGTAGTACGGAGAGTGTACGGATCTGCTCCCCACTTGCTACAACGTAACTTCTCTAAAAGATTGTTTCTTGAAGCTACTTTTGATTTAGTCTTAATAATGTGTTGTCTGAATGATAAAGTCTTATCGAGTGTAACTCCTAAATAGGCTGGTTGTTTAGAAAAAGTCACAACTTGCCCATGCCAGATAATATTCAGTTCTTTATTTGCTTCTTTATTTCGGAGATGAAATAAGCTGGAGATAGTTTTTCCAGGATAAGGACGGAGGCAATTCTCTTTGAAGTAGTTTATTTATTAATTCAGATATACTCGTATTACCGTGATTTATAGCCGTACGAATAACTGTGACTGTGCCAGTATCTTATTTTTCACATAGTTTTACATTTACTAATAAACTTACCCGTGAACTTAGTTTTGAATTTTGAATACTGTAACATATATATTTATGATAATAAAATAACAGTAGTATCTTATGAACCCTCATAAAAACAAAGTAAACGACACGACTGAATTTGACAGAATGGGCGAAGCTAAAATTTTAATTCATATAAATTGTATATGCATTTTATCGGACTTCTTTAATTTTTTTTCTGAATATCAATTATTAAATTTGTAGGATGAAAATAGTAGTTGGTTTTGACAGTGAAATTATAAGTTTTTAATAAAACTGTGACTTATAGAAGATGGATCTTGTTTAACATGCGTCATACATGTTGTATATCCTCGTGCATACAAAGCAATAAATATGCATCTATTTGAACAGACATCTGGAATGCTTTCCGTATATGTCTGCACTAATATATTTACAGTGGAGCTCTATTTACATGAAGAGGACTATTACGAATGTCTTACTAAATTAGTATCAAATTTCATGCACAGATATAATGTCAGTTTATTACTTAAATAAGTACACAATAGACTGTATCATATATCATATTTTCACTATGAAACGAATATTCGACGTCATATTCACATAATACATTTGCAGCCGTCTTCATAGCAACATTATACCCGATATAACTTTAAACTTATTATGTGGCTGCCGTGTATTTTAATTAATTTAAATAACGAATTCTTTTCCTCTTCAGTCCAATTTTCGTATTTCTTCCTTTTTTACCTCTCGCTAAGAGAGGTATTGGATTCATGCTAAAAATCGCATATCCAGATTTTATTGAATAAGCACGTTTTAAGGTCCCTACAATCCGATTTTAACATTTTTACGATGATGTCTGTGTGTGTGTGTATGTGTATGTGTGTGTATGTGTGTATGTGTGTGTGTGTGTGTGTGTGTGTGTGTGTGTGTGTGTGTGTGTGTGTGTGGGTGTGTGTGGGATGTTGGAAGGACGATTACTCAAAAACTATAAGACTTTAAATTTGTTTAACTACGTATTTCCCAATCGGACATTCATGGGAAGATCTGAAAAGGTTTTGGTAACAATTGGACAAGTAGAAGATTCTTGAAAAATATTCTTCTAATTATTATTTTTTGAAAATTTTTCGTGGTAATATTAAAGAAAATTAAATTCTCTATCTGATACATTTAAATATTTTATTATATATTCTATAGATTTAGAGATAAAAGAAATATAATATATAAAATAATCTGTTGTAATAAATCAGCCGAAAGAATGCCATGGAAAATAGTTGAAAATTTAAATTGTCAAAAAATGTCAGTGTCAGAAATCCGGAGACATTACTGAAGATTTTTTCTAGGAAGTACATACATTATATTATTTCTTATTGCATTAATAGATCTGTGTTAATAGTTTAATATTTAATATTATAGGTATATTACATATACCCTTCATATATGCTGTTACTTCCGACAATGAATTGGAAACATCTCGAAAAATTAAAAGAGTAGGACAAAATTTCTTCATAGAATGAATTTAAATTCAAAAAATCTAAATATATGGAATAGATATAAGTAGAATTTTTGGTGTAGAGTGTAAGTATACAAGAAATGTTAAATACATTAAGGTGCGAGCAGTCATGTGTCAGAATTATAGCTAGTAATTATGTATATAGATGTCATATATCATAATTTCTCATTCTAAATTTAGTGATTTTCCAATTCCATGTGATTTATTTTCCTCGACAAGTCAATTCCACACTCCTAGTGACAAATTAACTACATGATTTTAGAAAATCTTGAAATTTTTAATGAAAAATTCTGACATTTATGTTCATAATTACTAATTATCATTTTGAAACGGGCCTCCACATTTGCTTGTCAAGACCAACAATGTAACATGACTGTTCGCGCCCTATACTTAACCAAAAAAAGGAAGTGGCGAGAGGTATTGTGCTGGCCACAACAGATTTTTTTTGCTGTCATTTTATAATTCCACTAAAATTTTAAAATTTTGCTAATACAAGATAGTTTTTCACAAAAAAAAATAATTCATTTTTTTTCTCATACATAAACGTCAAATAGAATAAAAATACAATGTTGCCAAATGTTTTATCTGGAATAGTTAATCTAATACTCGTACGTTTAAAATATCTAATGTTACTATGAATACCGAAGTGTTAAACCAGTTTTAAATTTAAACTATGTGGAAAAGTTATACCGGGAATAAGTGTGGAACTATGTACTTGCTATGAATACGGCTGCTAAAGATTATTTATCCGAGTGAACATAAACCCAATATTACATATTTATGCGTTAATTTGTAACTTAATTCGATTTTTTTCGTTTGTATTAACTTTTAAAAGAATGGAAATAATCGAACTTTCTGTATTGATCAAATACCTACACGAATACGTGTTTCAACATCGAAGCAGATTCATGGAGACATGGCAAACAATACTTTGGAAATATCGTGTCCTTTATACAGAACGTTAAAAAAGTGGGATACTGAATTTAAACGTAGTAGAGAAAACATTGATTGAAGATGATCCTGGCAGTGAAGGTCTGTAACTATTACCAGTAAAAGAAAACATCAATTTGACTCACGGTATGGTCAAAGCAGATCAGCGAATCAATGTTCAACAAACTGCAGAGAATGTGACAACTCCAATGAACGGGTTCAAAACAATCTGATCAATGTGTTAGGAATGACAAAAAATTCTGTGAGGTGGGTTATTTATGGAAATATATTTTATTATCGATAAGACATGGGTTCACTACAAGAAGATAAAGCATAAAGATCTCCTCCTCCCAATAAAGCAATTGTTGTGTCGTCCATTAGCAAAGTTAATGCTTTTACCCTTTGGGACGCGAAGGAAATATTTATGGTGGATGACATTACTGAAGGTCAAACCATTAGTGGACAATACTACTCAAACTTGTTTCAACAACTTCGTGAATAAATAAAAAGAAATCGACCTGAAATGCTAACATCAGGATAACACATGCGGCTTTGAATTGATACCTTATCCTCGTTATTCACCGAATTTAGCGCCATCAGACTTCTATTTTTTTCCGAAACTTAAAACGAATTTCGACTACTGAAGAAGTAAGAGCTGTAACGGAGTATTTTGCAGACCAGGACGAATAATTTTATAAGATCCGGGTCCGGGTCATGACATTGCAGCATTGCTGGACCAAGTGTGGAGATTAAAAAGGGGACGTTAAAAAATATGCAAAAATGTATAACAAACTCCTGTGTTAGGCCGCAATTTTTACCTTCCGTCACCTTTAGGTAAGGAAGGTATTGTCTTTGGTCAAAAAATTCAATGATGAGTTTTTAGTGAATAAGTATGTTTTAGGGTCCCTATAATACGATTTTACCATTTTTACGATGATGTCTATGTATATATGTATGTGTGTCTGTGTGTGTGTGTGTGTATGTCTGTGTGTGTGGTGACAAAAGTTTCGGATCCCATAACTTCAAAACCACGATTGAAATTTTTTAATTTTTTCGTATTCCTCAAGTTTACAACCAGAAGAACAAGTGATTAGATTTTGATTATAATTGGTGAACCGGAAGTAGCCTCATTTGAAGATTTAACAGTTAAATTTGATTTATTGACATTTAACGTTATTATAACTTAAAGAATATATTATTCTCTATACGATTTGATTACATTTTAAACTTCATATTCAATAGATACAGAGTTAAAGAATTTTAAAGAAATTAAATTTTATAATTCAGCCAGCTATGCTAAACATGGAAACTACAAATATAATCATATAATTCAAATTGACAGATGTCAGTATCAATAAAAATAAATTAATGTGGCAGAGATGAGGATGTTGAAGTAGATATTGGGGAAGACACGGAAAGATACAGTAAGAAAATAACTCTAGTGTTACAAGTTTCTAGAAAGATACAAGAAAGACGATTACATTGGTTTGAACATGTCATGAGGAGAAATGAGGAATTATATTTGAACAAGAATGAGTAGTTTAGTAATAGGAGTTGAAGAAACAAAGGAAGACCAAATATAAGATGGAAGGACTGTATTGCGAAAGACTTGAGAGAAAAAGAACTGAATGAGAACGACACGCAAAAATAGCGACCCCTAACGAATGGGAAAATCTAAAGAGAAAGAAGATATCAGTGTCAAGTGCCATTTGCATAGTTTGTTTATGAAATAATTTTACTGGAAATTTGGAATCCTTTTCAAGAAAATTTATGTATGGAATTTGTACATAATACACAGGATTGACGGTATTATGCTGGCCAGATTTTTTTCAATTCACCTTGTAGTGTACATTTTTTCGGGCACAATTTTTTTTTGCATGAAGACGGTTTGATTTCACAAATTTAAATGATTTAATTAATATAAGGCCCTTTTTCTGTATTCTTAATTGAAACGATGTACATTTTTTTAAAGATGTTTTATCAAGGTCATCTTCATCTTCGAAATTAGTACCTAAGATTTTAGCTCCGCCAATTCTGGCTAATTCAATAATGTCGTTTACTTAGTTACTATTATTTTGTTATTATAAAAATATATGTTATACAAGCTTTCAAAATTTAAAAATAAGTTAACTGGAAAGTTTATTAGCAAATGTGGAACCAAATATGTGAGAAATAAAATACTGACACAATGTCAGTGACACTGACATGAAATAACGCTAAATATCATGTAACTAAAGCCGTGTTCCTTCGGGCTGTGATTCACAATCTAAATCATCAAAATGACCATGATTAAGAAGAAGTATGTTGTTTTTTGTTTCTTATTCGTTATCCCCACTTTCTCATTTTGTGATCACTAGATAACCTTCCCCTTTCCCTTCTGAATCATCCATTTTGAGTGATCACACAGATTCATTTGACAGCAAATTTAAAAATGGCTAACGACAATAGGCTTTCGAGCGTAGAAATTTATCAATGTGGCGTTTGTTGCATAAAAGGAAATATGATTTTCCTACAAAAGTATGTAATGACCCACCATACTTTTGAACACAAAGAAAATATGTTACATAAAAGATTTGTTTTAAGTAAACATACTTCATATGTTACCAAGAACATTTTTTTTACTTCTATATGATCCATTTTTAATGTGCTCGACAGTAGATTATTTACAAAATAAAATAAATTAGTTTGTATTGGTCTGCATATGATATTTGCCGCTAGATGGTGTTTATATTATTCAAGTTGTTTTCTTGATATAATTTTTAAATCATGATTCGAAAGGATCACGATTAAACTAATCAGTATTCACAAAATCACAATCACAGCCCGAAGGAACACGGATTAAGTACAAACATTATGAATTTTTGAAAGACAAGCGTGTTAAATCTATCTTGATCGGGCGGTCTTCTTGTGAATGCAAATATGAAAGAGATAAATGTATGCCAACTTGTTAAATCATTCATGATACAGATGACCTTGATCAGACATTCAAAAAATTAAACTGTAAGTATCTTTTGAAAGAACTCTAATTCCATCGTATTTGCACCCTCATTTTCTGGTTTCCTCCCTGTGTAAACATTTTGACAAGCTCTCCGGTAATAACGAAACTTGCCAATCACTCGTCTACGCTATGTCCATTTTGGAACCGGGTAGAGTTGTACCCGTGCATCTTTTAATTACCGTGCGGCCATTACGGTACTAACGTTCTACTAGGGTGAAATAGGGGCCCACCCTCGTCTACATGTATATCTACTCCTGATGCACTTGCAATGTTGAGGTTAATTGTCGTTAATGTAGGCAATGGATATTTATAGGTTACGTTTTTATGCTAGGCTCGAGACTAGAAGTAAAATGGTAATAGGATATAGGCATGAGAAGTTAATGCAATGGGATGTTGATTAAGATGAGGTTGATTTGAATTGGTTGGTATTAATTTCGCTTACAAAAATATTTATTCAGATCCTACTTCAGAATAGTAGCATTCTAATAAGATTTTTAAACACTTAATTAGGGTTTCATCGAGTCAAATAGCTTGATGTTTTTGTAAATTACTTGACGACTTGAAAATCAAGCTTTTCAAAAATTCATTACTTGACTTGATTTGATTTTCTATTGTTACTACTTGACTTGATCAAGCAATTTCAAGCAAATTCAAGCTACTTGATAACGAACCGATTATGTACGAAAACGCGCGAATCAGTAGAATTATAACCTAGCTGTGTATGTTACGGCGTGGCGCGCCATATGCTGTGCTTATTCACTAATGCAAGTTAAAATCTGTGCAGGGGTTTAAAAAATTCACTCAATATTGGAATACATACTAGAATGACTCGAGAATATGTCGATAAGATTTGAAGTCCTAATCATTATTATTAAGTTTACTGTACATGGTTAAACTCTCGCACAAAAGCCCAAAAAGCTATACTCCATTCGAATTAAGAATAATAATTGGGACTTCAGATTTTGTACACATATTCTCGAGTCATTCTAGTATATATTTAGGCACAGTCAAATATTAAAATTAAGCGGAATCATTGCCAGTATATTTTTTTATTTATTTGGAACCACTTTAGGGGCGGCCCGGTTAAAATTCGACTTGCCCCCTTTTAAGGTCCACCATAATACATATACTATACATAGTTTTTTAATTCATATATTATACTTTTAAATCTTTTTTTTTTAATTTTAAAATTTAATGTATGATTTATTTTTATGAATAGGAGTCTATATTTGAAGGTATATTATCTATTGATATTGTTATAAAACATAAGGAACTATATGAAAATTAAATGTAGTCTTGAAGAACTTTTTCTGGTAATTAAAAAAAAACTACTTGATTTTTTCAAGTAATTGAAAAATAACTACTTGATTTTTCAAGAACTTGAAATTGTAACTACTTGACTTGACTTGACTTTCGGATATTAAGTAAATACTAAAAACAAAATTATTATGTATTTATGATAATTTAAAATATTTCAATTTCGATTCTGACCGACGCCAAAAATTACTTTGAATTTTAATGGCACAAAATTAATCCATGTGGTGCATTCTCCACGCCAGCATTGAGTGACCGTGAAGTGACGCCTGGTAAGCGCCCACACGGTACAAATATTTCATCATTACCGATATCTGTGTACACAGCAGATTGGCCACCTAGCAATGAGTAATATGCCGTGATGATATATTTATTTAATTAATTTAACATACAGATATTT
The DNA here is from genome assembly GCA_951394225.1 of Harpalus rufipes. Classification (NCBI taxonomy): domain Eukaryota; kingdom Metazoa; phylum Arthropoda; class Insecta; order Coleoptera; family Carabidae; genus Harpalus; species Harpalus rufipes. Next base: position 15,241,022 of record OX596274.1, read on the forward strand.
ATTTAATTTATTTGTGGTATGTTGATTTTTTATGTGTGCTTTATGTTAGTTTGAATAAATACTCAATTGTTTTTCTCTTTGATTTCATTTTAAATTCACGTAAAGCTGATTATTTTCACGTAAATGAATATAATTATGAGTGAATATTTGGTTTTGTTAGTTTTAATTCGTTTTAAAATTTAAAAATCATTATTTTTAACAAAAATATTGTGTTTGATATCTGTTTTCCATTCACAAATGTTTCATGTATCGATGTGAACAAAAATATTCAATTATTGTCATGCGGTATTCATTATCAAAAAGTTTGCATCATTTGTAATTAAATCTGGTAAATGAAATCAAAGCAAATTTTTAATAAATTTTCAATATAGCTGGTACGAATACATATATACGTATATTGTAAAACATAAGTACCTGTGCATATAATGTAATATTGTAAACAGCAATTTTAATAAAGGTTTTAAACCATTTAATTTCGATTTGAATGAATATTAAAAATTAAAGTGCCTGTAAGCAAGAAATTAATTTTTCATGTCGAAAAATATAATAACATGCACAAATTTCCATTAATATAACTTTTTTTTTATTTCAATTTTTCGAAAATCATAGGTACCTACTAATTCAACATTATTTTATCAACCATGGGAAGTAATTATTATTTTCATAAATTCTGTTTTTTATTGTTTGTTTATAAATAAATATTTAACCCCTAATGATTTTTAAAATAATTCAGAAATGTTTCAGCTTTATCAAAATTCTTTTAAGGTTGAGGTTGTGATCAACAATGTTGACGGGAATTTACAGTTAAAACTCTTTGATCTTGAAGCTGATGATATGTTGAAGTTACTATTTAAAAATAAAAATTTGCTTCAATTTTGGGAATTAATGAAAGAATTTGAATAAAAGAAAATAAAACTTTCGCCAAAAAAATTGTATCAATTTTTGGTATTACGCATGTTTTGCAAAAAAGGTAAGTATAATTTAAGTTTATTTACATTTTTTTGTTCTGTTGACTATTGTTCTAAAAGTATTTAAACAAATTTTAGAAAAAAGGCTCCATAACAAAATTGAACTAACATTATCAGAGATGCAAAGTGGATTCAGGAAAAGTCGAAGAACTCAAGATCGCATATTCACTATAAAGAATATAATACAAAAAAAAATAATAACCACTAAATCTAAAGCAATCGTGGATCTAGAGCAATATTCCAGCTAAATTAATAAATGTTATTAAAAGTTTGTATAAAAAAAACTTAAATTACGTCGTCAGCCAAAATAGAGAATCAGAAATTTTCGAAACAAAAAATGGTTTGAGACAACAGGATGTCAGTCCAGTCCTGTTTACAATAAGCATGGATGAAATTATGAAGGATTGCGATACCCGGTTCAGAAAATTACACGTAGGGAAAAAGATCATGACAGTACACAGAAAGCAAAAAATAGTACAAGTAAACAAGTTCCAATGTTTAAAGAGTCCAATTGAAAATAATGGATTACAAGAGGCTGACATAAACGTGTCAGAATTCAGAAAATAGCGAAAGTCGTAGATACAAGAAAGAACAGCTTCATAGGAAAGAAGGAGATTAACATCAAAACGAAGATAACAGTAACAATTCAATATACAAATCTATTTCAACATACGGCTGCGGGTATTATCCAGGACAATAAAAAGTAAAATTCAAGCACTTGAAATGAAATATTTAAGAAGAGTACTGGCAGTAACAATACGAGTCAGAAATTAAATGATTAGAGAGAAAAAAGAGATTGAGGAAGACCTAAAGAGAACTGGGATAACGGATAAGGTAATACTGAAGATCTTCGAGCAGAAAAACACGACTATTCAAGACGCTAGGAAGATGGCAAGGAATAAGAAGCAATGGGTGATATATGTACACACTACACCTTATGGGTTTCTGATAATATATATATATATAAGTAATAACTCAAATGTAGCACGGCTGACAGCGATGTCGTTTCTATTTGAAAAAAAAATATTAATTTCATTTACGGTACAACTTCATCTCCTTTCGAATTACGCTCTAACTCCAATATACAGAAATTATTAGCGTGGCGTCGAAGTGTAGGAAATGAATGTCTGAAGCTTTCGACTGAGTTCTATCCGTATAGATACGGAGAGCTGAAGCCGATTCAAGCCAAGCCAAGTGACAAAGGCCAACAAACAGTACCGTATATCACGGATATGGCGCTACTGAATTATGGACGGATATCAGAGATGTCGCCCGCAATTACAATCGATAAATAATTCCAATTATTGCACTTGGGATGGGAATTAATTGCAAGCACAGATTTGTTTTTCACGACGGCGAATCCAACTTCAAAACAGAATGGGAGAGATTTACTCTTTATTTCTTTTTTATCGGAAAACACTAAAGTTCGTATTATGGATTCGGAAGTCGAGCCATAAAGCTAAAGATTTGGCGAATAATATTGAATATTATATAGAATTCAATATAAAATTATGGATTCTAAAAAAAAAATATGCATAAAGCAAAGAATATTTTTAGAAATACAAATAATATATTCATATAAGTCTATGACGTATAAACTTCATTATTATTCAATAAGAGCATATTTCAACATAAAACAATTTTCACATATATTTACAAAATCTATAGGGTATTTTACCATAACTTATGTACAATAAATTACAAAGTAGATTTTACCATATATAAATTTTAGGCAGGTAACAGGAATTTTCAATTCGAACAACGTTCTTGTTTACTTTCTCTTCATATTCTTCTAGTAAAAACATTAATTTTGGGCGGTCAAAAATGTATATATCTGGATTGTGCATCTATTCTTACATATCTTCTTTAACATTTTATTTTTATCATACATGTTGTATCTATATAAGACATTAATTCCCTTTAATAAAATGATGGATAGATTGCACTCCGATTATTCTTATAACGATGTGTAAACACAGAAATAAATAAATATGCAAAATAGTCATTCTATGTTCCAGGGATAGTTTCGTACAGAAATTGGATTCATTATTCAATCCATATATGATCTGCTTTTATACTGAAATTAATAATAAACAGTTGTTAATAAACATAGAAATTCAATTATGATTTTTATCTATCTCGTATTTACCTACTTTTTATTATTTCTACTTTGAGTAGTTTATTTTTCGTATTACAAAGGTATTATGCACATACGTAGATAACTATTAAATAAAACTTAAAACAAAACTGACCTAATTCAATTTATTTAAAAAAAACTTCATAAAATATTTACATTCTTCATTTGTTTACATTTGGTTTCTATACAAGTTAGCGTATCATTCATCTCTTCTTTCATAAAAATGTTTTATTATGTCTTTTATTTTTTGTTCAAATAAAAACAATGACAAAACACAACTATAGTGTCTGTCACAGCACTCTAAGTTGCCATTGTGTTCAGCAGACAGCAAATTACTAATTATCGTGTAAATCTAAATGGAAGTAATTTCTCCAACACGGTAGATAAAATATCCAGAGTTCACGTTTTCAGGACTTTTCACAATGCATATTTTGACAAATTTATGAAAAATTCATACATGTCCAACGCATGTTAGCTGTATAATTTACTGTCATTACATTTACATACTCTTTCATCTAAAAGAACTTTCTTAATTAAATTGGGAAGCAAAAAAATCTACATTAGTTAGTAATTACCGTATGGAAGCTATTGATTTTTGAATTAATTCTCGTTAGTGCCGGAGTAAAATCAATTAACTTGGCACTTGTACTTGAAGTTAGCCCTGTTTCAGAAGTTTCCATTACAATCCTGGAGATTTTAATCGGTTTCGTCTGGAGTTTTATTAGCGAACTATCGATTTCATTCCTATTGCTGTAGAATTTGATTTATCGAACGCTTTGTTTTGCTTTATCCAAAACAATTGAAAAAACCACAGCATACTCTACAAAACTTTTTTCTATTTGCTTTTCAAAAATAAATTACTTTTCATTTAGATATTAATTGCGAATTTGTGGTTAGAACAGATTCACAGAATAATAACTGTAATAGAATTTAAAATCACGCGGTGTGGTATTTGTAATTTAATTAAAAAATGTAATTCCAGCAAAGTACAGTGGTATTTCAAATGATGTTAATGTCTGTCTGCAATATTTAATATGAATTACGCTACATGCTTAAATATGAGTTTCTCTAAATTCTGCTACTGTACATGGAACAGGAATTCTATTCATTTCATTAACAATTTCACATAATTCTACTAAAGTAATTTGAGATGTCTAATATATTTTTGATTCCTGAAAATATTTATAAAAAATTCAAATAATAAAACACAAATACCTACAGGATTACCTATTTCATACTTTGTATGGTTTAAAATTTTCATTTATTTATAATTTATTTATATAATATCAACGTAAATAGCTTTCTAATTCCGCAGTTCTCGTACAATTTCATTTATTTTCTAATTTTTAAATACTTTTTATAGTATCATGATTTTAATGTTGGGCACGTTAATTTTAGTAATCTTTTGTCTACTTTTGTAAGTTTTTTTGTAGTGTTTAAATTTAACATTTAAAAGAAAAAAATCTGTTGTGGCCATCACAATACCTCTCGCGTCCTTTTCGTTGTGGTATATATAAGTATGGTATTTAACATTTTTTGTACACACAAAAAATTCTAATTACTCCTAATCTTTCTATTTACGTATTTTCAATAATTTAAATTAATTCTATGAGCAAGTTTCTCCATTTCTTCTAATTGTTCGAGGTTTTCCCAATTCATTAACAGCATTGGCGGTATTACTGAAGGATTCATGTAATATACCTATAATTTGAAATATATAATTAATAATGAGCAAGTTTTCTCCATTTCTTCTAATTGTTCGAGGTTTTCCCAATTCATTAACAGCATTGGCGGTATTACTGAAGGATTCATGTAATATACCTATAATTTGAAATATATAATTAATAATACAATAAGAAATATTAAATATCGTTCCCAGAAAAAGCCTTCAGTACTATCTCTGAATTTTTGACACTGACATTAGTGACATTTGTTTGTCAATTACAGACATTTTAATTTCTCAAGTAGTTACCATGGAGATTATATATCTATATCTTTAAATCTATAGAAGGTATAATACAAAAATTAAATGTGTCGGAAGAGAATTTTGTTTTTTAAAATTTGTAATAACATAAATTTTCAAAAAATAATATTTAGAAGGTTTTTGTTAAAATATTACTACTTGCGGTTGTCCAATTGTTACAAGAATCTATTCAACTCTTCCTATTAATGTTAGATTGAGGAATCCGTAGTTACACAGGTCTTTAGTTTTATAGAATTTGAGAAATCGTGTCTCCAACAACCTCACATACATACACACATCCGCACACACACACACACACACACACACACACACACACACACATACATCATCGTAAAAATGTTATAATCGGATTCTAGGGACCTTAAAACGTGCTTATTCAGTAAAATCTGGATATGAGATGAATCCAATACCTCTCTTAGCGAGAGGTAAAAATAATGAATTGTCATATTAAATGTTAGTGACAGTCAGTCTCTGATTGATTGATTTGTCATTATGACATTCAAAATGACAAAGAGTAGACATTATGAAACGGATTTAGAAAATAATATTTATGTTGAAGAACGTCCGAAATATATAACATTTTAAAACTCCAAAGAGATCGTTTGACTTTTCAGACAGATGTCTGTAGTTGTCAGACCCGCTAAACGGTCGCCCGTCAAGCAATTTCATATTTGTCATAAAAGTATCTCCTACTATTTTCGGTTGTAATATTTAAATTAGTGCTGTGAGGATCCGGCAAAAGTTGGATCCGAGTACCCGGATTTCAAAATATCCGGTTCCTCGGATATCCGATGTTCGGATAGTGAAGCGAATGTCCGTAAATTTAACTCGGATTTGGGTCCGGATTCGATGTTTTGTTTACGAATCCGGATCCAAATTTTAATTCTGGATCCGATTCTTCATTTTGAATGAGAAGGGAAACTCCTCTAAAATAATGGCCAGGTAGTTTATGCAAATGTAAAGAAAAATAATTTATACTTTCACAGAGTCCTATTTAGTAAATGATGAATAAAAAAATACAAAGTTGTATTATTACACATACATAAAGTAGAATATTAATATGACATACTCATATTCGAATCTAAGATCCGATACTAAAATCCGTTTCCAAGATTCGATATTCGAATCCGGATTCATGATCCGATACTCAGATTCGGATCCAAAATCTAATACTCAGATTTGGATCCAAAATCCGATACTCAGATCCGGATCCAAAATCCGATACTGAGATTTGGATCCGAATACTTTAACATTCAATTATCGGGATATCCGGATATTTTTGGATCCGAAACCGAAACTATCCGGATCCGGATTGCACCACTAATTTAATTTCAACCTCTTTGGTTAATTAAATATGCGCCCTTGCCTTACTGATTAAATGTTTAAAGACAATTTAAGTGTTTGTAATATATGAAATATAAATCTAGTCCACTAGTAGCCCAAGTCAAATTTATTACGTGTATTATGAGTTTCAAAATGTTTGAATACATACTGCAAAATTATGTACATGTGTGCATGTTTTTGATAATGGAAGTTGTGTATTTGGAATAGTGGTTTATATTCTATACGAACAATGTTTATTAACCACTGGATGATAATTGCTCATGTTACCTCAAAAAGTACTAACCGCTAACATTGAGTTTCTCAGTTAACGTCTATATACAAATTGCACTAACTTTTGTTAACAGTGTTAGTCATTTGCATTACATTCATATAGTATATACTGCCATAAGTTGCCACTGAGAATGAAATCAACAATGATCGACAATAAAAAGAAATATTCATGAATTTAAAGAGAACTAAATATAAGATATTTACAGGGATAACCTCAGGGCCGAGTTTTGGAATTTAGTGCAACTTCCACCAAACTGCCCTCTGAGTCATTTAACAGAAGATTAAAAAAAAACTATAATAATTTGAAATATAGCAATCAGCGAAGTACATGTCATAAAAATACGATAACAGTAAATAATACAAAATTCTTTCATTTTATTTGTCGGTAATTAATTAATAAAGTATTTTGTTTCCTATATTATTGTGAAAAAATATATGTATGTAATAAAAAATAATATAAGTATTATGAATAACACTGTTGGTCAACTCTGGAAGTGTAGACAAGTTCCTGCGAATATAGTGGTTATTCCAAAAATATCGTACATAAACAGATAGATATATTTTTTTTATTTTATTTTGGAATTATACACTTGTTTATTCCCCCTCAAAAATGGGCACAATTTGGCTTTTATCGCCCGAGGGCCTATAAAGTTGCCAAGCAACAGCTATTCAAACATCAAAACCCTGCTTTATGGATAAATTTCAGACAACACAATTAATTAAACCACATTTTTTGAACACCGCTATCTTCTGTGGAATGAACTTGTACTATGCAGCCTAAAATTCATCCGATATTTTAAAGGACTATATTTATAATAAAAAATATAGTTTCTCAAACACTCTTTCGCTTAATAATAATAAGAGAAAATGGTGGAATTTTGAATGAAATTTAATTTTAAAATAATGAATTTAGTGCAATTGATTCACAATGTTGCAACAATTTCTGCTCGATGAGAGTCGGCAAAATAGAGAACTCGGGAAGTCGGTAACACAAAACCAACCTAACCAACAAACGTAATGTAAATTGTAACAAAAAAATACGAAATTTAACAAATTTATTAGTTTAAATTTGCTTATAGTACTAGTGAAATACTTGGTAAGTAATAAGTTATTTTCATACCAAGATTAACACTACGTTACACAAAAATAAACTTTAAAATAATTGGAATTTAAATTTGACACATCACTCTGAAATTAGCTACAAAGCAGTGTACGGTGTATGTATAACATTCATTATGTAATAAAGTTTCAATAAATAAAATTATTTGTACAAAAATAACTAATCATTGAATTTCGAGAAGCAAAATAAAATAAAACGTTGTATGTACCACGGGCATAGTAAAGATTTTAGCACTCGGGAAACATTCGTCCGTATTACAATCTTTTGAATATGCCTTTAATACATAAATAACAATTGTACGATGTTTGTAAGAGTGACTGTAGGAATAAAAACTGTATGATTGATATTTCGTGAAAATGTTAACACCTAAATAAAATTTGGGTTTATTGATACAACAATATAAATGTTAAATGTCATCTTTAATTTCATCAAAACGGCATGTTAAAAAAATCTGATGTGGACACCACACGACTTCCTTGTACGATTATTAAACTATACATAATTTTTTAATAACTAAATTACAAAACATTGACAGGCTTTAAGCCAAGCCCGAGAAATATATTGATATAGAACAAAAAAAAATTCATTTACTACTATCATTCTTAAATTAACATTAATCTAACCCGGTTCCTTTTAAAGAGAGTTTTGATTACAATAAAGAAATATTTGATTACAACAATGAATATGACTAATTTCACAATAAAAATATAATATTTGTTATTGTACGAATCATAAAATTGCACGTATTTAACGTAATTTGACATGAACATTTTTATTTTATTTTTTTGTCCTAATCCATAGCAAGCTTTATTACAAAAACAAAAAAAGTATATAATTTTTAAATTTACATATCTCGCTTATACAAAGGGCTAATTTAATAATACTTGATGTGTTAGACGCAGAAATTAATTCTCTGAAACTGTTTTGAACTATTTGAAGCATTTATTTCTAAAATCAAAATAAAATCATTTTATTCAAGACAAACTGTTAACAACTTCAAGTAATGTACCACTTCCGGTTAGCCTATTTTAACTAAAATCTACTATGTTGTTTCGATTGACGTAAAAGTCTTGTATACCAAATTTGAAAAGTTTTGGATTATATTTTAAAACAGTTTTTCATTAAAATCTATTATAGGCTTCATGTAAAGTGCCACTTCTGGAAATTGTGTAATAACCAGAAAGGGAGGTGCACAACTAGATGTTATAGCAGTCCTAAATACAAAATTTCAACTTTCTACGGCTTACCGTTTTTGAGTTATGCGAGATACGTGCGTATGTACGTATGTACAGACGTCACGACGAAATTAGTCAAAATGGATTCAGGGATGATCAAAATGGATATTTCCGCTGAAATCTGAAAACCGAATTTTTTCGCCATTACAATACTTCCTTTACTTACGTACAAGGAAGTAAAAAATTGTAAGCAATCTGGAGAATTTTATCCCCTTGCGGTATTCTGAATAAAATATATTTTAATCCGTAAATAACTAATTAATGCTATTTAGTAACTATTTTAAATATTATATAAATAATATAATTTTAATTATTCACATCCAGTTTGGTGACATTTAATTTTACATTTGAATTCTTTATTTTACACTGATAATTTTAATATTTATAATGAAAACGACATTCCCGCTAGTTTAAAAGAATGTAAATGTAGCAATAATGTTTGCCTTTGGTTTCCTGTTTTTATTCTCCGTGAAAATTTGGAAAAATTACTTACGAATTAATAAATGAAGAGCGCAGAAACTTCTTCCTTCATAAATTATAAATGTATGAACTAGCATCAGGTCTACGAATCTCTGCTACTCGAGTCTTTTTATTTACTTTCAGTAAAATTTTATTTGAAGAGCTTTCATGAATATTTCCCAATACCACTTTTGCCCAAGTTTACGAGATAGAAAAAAAAAACACATTTCCATTGAAACTGAAACTTTTTACAAAATTCCGCCATCCACGCTGAAATAATAAAATGAAATACGGCGATCATTTTCTCATAGTATTTTTGATTAACATTTTGAACGTGAACCTTGGACATGCAACAGTCGAAAGCTCTAGCGTCTGGTGCAGGATATAGGAGAATGACTTTCAAATAAAATATCTGGCGGTTACAAAAATATTGTTTTAAAATTGGATCCTCCACCATCATAACAAATTAGAACATGGGTCATTTATATTAAAACTTGGCTTTAAAACAGTGTGAAAGGAATTATTAAAAATTAGTCCTTAACATCTACGAGCCCAACCCCCTAATAATTCGGATGGTTTACATTTTCGACAAATTGTAAAATCTTCACAAATGGTTAGAAATTTCTACAATTTTTTTCGGCTACGTTAAATATAGAATCAGAATTTAAAAAAAAATGTATGCAATACATTACATTATAAGACATACTCACAGAAAAACGTGTGGGTCTTAGGGATACAATGCCTAATAGAAGTAAAGCTGGTATAACTAATAAAAGCGATGTAACCTAATATTAAATGGTAGAATACTCGAATAAAATATTCAGTTTTTGTAAGTGTAAAATATATTTTATACTAGCTGAAAGAAATTTGTAGAAAATTTTCACCATTTGCGTAGGTTTTATAATTTGTTTGTTGAAAATGTAAACTGGTCAAACTATTATGATTTGGGCTCAAACATAAAGCCTAGTTTATAGATTGCACAGAATAGAACGGAATAGAATAAGGAATGGAATAGATTTTTTTAAGATCATTTATAGATTGCATTGAATAGAATAGTTTGGAATAGAATGACGTCACTTTTGTATCACTTTTACACTAAATTAATTAATTTATTGGTTATTTTTTTCTTTCACTAATTTATTTAGAACCGAGTAAATAATATCATTGTTTGTTTTTGCTAAAAAAGATAGTATTTCTGCAGAAAAACTTATCCACAGTAAGTTTTTAGGTTAGAGGATGAGCAACGAAGTCACACCAGTCACACGAATATTAACGGAGCAAGCCGAATGGAATAGAATAGAATAAGAAATAAAATTTGGTTATTTCCTATTCTATTCCATTCTGTGCAAGTATAAATGGATCCATGCATTTACATTGGTAAATATTTCTATTCCCTGTGCTATTCTGTTGTATTCTATTTCATTCTATTTTATGCAATCTATAAATCAGGCTTAATACATCCACTGTGTTTCAAATTCTTACTACTTTCAAGCTTTCTCCTATTGCAGTTTTGATATTCGGAATCAATTTTCATATAAATGAATATAGAAAATAACGAAATATGGAGAATAAACGGTAAACTAAATAATACTTGTTTTTATTTATATTACCACGCTAGATAGAAACCACTTGCGTTTGAATGAAAATGTAAGATGCTGAATGACATAGGTTTCCAGTGGCAATCAAAATTTTGACTGTAATATATGTAGTTTTTTTATTAAATTGTTTAAAATTCATAAATACATACAATTAATGGCCACAAAAAATATTTAAAAAATTTTAATATATGGTTATGTGTTGAAATAGATAAATTTGTGATTCCAATTATTACCGACCTCCAATGTTTGAAAATAAAATGAGATAACGTAAGCCATAAAATATTTTTAAAAATATTACGGCTTAATGAATAACAATTAAAACTTAATAAACTCAGATCACTAATCAATTTAAACTACTTTTCCAAAAAGGTCTATGAATATAAACGTCAAAAAGTTTTCTTTGGAAATCTAAAGAAATATATGTTTTTGAAGTAATTTAGATATGTACGAGGGTGGTTCGAAAAGTCTGTGCAAAGTTCGAGAGATGGCAACACTGGTACGTATCGAGGTTATGTTTAGTTAGTGACATGTCTTGGAAGAACGCTCACCAAGTTTCAACCACATCGGTGTATTTCTCTGTATTTGACGTTCGTTTAAATTGAGAAAGTCAAGTGATTTTCAAAAAATAGAATTTCGTGTGTTGATCAAACATTATTTTATGAAAGGCAATTCGCCTCAGAAGACTAAGGAGAAGCTTGATAAACATTATGGTGAATCTGCACCTTCGATTAGAACAGTTTATAAGTGGTTTCAAAATTTTCGGAGTGGGCATAAGAGCACAAGTGTGCTGAACGTCCTGGACGCCCTATCGAGGTCACTACTACAGAATAATCCTCATCGACTATTTGGAAAAGGGTAAAACTATAACAGGTGCATACTATTCATCGTTATTGGACCGTTTGAACACTGAGCTGCAACAAAAACGTCCACGATTGGTCCACAAAAAAGTCCTTTTCCATCACGACAACGCACCAGCTCACTCATATGTGATTGTAGCCGCAAAATTGATGGAATTAAATTTCCAAGTCGTTCCACATTTTCCCTGTTCTCCAGATTTGGCTCCTTCGGACTACTACTTGTTCCCCAATATGAAGAAATGGTTGGCGGGAAGAAGATTTTATTCAAACGAGGAGGTGATTGCAGAAACGAAAGCCTATTTTGCAGAGTTGGACCAATCTTATTATTTGGAAGGGATCAACAAACTGGAGCAGCGTTGGACGAAGTGTATAAGTCTAAAAGGAGACTACGTTGAAAAATAATAAAAAAATATCACGAAAATTTAAGTAGTTTTCATTTTTATTTCCTCGCTGTAATAATGTCGTATAAGCATCAGTTAAATACCTAGTCAAAAGATCGCAATACTTAATTTTTATGCTTCTAGCAAGAAAAGAAGAAAACAGACTATACTTTGCCAATAAAAGGCTTCATTGCTATAAGGGCAAAAAGATCAAAAACATTTATTTGTAGAGTTGCTCAACACTGAAGAAAACGTGCTGACACCTGCATTTATTTCTAAATTGATGTTTTTATTTCATGAATATTAATAAGCATTGACAGAACACAAAGCGTCGAGAGCAGACAACAAACTCTCGAGTTGAATCCGTCATTTTCCGTTTGAGAGACACCCACTCAAGTCGGGGCGCTAGCAGTGTCCGGATCTAGCGAGCGGCGCCGGAGCCGTCGGGGCAAGGGCGGCCACGACGCGTCGCTGCCGTTGCACCGTCGGGTACAATACCCCTGCGATCGTCGTCCTCTCCACTCTATCTCTGTCCCACAGGGGTCCCCAAACTACAAAGCGCAACAGCGGTGCATTGCATAGTCGTTTGGGAGAAAAAAAGTTGTACAAATGTAAAGAGAGAAAAATTAAAAATAAAATATTTGAAGTGACCAGGGTATAACGATCTCTTCAAAGTTGACATTCAACGACATTCGTAAAGAACATTTTAAATTGAGGGATTTTCAGACATCGAATTTTATTTTAAATATATTCAACGTAGTTTCCTTTAACAATAATACACTTCATATTCATCTTATTAAAAGTTCTGAGCCAATCTTCGCTAGGGATGTTTCCAAACTAATATCTGCAAGATTTAAAAAAATCCAAAAGCTATCAAATTAATTACTGGGACATTTAAAAACTGTCAAATTATAATTTTATGCGTAGGACATGTTCTTAGATTAATTACTTATTTTCAGACTAACCTAACTTACGCAACAAAATTTCAAATGAGAGAAAAAAAAATCTGATGTGGCCAGCACATAACCTCTCGCCGTATATTTTACCTGGCTGTATGCATAAAGCAAAGAATATTTTTATAAATACAAATAATATATTCATATAAATCTATGACGTATAAACTTCTTTATTATTCAATAACAGCATGTCTCAACATGAAGATATTTTACCATAAATTATGTTACAATAAATTACAAAGTAGAGTTTACCATATATACATATTAGGCTGGTAACTGCAATTTTCAATTCGAACAACGTTGTTTACTTTCTCTTCATATTCTTCTAGTAAAAACATTAATTTTGGGCGGTCTAAAATGTATATATGGATTGTGCATCTATTCTTACATATCTTCTTTTACATTTTATTTTTTCATACATGTTATATCTAAATAACACTAATTCCCTTTAATAAAGTGACGGATAGATTGCACTCCGATTATTTTTATATCGATGTGTAATTTTGTCAATATTTACAACTTACTTGAGAAGAATTTGATAGCTTTTTCGCAATTCAAAGTTACTCTAGTCTATAGTACTGGTGTACATTGTCCCATAATGTTTGAATCAAATTTAAGTCCTTCAACCTAGACTTGTCATCTCCATAATAGTCACAGATCAAGAACTAAGGGATTTTCCAAGTACATTTTTCTTTCATTACTCATTATTTCTGACACTGACATTTATCTGTCAGTTACAAATAATTTAAATTATCAACTATTTTTCATGGCATTCTTTCGGCTGTCAAATTTATTACAACAGATTATTTTATATATTATACTTCTTTTATCTCTAAATCTATGGAATATATAATAAAATATTTAAATGTATCAGATAGAGAATTTAATTTTCTTTAATATTACCACGAAAAATAATATTTAGAAGATTTTTTTTTAAGAATCTTCTACTTCCGGTTGTCCAATTATTACCAAAACCTTTTCAGATCTTCCCATGAATGTCCGATTGGGAAATACGTTGTTAAACAAATTTTAAGTCTTATAGTTTTTGAGTAACCGTCCTTCCAACATCCCACACACACACATCCACACACACACACACACACACACACACACACACACACACACACACACACACACACACACACACACACACACACACACACACAGACATCATCGTAAAAATGCTAAAATCGGATTGTAGGGACCTTAAAACGTGCTTATTCAATAAAATCTGGATATGCGATTTTTAGCATGAATGCAATACCTCTCTTAGCGAGAGGTAATAACTGTTTCAAATGACAGTGCAAATTTTGTTTTCCTCGGCCTACTCGATTTTCTTATTTTTAATAATTATAGTGTAAGCCGAATAAATTAAAAATTTCCTTAGCTCCATGTACGCTTCTCATGACTAGTGTGCAAATACATTTTTTTTTTCATTTTATCGTTTCGCCATTTTACATGATTTTATTTATTATTCACGTGTAAAATACTTTCGGTGATATTTCATGTTTACAACATTTAAAATGAACAACTTTTTAAAATATATTTGTACGCTATCGTTTTACTGAAACTGTAATACCTACTAGTTTTATACTAACAATATTTCTTACAATTTATTTGCGAAAAAATCGATCAATTACACAAGAGTTAAAATTAACGATGTTCCATCAATTTATTTTTCTTAAAAGTAGGTAAGCTATCAACTTCTTAATATTGTCATTTTAAGATAATTTATCTTCAAAAGAAAATAACTCGCTGATAGAAGTTTCTTTTTACCTTCCGTCACCTCTAGGTAAGGAAGGTATTTGGTCAAAAAAATCGGTGGTGAGTTTTCAATGAATAAGCACGTTTTAGGGTCTCTACAATACGATTTTACTATTTTTACGTGTCTGTATGTGTGTGTGTGTATATATATATATATATATATATATATATGTGTGTGTGTGTGTGTGTGTGTGTGTGTGTGTGTGTGTGCGTGTGCGTATTTGTGTGTAATCGGGATTTCGACCGCGATATCTCCAATACTAGAATTCCAAAATTTACAATTCTTACGTATTTCTCTTCCTTACATCCATATGCAGACTTGATTAGATTTTGGTTATAATTGGTGAACCGGAAGTACCCTCATTTGAAGATTTTAACAGTTTTTTCTTGAAAAAAAAAATACTGTTAAATATTATTTACACATTTAATGTTATTGTAAATATTATAGAATATTCTATTATCTATACGATTTAATTGCATTTTATTCTTCATATTCAGTGGATATAGAGTTAAAGAAATTAAATTTCATAAATCAGCCAGCTATACTATAACCATGGAAACACCTACTATATTAAGAAAATTCTGACAGATGGTGGCAAATGTCAGTGTCAATAAAAATAAAATTAATATGCCACAGATGAGGATGTTGAGACGGATCTTAGGGAAGACACGGAAAGATACGGTAAGCAATGAAAGAATAATGGAAATAACTCCAGTATTAAAAGTTTCTAGAAAACAGGAGAGACGATTACATTGGTTTAAACATATCATGAGGAGAGATAAAGAATATACTGGAAGAAGAATGAATAGCTTAGTAATAGAAGGTAGAAGAAACAGAGCAAGACCAAAGATAAGATGGAAAGACTGTATTGCGAAAGACTTCAGAGAAAAGCAACCCAATGAGGACGACTCGCAAAACAGAATAGAATGGAAGAAAAAAATAAAAAACAGCGACCCATAACGAATGAGACTAGCTAAAAAAGAAGAAGATATCCGTGTCAAGTGCCATTTGCATAGTTAGTTTATGAAATAATTTTACTGGAAATTTGGAATATTTTGCAAGAAAATTTATGTATGGAATTTGGAAATAATACACAGGATTGACGGAAGGTTTTGTGCTGGCCACATCCAATTTTTTTTAAATATTGGTGTTATTCTTTTTTAAAGTTCTGCATCAAATATATAGTTTTCTTGAATATCTGGTGGTGTTACTTTTTAATATAGATTCGGTCCACTTAAAAAAATGCAAATTTGGGTCGTAATTCGAATACTAGAATAAGGTTAGAAATATTTAAAGTACTTTTTAAAATTCTTATAGTGTAACTAGTAAAAATTCTCAATTTTACGTTTCTTGTTCGTAACTAGAAAACAAATAAAGATATATGAAATACACCATTGAGTTTGTCTCAAATAGTTGTCCCATAAAGACCTACATCAGTTTTCTGTACTGTGCATAATAAGAAAGTTTTTCATATAAGGATGTCGAATTGGATTCATCCTGTATGTACATACATGAATGATACTATTTTAAAATTGAAGTAATTTGTTTCAAAAGCTCTTGTTATCCTTACCTTAAAAAGTTTGACTACTCCTGCAATTCGTCTTGTTCATCACTGCCGGAATGAAATTTACAATTTTCTTTTATTTTTTGTTTTACGGTTTTTAAAATGCACTCTTAATGACGTATGAAGAACGATATTAAAATAGGGGTTGTTTAGTTGTTTCAGGAATGCGGTGGAATTGTGGTTGAAAATGAATGAAATTCTTTGGGTGATATTGGAATAAGACTGTAAGTGATGACTGAGTATTTTTATCTTTTTTCCATTAGAGGTTTTCTTTTGTACGGTAATTGAACACGTAGACAACTTCTTTTCAGACATGTCTATTTCATTTTTTACCGCATTGTTCAGAAACTACTCTTTATCGTTTATAATAAATTGTATAGACAAGTTTAGACCACGTACTTATTCATTTCACAAGCAAAATTGAGAAGCAGTTACAAAATCGACAATGCTTTTTATTTTGGAAATATTTTTTTAGTTTCTTCAAGGTTTGTTATGTTCTTTCAAGGTAAACAAACAAGTAAAATCTATACCTACTTAGTATCAAATTAGAACATGGCTCATTTATACTAAAACTAGTTATGTTTTTAAAATGAGTACTTTACACTATTTTTTCCTCTCGCCATACCGTAGGTAAGTAAGGGAGATAATATTTTCGGTCCAAAACTTCAATAGTGAATTTTCAGTCAAAAAATTATATTTTCCGTATTTAAACTTTCTGCATTCATATAATAATAACCTTTATTGGCAAAGTTCAGCATTAGCTGTTCTTACACTTAACCTTTACAATAAATAAATATGAAATTATACATTTAATATTGGTATGAACATTGACAGGAAGATAGTACAAATACATTATTTATTTACATAGTGAGCCTTCCAAGGTTACAAAAACAATCATAACTATATAGCTATTATATACTTAGCATAGTTAAATGCGAATGAAATAACTTATTTAGTATGAAATTATAGAATAGAAATGACCATTGGAACTCTAATTAGGATTTATTGCGTGTCCAACAAATGTTTTTTCAGTTCAGCACAGAATGTTTGAAGTGTCAGAGTTTTGAGGTTATCTGGTATTTTGTTATAAACAGTGGTACAATTATATGTGAACGAGCGCTGAAACAAGGAAGTGCGATGTCCAGGAGTATGTAATTCAAGATTATTTCGTAGTGTTCTGTTATACATATTGGATCTGAATAATATTTTGTTTTGATGATATGACACGATGTGTGAAACATGCCAGGTGGTGGATTCTACGGTTTTCCATATTTAGCCATTCTAGTTCCTTTATTAATGCAGAAGTTCTCTCAGATATAAAGAGTTGATTATATTTTAGGTAATATTGGATAACCAGAAAAGGTACTATACTTGAAGCCCATAATAGTTTTTAATGAAGAACTAATTATAATTAGTATTTAAGAGGAACAACATATAGTGAAAATGATTAGGCAGAGGACTCACATCATCGACCTGAAAAAACCTTATAAAATGAAATATAACTTGTGGAAATTACTGGGTGTTATTTATTTATATTTAAAAGAAGAAGAAAAAAGTACTAGTATTAAGTAATGTATATATTAATGATGTTTACAATTATTTCCAAGTCAATCGTTATTTCTTTTACGGAATATAAAATTATTTGAAATAATTGAAGTTAATTTTCGTGCCATTGGCACTACTGAGAATGATCATGTTTTGTCAAATAATTTTATACTCCGTAAAAGGAATAAGGATAGACTTAGAAATAATTGTAAATTAATTAATATATACGTTTCTTTAATATTAGTATATTTTTTTTTCTTCTTTTAAAAATAAATAACAACTAATAATTACTACAAGTTATATTTCTTTTTATAAGGTTTTTTTCAAGTTAACATGAGTCCTCTGCCTAATCATTTCCACCATATTAGATTTTATGCTAAAATTTATTAACCGGCAGTGATACTTTACTTGAAGCTCTGAAGAGATTTTTGTGAAAAATATATTATGATATAATCCAAAACTTTTCAAATTTTGTATTTAAGACTTTTGTATTAATGAGAACGACATATTACCGGTTTCCTAAAATTGATAAACCGGAAGTGGTACTTAATTTGGAGCTCAACTGAATTTCGAGGAACAAGAAAATATAATCCAAAATTTCGTATTACAGACTTCTCTATTTATTGGAAGTTAGATTTTGTTTACAAACGAGCATCCGGAAATGATACTTTACTTATAGCCCATCGCTATTTTAAATATGGAATTAGCGGGAGGTCATGTGTTGGCCACATCGGATTTTTTATATTTTTTTCATTAATTATTTATTATTTGACTTGAGGAAAATAAATTCCATATTCTTTTGTAACTATTTCTATCCTAATATTCCTTTCTAATAAAGACACATTCCTTATTTGAATAAACTTTCATTATTTAATTTATTTCTTTTCCATATGTCAAACTAACGTTTGACATTTATAAATAATTTATAAAAACCAAAAAAAAAAAAAAGAAATCAAGTGTCATGGCTATTGTTACTAATAAACCGAAATTTAGAAATTTCTTTTTAAAATTGTGAAGAAACCAAAAACAATAAATAATGTTAAAACAGTTTTATATGCAATTTTTAATTCTGTATAACTTTGTACTGTATAGTTTTTACCATAAAATGAACATGAGAGCAGGAAATTTTATAAAACTAAAATCTTAAATCCTTGCTAACCGCCACCACCTTTATAGAGAAATGGTTTCATCCCGTAGATTGGTCAAAACGGAATCTGAATGTATATAATAATCAATTCCTGCAACTACTTTTCTTTGTAAAATGCATAAAGACAAATTTTCAACGCATTTGTAACTTCCTGATACGATTAAAAAGCGCATTGAAACTCACAATAAAGGTTCGAACGTTATCAACTGGATTCAAACATTAAATCCTTTCGTCAACTATTGTAAAAGTTCATCGACTTCCTTATCTCAACAATATTGACTTATTTAGATCGTTTTATAAAACTGTTGTTTGATTTTCACAGCATACCAACAAGTTTTTTGCCAGACTAAAAATAGTAGTGTATGAGTCATTCTTTCAATGATTGTTTATTTACTTTTTGCTTAGAAGAAAAAACTTGTTAAAGTTTTAATTAACATACATTCTAATGCAAATCAACCACATATAATTGCATGTTTTTTGCAGTAATAGGAATAAGAAAATTATAAGCAATTATACTATTAGCGGTAAATAATTTTTATTAATATATAAATAGAACAGAATAATATATTATCATTTTTTTGCTTTGTCTTTCTTCTTTAATTATAATACATATACCGAGTTAGTTTTTAAATGTTCTTGACATTTATTCATTGATGAAACTAGGTCCGTGAAGTTGGCACCAAGGTATAGGGTACTAATTTTTAAATTGGTACTACGATTTAGTAGCCAATTTTTACCAATTAGTACTAACAAAAAAACTTTTGTTTGTTACTCTGCGTACGAGTTATTCATTGTTTAATTATTTTGATGCCAACTTCACGCTAACACCACAACATAATTTAAAAAAAAGAATTATACGAAAATTTATTACCCAATTGGTACCTTTAGGTACCCAAAAATTTGTTTCCAGAATGTTTATGATAAATAAGTTATTGCGAATTAAATATTATTGGTGCCAACTTCACGCTAACACAAAAGTATTTATTTAAAAATATTTTTTTGTTACTAAACTTTAGTACCCAAATATTACTAATTAGTACCCATGAGAGTATTATGCTATTGTTTATATCAAATAAGTTATTACGTTTTACTTTTCTTGAACCGTGAAGTTAGCACCAATCATTTTAAAATAAAACGTTTTAGAATTTTATTTTTATATAGAGATTTAGTACTTTTTAGGTACCTCTCATAAATATAAAATTTATTTTGTTATTATTTGTTATTTTGCACCAATAATATTTAATTTGCAATAAGTTATTTATCATAAACATTTTGAAAACAAATTTTTGGGTAGCTAAAGGTACCAATTGGGTACTAAATTTTCGTATATTTTTTTTAAATTTTTTATGTTGTGGTGCTAGCGTGAAGTTGGTACTAAAATAATTAAACAATAATTAACTCCCACGCAGAGTAAAAAACAAAAGTTTTTTTGTGGGTACTAATTGGTACAAATTGGGTACTAAATCGTTGTATCAATTTAAAAATTAGTACCCTATACCTTGGTGCCAACTTCGCGCACCTGACTACTACGTATTGGGTACTGCATGTATTCTCTCTGAGTCATAAACACATTTGAATGGACATTTTTAAGACATTGTTGGAGCGATTTGAACAAGAAATTCAATTGTATCGTGAAAAATTTAATTACCTTTGAAATGAGGTATTGTAACGTAAATTGAAAACTATCATTCAATTGGTTAGATCACAACACCAATAAATATTGTGTGTTTTGCAATACGTTTCATTACTTTGACAAAAACAGGATATAAAATCCATTAAAGTGAAATAGAGGTGTGCAGATATCAACGAAATATATAAAATAAAATTAGTTTGAAGGTAAAATCAATTTAAAAAAAAACACTACGTATATATTCTTTGCATAACAGCAATAAGCACTATAAATGCAAAAGTAAATTACAGGTATTCAAATCTACTTTAGTCAATAAAACATGAATATTTAATGCTGTCTGAATGACCTGCAAACTCTTCATTCGTCCTTGACAAATGAAATATTGATCTTTATAACATTTTTGCGTTTCAGGTATCAAGTTACGTTTATTAAGGTAGTTATATCGTAAAACAATTTTACCCAGAATTAATTGAAATATTAAGTACATCTCAACTGCTCTCCAAGTTTTAAAACAATTGACCACGCGGTAACTGAGATATTTGCAATTAAATTTGGTCTTTTTAACACGTGAAGAATAGGAAATGACAAAATAAACACATTTTAAATTATAACTTTTATATACATACCGACATTTAATCGAAAAACTAGTATATTATAGAAAACTAATTAACGGATTTTATGTAAAAATTTGAAAATTATTTACCATCCAGATTTAATTTTATTGCCTCTAGAACATTATAATCTGAAGATATGATAAATAGGTAGAATTATACTTGACAACCATGTACAAGCGTTCCAGTTGGAGTATCAGTTAAGTTAACACTCGCTGGTATTAGCGAATAAGGGGTGATCTCTGGTTAAAGAAATTTCAGACGTACATTCGAAGGAAATATTTTTTAAATTGGTATTTTAGTGAAAAGCATGAAAACTTTAAACAGTATAATACTACTTTTGTAATTTTAAGAAACAAATACATTAATTTGTTTTGCAGTTTCCATTTGTAGTTTAAAATTAGTATTATATCTCAAAATATCTTATTACTTTTATACCAGAATGTACCAATAAATGTCTAGGTGCGACGTTGCCACAGTTATTCTCCAACATTCATACTGTAGTGTGAGTACATTGAAATACGACACTTGTGTAAGTGTTAGTGCGAGTGATACAGTTCAAAAAAAAAAAAACTTTTCTACGGAAAAATAAAGAAAATTAATCTATTACAGTGTTTGATATTAGCTTTTAACTATGTTGATACAATCTGTGTATATAATATAGTGTTAAAAATAGTATATTATGTTATTAGGAGTAGAAAGCGGTCTTTTTGTGTTGAACCCAGCTATTGCGGCCGAGGCGCTAGCCGAGGCTAAGCAAGCTGGGTAAAACACAAAAAGGGCGTTCTACTCCGAATGACATATACTATTTTTTCTTCAAGTGTTTCAAAGAAAACTGGGGATTTCTTTTATATTTTTCTACAATTGTTTTAATTATAGCGTTTGCAATTTCAGCCATAGTTGGGTGTGTACACTACAAAACATAAACGATACAACTGTCAAAAACAATTTTTCAATATGGTCTGTGTTACTGTGACGACTGCTGCCGCCAGTGGTGAACTAAGAAGCTAACATTTTTTTACTAGTACAATAATGAAAAACATTGTTGTACTAGTAATAAAATGAATATCTTCTATAGTGTGTGTATAGTAACATAATATGAATATTATTGTACACTTGAAGAAAAATATAATTTATTGCAAATATAAACTACATTAGCTTAATTTTTATTTTGTACATAGAACAAGTTTTTTAATAGGTACACTCGAGTGACAACTACCTTAACTCTAAATAAAACTTCCAACGGTCTGCACGATTGTAAAATAGAGCATAAAAGCTGAGCTATTTCGTCTAGCCTTTTATATATTCAATTTCAGTATGTAAAGCATGGAGTTCATATGGAATATTTGATATCGGATAAAGGCAGTTTGCTAACAATGCAAATTCTCAGACACTGATATGTGCAAAGAAGGAATTGATAATAAAAGTCAGGCATTAAAAGACGAAACCAAAACGGCCAAGCGGTTTATAGCGCTCGACAGGGTTCCTTCTTAATTTATTTACCTCGCCTTTTAATTTTATTAAAGAAATCGTAAGTGCATGGAACCGTAAAATTTATAGCTAACATCAATGTAACATAAATTAAATAGGGCATAAAGAGTATTATTTTTAACAAGCATGTGGATAAGCAACGGTGTTTTGTTTTTATGATTATGTTTAAGTGAATGAAATACCTGAATGACGTTTATTTTTTTCTTGTTAAACAGCATCACGAAACGAGTTGAGGTTTTTAATACAAGCTGTGTTATTGATTTTATCACCTTGTATACATCAATGACAATAATCAAATAAGGCAACAAAATGAACACAAGCAAGTTTAGCAATGAGTAATCTTGTTTTTAAATATGTTCTGCTGATATCTGTCAATGTTATTTAAATACACGATACTCGAATTCATACTTGTTTTTATGTAAAATAATGTGTTAAAATTAATTAGACAATTCAAAACATTAAAATCTGTAACTAATTTTAAGTTATAATGGGGAGTGGTAGTATGCGTAAAGTGACAAGTTGCAGCTCTGGCTGTCCATGTTCGAATCCTACTGAAATTACTTGTAAATGATTTCCTATTTTCAGAGCATACAACCCTGAATGTTTATAACTATAAAGGTAAAAAATTTCATTTTGTACCTTTGATGTACTTACTTCCCATGTTTAATTAGGCTAAAATGAGCTATTAGTAAGTAGATTTGAATTCCGCGTAACTTTTTAAATTGTATTTTAAAAGTCTTCCGTAAAATCATGTAGGAGACAATGTCAGGTCACTCGCGATTTGCAGTTATTTGACTAAAAAGATTATAATCTACAACCCACTGGAAAATAGATATTTTTTCTACAGTAAAGCGGGGGCGGGGAGTAAGTGTTCTCAAACTTAAAATGCGAGTGCGGAAAATTGTTAATTTCCGCAGAAATAATTAAAAATATAAGGCATTTGTTTTATTTATTTTTTGTCATGGAAGTAACTGTCCCGTAGTAACAGCACGCACTTTAGAATTCTATCAAATGAGGCATTTGTTTTCGCTTTTCGCCATGAAGCGAAAATTTGGTAGCATGCGTTTCTCAAAATATTCGCCTGCAAGTGTACGACTCGATGCGAAAGTATTAAACTAACGTCATTATTTTGTCACAATTAAATTCAAAATCAATTTCTATATTTATTATATACAACTGTCATAATATTGTCTATTTTAATAGTATAAAATCCGAAAATTCCCAAAATAAAAAGCGTATATAGAATTTTAAAGTGCATGCTACCAAGATTCGTAAAATAAAAATCGCAATCGCCTGTTTTCTATGATAGAATTCTAAAGTGCGTGCTGTCACTACTGATTACTTAAAAATACCAAGTCCAAGTGATTATGTCAAAAATTTAGAATACATTTTGTAATTTTTCTGTGGTGGTTTCGGAAAACTAGCATTTGTTGCAGAATCACATTCCCGTACTTGTTTTAAATAACTATACAAGGATTACGAGGCTTTCATGATTCGCTCAGGACTCATTCTAAAAATTGTCTACTTCATCCAGTAAACTACAGTCTCTTCGGACTTGAAACTATTGCCATATTCAGATGAGTCCAATTATTATCCAATAATTATTAGGTTGTGTCAGATCGCATATTGGCATTAAGGATTTAGGTCTACTTCACATAAATATAACTCCGAATGGCGCACTAATGACATATGTTAACTAATTGTTAATATTATATTTCATAAAATAGCAGCAAAAAAGCGTTTCGGATAGGCAAAGCGCAATTAAAATACTGAAATCTCCTGGATTCAAAAATAACAATATTATGGTATACGAGATAATAAAACTTATAAAAATTTCAATATTTAAAATTAGCCTAGGACACTCAAAAATTAAAGGAAATGAAACTGTATATATCTTCAGAAGAATACATTTCAATCAATAAAAAATATCAAAAAAAATGTGTGGGAAGAAGAATATAATCAAATAAGCAACATTAAAGGAAAATACTATTACCAAATAATATTAATATACCTTGGTTTAATAAATCCAATTTAAACAGAAATGCCATTTCTTTTATCTGCAGACTACGATTCAACCACCACCGTTTACCAAGTCACCTATGTATATAAACTTAAAATCATTCAATCGTAAATATGCAGTTGTAATGGAAGTGATGAAGCCGATATAGACCACTACCTTTTCAGATGCTTTTATTATACACATGATCACGAGAAATTGTTGGGAGATCTAATTCAAGAGAGAGTGGCATTTCTGACAAAATGCAGCATATTGTTATGGGAGGGAAATAGTAAAATAATAAAATCAATTGTAACATTTATCCAGGCAATCAATCTAGAAATTTAGAAATATAAAACTACATTGCTTCGGACCAATTGTTTAAAACGAAGGTCTACATCAATTAAAAAAAAAACTCCTAATGGCGCACTAATGATATCTGTTAACTAATTGTTAATATTATATTTCATAAAATAGCAGCGAAAAAGCGTTTCTTCGATACATAAATAGACCTTTTCAATTTAAAGAAGTAGAAAATATGCGCAATGGAATCTGCACATAGTAAGCCAACAATTGGCGGGAGCCACGGTTACATGCTTGGCATAGATATCCATAGCGTTTGTTTATTCAATATTTAGACGTAAAATGTGGGAAAAGTTTTTGACAATTTTAAAAAACTTCTCGAAAGAAGTTACAAAAGCTGTTATTGCAGCTAAAATGTCAAACGATGCAAATTTTCACCGAAAATTCAGATATTTTCGTGACTGCAATATTTTTAACGTTTCTTTTGACACCTCAGCTGACAGTTGCAAGGGCAAGAGCCATATTTAAGGCGTAGTATGCTTCTTAATAAAACCCTAAAATCGAATTCCTAAAATCCTAAATAATAATGAGGAAAATTTCTCGACTGTGGTATAGATTAAGTGTTGACAAATACTCGAAATCTCAGTCAAATAGAATTTGTTCTGTTACACAACCGACGTTTCGGTACACTCTTGCAGCTTCATCTGGATAAATAAGATGTAGGATCTTACACAATATTTCATATTCTCATGTACACAAAATACATTCATTTTTATTCATTCAATTTTTCAACATCGTACAAAAATTCATGAAAAGCCATCAATTTGCTTTAAAATTCGACACCAGAATAAATGATGTTTGACTGAGATTTCAAGTAATTGTTCAAACCTAAATAATAATGCTTTTGTTTCATTCAGTATTTCAAATTTGGTGTATGCCAATTATTTTTGTAGCCGAAAGCAGAAATATCTGATTTAAACTGCTTTTTTCAAACATTTCTGGGTTATCGGAAATTACAATCGATCAATTTCATTCAATATTAAAGAATCACCTAAATTGGTTTTTCATGGTAGTAACCAAATCATTATCTAATATTCTACGGTAAATATTTAAGCAATAAAACTAATGGTCCAATAATGTAAAAGGTTTTAAACATTGTATAAAGCATAGACAAATAATACATAACAGAAAAATTGTATGTTGCCAAATTCATATTTCAAAAATTGTACCACAAATCATTGGTTTACTGACAATTTTTCATGGAAAATTCATTGCTAAATTTTTTATACAATATTCTTCACATAGAAATTTATCGTTAGATAGAATTTCTAAAGAATTGACATGCATAACGTTATCCGTTTGCTATTAATAGATTACATGCGTATTTATATGAAATATCAGGTAGATATTTTGTAAAAGAATGGGAGATATTTTTATCATATTCTATTTGATACACAAAAAAAACACGAAAGTGAAAAATGCAACGGATCATAAAATAAATTTCACCTATGCACATCCATTCATTTACATGAAACTAACTGACAAGCCCAATAAATTATCTGAAAAACTCTGTCCACGAACAAAGAAAAATTAAAAACAGTTATGAATGTTCTATTCACAAGTTATTGTTCGTATGATTGAACATCAGTTACAGGTGAATACTATTATGACACAAACACGTATTGATAAAAAATACAGGTTCAATAGTCTATTCCATCATTTTTCTATTCATGAGATTGATTTCTATGTCTAGAACATGTGAAAAAGGGCGTGGTTGAAACAAGTATGAAATTCTCTGCGAAGTAGGCGGCGACAGTAGTTCACAGTGCATTGTTTAAATGGTTTATGTCAGTTGGGAACTTTCACGAGATATGTATGCTTCGCTCTACGCTTCTGTAATTCTGATTATATCGAAGATGTTATAACTTGCACATATGTTGCAAATGGATTTTAATTACGCAACTTTGATGTTGATGTTTTGTTGCTGTATTGTTAATGAGAAACTGTAAATCTGAGGAATAGGAAATAGAATAAATTAAATGTTCAGAAGCTAATGGGTTGCAGTAATTATATTTATCAGTCAACAACCTTATTATTACTTGTATAGTGGTGGTTCAATGGTTAACAAGCTTAGTACGCGATAGGTTGCGGGTTCAAATCCCGTACCTAACAACTATTAATAATACTGGATTCCATTAAAAACTGGAAGTACAATAGGAATAATCGGTCTATTCTGTAAAATATTCGCTTAACGAATCGTTTTAACGAAATCGTTAAAATGAAAATCGTTACATCTACTTAACGATATCGTTATCTTCGAATCCGTATTGCGTAACACATTTTAAAAACTAATAACCTTAGGATCAAGTTAAGAACTTTATTTCTTAAAATCAAATGAAATATCTAAAATAATTCAATATCACTCACAAAACTTCTAGGTTAGATCAGTTCTGTTGGGAGTCAGCTATCAATCTGTCATCTGTCAGACTCTTTCTTGTTGTTGTTGTGGGCTATGCTAGAGCTACTTCTACCATCTGTCGACAAATTGGGAAGCTTGCGCTAGGCGTTAAGAATAGAAACATATTAAATTATTTTAATATTACCTTGCAAAAAACTATAATATGACGAATTTTTGAGATCACTATTCAACATTATAGCAATTTTATTTTAACACGAATAAAAATACTGAATTAATCGAGCTTATTCACGTATACATTGTTATTAAACAAGAAATTGTTATTTAACAATAATTGATAACAATATTATTATAATTTCGTATTCACATGTCTCATTGTTATATGAGCTGTAACACTTATTTTTTAGTAACAATCTTGTTATCATACAACGTGAAGTTGTGTGCAGTACAGTTGTCACTTTTTAAAATTGCAGTGTCACAACTATTAGGATATTAAAATTAAAATATATCATATTTAAAATAATGATTTTTTAATTTCCTTTAAGTTATTAATGTTACGTTTATTATAGTATAATATATACAAAAGTGAGATCAAATTATTTGTAACTAATAAATATCTAATTATAAAAACTATTAATTTTCGCAATTGTATTGTAAGGGTGGTAGAAGTACGTTAAGATTTGTTTACTTTTTACTTCATTTATGAGTGACAAGTGTGACAAGTAGAATTGTTTCAAATTCACATGGCGAAAAGAAAAAAAATTGCAATGTAAACCTGAAAGCATTTGTTGTAGTACTTTTTTTTTTATTTAATACTTTGTTTTGTATTTATTGACAGGAAATACCATCAACACGTTGTCTTAAGTTATCCGCTAAATTGTGAGTTCAGAATTAACGTGTGCATTAATTAAATAATTGCATAATAAGAGCTAACACCAAATTAAAGACATGGCATATACAGTATCGGACATAAATAGAGCGACTTAAAAAAATATTCCCCCATATTTTAAATATTCAATATATTTTCACTTCTTATATAACGTAAAGGTACCATATTCATAAAACCGTATGGTAATTCAAAGGTATCGTACTAAATTTCATAAGTACTTATGTATTTGAATACAGATGTGATGTATGAAAGTAACTTAAATTAAACGAAAAATAAACAATGTTACTTTTTAATACTTTAATAATTACTTATAATTGATTGTATTCGTCGTGGCATGGAATTAATAAATTATCGATGATTTTGTGGTTTATATTCCCATACATCGGTTATAGTTTTAAATAATCGCTTGAAATTACGAGTATTAATATTATTTCATGCAATAATTTTGTTAATTATTTCTAACGGATTTTCAATTGTATTAAAGACAACTATTTGCGAATTATAGATACATATTCAACTCGGCTCGTAACTCTTTTTTCAATCACCACTATAACACAATTTGATTGGTTATGGTAGACAGGTAGACAAATGGCACTTGGGATTGCACGAAGCATTTTATAAGACTGGGGCCATGGCATTGTGTCACCTTGTTCGCGTAGATCTGTGAATGTTCTAGATGTTTTTTTTTTTTGTTAATATAAATAATCTTAGTTTTTAAGTGTTTAATAATATACCTAGTCTTTAAAAAGTATTTAATATTTGTTTATTCATAGTCCTCCTTATTTTTACTATCCTTTAATCAATTATTTCTTAATTATGTATCGTTTAATAAACTTTTATTTTAAATATTAATATATCGCTGAGTTTTACACTTCACCCAAATAAACGTTACAATATTACATAGGATAACTAGTTGTTTTAAACAGGACTATAATACAGAATATAACATGTACAGATTGGTTAATGTTCACATTAGTTTTTTACCTCTCGCTAAGAGAGGTATTCGATTCATGCTAAAAATCGTATACCCAGATTTTATTGAATAAGCACGATTTAAGGTCCATAGAATCCGATTTTAACATTTTTACAATGATGTCTGTGTGTGTGTGTGGGGGGGGGATGTGTGTGTGTGTGTGTGAGGTTGTTGGAGACACGATTTCTCAAATTCTATAAGACTAAAGACCTGTTTGACTACGGATTCCTCAATCTAACACTAATGGGAAGAGTTGAATAGGTTCTGGTAACAATTGGACAACCGGAAGTGGTAGTTTCTAAAATAAAAATTCTAAATATTATTATTTTATATATATATATATATATATATATATATATATATATATATATATATATATATATATATATTTAAATTCTCAATCTAACACACATAATTTTTTTATTATATCTCGTATAGGTTTGGAGATATAGTATATAATAATATAGAATAATCTGTTGTAATAAATCTCGTTGCCCGCAAAATGTCAGTGTCAGATTTTTCTGAGAGGTAAGAGTACATTTAATATATATATATATATATATATATATATATATATATATATATATTATTGTATTATTAATTAGTTATATATTTAAATTACAGATATTAATATTACATATATCCTTAAGAAATACCGTTAATACCGTCAATGAATTTGAAGAATTTTGAACATAATAGAATAGTAGGATAAAATTTCTTATAGAACGAAAGAAGAGAAACAATTTCAATTATTTGTGTGTACTTATAGGGCGCGAGCAGACATGTGACTTTATTGGCCTTGGCAAGCAGATGAGGATCCGTGTCAGAATGACGGCTAGTAGTTTTTACATAGATGTCACAATTGTCATGTCATAATTTTTCATTCAAAATTTCAAAATGTTCTGATGTTTATTTGTCATCCATTAGTATGGAATATACTTGTCGAGGAAAATAATCCACATGTATTTGGAAAATCATAATGTTTCGAATTAAATGATACTTGACACCTATGTATATTACTAGCTCTCATTCTGACACGGGCCCCCACATCTGCTTGCCAAGACCAACAAAGTCACATAACTGCCCTCGCCCTATACTACATAAAATGAAAATGGCGAGAGGTATTGTGCTGGCCACAACAGATTTTTGTTATTGCACATTTAATAAATAAGCTTTATTAAATGTTTTCCAACAATGTTTTGGAGACCGAATGAAAAGAAAATGTCTGAATGCAATAATTTTTTTCACAGTGTTGTTTTTTCAATCACAATATCAAAATTCTTCGCAACATCGTAAAAACACGAAGAAGTTTATGTTCCACATAAACAAGTCGGAACTTTTTCCCTACTAATTCATATCAACCATACGATATCTTGAAAACAAAACCTCAACTTCACCCACATTTCTTAACCAATTCACAACATTCGCTTCGTTCTTTCCGCAACTCAGAACTCGTGATCGTGAACGTGAACAGAAGTTATGGTCTCTGCGCTGCAAACAGACAGGCGAACTCGATCCCATGATTAATACGATACAAACGCATGAAAAGTTGTTTGTCAATATGCAACGTGAATAGGGAAACCAATCATATTTACTCTCTCGGCGTCGCTAGACTTGTTTATACTACAGAAGAGATACATCACAGACAAAAAAGTTTGATGTGGAGGTTGTTGGTGTGATTCGTGATAGTTTGATTGATTTTTGTAATGTAGGTAACTAATGGGATGATGATAAGATATACCACTTATCAACACAGTTTATATAAGTTCTTTTTTCTTGTATGTAGAGTAATGGACAAGAATTAAAAAAATTCCGATCTAACACAGTGCTGTCAGCACTAGACGTGCATTTATTTTTTTGTGAGGTTATTTGAACTGTCCGTGTTAGTGAAGTTTTACGTTAATCCGCTTGTATATGACTTTTTTAAATCAACGTGTACACTGACTTTTTAAAAATAGAAAAAAATGAACAATGCATAAATACTTACACAAAAAGGCTTACAGTAAAAATTTTGAAAGATGTCCGTCCGAACAAGGTCGTCTACGAATTGTATGAATTCAGATTTTTGCTCCGCCCATCATGACAAATTCAGTAGTGTCATTTGCTTAGTTTTTATGAGGCTACGTAAGATACTACTGTTATTTTATTATTATAAAAATATATATTACAGGAAAAACATTCAATATTCAAAAATAAGTCAACTAGTAAGTTTAAAAGCAAATGTAAAACCAAATATGTTAAAAATAAGATACTGACACAATGTCAGTGTCAGTGACTCTGACAGAATATAACGTTATACGTACGGCTATGAATCCAGGTAATGTATCTGTATTAATAAATAAACTTACGTTACAGCGAAAGTATTATCAACAACGAGCATCGTTTATAAATGGAATGTCCTAACTTAGTCGAAACAATATGAATTTTTGAAAGACAAGCGTGTTATATCCATCCTTATCACACACTCTTACAGCCTTGCAAAAGAAAGAGATAAATGTATGCCTATTTGTTAATTCGTTCGTGATACAGGTGCCCTTGATCGGACATCTTTCAAAAATTTTACTGTACCACCGAAGTTAATTCATGAAGACATGGCAAAAACTTTGAGAATAAAAATTTCAAATAAATATCTCAATGTACTCCAAAGTTATGGAGGTTCAAACAGGATTTGGTTTTTAAAAGCCACCTGTATGTAACTGAAAGGCAAAAGATACGCAAAAAACCTCGTTCTTTAGGATATAATCCAATACATCAACATAATTGCTTGTTGCAACATTACACTTACATGAAATATCTTAAGCGAACGATGTTTACTTATAATATTTCCTATTTAACTTAATGCTGATGTATGCACCCACACCCACCCATTTCCACAAGAAAAATTACATCATTGGGTAAACCTAATAGCACCGAATTCGTTCTCCAGGTTGTTATCAAAAAGCAGGGATGTATTCCATTAGTAGGAAAGTGTTAGCCCTTTGAACGGCAAGTCGCTCTATATGGGTAAAGGGCGGTGATGTATGTGTTATTCCTCATGTGATGTCCCCATTTACCCGCCCTTACCGGCGCCGCTGATGCACGGCGCCTATTGCCCGCGTCAAACTCAGAATGTGTGATGTATGGATGAAATGTAGGGCCAAGGAGAAGGACAAGTTACGTTCGATTAGAAGAGATGAAAGGGTGGAGCAACCGTTCATTTTTTATAAGTAACATCCAACGACATGAATTGCATTAGTACAGCAGATGAATTCACTTAAAAAAGGTTCAACTGATAATGTCGCTAACCTTTATAGTGCTTATCACAAACATGCTATCAATTAAATATATTAGATGCAGGGATGGAAAACGTAACATAACGATACACGATAACGTTATAACAACGTTTCATTTATTATTATTTTTTAATAACGTTACAATTGCAAAATAACATAACAAATAACGATTTACTATAACATTACCTAAGTTTACAAATTTTACAACAATTTTGCCGTTTAAAAGTATAATTTCCTGATAATTTATTTCGTGTTTCATGTTCGTGTTTTATAGACGTCTCTATAGTGGTCAAATGCAAATATTTAAACACTTTATTTTATTTCTAGAATAAGATGTGTTTTAACATTGTTCTTAGTTTTAATTTTTTAATTAATTTTTATTACAAACATGAGAAAAATACGGTTATAGTAACGTAATAATAACGAAACAAAAATAACGTTATTGTAACTTTACATAACGTTAATTTGTTTTTTAAAGTTATTTATAACGTTATGGAACGAATTATTTTTTGTAACGTTATGAAATAACGTAACAATTCGTTAACATTATCCCATCCCTGATTAGATGTACAAGAAGCTTTATTTAGAGAATTTGTTTAGCTCTCCAAAGATGTATACGTAACATACTTTTTTTTTGTTTCAAATAGCAAAAATGTACCATTTATTATATTTTTTATAGGATGAAAACCTCGGTATAAACAATTATTATGGCAATGTAATAAAAACACAATTACAGATTATAATTTGTTTGTTTTCATTGCTAATTTCATAATTTAATTTTCAAACATTCATTCACTCGTTCCAATTAAATTTAATATTTTTATGTGGACGTCATAGTAGGTGATGAGATTGAAAGCTAAATTTGAAGTGTTTTATTGTTAATGGAAATGAAGAAAATAAACCTAAACATAGATAGATGATAATACCTAAATGATGATTTTATTTGTTTCATTGACACACCATTTGCTTTTACCCTATAAATAAAACAATTACGGTATTTTTATTGTCTGAAACAAATGAACAGTGTGATAAAAAAAATAAGCATCGCCATTAGAAAGATCATGGAAAATTGTTCAAACAAGAAGCAAACCAAAATCAAGCATTTTTTGAAAAAAATATATAAAATTCAAATTTTACTATTTCGCTCATATCTAGCGACCTATATATTTTTACCTTCCGTCACCTTTAGGTAAGGAAGGTATTGTCTTTGGTCAAAAAATTCAATGATGAGTTTTTAGTGTATAAGCATGTTTTAGGGTCCCTATAATACGATTTTACCATTTTTACGATGATGTCTGTATGTATGTGTGTCTGTGTGTCCGTGTGTGTGTCTGTGTGTGTGTGACAAAAGTTCCGGATCCCATAACTTCAATACCACGATTCCAAAAATTATAATTTTTTCGTATTCCTCAAGTTTACATCCAGAAGAAGAACTGATTAGATTTTGGTTATAATTGGTGAACCGGAAGTACCCTCATTTGAAGATTTAACAGTTTTATTTGATTTATTGACATTTAACGTTATTATAACTTAAAGAATATATTATTCTCTATACGATTTGATTACATTTTATACTTCATATTCAATAGATACAGAGTTAAAGAATTTTAAAGAAATTAAATTTTATAATTCAGTCAGCTATGCTAAACATGGAAACTATTAATATATTCATATAATTCAAATTGACACATGTCAGTATCAATAAAAAGTTAATTAATGTGGCAGAGATGAGGATGTTGAAGTAGATGTTGGGGAAAACACGGAAAGATACGGTAAGAAAATAATTCTAGTATTACAAGTTTCTAGAAAGATACAAGATATATGATTACATTGGCCAAAATGTCATGAGGAGAAATGAAGAATTATATTGGAACAAGAATGAATAGTTTAGTAATAGGATGTTGAAGAAACAGAGGAAGACCAAAGATAAGATGGAAGGACTGTATTGCGGAAGACTTGAGAAAAGGAACTGAATGATAACGACACGCAAAAATAGCGACCCCTAACGAATGGGAAAAGTTAAAGAAGAAGAAGATGTCAGTGTCAAGTGCAATTTGAATAGTTCTTTTTATGAAATAATTTTACTGGAAATTTAGAATCTTTTGCAAGAAAAATTATGTATGGAATTTATACATTGTACATAGGATTGACGGAAGGTATTGTGCTGGCCACAACAAATTTTTTAAATATGTGAATAAACCGCATTTTATAAGAAATCTAAAAATACACTTTTTTAATTAAAAGAGATTGAAAATATGCGTAATGGGGCACGTAGTAAGGCAACAACTGGCGGGAAACATGGTTACGTGATTGTCATATGAGATCCATTGCGTTTATTTTTTCAAAATTTAGTGAGGAAATCTTTAACAACATTAAAAAACTTTTTAAAAGAGATTACAAATAAAAGTTTTTATTGAAGCTAAAATGTCAAACGATGCAAATTTTCACTGAGAATACAGACATTTTAGTGATTTTTACGTTTCATTTTATAGCCCAGCTGGCAGTTGCAGGCGCCATTTTACTTACTATGTACATATTTGGAGATAGAAAGAGATAGCTGTTAAACTGAAAAGGTCTATTATGGTGTACCAAAGGGGTTTGGAATACGAATTACAACTCGGGGATACCTCACAACTTGTCTCTTTTTACCTCTCGCTAAGAGAGGTATTGGATTAATGCTAAAAATCGCATATCCAGATTTTTATTGAATAAGCACAATTTAAGGTCCGTAGAGTTCGATTTTAACATTTTTACAATGATGTCTGTGTGTGTGTTAGTTTGTTGGAGAAACGATTTCTCAAATTAAGACTAATGATCTGTTTGACTACGGATTCCTCAATCTAAAAGTAATGGCAAGAGTTGAAGGTTCTGGTAACAATAGGACAACCGGAAGTGGTAATTTCTAAAAAAAAAATTGAAAATATTATTTTTTGAAAATTTGATACTACAAATATTAAAGATAATTAAATTCTCAATCTGACACATTTAATTGTTTTATTATACCTCGTATAAGTTTGGAGATATAGGATATAATAATATAAAATAATCTAGTTGCCAAAAACACAATTGAGATTTTTAAATGTTTGTAATTGTCAGTAATTGACAGATAAATGTAAAATGTCAGTGTCAAAAATCAGCAATTTTAATAACATTACTGGAAGATTTTTCTAGAAGGTACTAGTACATTTAATATATATATGTATTATTAATTAAATATGTATTTAAATTATAGGTATGGTAATATTACATATATCCAAGAAATACTACTAATACCATCAATGAATTTGAAGAACTTTGAACATATTAGAACAGTAGCATAAAATTTCTCATAGAAAGAAAGAAGAGATACAATTTCAATTATTTGTGTGTACAAGAAATGTTAAATTCGTTACTTATATGGCGCAAACAGTTATGTGACTCTTTGGTAAGCAGATATGAAGATTCGTGTGAGAATGACGGCTAGTAGTTATTTACATAAATGTCACAATTATTGTCATGTGTCATAATTTTTCATTCACAATTTCAAAATATTCTGATGTTTATTTGTCATCCATAGTATGGAATATACTTGTCGAAAAAAATAATACACATGGCTTTGGAAAATAATAATGTTTTGAATGAAAACTTATGATCCTTGAAACCTATGTATATTACTAGCTGTCATTCTGACACGGGCCCCCATATCTGCTTCCCAATGCCAACAAAGTCACATAACTCCTCGCGCCCTATGCAACATAAAATGAAAATGGCGAGAGGTATTGTGCTGGCCACAACAGATTTTTTTAACATTATATCAAACAAAAATATTTCATAAAGTAATAAAACAATGAATATTTTAAATTTAAAAATTAATTCTTTGCAATAATTATTACCATTTTGGTGAAATAAATTACAATTTTATGATTGTTAAATAACAGTCCTTAAACACTATAACTATATAAAATATAGATTTTAATAAATTTAAGCTTTGTTTCTATTTAATAATACGGGCAGATAATTAGTATTTATGCCATTTTTTCACAAATTCTCCATTATTTGTTACCTTATATCACACTCCAATTTTGCCCTATATTTCGGGCAACGACCTCCACAATTACGAAAAAAAATGAGGGAAAATTCGAAAATAAATCATTTAAATAGCCTCATAACCCATTAGGTAAAGATTAAAAATTACAGGGACATATTTTTTGTTTAATAACATGATATCCGATTACATTTTCCGCTGTTTTCTATTTTGGTTTCTCGAGGACAAACTCCGCAACAGTATTAATTTGAATTAATTGGACGCACAATTTGTTTTTGTGGTAAATTAATGAGGGCAAGAAGACGAACCCTTTCGCAATTCGCGCAGTGTTCAACTCGTGTGAATAATCGACCGATAATTATAGTTCTCTTCTTAACGAGGACAAAAAGGGGAATAAAAAACATCCAAAGCGGATAGATAAATTATGTATGCCTTAATTTTTTCTCCTTGTTAAATTTACGTCGTGACATAAATAATTAGTGAGGAAATGTGTAGCTTACTATGACCGACACTACAAATTAGTAAACGACAAGTTTTTTAAATCTTTTTCAAGTTCTTTAATCAATGACATTGGAATATTCATTAATCTTTTGTCTAATTAAATTGTAGAGGAGAGCTCATCTTTTTTTACCTTCCGTCACCTTTAGGTAAGGAAGGTATTGTCTTTGGTCAAAAAATTCAATGATGAGTTTTTAGTGAATAAGCATGTTTTAGGGTCCCTATAATACGATTTTACCATTTTTACGATGATGTCTATCTGTCTGTGTGTGTGTGTGTGTGTGTGTGTGTGCGTGTGTGTGCGTGTGTGTGTGCGTGTGTGCGTGTGTGTGTGCGTGTGTGCGTGTGTGTGTGTGTGTGTGTGTGTGTGTGTGTGTGTGTGATAAGATAAGATGGAAGGACTGTATTGTGGAAGACGAGAGAAAATGAACTGAATGAGAACGATACGCAAAACAGAAATGAGTGGAAGAAGAAAATAAAAAAATAGCGACCCCTGACAAATGGGAAAAGCTAAAGAAGAAGAAGAAGAAGATGTCAGTGTCAAGTGCAATTTGCATAGTTTGTTTATGAAATAATTTTACTGGAAATTTAGAATATTTTGTAAGAAAATTTATGTATGGAATTTATACATAAAACACAGGATTGACGGAAGGTATTGTGCTGGCCACAACAGATTTTTCTTTACAGTTATTGTACTAAGCTTGTAACATACATATTTACATTACAATTAATTAAAATATGTAGTTATTTGTACGCGGAATGTATGTTAAGTCATGAGAGTGAAAAAATCATTCCAGAGCAATAAAACATATTTCGCGCACAAGGTATACATAATATTTTTTTTGCAACTGAATTACAATATTTAAAATAAAACACGTTTAATCAGTTAAAAAGCGTTATCTAAAATTTTAACCTCTTTTCACATCTTGTCATATGGCAGAACAAAATTTTGACAAATTTAATTAATTTTTACATTATTTTAAAAACATTATATAAAATTGATTAAATTACTTGATAGTAAATATATTTTCACAGATTAAAAGGCATTTTTTTGCTTGTTTTGTTCTGATATCTGATTTTGGGAGAGGGAATGAATATTTCGCACTCTAGTGCGGGCATATCGCTATGGTAACGTAAATGGTAATAATTAAATGTTCTTTTTACTTCATAAATTGCGTATTATCAAAAAAATAAAATGATATATATATATATATATATATATATATATATATATATATATATATATATATATATATATATATAATAAACGAATTCTTGCTCAAGAAATTAAATAATGTAGAATGAGCTTTACAATATGTTTTAAAATATTTATATAATTATAAAAGTTTCGTGCATTTGTTTTTGAATCAAAATAAAATATATTTATATTATGGTAATAGGTTATGTATGTATATTAATGAACAATGATGACAATATTCAACAACTCACCTATAACTAAAGAGAAAAATTATTTAAATTAGTTTTAAATATATTAAAAATAAAATATTATATGTTGAAGACTAGAGCCACATTTCACAAAATTTAAGATCTTTCAAATAAAAAAGTACGGCTGAAATGTATGTTTATACGAGTAAAATTTCATCTATTATTGTTTAATTTAGATATTTTACAGAGGTTTTCAATCAAGGCTAGATATTGATTACTCAAAATATTCTCAAATAAAGACGGGAACCAATTTGGTTCTTGTAGAATGCACACCGTTATATTTTTCGAGCATTGCTTGGTCAATTATGATATGTATGGGGTAAATATTAATCTGAAAATAATTAGAGACTTGAAGGCCTTTTTAAACTTTCTTTCTATAAACTTACGTAACTATATGTATATCTTGAAAATTGTGACGTTTTAAACCCTAATATTGGTTGTTTGTGTCACGTTACTTCGCCTGGTTTTTTGGTTGAGGCCGCCAACTTTTATAAAGTGGAGACGGGCGGGGTCGAAACCGCAGGAATGGTTATAAAAACGGATGAAGGGTGCCACGTAATTTCTAACTGTAAATTTACGGAAAGGACGGTACCAACGAGATTTAATGTTAGAAATTTATCTACCGTAATTGCTATTGCTTGACAACGACTGAGGTTCGCGAAATAAAAGAAAAATTTAATAAAACAGTATTTAATAATTTTAAACGTGAAGAAGGCAGGGTAAAAATTGCAAATAGAAATTGTACAATCAAGTAATAAATAATAATGATAATCGCATAAAACAATATTGTAATAAAGGGCAGTGTGTAATGTAATAATAGTAGACAAGATATTGATGTACCCGGAGTCTTAAAATCTAGTTTTGGGTGCAGGCACAAACATCTATGTGGTGTGAAATTGATCAACTTCGTAGCGCGGGTTAGTACACGCCAGTTGAAGCACTTGCACGTTCCCAAATTACAAGCCACGACAATGGGTAATAATGAAACCAAGATATCAAAAATACTACTTTTTACAAATTAAATTCAACAATAAAATCTCAAAACGTCTTTGTAGTGTACTCGTACTCACATACGAGAAATAAAAAAAAAACATCTTTCATCATGGATTACTACCCATTTCCGAATGTACCAATCTATTTCTATTCGCAAATTTCTATTATGATCGTTAGGATGTTTACCAGGCGTCACATCCCGGATTCTCAAAGCAGTAGTGGAGAAAGCACCATAGGGGTCATTTTTGTTCTATTTTAAATGTTTTTCTAGTTTCAAGTGTAACGTTAGTCGGAATGAAAAAATAGCTATTTAAAGCAGCAACATAAGTTACATTACGAAGAAAAGTAAAATGATTCATACAACACCAATTAGATATAAAATCATATTACGAGATAATTCAAATATGAATGCGAAAACAATTTTATTTAAAAACAGAAACTACATCTTTTTCATGTATTCTTCCTTAGCAGCTATATACCTACTTCGTCACCTTGGGCTGACGCGAGCCAATTGTGCACAAACTCCTCAACGAAGTTGTTGCCTTTAAATAGCCGACCACCCAGAGCTTCTTTGAGGACCATATAAATAATAATCGCAGGGAGATAAGTCCGGACTATAAGGCGCATGTTCAAGGGTTCCCATCCCAATTTGTGCCGTATCTCACTGTAATACTGGGCATTAACTATTTTTTGACCATGCAAAAAATCCACAAAAATTACTCCCTTAATGTTCTTTGAATGCCTTGCACAAGAAGTATACGTGTTACACAGAAAAAAACATTTACCTTTGAACTGATTATGCGTATAAATTTCAACCGGTAAAATATTTTCAGCCACCATAAATTTAATGATAATGCGCTGAACATTTGACAATGACACTTCTTTCTCCGATATGGCTGCAAAACTGTTTACATGTAACCATAACAACGGTGATTTCGATAATTAGTAGCTACTAGATCAGTTCCAACTTAGTAAATCTGCAACAGACAGATCCTATCGTTATCCTTTCTTGGTAAAAAATAAATTCACAGTCATTCAAAAATCACCCTCGTAAAAAATGTTGCAACGCTCTTATAAAATCATCAATTCATAAAACAACGCCTCTTTACAACGCTTGGTTGCTTCTATCCAATAATCCAATTTCCTATCTGATCTGATGAGGAAACAATGGGATTAAGTGGATTTTCTTACCAAGATATGAGATAAGTATCGGAGTAAAACTCTGCTCTGCTCCCGTGTCGTGTGAGTACTCGTACTCGTGCGAGCAGCGTGGAAAGAATGTAATATCTAACCCGGAAACGCTACGAAGTGCATGTGGGTGCAATCACAACGGTGATGCACCCACATAGAATAGAAATAGCGGGGAATTAAATGTTTGACTAACTGTATGAAAGATGACAGGTTGTGGAGATGATTATACTATTTAGTGTCTTGGATAGGTATGAGTTTGCTTTGATGTCATATTATGTAGATACTTAAATGAATAATTTATCTTGTTGAAGATGAATGAAACAACAAACTGTACTTTTTGACATACGTCAATTGTCAAAAATGATTAGAAATAAATATTTTTAGGCGTCTATTACTTAGTTGTTTCACGAATTCTTTGGTAATCTAAAACTATCATTTTTATTTTGACATTTGTTAAAGACTACGGCTGCGTTTAGGTCACGGCTGTTTTTGCCTTACGGCCTCATATGGCCACCATAAGTTACTCGTGTGTTTAAATAACAAATAAATTTAGTGTTGTATTAGTTGCAGATTGCAGCTTCATAAAATTCCGACCGAAATTGTATTGGAAAAATCGTCGTATAATTTAATTATTGTCGTTATTTAATTTATATGCATTTTTAGGTTATTTTCGGGTCTATTCTGTAACAAAGTAGTTAATTTTTAATAACTGGTTAAAAAATTATTCATCAGATATTAATATGACAACTAAAAATCCAATTTTTACCTCCCGCTACCCTTGGAAAGGGAGGTATAGGGATCGCGCTAAAAATCGCATATTGAGATTTTGGTAAATGAACACGTTTTAAGGTCTCTAGAAACCAATTTTAACATTTTCCCGATGATGTCTGTGTGTGTATGTGTGTGTGTGTGTGTGTGTGTGTGTGTGTGTGTGTGTGTGTGTGTGTGTGTGTGTGTGTGCGTGTGTGTATGTATGTGTGTGTGTGTGTGTGTGTGTGTGTTTGTGTGTGTGTATGTGTGGATCCTCTTTACGTTCTAACTCAAATACTATCGTTCAGAAAATTTTGAAACCTTGAACTTCTATCTTACTCTTATATGGAAAGATGCCATTAGAGTTTGGAGTAAATCAGATAAATGAAAATGGCAGTTTACTGGAAGCTCAAAATAGTTTTCTTTCGAAAAATACCTTTAAATATAATTTTTTCGAGTTTTATTATATAAATATTTATAGATTTTGAAAATGTAGTCTACGCTTATTATAAACGAGAGATTTACCGTGGGATATGCAATTTCATATTCTACTAGTTTTATATAAGTAGAATGTTTTTAGAACTGGATATATAATGAATTTGTAATTCTACAGTTGTAGATAAAAAGATATTTTTATTATAAAAACAAACACTAAAAAGCCCACTTTTATTAGTGTTTGTAGATAAATATTATTATTAAAACAATACACTTTGCGACGGTTTATTTATATAAAATAATAATATAAATGTAATATGGTAATAAACCTCGTTGTATTTTATTCATATAAATATAGACTTCTTTGATATTTAGAACGAAACAAAACTGCTGCATTTGGACTATTTAGAAAATTTATCGTTCTGTTTTCAGTATTCCAGTATTTCCACAAGAATTTACTATCCTGGTTTATATCTTTATTTTTATGTTTATATGTTGCATACAATATTATCTATTATGAAACGGAGGCGGTAAAAGAACTAGGCTATAAACCACTTCACAAAAACAATTCATTCATACCAACCATAAAATATCTCGAAACAGAGACTTTTTACATTGATTGATGTTGTTTTGACAAAGGAAGAGTATTGAAATTTTGGAAGAAAATACAAAACATCTGAAATATGTAAATAAGGGAAAATATGGGACGTAATGTTAAATACATATTTCAAAAAGAAACATTAAAAATAGATGACAATTAAATTATGCAATACAATGTCCTATCAATAATAATAGTAGTAGTGAAGGTTTTCTATATACATATATGTTCTCATAGAAATAGATATATCTACGCATTACTATAAAAAACTATAAAAGCTAATCAATGAACACAACAATAAGATGTGTTAATTTTTCTATTC
This sequence comes from Harpalus rufipes, assembly GCA_951394225.1. Taxonomy (NCBI): domain Eukaryota; kingdom Metazoa; phylum Arthropoda; class Insecta; order Coleoptera; family Carabidae; genus Harpalus; species Harpalus rufipes. The sequence continues at coordinate 15,284,189 of OX596274.1, forward strand.
CAGATTTTTTTATTAATACACTGATAAAGGCTGGTTAACATTAGTCAACATGTAAACCATGAGGTTTACATGTTTAGGAATCTTCACCACTTTAGTGTGACGGCTAATAAGTTCACAATAATTTATATATATATATATATATATATATATATATATATATATATATATATATATATATATATATATATATATATATATATATATATATGCGCATTGTTTGCGCTTCATATTCATCTCTCCATTTAGTAAATTTACAAGTTACGATTTGTATAAAAAAATATTCATTGACTTTGATGGGAACTCGTAGCACAGTTGGTTAGAGCGTCCTAATAGATATAGGAAGGCCCTGGGTTCAAAACCCAGCGAGGTGAATGAATTTTTCACAATTTCTTTCTTCGATTATTTAATTTCTTGCTACATGTGGTGTATGAATATCATAATATGTATATTCTTGAAGTTTTGAGTATTTCCATACGGCAATGACATATTAAAAACCAAATTTAAAACATGGTTTACCTAATGTTAAGTAGGTATGTCAACAAAATTTATGAAAATAAACAAATGATTACATATATCTGATGATTTCATTTGTGTTATTGTTACAATCATTGATTTTCACCGAAAAAAATAATAATTTAACCATTTTTACCGTACGAAATAAATTAACATAGATATAAATGTAATTATTGTGATCCGGATGCGGTATTTCGCTACCGAAAATCGGTCACTTTGTGCGAACCCACTAAGTGGGACACGCGTGATTTTATGTATGTGTGTATAAATCGCAGGAAAGCTAAAAATAATATTTTCCATATAGCGTCCATATAAAAACTACAATTTTGAAATTATAACTCAAAATTCAATAGTGATAGAAAATGCAGCTTTGTCAGTCGAAATATAAAAAGGTGCCCCAAGCCCCAAGAATGTGCAAACCAGAATACAGTATTATTTTACAATTGAAAGTTATTTGCAAATATAACCTAATTTAATCTACGCTATATCTCTTATAATTTTCAAAATTCCCATTGGTACAGGGTGCATATTTGGTTAATATGTGAAATATGATCTAACAGAGAATTTGATTATTCTATCTAAACCATTATATACCTACAAAATATATTTATAAAAATACTGTTTTTATTTTCAGTCTCCCGTTCTCCCGTAAAAAAATGGAAGAATCTACATCATTAATTATAATTAGCTAGTATCTAAATAATAGCGAAGTGTACTATAAAATAATATCCAGAGGCGATTATTTTGTCTGAGACTGAAGTCTAAGAGGATTTTTAAAAAAATGTTCATTAAAATTATTCTAATTGATGCTGATAAAATTGAAAATTAGATCCGAACGGATATAAAATTTCAATATAAGATAATTAAAACACGAATTCTCGGAAAAAGGAAAGAAGAAACCTTAGAAATCTCCTGGCATTTAATATTGAAATAATTACAAGTCCTGATAAGGTTTCCGAATGTTCCACCGCCGTTTTAATTAATTAATTAACAGTGTAAATGTAACCAATACAGTGCTATAACATGAGATCGAAGTCGGCAGATACAGCCTGTTGCAGACATGTGCGAGTGAATGGAGAGTGTTTGCAGAATAATTGAAAAACGATTTGAATGAAACGTTACCAACAGATGTTATGTCGGTGCGTTGTTCAACTGTCTGTTGTTCAACTGTTCTCGGTTCATCGCATGACAGTTGCCGGTTGTCAACGATGTCAATGTCAATGTCAGCGAGAATTATAATACATACTATCACATTTAATGTTGGGATATTAAAAATATTTTCACAGATTAATTTATTTATTCCATATTGGATTTATTGACATTTCGAAGCATTTCAATACATACAGGCTGAGGAGGAGGAAAATGCCAAACTTTGGAAGAGTACACTACAATAGCTATTTGTGTATTAAGAGCGCAAAATAGGACATAGTCGAAATCGACAATGTCTATTTGACACAAGATTTTTTCTACAGTCGCCACATCGTACACTTTGTACTTACACTACTACTCAATTAATAAGGATTGATATAAAGAAAACACGTCTTTTATATTTAACTTTAATTTATCGTTATTTCCCATTCTTCTTGACCTATTGCTTCAATCTAATCTAAATATTTTATACTTTCGTTTTTGTAAATGAATGCCCTATTTTATTTTCACAATAGTGCAGCATTTTTTTGGTTATGTAATATACCGACAGAACAGTTATATGTCAGATTGATTTGTAAAGGTGGTAAATGTATCACTACAGTGCCATTAGTTCCATTAAAAATGTAGACAAGTGACATTTCTCAACAGTGTATAGTTAAAAACTTGGACAGCGAGCGTTTTTTCTTCTTTGTCGCGCTAGAGCGACAAAGTGACATTTTGCGTTGACAAAAGAGAGCGCAAATGTACACTGTAGCAAAATAAACATAATGACTTACAGTGTTTAATTCATAATAAATTTTCGAAGATGTATCTATGAAATTCCACACAAATCCTGGTTCGTTTACCAATAACGTGTGCTGTTCTCTTGAATTCATTCTTTACGTGAGAGCTGCCGCACAATGGCTGTTTTGAAAATACCAAATTTGAATATTTAATTTCATCCTTATTTTTAAAGAACGATTGTATATTCTGCTTGTAAATAATATTTTCAAAAGAAATCGTTCTTTAAACGTACGGGTGAAATTAAATATTGAAAAGGTATTTTCAAAACAGCGTTTTCAAAACAAGGCTTGCGATACCAGCCAATGAATTTGTAAATCTCTATTGTTTTCTTCTGTTTTGTGTACCCCACATTTCAACCAAACTCAGAACCTGTGTGGCATTATTTATCACTTTCAAACAATTGGTAATAATGAATGGCAATCTTATTGTTTGAGAATGTCCTAGCCAATCAAATTGAGCTTATACATTTAAGACACTAACTCGAAAACAAATAAAAATCGCAATTTATGTGTGTGGTTGGTTTACACTCCCGAAGTGGAACACTCTTCTCCTGACACCCTGTATTTCATAACAGTTATTTTATACTTGCAACGAAATATTTAAACAATGTTTTTATTATATTTATATAACAAAAATTGATATACTATATTCCATAAATAGTGGGCACCCTGTATATAAATAGTATTGTAACCTACCAACTAGTTCAATATCAAGTATTACTGATATATGGAATAAATTTATTATTTTTGAAAACCACGAATAAAAAGTAGGTTGTCACGTGCAGCCATGGGAAATAAACCGTATTGATATATTTATTTATGCATTAAAAATAGCTAATCTAAGTAGAATATTGGAACGTAAACGCAAATCTGGTCATCAAGATTTATATCTCAAAAAAGAATGTCCGAACACTCAAACGATACAAAAGAAGCGATGATATATTTATTTATTCTATTCCACACTTTCATTCATACGCTTAGCTACAATTTTTTGCATACCAATAACTTTACATCCTTCGTAAACAAGATTTATGTACAGGAAAGAGAAAATTTACAGCCCCACTTAATATTAAACTTTTTCATTCAAGTGCCAATCAAAAAATCCTCTCAAAAATCCAGATTTATTTTGTTGGAATCCTATTTTCTTGTTTACTGTTTGGTTTACAAACCCGTCGTGGTTGTGAAGGTCGCCACTGTCGCGTGAGCGTCAATTATTGATAGATGTCGGAGAAAAGTAGAAATGTACCGTTACAATGCGGCTGCTTTTTGTTTTGTGTTTTTGCGATGGTGTGTTAGTAGCGGCTAGGATACAATGACGCTATAAATAGTCAGTGTCCGGTTGGAGGCTTGCTGATGCGAGAGACAGATTGTCAGAGGCCAAAGGAATGAATAGAATGATACAAGTCAAACTCTCTTGGATGTCAATTCTCAAGTGTTAATCTTAATGTATATCAAATGACAAGTTTTTGTTCCGATCTCAAGTTCTACTGTTTATTGTGACAACTTTCATAATAGAGAATATCAAACTGTTTATTCAACTGTACTTGTATCTCAAATAGTATAACTAACATACATGAACTTTAAATTGAAGATTCCATTAAGGGCCAAATTCAGAGACACGGCTCGCACTCACTTTACACTCCACTCACACACCTTGCACTCAGTTGGTCAAAATGTCATGTCGAATTTCAGTAACAAGTGAGTTGAAATTAAGTGTCAGTTGAGTAAATTCTAAGTGTGGTCTGTAGCTACCTTACATTTTACTCAAATCAACAGAAATATATGTTAATAAATTATTTCATTGTCGAATTGTTGTTATTTTGTAGTCTGAAACACAAAGTATTTTGTATTAAAATATATTACATTTTTTTTTGGAATTTGTTCAGAACGTACAAGATTCATTAAATTTTACGGGATAATGATAATCCACTATAAAAATATGCCAAAACAGAATTGATACAGACTGACTTATACGTTTGCTTTATTGAATACGAAATTGAGTAAGAAGTGTGTTAGCGTAACTCACACTGAAATGAGTTACAACTTAAATAGTGACAACTGAGTCTGCGTTGAGTGGTCATTGAGTAACGTCTCTCTAAACATTAAATATGGGTTAGGTTTAAAATGAAAAAAAAAATCGCATGTTTTACTTTTTCAATAAAACATGCTTAAATAAACGCAATTCTGTTTTAATCAAGGAACTATAAATGAAAATAATAAACAATTATGACAATTTACAAAATGTAAAACAATAAGCCTAGCCATGGAAATAAAAAGAAAAAAATCTATTGTAGCTAGCACAATACCTCTCTCTCTTTCCATTGTGTATATATAAGTATTGTATTTACTTAACATTTCTTGTACACAGAAAAAAATCTAATTACATATATTGTTTATATTTAGATATTTTTTTATAATTTTAAATTCATTCTATGAGCATGTTTTCTCCTACTCTTCTACATGTTCGAGGTTCTTCCAATTATATACCTATAATTTTAAATATTTAATTAATAATACAATAAGAAATATTAAACGTCGTTCACAGAAAAAGCCTTCAGTACTATCTCTGAATTTTTGACACTAACATTAGTGATAGTTTTCTGTCAATGACAAACCTTGTAATTTCTTCTTAATTGGTTACCATGGAGTTGCTTTGCTATTGTAATAACATAAATTTTCAAAAAATAATATTTAGAAGTTTTTTGTTAAAATACTACTACTTCGGGTTGTTACCATAATCTATTCAACTCTTCACATTACTGTTAGATTGAACAATCCGTAGTTATACTTTGGTTCACGAAAGATGACAATTCACGGTCACTTGTTCGAAGAAAGAATACACAGCACTTTATACAGTAGTAGCTTAGCAACATTTCATGTTAGAAAGAGAAAGATTATTTGACGTATGTCTATATAGCTTATGGTGTGTGACCGATATACGTAAATGGTGACATTACGTTCTAACACATTACACATAATAATGATGTATGTCGTAGAATTACAGATATCCAATTATCTACTGCACTGCCCTCTGTTCTAATAGTTACCCAGTGACGTTGACATTTAAATCAAATTATTATTCCATAGTTTTTGTCAAGTCTTATGTTTTTGGGTTTTGCAAATACATAGGTGAAGAGCCTAAATCTTTGAGAAAAGTATTATTTAAAAAGAAACATAATTTTCAAATAAATTACACTTATTTTTTTCAGTTAAAATGTAGTGAAGTTATCTGCTAGTAATATTATGCCACACGGTTAATAAATGACCTTGAATTGTCATCTTTCGTGAACCAAACTATACACAGGTTTTTAGTCTTATTGGCCGCTAGTACGAACAAGTGATTAAGTGTGATTAGCAGCGAGCATTTGATTAGCATTGTTTTCTCTCTATCAATCGTTCATAGATTATTTTAGAGAAATATAGTTCAAATAAAAAATGCGTAGAATTAATTTGTCTATAACTTTTATTTGAAGTATTTTTCTCTAAAATAATCTATAAACGATTGACAAAGATAAAACAATGCTAATCAAATGCTCGCTAATCACCCTTAATCACTGTTCATACTAGCGACCATAGAATTGTACCTCTAAAATACGCGCGCACGCATGCGAAGTTTTTTTTACTGCTATTATTATGATAAACATGTTAAATAATGTTAGCTTAGGTACTATTAAGCCCTAACCAACTTGTAAGATTGAAAATTTATAAACAATTGATTGTAGTTTAGTCACAAGTTTATACCAGCATACTAGCATAAAATTTTAACGAAACAAAAACAAAAAATTGACAAAACATAAAACAAATAAAATTCTTGTAAAACACATTTATATCGTTTTCCTACAACAAAAATATAATAAATCTTCTTCTAGGGCAAAATGTAAGTACAAAACATCTTGTCAGTGTAATGTCAAGAATGTCAAGATGCCCGCGGGCCCGCTGCATCTAGGATATGCTCTCCTGAGCTCTGGCTGAGATATTAGGTTTGCAATTAGCACATAAGTTTGTTGTGAAATGCTTCGTTGAGTGACATCACTGAAATTCCTCACGATCATTAGTTATAAACAGGGGACGGTACCAGTATACGGTTATCGTTATAGCATAACACTCATAACAGAAGGGACAGAAATGGTGAAAAGTTTTCTATATTGCTTCATTAATATTCATTAAATTTTTCAAATTTTGAATATAAATAATGAGTGGGAAATGGAAATTAGAAGTTAACGACAATCGAATTTTTTTAAAAAATTGTCTTTGTCAATGAATGTGTCGCGTGGCTGAGTGCGATATGTGTTATACAATCCATTCTGTCCTAACGGCTCGGTTCGAATCTAACAGACGTCAAAACTTAAAAATTACATATTTTAAATTTTCAAATAGCACAAAAACAAAAGTGATTTCTCAGGCTAATTATAGTATACAAACAATGGATTTAGTTACAAAATTTGGCGCCAAATTCAAATATAGTGATAAAATATTATTTAATGATAATTGTCGAAATAAAATTCAAATTTTGGTAAATATTAATACTTTTCTGTATCAATGTTTATTATTAAATGAATTGGTGATTGTATTGTTAAACATTTCATTGTTGTAATCAGCACATTCAAATTTCACATGATTAATATGTAAAGTACATTGTTTTTAAACCAAAACATTTTAATGGAAGCATTTAATATATCATTTTACATAACTACAGTTGATTATTCCGTATTTATAATTGAAAATCCAATTTTCGATGGTTCTAATCCAAGTCTACATTTTGGAGGTAATCAATCACTCACTAACACAATATTTATGATGTTAAAGTTTTAATATTAATTAATATCATTTAAATGGAGCAAATAAATATAAAATACATCGAATTATCCTATAATTATATCCTTGTTTCGTTTTCTAACACTTCTTACGAAAATTACATTATTTTTATTTTGTCCATTTCTCGTTCAAAGATAATAGGTTGATCTGAAAAGACGTGTATAGTTATACGAATGTATAGACTACTGAATCCTTACTTTATTTAACAATTTTCTTATTCTTTTTCCGATTACTGACCGATAGAAATGAAAAAAGTTGAGATGAAGAAATATTTTTTCCAGTGTGTAAATTTGCCCGTCATTTCAACCAACTTTATGTTTTTAGTCTAATCCGGGAATGCTTAATTACAATAAAGAAAATTTTATTAAATAATGAAAATGTCTAACCAATATTCTTAAAAAGGATAAAAGAAACAAAATTGGATGACTTAAATTCCCTCTTAGTAAGTATATATTTGAATTTTACCATGGATTCTAATTGAAGTGGTGAGATGAAAAAGGGGAAGATGACACATATTGGGCATTTCAAACTGAGAGACATTTTATATTACTCTCAAAGCCGCGTCAAATGATTTCTAAAAGGAAAATTTTCCTACACATTACCCAATAGGCTGATTAGGCTAAAGCCTAGGGCGCCGAACTCAATTTTTTTTTTCTTATTGTAACTTGTAATTCATTTTACGCTTATGTATATCTCAGCTTTATTCAAATAAAGTAAATAGTTTTTCATGAATCTTTTTGTTTGGATGCAGGGTAAGTAAAATAAAGAAAGCAAAACAATATCACAATGGGCACAAATCGATGGCGAAGAATTGAAACCTCCTATGTCAAATTTTGATTTTTTTAACATTTTGTGTTAATAAAATCTACAAAATTATTCTACATATGCTGAAGTTACTTCTTATATCGATATCGTAGTAATATTATAAAGAGAAAAACATACTTCTTGTATGGCATTGAAAACATTTTGCTGCAAATTAATCCCAAGTCATGCGGTATACAATATAGGAGTCTATGAATTAAAAGTATATTTAAAATTTATTGTTACATAAATTCGGACGATAATTATGGAAAGTTTAATGTTAGCTATAATTTTATTTGTAAAAGGGTTTTTTTAATGTTTTGAATAATAGCCATTTTTGACATAGGAGGTTTCCATTCTGCACCATCGATATGAAACTTCACAAATATAATAATCAAAATTTTAGCATTTCTCTCGAATTTTTATGATAAATTCTAATATGTTGGATATTATTTTTAGAATATGTACGCGAGAAAGGTTTGTCTCCACAACAAAGCAAGTAAAATATACGAAATTCTTTAACGAATGACAAAACTTTGATCTCTATTATCTATAGAATCAGAAGTTTCAATCGTTAAAACTAGAAAAGTCAAAGTAATTAAATAAATAAATATATCATAACGGCATATTACCCATTACCGGGTATGCCAATATGCTTTGTACACAGATTTCGGTAATGATAATGACATATTTGTACCGTGAAGGCGTTTACCAGGCACTCATTGCTGGAGTGGAGAGTGCATCACAGGGATCAATTTTGTGCCATTTAAAATTCGTAATATCATCTAATTAATCTTATGTTTTCATTAATACATACAAATTATTAAATAATAATATTATAATATTTAAAACACTTGGCACGTTTCACAAGATTTCAGTCTCTGAATCAACCTCTCGGTCATTTATCAGATAAATGACCGAGAGGTTGATTCAGAGACTGAAATCTTGTGAAACGTGCCAAGGGTTTTAAATATTATAATATTATTATTAAGACTTGTTTAATTTTAAGTACCTACAAATTATTGCGTAGGCATCAAATTTTTATCAGTCTAAGGCGCCCAGATGACTTAATCCCGCCCTGATGGTAAATGCCTATAACCAAACCAAATTTATATAGACTGCTAGAAATAAGGAATATAATAATAGTAAGAATGAAATAATATACAAATTTGGTTCGTGATTGGGTCCGTTCTCTCGATGAATGAGGTATAGTGAGATGTAAAAGGAAAAGATTCCTCCAATTTTGATTCAGTATAACATACTTATAGTACTATTAAAATACAAAAACTAGAGTTACAAATTGTTAATTGTAAGCTTTAATCAGTTTTCATTGATTTTTCCAAAATTACCATTAACGGAACCTTTTCCCTTTTCATCTCACTACTACAATAATTATAATATCATTTGTTGATGGTCAAACGGAGTAAGACTTAATCGCATTACGAGTAGTACAAATAGGTAATAACGAGAACTACGTTATTTCAAACTTTGATTAATGATAATAATGATGATGACGCTGATTATAAATTCCCCAACTACGAATATTCAATATTGAGTCTGATAATTTGAAACTCGAACTAATTGCAACTGCAAAATCGCAGATTGGCTGTAATTAGTTTATCGTCGAATAGGTAATGATTATTAAAATTTAGACAAATATAATTGTATCATATTTTCTTCAATAACTATTGGCAACTCAAATTATGCATGATACATCTAGCGGGAAATTTAGAAGTAGTGAAAGACAGATACCAAGTTTATATTTCCAAAATTCGGATGTATTCTTAAAAAAATCTGTTGTGGCCAGTTTCCAGTAAAATTATTTCATAAACAAACTATGCAAATTGCACTTGACACAACATTTTCTTCTTCTTTAGCTTTCCCCATTCGTTAGGGGTCGCTATTTTTTATTATCTTCTTCTTCATTTCTCCTCGTGACATTTTCAAACCAATGTAATCATCCCTCTTGTATCTTTCTAGAAACTTTTAACACGAGAGTTATTTCCTTACCTATCTTTCCGTGTCTTCCCCTACACCTACTTCAACATCCTCATCTCTGCCACATTAATTTATTTTTATTGATACTAACATCTGTCAATTTGAATTATATGGTTATATTAGTAGTTCTATGTTTAGCATAGCTGGCTGATTTATAAAATTTAATTTCTTTAAAATTCTTTCACTCTATATCTATTGAATATGAAGTATAAAATGCAATCAAATTGTATAGAGAATAATATATTCTTGAAGTTATAACAACGTTAAATGTCAATAAATCAAATTTAACTGTTAAATCTTCAAATGAGGCTACTTCCGGTCCACCAATATAAACCAAAATCTAATCAGTTGTTCTTCTGGATATAATTTTTGGAATCGTGGTATTGAACTTATGCGATCCGAAACTTTCGTCACAGACACACAGACACACACACATACACACACACACACACACACACACACACACACAAACACACACACACACACACACATACACACACACATAGATACAGACATCATCGTAAAAATGGTAAAATCGTATTATAGGGACCCTAAAACATGCTTATTCACTAAAAACTCATCATTGAATTTTGAAAGACAATACCTTCCTTACCTAAAGGTGACGGAAGCTAAAAATTAGAATTGCGTGATAATGAAATAAATTTTCAATCAGTATCTGTCTTTCGTCCACCATTTTCTTATGCAACAACAACGCCGCCATTGGTGATTTGAGTCGCCAATAGGTAGGTATGCGTATGATAGGTATCTATCTAAAAATTACCCGTGTGGTGCAGTTTCCACGACAGATTTGAGTGAGCTACTACCTGATAAGCTCCTTCTTCTACTCAGATATATCATTACTGAATTATGCGCTTAGAAGCAACTAACTATAGGTAATGATAAATTGTTATTCTTCTCTTATATTTTTGCGTTAATTAGTCATCTCAGAAACATTTTCTAACAAACGTACTGTTCTTGTCTAACGAATCGGGAAACTCTAACGCTAGCTGGTGTGTTATTAAGACAGAACTGTCACATCAAAGGCAGCCATGAAACATGCAAACAAATGATGGAGAGCATTGTTAGCGAAAAACAAAACATATGACAAGAACAACAGGTGCATGGCGTGCTTGATCTGCGGAACACTGAAATGTTGGAATGATTGGTTGTGGGATCACATCCTTCAAGGGGGAGCAAAACAACTGTCACCATCTTACAATGACGAATAGAGGGGATAAATACTACGAGTATGTATATTCATCAAAAAAAATAAATTGTAACAGATATAATAAATGTGTTAAAGTTTAATACACTATACAGTTGTATACTATACTAAATAAAAAAAATCTGTTGTGGCCAGCACAATACCTCTCGCCACTTCCTTTTTTGGTTACATAAGTATTGGGCGCGAACAGTCATGTTACATTGTTGGCCTGGACAAGCAGATGTGGGGGCCCGTTTTAGAATGATAACTGGTAATTATGTACATAGATGTCAAATGTCAGAATTTTTCATTAAAAATTTACTTGCCGAGGAAAATAAACCACATGGAATTGGAAAATCATTAAATTTAGAATGAGAAATTATGTTATTTCACATCTATATTCATAATTACTAGCTATCATTCTGACATGGGCCCCCATATTTGCTTGTCAAGGCCAACAAAGTCAAATGACTGCTTGCGCCCTATTGTATTTAACATTTATTGTATACCTACACTCTACACCAAAAATTCTACTTATATCTATAACTTATATTTAGATTTAATTTTAAATTCATTCTATGAAGAAATTTTGTCTTCTTCTAATTTTTCGAATTGTTTCCAATTCATTGTCAGGATTGATAGAATTTTTGAAGGATATATGTAATATACCTGTAATTTTAAGTATTTAACTATTTATACAATAAGAAATAAAAAAATATATGTACTTCCCAGAAAAAAACTTCAGTAATGTCTGACACTGACATTTATCTGTCAGTTACAAACATTTTAAATTTTCAACTATTTTCCATGGCATTCTTTCGGCTGTAAAATTTATTAGAACAAGTTATTTTATATATTATATTTCTTTTATCTCCAAATCTATAGAATAAATAATAAAATATTTAAATGTATCAGATAGAGAATTTAATTTTCTTTAATATTATCAAGAAAAATATTAAAAAAATATTATTTAGAACATTTTTTTTTCGAGAATATTCTACTTCCGGTTGTCCAATTGTTATGAAGTTTTTGAGTAATCGTCCTTCCAACATCCCACATACATACATACATACACACACATACATACACACACATACATACACACACATACATCCACACACACTCACACACACACACACACACACACACACACACACACACACACAACAGACATCATCGGAAAAATGTTAAAATCGGATTGAAGGGACCTTAAAACGTGCTTATTCATTAAAATCTGGTTATGCGATTTTTAGCATGAATCCAATACATCTCTTAGCGAGAGGTAAAAATGACACATATCAATATTATTTATTATTAAAAACAAGCATGTGAATATTTCACAGCTTACTACATATTTGATCATAAAATAGTGCTGATACAAATCGTAACAAGTTTATTAAACGTCACGTGTTGAAATATGGAGTGCAAAAATTGTTTCCATTCCTACTTTAAAAATCTAGTATTCCGTGCAAGAATGTGCAACAAAACAAGTTCAACCCCGACATTTTTAAATTTCATCTTGAGCTGTCAATAAAGATTTATAGAATATTGAATCTACGTACGTGAGTGGTGAAAAAAACATTGAAATACTTCAACAAAAAATAATATATCTATTACTTGCTGGTCTCCCGTGGATTTTGAAAAAATTCGCTGTATAATTAACTGCTCTAGGCCTCGGTCGTAAAACGAGAAAGACAATATAAAAAATGAAATATCGCTCCATTAATCACAGTCCATTACTATTAATTAAAGAAGAATGTTTTACGATGTATGCTAAATTTAGCACGAAGCTGTGTTAGCACAATTTGTCAGTCGGTATTTATAGCGAACTAGTTTGCACCGCTGGACAAATGTACAGAATATTTGCACCTGTGTAGTTAAAGTACGGTGCAGATGCTTTTATCTTGCCGCGCAAAAATTATACCAGGCTTGTAATTTTGTCGGAGATTATTAATACGTATTATATGATGGGAGACGATAAATCAAGTATGATGTTGCTGTAACATTTTGCAAAAAATATAGGCAATGATTTTTTTACATAATATAATCTCGCTGCCAATTTAATAGCTAATATTTCATAATTGTATAAAAGCTTCAACAATTTTAACGCGCAGCTAAGAGCCAAGTACTTTTTACACAGATCTCTTTTATTTTAAAGGTGCAGGTTGTCTATATAAATCAATACCTCAATTGAGACTTGACTGTATGTACTTCTTTATTGACTAATGTAGAGTGGAAATGAATAGGCAGAGGACTCACGTCATCAACCTGAAAAAAACCTTATAACAAGAAATATAACTTGTAGTAATTATTAGTTGTTATTTATTTTTTAAAAAAAGAAGAAAATATATACAAGTATTAATGAAATGTATATATTAATGAATTTACAATTATTTCTAAGTCAATCCTTATTCCTTTTAAAGAATATAAAATTATTTGACACAATATAGTCATTCTCAGTAGTGCCAACGTATGGTACGAAAATAAACTACAATTATTTCAAATAATTTTAAAATCCGTAAAAATGTACGGATACATGGAAGTAAAAATCTGATGTGGCCAGCACATAACCTCTCGCCGTATATTTTACCTGGCTGTATGCATAAAGCAAAGATTATTTTTATAAATACAAATAATATATTCATATAAATCTATGACGTATAAACTTCTTTATTATTCAATAATAGCATGTCTCAACATGAAGATATTTTACCATAAATTATGTTACAATAAATTACAAAGTAGAGTTTACCATATATAAATATTAGGCTGGTAACAGCAATTTTCAATTCGAACAACTTTGTTTACTTTCTCTTCATATTCTTCTAGTAAAAACATTAATTTTGGGCGGTCTAAAATGTATATATCAGGATTGTGCATCTATTCTTATATATCTTCTTTTACATTTTATTTTTTCATACTTGTTATATCTAAATAACCTCAATTCCCTTTAATAAAGTGATGGATAGATTGCACTCCGATTTTGTCAATATTTACAACTTACTTGAGATGAATTTGATAGCTTTTTCGCAATTCAAAGTTACTCTAGTCTACAGTACTGGTGTACATTGTCCCATAATGTTTGAAACAAATTTAAGTCCTTCAACCTAGACTTGTCATCTCCATAATAGTCACAGATCAAGAACTAAGGGATTCTCCAAGTACATTTTTAATTCATTACTCATTATTTCTGACACTGACATTTATCTGTCAGTTACAAATAATTTAAATTATCAACTATTTTTCATGGCATTCTTTCGGCTGTCAAATTTATTACAACAGATTATTTTATATATTATACTTCTTTTATCTCTAAATCTATGGAATATATAATAAAATATTTAAATTTATCAGATAGAGAATTTAATTTTCTTTAATATTACCACGAAAAATTTTCAAAAAATAATATTTAGAAGATTTTTTTTCAAGAATCTTCTACTTCCGGTTGTCCAATTATTACCAAAACCTTTTCAGATCTTCCCATGAATGTCCGATTGGGAAATACGTTGTTAAACAAATTTTAGGTCTTATAGTTTTTGAGTAACCGTCCTTCCAACATCCCACACACACACATACACACACACACACACATCACACACACACACACACAGACATCATCGTAAAAATGTTAAAATCGGATTGTAGGGATCTTAAAACGTGCTTATTCAATAAAATCTGGATATGCGATTTTTAGCATGAATGCAATACCTCTCTTAGCGAGAGGTAAAAAAGGGAAAGTGAATTAAAAAATCGAGTAGTTAGTCTACGTGGTAATAAACAAATTCTAATAGATATATTTTCGAGGGTATTTTTCAGATCTTATTATTCATAAGCAAATAAGTATTGGCTTTTATTTGTTACTTGAGGGACTACAACAATAATTTTGATGAAATGAAACAATTTTATTGGAATTCAGCCACTTTAATAAATTAAGTTTCGACCGTTTCGACCCTACTGAGACTGAAATTATTAAAGTGGCTGAGTTTCAGTACCTATAATTGTTTCATTTCATCAACTACCCAGCCAAGAAACAACCTTTAACCCAATAATTTCGATACTATTGTACACGACGAAAATAATTCCTCGTAATTTATACTGAGATTTGCATGTGGGAGCCCGTAATTCGGAATTAATTAATTAGGAACTGTAATCAATTAATAGCCATTTATTATATTATATTGTGTAATATTATATTATGTTTTGTCTGGAGATCTGGGAAGGCAGTCAGTTGAAGGCAGTTGAGTTGTGTGCTTCAGTGTTAGAGATATTTGTACAATGGGTTGTCAATAAAGGTGTTATCAGTGAAACTAAACGTGTTGTCAGTGACCAGCAGGGTAGCACAGTGCACAGAGATAATGAACTATGTATCAAATTTACTAAAGAAACTATAGAATATTTTTAATAAGTTGGAAATATTTATGGAATAGAAAATAATTACTTGTCATACGTTGGTATATCAAACAAAAAAATTCAAACATAATCTAACCAAAACTGACAAGAACAAACTGTGTTACGTGCACTTGTTTTATTACATAATTTTGGAAAGGGCCTTAGTAACATGGCGCTACAGTTGCATTATTTCGCCGCCACATCTCCTATTCGGAGAAGAGAATTATTAAGTTATTTTTGTAAAAAGGTTTTTGTAATGATTCTTGACTGATTGCTGAACTCTGACATAAAGAAAATAGATAATATTATTAATATGATATCAACAATTTTTTACCTCTCGCTAAGAGAGGTATTGGATTCATGCTAAAAATCGCATATCCAGATTTTATTGAATAAGCACGTTTTAAGGTCCCTACAATCCGATTTTAACATTTTTACGATGATGTCTGTGTGTGTGTGTGTGTGTGTGTGGATGTGTGTGTGTGGGATGTGTGTGTGTGGGATGTTGGAAGGACGGTTACTCAAAAACTATAAGACTTAAAATTTGTTTAACAACGTATTTCCCAATCGGACATTCATGGGAAGATCTGAAAAGGTTTTGGTAACAAATGGACAACCGGAAGTAGAAGATTCTTGAAAAAAAATCTTCTAAATATTATTTTTTGAAAATTTTTCTTGATAATATTAAAGAAAAATAAATTCTCTTTCTGATACATTTAAATATTTTTATACATATTTTATAGATTTAGAGATAAAAGGAATATAATATATAAAATAATGTTGTAATTAATTTTACAACCGAAAGGATGCCATGAAAAATAGTTGCAAATTTAAATTATTTGTAACTGACAGATAAATGTCAGTGTCAGAAATAATGAGTAATGAAAGAAAAATGTATTTGGAGAATCCCTTAATTCTTGATCTGTGACTATTATGATGACAAGTCTAGGTTGAAGGACTTAAATTTGTTTCAAACATTATGGGACAATGTACACCAGTACTATAGACTAGAGTAACTTTGAATTGCGAAAAAGCTATCAAATTCTTCTCAAGTAAGTTGTAAATATTGACAAAATTACACATCGATATAAGAATAATCGGAGTGCAATCTATTCGTCACTTTATTAAAGGGAATTAGTGTTATTTAGATATAACATGTATGAAAAAATAAAATGTAAAAGAAGATATGTAAGAATAGATGCACAATCCAGATATATACATATTAGACCGCCCAAAATTATTGTTTTTAGTAGAAGAATACGAAGAGAAAGTAAACAAGGTTGTTCGAATTGAAAATTGCTGTTACCAGCCTAATATTTATATGTATATGGTAAACTCTACTTTGTAATTTATTGTAACATAATTTATGGTAAAATATCTTTATGTTGAGACATGCTATTATTGAATAATAAAGAAGTTTAAACGTCATAGATTTATATGAATATATTATTTGTATTTATAAAAATATTCTTTGCTTTATGCATACAGCCAGGTAAAATATACGGCGAGAGGTTATGTGCTGGCCACATCAGATTTTTTCTATTCAGAACTGGAACACCGTAACTGTAGAATTTTTGTAAGAAAAATTAATGGTATTATTTTCCGATTTTTGCTGTAATATTTTTCGCTCCCTCAAATCTGTCATAAAAAGAACATCTCTCGCGATTATAGAAAAAATTCTGTTATTTTTTAAAAATGTCAAAAAAAGGAAAAACAAGTAACAAGCTTAAAGAAGAGAAAATAATTTCCCATTCATTCTAAAATTGGCAATATTCCGTGCTGTATTACATCGATCTCGTTACGGAGAATGAGTGGTTCGTTCGTGAAATCGGTTTTCAGGTTGTAATCTTTCTGACAGAACATGTCGTCATCAGGAAGCGTTATTGATTGTCTACTGTAGCGTTTAACTCAAATCATCTCAACACGGAAATATCTTCCACTGCATTAACCATTTTTTTTTTTTCCAAGAAGATTTCTTTACTCTCTTTTCCATTCGAAATCGGCAGTTTATAATCAAAAATATTCTATAGTAATTCGAAATCAATTTAACCCTCAAACAAGATTAAATAAAAAGTTGGCCTAACACAGAACAGCACTTTTTTTGAGGTTATATTAACTGTCTTTACTGTCTCTACAAAGTTTACGTTGCACGCTAATTTTTGACTTAATTGGAATTTATTGAATTAATATGTGCATAGATTTTTTTAAAAAATATTTAAAAAATCAGATACTTGTTGTAAACTTGTCCAAAATTACCGACTGCAACAAATCTAATTATAACATGAACACATAACCTCACAAAAAATAATTGTGACTCTAGTATTGCCCTCTCTGTGTTAGGCCGTGAACGTTTCAATGTTTTGCGATCTGGTTTCTTTCTATGTTAGTGACTTTTTCAGCATAGATTTATTTATTTGAATTCTGCGAAGACATTGTCCTTGTCATTACTCTTCCTCCTTTAATTCAATATTATAAATGAAAATGATTATACGAATTTATTATAATTTCAAATATCTGAGTAAATTATTGTATTCGTCATCTGTATTTAATTTTCTGACTAATTGTAACAAATTTGGCTATTCCAGAACATTTCAATTAAATTTTATATAATCCCACAAGAAACTGTATTACTTCAGATTACTCGATAACAAATGACAGAATTATTAATCCAAATCGACGAAAAATGAAAAATGATTTCTTTGCGCAATGAATCAAAGAGTGCCGCGTCTTGACGTTTTTCGCATCGCAGCTGAGGTGCCTACACGAGAGCAGGGGATGTTGTGAAATATTCTTACAACTTCAACACGCATTCACAGAACCGTATTGCAAAAATTTAAATTTGGGCCGAATTTTAGAGATTACAATAGTGAAAAGTTTTTAGAACATCGAGTTCAGGAAAATTATTGTAAATGACTGAACTTATCAACATTAAATCGCAAAAAAGGAATATTCGTAGTCGCTAAATTAAATTAAAAATGTTATATTTAAATTTTACACAGTTAATTAATATTTTAGTCAAAAACAGTTTTACAATGTTCAACTTTGTACAACTATTTTTTGAGATTGTTTTATTTTTGCGATTGGTAAAGTGTTAAACACAGATCTATCATTTTAGTTTTAATTCTTTATGTTAAACTACTGAAATTACATTTTTTTATAATAAAATATTTCTAACAATGTGTTTATTGAAACTCAGGGTACCAACCTTGAAATTTTTATATTTTTTTAAATAATAATTTTGGAATAAAAGTTAACAGACCTTTTCAATTATAAATGCCTGCAACAATTTTAAAAACTTCTTAATGAAAGGTAGAAAAAAAGCTTTTATTGAAGCTACAATGCAAATTTTCACCGAGGATAAACGTATTTTAGTGACTGCAAAATATCTGACGTTTCATTTGGCAGCTCAAGTGACAGTTGGAGTTATTATTTTACTTAATATATGCAAAGATAGAAAGAGACAACTTATAAATTGAAAAGGTCTATTATAGCGAAATAGGAAAACTAGCGTGGAAGACACGTATATTACAACAAACATTGTAATACTTTTATCTTTCAATATACAATTTCTAATGATAATTTTAATAGAATAAATGATAGTATATCAGTTTTCTTCATAGTTTTATAAATTATATTTTGGATTTCGAAGCATTTTAAATGAAATAGACGGAATCTCGATTCTGGAACTACTAATATATTATTAAATTCCGGAAACGTCATATTATTACATTTCGATCTATGTATATGAACACACAAGTATTACGTTTTATAATTCGCCGTAATGTGAAAAATAAAATCAATATATTCTCTTAAAGTACATTAAGAAATATTAATTAACAAAATCTTTCAAATACCACATGATATCCAAACCGCGGTTCAAATACCTGAATCCGAATCTGAGCATCGGTTCCACTACCGGGATTCGATGATCAACGACACTAAAGCCGAATTTCCACCGGTCACTTTAAGTAGTCATCGCAGATGAATCAACCAAAGTGAACCGTGTAAATGCACGATGATCAATAAATCATCGTCAGGTAAAACCTGTTCTACTTTTTGTTCATTCTTGATGAATCCAAGCGGATGAAGTCAAGAGTATACCGTCTAAACATATGTTCACTTCTATGTTCACCGTTTACCCAAGAATCTCACCCTTGTTATGACACACATGCTCACTACACCCATGAAATTGTCACTGTCGTCTACTGTTTTATGCAACGATTATGCACAAATATATTTCTATATATGGGAAATTTCTTGACTGTAATGTGGATAGGGTGTTAACAATTACTCAAAATCTCAGTCAAACAGCATTTATTCTTACAACACCGAAGTTCCGGTGCACACTTGCACCTTCTTCGGTGTAGTAAGATGTGTACATGATATGTAACAATCTGTGAGATCTTACTACCCTGAAGAAGGTGCAAGTCGGTGTTGTAAGAATGAATTCTGATTGACAGAATTCGAGTAATTGTTAACACCCTATATTTCTATAATTTTGTTTAGCAATCTTACTGATCCTACTAAAATATTTCTCCGAAGTGTTCATTGTTTTGTTCACCAATGCCTCTTTTTCCTATTTCTCTTTCTCTTCATGAGATTTCCACATTAAGCTAACAAATTATCACAAATAATTTGAATTTCAACCTGCACTGCAATATTATTTAACGCTATTTTGTAATGAATTAATTATTTCACTTTTGCTGAGACGTGTAAACAAAATATGAACTCAATGATGAATTTAATTTGAATGATTCGTCAGCGATGATTACTTAAAGTGATATTGGAGAATAGACCAATCAGATAGGTATTTTTTTCTTAGTTACCCTGACATCGGTTATTTCCGTTGCTAAGTTGTATATCGCGAAACACAACTCTTGGCGTATTTCAATCGCAAACAAATGAATCATGTGTAATGTTATCATCCACGGATATAAATAAATAATATTTTTAACATTTCATAAAAATTTAGTAAAAATTCGTTGTATAGTCTTAACATATACAACTCGAGTTTCGAAAATCATCTGAATACACAATTCGTGGACTCTATGTGTTACCTGAAAACACAACTCCACTACGGTTCCATGTTTCCTAGGCAACACATCTCGTCCTGTCAACTGTATATTGGATTATTTTCGAACCTCATGTTGTATAACTACTGAATATACAATGTATACTACTTATTAATAATAAAAATTGGTCAATTTACTGAAAAAAGTGTGCGTAAATTATTGTCTGCAACATAAATAATTTATCGTCCGTAAATTATTACTCATTAGATTTGCGAAATGAAGCACCCTCTATTTTTAATAACGCAGGATAAAGACCTATAGCCGTTAAAAAAGCCGTTTCTTAAAAAGCACCTAAAATCCCGCCGTTCCGGTTCTGTCTGCATCCCCTAACCCCTGTAGTAGATTTCCCAAGAGTCCAGCCCGCCTCCCTAAATCTTGACTAATAGTAGCTTCATCTGCAGCCACTGTTTTAAATAACCATTCTTCTTCCAACCAATTAACCTAAACCGAACTCTCCTCTGTCTCAAGACAGACAGTTGGTACCACTGCGACTGCAATGCACAATACACTGCTTGCTACCAACATGAAACACTCGGGCATAAAAATTCCCTGTCCATTACGAAAAAACAGAAGAAAAAATCGACCAAACAAAACAAGTGCTTAATGCTCTGGAAGATATTTTTTTCACGACTACGACAAAGTAAGGTTGTGAGCTTAAAAATAACGAAGAATTGATTAGCTAAGGAATAAAGAATTACCAGTTTTATTTTAAAATTTATTTAATTACGACTAAAACAAATAAATATATTAATTATAATAAATATATAATAAATTATAAAAAATATTATTATTTATATTAGATAAAAGTTGCGCAATTAGAGGGCCATTTTATTGGCGTATTGTTTATCCGAAAAAAATGCATGTCAATAAATATAAGAGAAAATGTGAATTTTACAAATAACTACTGGACTTTTAACGACGCAAATTTGTTGATATTTGATACATAACCTCATAAATAAAAATCTGATGTAACCAACACATTACCTTCCGTCAATTCTATGTATTTTGTACAAATTCCATACATAAAGTTTCTTATAAAATATTCTATATTTCCAATAAAATTATTTTATGAACTATGCCAACTGTTTGACGAACTTCCTTCCTGATATTTGTCAAATAATAATATTTACTGTGCAATTGTAGCGACATAGGTTGCAAGATTTGTGAAAATTAATTTCTTTATAATTTAAATAACTAAATCGTATAGAGAATAAAATATTTTTTAATACATAACACCGTAAAATGACAAAATATGGTATTTAAGAGCATTTTTTCCAGAAAAACTATTGAGAACTTCAAATGAGGATACTTCCGGTTGATCATTTTTAATCAAAATCTAATCATCTCTTCATATAGATGTGTGATGTAAAGAAGAGAAATACGAAAGAATTATAATTTTTGTAATTGTAGTATTGGAGTTATCGTCCCTGAAAAAAATCGTCACACACACACACATAAACACAGACATACAAACATCATCGTTAAAAAAAATGTAATCGTATCCTAGGGACCCTAAAACCTGCTCATTCATTAAAGACTATTGAATGACAACACCTTCCTTATCTAATGGTGACGGAAGTTAAAAATGTACAAGTACCCCTACTCCTCCAAAAATTCTTTCATTCCGCAAACGTTTTGGCTCACCTTTGTTTGATTCTTATTTTATATACTCTAAAATAAATAATAACAATTTTTTCAAATATTTACAATAAATTTTACAGAAAATATTTAGCATTCGTGCAATTTATGAATTTTACATTTTGTAGGTATATTAATGAGGATAATATTTTATTTTTATTAAGAGTACCTATTTCTACTGAATACCAGTATTATAAATTTGGGAATGTATACTACGAATAAATATGTTTCATACATCTTATATAGAAAAAATATTTTCTTACCAATGTGAGCTAAAACAAGTATTATGTACTTATTTAGAATAAAAGAATTGATATGTAATGCATATATTATTTATTCACATTAAATCAAGTTATGGCAGTTGCTCAATAAACATGTTGTATTTGTAACTATGTATGTGTTTCACACTTTATGTATAAATTTATATCTAGTTTTAAAGATAATTTATTACCAATAAAGCACAGAACTGGTAAATCAAAATAAAAAGGCCTTCTAGTACGGATATAAACGAGTTACCCAACTATAATTATAACAGCTATATATCAACTCAGTCTTTGAAAACACGTGGTTCATTCTAATAAAATCCTCCACATTAACATTAAAATCTTCTAACAGTTAGAAATATAATAGCAAAATATGTCGCCTAGCAGAGACGAACTATAAAAATTTCCAATAAGAAAAAAAAGTTTTAATAATATATTTTAAATCAAAATTTATTAATTTAAATATTAAGGGCATACGGAAAATAAAAACAAATAGGTATTTTTTTGTTTCGAAAAATAGCAAGAATATAAATATAGGTAAATTAATGAGTATTAGTGAAACAATTTGTTTAAATATTAATTAGTTCGCAAACTACGTCGATTAATAAATAGGATAACGTACCAAGTCTTTGCAATTTGATTGGTTGTCTGTTTTTAAAAGCGAGACTCGCGCGCCTTTTTTGCCCGCCCGCCTACTGAAAATCATCAATGTAAAAACACTAGCGCCATCCGCCGCCATAGTTTGTATCACAAAATTGTCAAACAATGATCAAACTGTTTCAATGTTCTATATTTTACTAGGAAGAAAATACATTTTGTTTATGTTGTCCATGCTTAATAATAATTTCTTCACGAATATAACGTATAAATTTATATATAAATATATTCCAGCTATGCGAACATGTAACATTTGTACACTCTACAACTAACAATTATGAACTATAAAAAATCATATCTCACTTATTAGATAAATTTTTTGTCACTTTGCACTAAAATTCTTACAAAAAAAAAGAAATTGGTATAGGACTGTATTAAAACATAAGCTTTTTGTTTTGTACTCAACTGTCAATACAGCCATCGAAGTAGTAAATGATTGTTAATTTTTTTACCTATCACTAAGAGAGGTATTGGAATCATGCTAAAAATTGCATATCCAGATTTTAGTGAATAAGGTCTCTAGAATCCGATAATAACATTTTTACGATGATGTCTGTGTGTGTGTGTGTGTGTGTGTGTGTGTGTGTGTGTGTGTGTGTGTGTGTGTGTGTGTGTGTGTGTGTGTGGATGTGTGTGTGTGACGTTGGAGATACGATTTCTCAAATTCTATAAGACTAAAGACCTGTATAACTACGGATTCCTCAATCTAACAGTAATGGGAAGAGTTGAATTGATTCTGGTAACAATTGGACAACCGAAAGTAGTAGTATTTTAACAAAAATCTATTAAATATTATTTTTTGAATATTTATGTTATTACAACTATTAAAAAACAAAATTTTCTATCCGATACATTAAAAAAAATATTATACCACGAGAGGTATTTTGATGGCCACAACAGATTTTTTTAATACATTTCATGTTTTTTCTAATTTCTGGACGGTTGTCGAAAAAAAAAACAACACGGAAAACGTAATTCTGAAACTCCATTCAAATACTCACGGGACTCATTTGGCAAACTTGCACTAGTTTCGGAAACTTGTATTCGTTTCAGAATCATTACCTCCACTTATCACAAAAATAACTATTTTAAGATAGGTCAGTGTTCGTAGTTGCCACAACTATTTTTGCTTTCATTGCAATAAAAAAACTATAAAACAAATGTTTTGCAAAAGGAATTGTCCATTAAGTATTTAAGTACTACCGTTTCTATGGCACTAAAAAAACATAGATTGATTTATTTATTCATTTGAAAAGAACAATGTATGAAAAACTCGAATTAATCATTATTTCTTATGCGAATAGAGATAACATTTATTGATAGAACATCTTGAACAAATCAATCTTCACGAAAAAACAATCAGAGCTATAATCAATTTTTCGTGTATGGAATGAAAGTCTCCAGTCCGTCACTGTCGACAGTAAAAAGGAAGATTTATAAAAGTCTAACCTTTGACAGTTGCTTCTGAAGTTTCATCAGCGTTTGTTTGTCTCGAAGTTCGGTGATTTTTGCAGCTTCCAGAGCTTCTTCCAGCTCCAGGATTCTGGCTTCCAAGCTCTCCTGGAAACAAAACACATAAATATAGTAACCAGCTCCGGAAAACACCGACACTTGTTTCTGTATCAGTAACACATAAATATGATATATTTTTATATACATTTTTCAGGTGACAACGACGAAGGAAAACAATGTAATAAAACGAACAGGGTATACGCTTTGAATTTGAATGATGTACTCCTGTTTGGTATATTAGGGAAAGAAATCATATTCATTTTAAAATCTTTTCACACAATTTTAAAAATAGTTCGTAGTGAAAATTAGGAAAATTTAGGTAAAACTTTACAAAACTAATCCGGAAAATAGAATTTATAGGGCTGGTGCCGCAAATTTTCTCAAATAATATGCGTTGCTAAGGTGACGCCTCAATAAAATAATACACTTAATTTTTTTCCAAACTGTATTTATACATATGTATCATATCATACGGTTTAAATTTTTAAAAGAAGTTCGATCAAGGTCATCTACGAATTGTATGAATTAAAATTTTAGCTCCACCTATTCTGTCAAAATCTGTAGTGCCGTTTATTTAGTTTTTATCGGAGTACATAAGATCGACAGATGTCAGTATCAATGAAAGGAAAATAAATGTGGGAGAGATGAGGATGTTGAGAAAGATGTTGGGGAAGACACGGAGAGATACGGTAAGGAATGAAAGAATAAGGGAAATAAATCTAGTGTTAAAAGTTTCTAGAAAGATACAAGAGAGACGATTACATTGGTTTGAACATGTCATGAGGATAGATGAATATATTGGAAGAATGAATAGTTTAGTAATAGAAGGTTAAAGAACCAGAGGAGGACCAAAGTTAAGATGGAAGAACTGTATTGCGGAAGACTTGGGAGAAAAGAAACTGAATGAGAATGACACGCAAAACAAAAATGAGTGGAAGAAGAAAATAAAAAATAGCGGCCCCTAGCGAATAGGAAAAGCTAAAGAAGAAAAAGAAGATGTGAGTGTCAAGTGCAATTTGCATAGTTTGTTTATGAAATCATTTTACCGGAAATTTAGAATCTTTTCAAGAAAATTTATGTATGGAATTTATACATAATACACAGGATTGACGGAAGGTATTGTGCTGGCCACATCAGATTTTTTTGATAGTAGTGAAACTTCAAACGTCATGCATTTATTTGTAATTTTATGTCAATTCCATGGCTATCACTAAAAATTTCAAATTCTGTTTTACAGGTGTGATTTTTATTTTATTTTCTATAACCTTTATTCGAAACTTTTTTTTTAATTAACAGGTAACTAACGATAGCAAAATAAAAAAAAAATATATTGTATTCCCTATACAAAGAATTTCAAGTAGACATTCGGTATACAATTAGTAGTGATGTACCGACTACAGTTTTACCGACTAACCGTTTGCCGACTATTCGGCCGATAGTTTAAGGATCACTAAAAGCTGTTCTTCACTGAAATTCGTTTGTTTCCAATGTATTGTGTCAATTTCAAAAGTGTCTTTGCCTAACATTTCTTCATCACAATCTGCCTTTTTTTATAAAATTAAAATAATTACATATTAAAAATATGTAACCTTTCTATTTAAACAAATCTAAAATAGTTTTTTTTTGTTTTGTTTTAGAGTTTCCATTTTGTTATATCGGTCTTATAGTAAATAAATATTTTTACTAATTAATTTACTTATAAAAATTATATATTATTTCTAGCCTTATCAAATACTAAGCCGATTAATCAGTCGTTTTACCGATTATTAGACGACTAGAAAAGTGACCGCATAGTTAGCTTAACCAACTAACTAGACGGTAGTCGATACATCTCTAATAATTAGTTTATAATTTACTTGTTTTGGTTATCATACGGAGACTTTCTTTAATTATGAATATATTCAATATTTCCTTTACAAAATAATAGTTTTCATTTTGAATTTAAGAAAACCATTAAATATATTGGATTTTAGACTATCTTTCGTAAAAAAGATTGAGTTGAAACTATTGTTGTACTGAGACTTTTGTATCACTGTACATAAATAAATGAGGGACTAACACACTATATAAAATAAATGTTACAAATTGAAATTTATACTAAATCTAAATATAAAGTACGTATACGTATTAGGAAACTCGGATAAGGTTATGTAATTAACAAGGACATAAAACTTCGTTTCCTCTGACACTGTACGAGTACTTTCATAGATAGAATAATAGAATACATTTAAATGTGTTCTATTAATTAACGCATAAAACAAAAGTATTCCAGCATTAATCATTTATAACTCGTAGACAGGTGTTCTGTACACGGATAAACGTTACATAATCCAAGGCCTTACTCTCGATAGATTTTAACTTTGATATCAAGTTACAACTAAGAATATACCTCGCTAATAAGTAGATAGTAGATGTAATAGGTATCTATCTGTAGTTTTACGGCCACTGTATGTATGAATAAATAATAAATGTATCAACTTGCTTTAAGCTCATTGTTCAAAGTAGCAATTTGCAAATTATATGATAATTTATTTAACATACGAGGCGTTTATCAAAAATGTACCTGGCATTATTAAATAGTTTTTTGTTTACCATTTTTCATTTTTACCTTCCGTCACCTTTAGGTAAGGAAGGTATTGTCTTTGGTCAAAAAATTCAATGATGAGTTTTTAGTGAATAAGCATGTTTTAGGGTCCCTATAATACGATTTTACCATTTTTACGATGATGTCGGTATGTATGTGTGTGTGTGTGTATGTATGTGTGTGTGTATGTGTGTGTCTGTATGTGTGTGTCTGTGTGTGTATATGTGTGTGTATGTGTGTGTATGTGTGTGTGTGTGTGTATGTGTGTGTGTGTATGTGGATCTTCTGGGCACTCTAACTCAGATACCATCATTCAGAAACTTTTGAAACCATGTATTTACCTTATTCTAATATGGAAAAATAAATTGAATAAAATGGGAACTAAGAGCAAAAATATATTTAAGAGTTTTACATGAAAACATACTATGAGCAAAGCTCATAGTTTTAGTTAATAATAGAACTACAGTTTTACGAAAAAAAAGGAGCAAACCAGAGCATAACTTACACTGAAACGCGATTTAATATTAGTTATTTCAGTATAATTACGATAAACACATAATCTAGCCTGATAGAAAGATAGAATGTAAAATCGAAACGTAACTACAGTGTTCACACACATACACTTGACTACCAATTTGAATTTATAATTATTTAAATGAACTGAACAAAAACTAATCAAAACAAACATTGTACGATAGCTTTGCAATTAATCAATGTCGACGCGAACTCAGGTATTTTTATCTTCAAATTTCAAAACTTCGTTAACAAACTTACTAAATTTATAACTACTTCCGCAAGATTTAAAGCGCAACTTCGAACTTCTGAAAGTTAAGATTTGATTATTTTGACATCAAACAATATCAGCTGATTTGTTTGTTTGGAGAAAAAAAATCCCGCTTCGGATGTTTCCGGAAGAGTTCGATATCCGATTAGAAGGAAGAAAACCCGGATAATTAAAATAATGAATGGCGAAGTTTTAACATAATGAAATGTTAAAGTCAAAGATTCTAAACTAGGGACTGTCTTTGATGGTTTTCTTTAAAGTAATTTAATTTTGTTGGAAGAACTTTCAATGCATAATGTCGTAACTTGATGGAGTTTAAGGATATTTAGATTTTATGGCGACTAATAAATGTCATTTTACTAGCAATAAAAACTAGGACGAAAAATTTAAAATAGGCTTAACCAAAAATGAACTACTTAGACTCATCTTTATCGCCTGCTCCAAATTTTTTATAGATTTCTGTAGATAAAAGACAAATTGAACCATTTAAAATATCATAAAATAAATAAATACAATAAATAAGTTGAGTTACGCCACAATGTAATTAATCCAAAATGTATAACTTGTTGCCCTTTAATTATGTTTCTTGGTGAAGGGTTCGACTGAAAAAATTCGAAAATTATGCTGAATTAATTGTTAATATTTTTTTGTATCAGAAAGTACTCAGTCAGAATGTAAACAGGCCCTACTAGGCGCCATGATATGTATGTTAGAGACATAAAATAAGAGTCTGGACGTTGTGATTGGCTGGGGGACTTATCGGCCATGTTTATTAGCATCCCGCTATTATTTAAATTTGAATCTCTGACAAATTATAAGAAATGAAATATAAGGTCTATAAGTACTTCAATCAATAATAAGCTTTATTTACTATACAAAAAATTAATTCGGTGCTGCGAAATACAATAAAAATACATAAATACAATAAAATATACCACATTTATTAATTAAATGGAACATATACTTTTGAAGTATGTTGACACACTTAAAATTAGACGTTTGACATAAAAAGAAAGAATTATAGCTGCAAATTACATATAATAGGAAGAAATATTATTAATTAGCATAATTTTCAAATATAAAAATCTGATGTGACCAGCACAATACCTCCCGCCTCTTACCTATGGGGTCTCGTTGCCGCGTGCCTGATGTCTGGTCGCGAATCTGGGGAATCCGATTCGATCCCGTTCAACGCCAAATAATTCGAATTTTAAATGCCATAAAATTAACCCTTGTGGTAAACGCCCGCACAATACAAATATGTCATCGTTATTACCGAAATGTGTGTATAAATCAGATTAGCACACCCAGCAATGGATGTAAGTGGGAGAGGTGAAGGGAAGATCGAGGATCAAACAATCCACTATCTCCGTCTCTGTCTTCCCTAACTACAGAACTAGGACGTATATCATCCGTGAGTGTGACGTCATAAAAAGAAAATATTTATTTTTAGCCGTAAGTGACAAAATTTTGAAAAAAGAAAAAATAGGGGGTCTTTTATTTTATATATATATATATATATATATATATATATATATATATATATATATATATATTCCAAAAAAAATAATTCTTAATATCATGCAAGTAGCCCATTACAATCGGCCATGATTTTATTAGTAATACAACAGCAGCAAAACCTAGATGAAATTAGCTACATTTTCTATCCTTGTTGCGGTTAAATGAATAAACATGGCGGATATATATGCGATTACAGCGCCGCCATTAGATTATGTGGGTAGTTATGAAAAAATAAATCGTCATACACACAGATATCATTGTAAGGTTAGTAAAATCTACCTTTATCTTTAAAAATTCTATTTGTAGAGTACAGGTGAATACTGTGTAACTATTATAAAGTAATAACAAAACAATATCCACGACTAGAAATACTTGTCATAAACCACAACCATTCCACTCCAAATTACACTAGTATTCTTTCATTCCAGCAATGTCAAACAGATTAAAAAACTTTTCTCATTCCATAACAATCTCTTGTAGCTTTGAAGTCGCGTTACGTTTATTTTTATTGCAGATTCTCCGCTAAAACTATGCACAGAGTCCTTGCTATTCCTTTTGCTCGCCTTGCATTCCTCATTCCTCGTCCTAGGCCCTGTGAGAACGCGACGAACATAACCGAGAATGTTAATCACTCTAATAGCGGGATGACATTATCAAAACCGCATCATCGTCAATTGGAAGAATGAAATATTTAAATGCTTCTACTCTTCATTAAAATTGTTGCATGAGATTGTGTCGATCAACAAATTCCAAAAGCGGTCATTAAGGATATTATGTAATATTTTTATTTTGATCTAGATAATTTATTATAAATTCCAGCAGCGGTGCACATTTTTCAGATAACAATCAAGAAATTTTAGGTTACTAATGGAGAATATATTTCAAAAGATGGCGTATGAAATATTTTAAAAGCTACAATATATTTCATTTAGGGTATTTTAAATATACGTTTTGTTCTTCCGCTTTTAAAACTTACTATTTTTGTTGCCATTAGTAGTATAGTTACATTAAAATGTAAGTCAAAATAATAGTATATTATTCAATGAGCATGTAATGTATGCTCGAATAATTTACATCACTCGCCTTCCGGCTCGTGATGCAAACTTCATTCTCATGAGTAATAGCCATTACATGCGAATAGAATACTATACTTTATCCACAACTGTCAAATAATAACATACTGTACTATTATAAAATCAGAAATAACCTAACAAGTTTCTAGAAAATTGTTTGTTTATAAACATAAATATAGTTCGCGTTGATCGCTAGGTATTTGTTATAACAAAATTATGAAGTGATTTGAAATTTAGCAGATAATTTTAAACCGACTATTCAGCTACATTTTAAGCTTATATAACTATAAAAAATAAGAAAACTAGTATAATTTTGGCTTTTTATGTGGAAAAAATTACTTATTAAAAGTAATTTGTTTGTACTCTTTGAAAGGTAAGATTTGAATTTGACGAGTGAATAATATTATTCCATCGAACTGTCAATATTATTCAATTAGCAACAGTAACTAATGTCATTAATTGATAAAAAACGGTTGAATTATGGGTATATTATTTGAGAGTGGTGTATAAAATAAATAAATATATCATCACGGCATATTACCCATTGCTGGGTGTGCCAATCTGCTTTGTATACAGATATCGGTAATGATGAAATATTTGTACCGTGCGGGCGCTTACCAGGCGTCACCTCACGAGAACCCATAGCTGGCGTGGAGAGTACACCACAGGGGCCAATTTTGTGCCATTAAAATTCGAAGTAATATTTGGCGTCGGTCGGAATCGAACCCGGGTCCCCATATTCGCGACCAGACACTCAGGCACACGGCCACGAGACCCCATGTCAAAATAATATTGTAAATAATATTGACTAAAAAAATTACTACAAAAACAGTTATATTCGGACTTAACTATAATCAATGATGTTGCGGCCGGAACTTTTGAAAAAAAAATTTCCGAAATTCTTACAGAATATTGTTAATATTTTGTTTTATTGAATAATAAAATGAAAATTAATGAAGACTTTAAAATCAATGGTTTATTAATGTTGATTTGAAAGTTTGAGTGTTCCGAAACTTTTTCGTTGAAGATGATCATTCTGGTATTTTTTTGATTTATCAATTACAATTCCATATGGTCTTAGCGATACGATATATCAATAGTATCAACTTTTACGTATCGATGTCCGAATAGATATCAATATATCCTAATTTCTTGCTAATTATTTTAGGTAAAAACCTTAAATATAAAATTCAATCAATAAGCAAAATTAATTTTGTACATCTTTTAAGGGCAGTAAATAGGTATGAAAATGTCGAAAATCACCTCAAAAATAGCAATAGGCATGGAATTGAGACAAAAAACAACAAATGTCTAACGGTTTGTCTGTCATGTTAGGGTATTTTTTATTCTTTAGCTATTATTTTTATTTTCTGTTCCAGTTAACAATTATCTGTTAATTTAAATTGATATTTGTTCACTTGAACAGCAATTACAAATAATAATAAAAATAAATTAATCTAGCTTGACAGATAAACCGTTACCATTTGTTAATTTTTTTGTTTCAATTTCATGGCTATAGCTATTTTTTGGAGTGATTTTCGACATTTTCATACCTAATTTCTGCCGTTACAAGGCACATAAAATTAAATTTGTTTATTGGTTCAGATACAGAATTTTATGCCCTAGAACTTTTATTTGAAGCTTTTTTACCTAAAATAATTAGGGAAGCAGGAAATTACAAAAGTCTGATTTTACATGTTAAAGTCCTATGTTCGGCTGAACCGGTTACCCCCCAGAGAAGTATGTATGTACATATATCTTAAAATTTGTTTATAACTCTGTGTTGGCACCACCTGAGAAGTTGTTGAACTATCTCTAAAATTCAGCCATAAAGTTATCGAAACAATAAATAACTGTTTAAATAAATTGCATTTCCTCACAATGCAGCACAATATTTCATGCGAAAGTTTCGCAATCCTTGTGCCCTGTTCAACGCCCCATGATTCTGAAAACGCCAAGGTCATAATTCATCGAATGTTTGCACTTTGCAGTTGCTTTACCTTACATTTACGCCGTGTTACGCTACGTTAAAGCTGCAGTGCATTGTTAACACGAGTCATGCGTTGTGTAGCGTAAAGTTCGCGTTATGTTTGGGGTTTTTAGCGTCGTTAGGTTGGCACGCGAAACGTACATAAGTTCAGGGGATGAACAAGACGTTACGGAACACGCAATAGGAGCGTGTAGAAGTAGACTGATTTCTTAAGGCAACACTGATTTATCGTGCGTATGACTAAAGTGATTTATTTGTTCTAAGTGATTTTCATTAATTTAACCACCTCTGATTCATACAAACACCCCATTTAATTAATATTCTTATGGCAGGAGAAAATCAGTGATTAATACACTTGCTATTAAATAGAACAACTTTACAAATTACAATTAATATTCGAAAACCATATATAAATTATATTTGAATGCTGTTATAAATAGAGCATTTAACTTGAAAAAGATAAATAGTTTTTTTGTATCAGCGGCTAATGATATTCTAATTAATAAGTTTCTATTATCTAAAACAGGAAAAATCGAATAAATTTAACTCTTAATGTTAATCAAATTAGTGGTGCAATGTATTAATTAAGGTGACCAGACGCCCGGATAAAGCCGGACATGTCCGGCTTTTTATCAAAAATTTAATTGCATTAATACTTTTTGTATATATTTTATGGACAAATTTCTTAAATTATCTATAATTATAATCCCAGAGCCTATACTTTAAAACACAACTCCATGGTTACACAGTTCAGATGTCAAATGTATGTAAGTGACAGATATATGTCACTGTCAATAAACTAATCATTTCAAATAATAATAGTTACGTTTTAAAAAGAAAATAGTAAATGGAACAATAAGTATATGGAAAGGAACTTAATACAGCTTTCAGCATAAATAAATATGTAGGAATATAGATAAGATAATAAAAATATATAATATATCATCACGGCATATTACCCATTGCTAGGTGAACCAATCTGCTTTGTACACAGATGTCGGTAATAATGTTGCCATATTTGTTCCGGGCGGGCGTTTACCAGGCGTCACTTCACGCGAATCTGGGGAACGCCAAATATTTCAGAATTTTAAATGGCACAAAATTGACCCCTGTGGTGCACTTTCCACACCAGCAATGAATATAGGTAAGTATATAAATAAATAAAATAAATAAATCATCACAGCATATTAAAGTTTTAGGGAGGTAGCATGAATGGTGATTAGGAGATGACTAGCAGTGTTTTAACTCTATCAATCGTTTATGGTTTATTTTAGAGAAAAAAAACTTCAAATAAGAGTTATAGAAAAATTAATTGTAAGCAACTTTTATTTGAAGTATTTTTCTCTAAAATAAACCATAAACGATTGACAGAATTAAAACACAGCTAGTCATCTCCTCCCTATCATCTCCTAATCACCATTCATGCTACCACTCTAAATAATTGTTTTGATTAAATTAATTTTTAATTTGGAAGTAAAAAAAGTCGTCATGTCAAATGGCCCATCTTGAAACGAGAAAACCATTTTCGTGTTATTTTTTTAAGTTTGACACGAAGAAAGTTATACATTTCTCCTCATATCAAAATTAGAGATGCCGGATGCACTGAATTTCGATCTTTGGCCCGGCCCGGCCCGATTTAGAGTCAATTTTCGAGCCGGGACGGCTAATTGTTTGTAAAGCCGATCTTCGAGTTGGGCCGGCAATTTATTTTTTCGGTCAGACTCGATCCAACTCAATGTCCGGCCCGGTCCGGCCCGAATACGTCCCTATTAAGTATATGCCGCTGTTCGC
The DNA here is from genome assembly GCA_951394225.1 of Harpalus rufipes. NCBI lineage: Eukaryota > Metazoa > Arthropoda > Insecta > Coleoptera > Carabidae > Harpalus > Harpalus rufipes. The sequence continues at coordinate 15,318,725 of OX596274.1, forward strand.
ATTTGTTTATAATTCCATGGAAACATTGATTTGATTAATGTTAATAATTAAATTTCATTGATTTCTCCTGTTTCGGATAATAGAAAATTATGTATTAGAATCTCGTAAGAAGCAGAATATTTTTTCTACAAGAAACTATTTAACTGTTTTGCTAAAAAAAATTAGGGGAGACATTTAAAAAAATTAAAATTAACATTGAAATTGCTATAGTGACCGATCTACCGAAATGACATCAAAAAGCTTCAACAATGATTATTTTTTTTACTTTAACCTGACACTCATAATCATATAGATATCTTTTTATCGTTCGCTATTTATTTATGTATCTATTTATTTTGTCGCCAAGAAAGCATTATGTGTCACAGAGTAATATATGCACTTGAAACAAAGCCTAGCAGTTAGAATAGATAAAACGGAGGTAGTCTACGATAAAGCAGATTTAGGAACTACTCGTATATGTAGTTGATGGATTGCAGTTATGATTCACGTTTATTATTTATGAGACCATAAATTGATGTTAGGTCTGTAGATAACACATTGTTGTGATAAAAAGGAAGTACTTGTCAGAATTCAGACGCAAAACAAATAAAAAAAAAGTTATTATTATGATTTATTTACATTAAGACTTTCCAACTTTTCTCTCATGTCTCTTTGAACAATATACGATGGTCATGGTAGAATTATCGAGAATAAGACACATGCTTCATATATTTTAGAATTTTATTTTAAATACTCTATTAAGCACTTGAAGCAAACATTTTTCAGTACCATTTAGCTGTAAATGTCTTCTGTCTATCCAACTTAATTGCATTTACCAGTCCCGTACTTCTAAAGAATAGTGCATACATTACTTTTTTCATGGCTCGTTGCTTCTTGGTTATTTTTGGTGTTTCCACAACTTTATGAATCCATACACGACTTTATTAGCGTGTAAGTACGGTAAAAAAGGAATACATTTTGTGTTTGACGTTTGTAATTATAACTGAAACTAACGTCACACAAAAAATGTCAAATAAAAAGAATAGCTTTAGTATGTACACTTCTGTGCAATAAAATTAAGCACACAAAATATTTTATAGTTTAAAGCGGACATGATAAAATGCCTAGTAACGAAAATATGTAAATTTGTCATTTTTCTTATTAATGAATAGAAGATGGTTTCTCCATAAGACAAATCGCACGACTGATGAACATCAGTAAAGACACCGTCTTCAAAATTAAGAAACGCTGGGAAAAGGAAGGAAGTGTTAGAAGAAAAGCAGGACCTGCGCGCCCCAGAGTTTCTAGTAATGACGAGGACGCAGATGTTATAGATTATTTTAGACAAAACCCTTTTGAGTCTGCAAGAATGGCTAAAGATGCAACAGATTCTCATGGCTGTAGGTACACAGTGTGTAGAAGAATTAAATCATCAAATGTACGAAATAGAGTAGCAGCTAAGAAACCAATACTAACGGAAAAAAATAAATAGGCTCGTATCATTTTCATAAAATTACGTTCACAGAGATCTAGTATTTTGGGAACGGGTAATATATACAGGCGAAAAGGTATTCAAATCTACCAATGACGGTCACATTCGTGTTTATAGACCGCAAAATTCAAGGTTCGATGAAAGATATGTGAGTGAAATCCGAAAGTCAGGGAGATACGGTATGGTAGCATGACACATTATTAGAAAAAAATGATCTTTTGGCTTTTCAGTTTTGTTGTATTTATTAATCGCTCTTTTTTCAAAATGTTTCTATTTTGGTCATTTAATAAAGGCGTTATTTTTATATGTACATTTACCAAATGGTATTTTTACGCTAAGTGCTATGCTAAGTAAGTTTTTCTATTTGTTTACCAATTTTATAGCGATCAAGTATGGTGTTTGATATTCTTTGAAACTGATGCTAAGCAATTATAAAATAAACAAAAATACACAACGGAAAAAACAGTCGCAAAACTTGTGCTTAATTTTATTGCACAGAAGTGTATATTTGTTTATTATTCCGTACAATGACAATGGGCTACTCTTTTTTCTCCTGGTTTACGAATGGTTCAAAACTAGAGTCAGGAGAAACTGGAGTGGGTGTATTTGGTCTAGGTTACTAAATAAAGGTATCCACAGGCACCAGTTCTACTATATATGAAGCAGAGATCTACGCAATAAATCTCTGTGCCCGAAGAAACCTAAATAAAGGTCTCAACGGAGCAACATAATGCCAGAATACTTAAGCTACTACGATTTTGGCAATAGGCATTGTTGTCTTAACAATATATTTTTTGTATACTGCCAGTAATAAATGTCTATTAATTTTTTACTTTGTTATTTGTTGTATAATCATTCGAGTATCATCGGTGGCCTGGTGCACGCCACTCACGTTCACACCCATTAGCTCCAGTGGCGCCCAAGATTTGCAATTCATACCTGTTCGTTTTTTACGACCCACGACTTTTCAGCTCCGGGCACGGTATAATATGTGCGGAGTGGTCGAGTGCTGCGAAAGGTAGGTACTGATTTCGTCACACATAATTTTTAAAGGTACTATGCGTCATCACTTGTATGTCAAAGCTAGTCTGGAATTGCATGAACACCCTACAATGCTGGCCAAACACAACCACGTTACTTTGTGGTGGGTACTGGGGCATGAGGGAGTTCTAGGCAATGAAAAAGCAGATAAGCTCGCCGAAAAGGAAGCCAAACTACGGGCCTAAACCTTTTTGTGGACTTTTGAAAAGCCATATAAAGAACGAAAACAAAAACTGGAAAGAGTCAGCCATAGCATCATGTTGGAGAGACATTTCAGCCAAAGAATTTTTTGTCAAAAACAGTTGTTACAATGCATGGGATTAAAGTTGGTTTATTTTAGTTGTCATTACCTATCATTACTCATTTTAACTCTAACCTAACTTGTAAGTAGCTGTAGCTTCGGCCCATATTTTTGAGCCGCTCTATTCATTTATGTTAAAGGACTGTAAGGCAATATTTTCCTATACATACCTGGTAGACGTTTGATTCAATGCATGCATAGAGCGGCTCAAAAATATGGGCCGATGCCAAACAGTATTATACTGCAGAAAGTAAAGGATATGCCGCTTTATCATAATTGCGATATTTATAATTCATTTATAGTTTTATTACTATACCCGACAGAGTCAAAAAAATTGCCTATATTTTAATATCCCTTTCAATAATAATTTTAAAAATAAGAATAAATTAATGCGAAATAGGAAAAATAGAATGAAAAACACGTATTACAATGTCCATTTATAATACTCATATTTGCGTAACTCGCCTACGGCTCGATTACGCAAACTGTACTCGTATTATAATAAGGATCATTGTAATACTTGTTTTTCAATATACTATTGTTCTAAACCCAATAGGGAACTAATAGGGCCAAATAAATATTTTATCACTTTATTATTTCCTCAAAAGAAGTAGACACCCAATATAAACATATTTAAATTCGACAATAACTTACTCCAAGCAGCATTATCTTTTAAAAATAACTTCTTTCTTATTTTCTGAAAGAAATGAAAAATTGTGACGTTTACTGTAGCCAACAGTTTGGAAAGCAATGCTTCTACTTTAATTATAATCCCGTGGCTGTATAGAATGTAAGAAGTCTTTCGTATATTTATCTAGCAGTGAATTTTTCATGTCGCTGGGAAAATAAAATGGGAAGCTCTCGAAAGAAGCAGGATGAATTATTCCGAGAGTAAATACTCAGCTATTGAAAACTATAGAGTGTAAGGAAACGTTTGATTGAAATCAATTTCAGTAGGCCGTACTTCTGTGATGCTCTGACGGGTAAATATTTTATTGAGTGGTTGGTAAACATGAGTTCAGCTTCAGTGCTTGCTTAGGATTTTGATTATGGTTTGCTCCGGTAACTCCGTAGGAAATACGCCGTCTTCTGGCTTTGATTTCTTTACGCAGGAACGTTTTTTATAAAGCCGGTTTGGTTACTATGTTACCACTACATTAAATCTAAATAGGTATATTATAGTGTTTACATCTCATTATAAATCTTAAAATTGTTGCACGCTACACTATTTGTAGAAGAAATATAGTTCAAGGCAAGTTCAAGGTTTAGTACAACTTAAAAATATGTAGCTACAGTAAAAAGGAAAAATACATATATCACCAACTGCATAATACAGTATGAATAAAACATGTTCTATTTGCAGACATAATATAAATATGTAGGTATATGTGTATGTGTTTTGATCACCAATTTTAAAACGATTTAGATAGAATATGAAACTTATATTTGCTGCATCACATAAAAACATTTATCACTTTCAGTATAAAATGTCATATAAACATAAGTCGTATTCCTTTTAGTTTCAAATTTTAAAACTTTGGTCATTTTTCAATAACCAGTCAGTCAAGGAGTGTTGTGAAAAACTGAAAAATGTACAAAATAATGTTCTTATAATGGCAATTTGGCAAATTTACTAAGTTTCATAGTTCAATTTCTAAACGTTTTCAAATTATAGGCCAAAATATATAACGTCTAGGCTTTAGATTATCTTCTAGAGCAGCGTTCTTCATGCTGTGTTCCGTGGCAAGTGAATAAGTGTTACATAAAAAAATATCAAATTTATTATTTGTAAATTTTAATGAGAGATAACATTGCATCTTGTGATGCTCTTAAAGTCTCCAATATTTTTGATGTGCAACAACGCAAAGAAATTAACTGATTTTATTTTTTTCACAACGCCATCTGCACAACTTATGCAATTAATCCAAAATCAACTGTCAATCCTGACAATGAATTGGAAACATTTAGAAAAATTAGAAGAGGACAAAATTTCTTCATAAAATGAATTTAAAATTAAACAATCTAAATATAAGGAATAGATATATGTAATATGTAAGTAGAAGTTTGGTATAGAGTGTAGGTATACAAGAAATGTTAAATACTATAGGGCGCGAGCAGTCATATGATTTTGTCGGCCCTGACAAGCAGATATGGGGGCCCATGTCAGAATGATAGCTAGTAATTATGTATATAGATGTCAAGTATCAAAATTTCTCATTCTAAATTTAGTGATTTTCCAATTCCATGTGGTTTATTTTCCTCGACAAGTAAATTCCACAGTCCTGGTGACAAATTAACTACGTGTATTTAGAAAATCTTGAAATTCTGAATGATAAATTGACAATTGACACAAGAGATTTTCTTTGCTATTTTTTTTCTGATTTATATGTATTCCTTAAGATTAATGTTTATTGACTAGATTTGTATTTTTATATTGTCCTGTTATTGATGTAAACTGTTGGGCTAAATAAATAAATAAACAAAAAGTTGCACTAGGCCTTTTGCATGAATTTTTATATGACTTCTAAGTACTAAATTTTAAAAGATATTATTCTTTAAGGAGCCTCAAATTTGAAAATATCACGAAATATCCATTAGATATTTTACAATTAAATATTGAAATTTGTATATTTTGAAAAAGTCACGTGATCTATAACAGAATGTGACGTCAGAGTACATATATTTTAACAGGTAGCAAACTATCGCCTACTTTTAGTTTTATAAATAACGTAAACGGTTTTCCTATTGGCCGTGAGTGACGTACTGTATGTACTCCGACATCACAGGATTGGGAGGTTGTTTTTTATGGCTATTTCTGGCGCCAATCTTTTTATTTAATTATTTACGAAAATAATAAATTATTATTTTCTTTTTTTTATTACTATGAAAAATATTGCATAAACTTTCATTTAAAATAGTTTTTAAAAAATGTGAAACCGGCCCATTCATGGATTTAAACAGTTGAACAAAATAATTTTGATTGACTTACAATCATAACTGAAATATTTTCTAAAATGCAGTACCTCAGCGTGTCGAAACATGCTGTTCTTGTTTTGCTTGCTTTTTCAACAACGGGATTTTCATATTATGCTACAACCAAATCAAAGAGGAATATGAGAATTTAAATGTCTAATATTGTGCCTAATATCAATAGAACTTATTATTCAAAGAACCAAAACATCATAATCATTAAAAACTATTTTCTTTTTTTGCTATTTATATATTTTGTTTAATACAATCACAGTTAATGTTAACAATTGTGAATAAACAAAAGTGTTCCGTTCAAATTCTGGGTATTTTGGTGTCCTGTTGCAAGAAAAGTTTGGAAAACGCCGTTTCCACTCAAAATGACCGCCCCAAACTTTTTTTTACTTGTTCAGTATTATCCTACGTATCAGATTGAAGACGATAGTTTGAACTTTCAAGTTCATTCATTATTCAAATGGAAATGATTCTGTACAACAATGAAGTACATATATTTTATGTTCACAAAATGTTCTATAAAGTAGGATATTTACATATCCGTGGCAGTTTTGCAATATTTAAATAAAGGAAAATGAGAAATAAGTCTTAATTAGTATTAATATAACAGTTTAATAGTTATTTAGTACAATTCATAAAGTGCTGAAAGTATAATTATAAAGTTTCCTTTAGACTGTAGCAACATAATGTGATTATTAGGTAAGAGTGTAGACTAATATTTACTGTATGAAAGTTCTTAAACATAATACGTTTCCTTTCACTGCACTTTCTTGATAAGAATACACATATTTAAGTTATCTAACCGCGTACTTGCGGTTTCATTACAACACATCTGCATGTTTCAAGGAATCCGTTGCAGTTCGCGTTTGTCTTTCGTTTCATTACTGTTATATGCACATTCAAGTTTGTAATTAATATCCTTCCAACACAGAGACTGTTTGCGAGCGCAAGGAATAGAAGAGCATATATTTAATGCTTATAATGAGTGTAGAGTGTACACTAAGCAAAGTTGTATACGAGTTATGGGTTTATTTAGCGAAGAACAGATGTACAATAAAATTTATTTTTAACGACGGAGAAGCAACTTGAAGAACCATTAATTTAATTCACGATATTGTTATAGCAGATTTGCGGAATAAGGTTCGAGAAATTTCAAAAGCAGTGGATATCTCATGAACAAGATTGAATTAGGAATGACAAACTTCTGCGAGGTGGGCCCCCAGCTTCTGATGGTTGATCAGAAACGTATTCGTTTCCAGACTTCATTTGACTTGTTACATACATACATACCTACATACATAAAATCACGCGTGTCCCACTTAGTGGGTTCGCACAAACCCGAAAACAATAAGAACAACATCAACATCATATAACAAATCCTTACTCTTAAACATATTAAAGTGACCGATTTCCGGTAGCTAAATACCGCATCCGGATCACAATAATAGTTAGGAACAATCATCCTTCGCCACACATTCCTATCTAAGCAGACTTCTTTCGCCTCGGCCACACTCATAATCGCATTCATACATGCTCTTTTTCTCTTCTTACTTGGAAACTTTCTCTCTTAACCACATTCATCCACTTACACACTGGTCGGCCACGCAATCGAAAACTCTTAACTTCACCAAGATATATACGCTAAACAAGCCGTTCATTCGCCATTCTCTCTACATGTCCAAACCATCTCAATTGACTCACACCAACTCTCTTAATCACATTGTTGCTAACCATACATTCTTCATACACCAAATTATTCCTCACGCGATCCCGTCTTACATACCCACATACACCACGTAAATACCTCATTTCCACGGCAGTTACTCTCTTTTTATACTTTTCCGTCCATGCCCAGCATTCGCTTCCATATATCAAAGCAGGCACTAGCACTCCATTATATACACTTAACCGAGCATCCCTTGATACGTTAACGTTTCGTGCAAACGTACCAGAGTACCCATTACCTTACATCCCGCACTCACTCTCCTTTATATCTCTCGATCTATTCGTCCATCCATCGACATCATGCTACCCAAATACACAAACTCATTTACCTGATCCAGTTTCACTCCATCCACCAACACATTGCACTCAGTCACTAATTTACTCCTTTCAAATACTAACACTTTGGATTTATCAACATTCAACACCAGATTCGTACTTCTTCTTACTATCGATAAAATATGGTTTTACCACAATCAGTCTGAATCAAAACAACAGATGACACAGTGGAAGCATAGAGGTTCGCCACCTCCCAAACAATGGTGGTGCTGTCCGCTGGCAAAGTCATTGCTTTTGTTTTTGCAAAAGGAATATTGATGGAGGAATACGTTCCTAAGGGTCAAACCATTACAGAACAATACTACTGGAATTTGTTACGGCAACTTCTTGAAAAAAATAAAAAGAAAGCGATCTAAAATGCCAGTGAAAAATATCCTGTTCCAGCAGGATAACACTCGAGTGCACACATCAACAGTTAATATGACTGAAATTGTTCGGTATAATAAGTACCTCATCGTCCCTATTCTCCGGATCTAACTCTATCAGATTTCTATCTGTTTTTAAAACCCGAAAAACACTTGAAAGGGCAATGATTTTCGTCAACGGAAGCATTTTATAAGAATGGGATTATGACATTGACGGGTCGGGTGTGCGAGACGTAATAAGAAAGACGGGGTTATATGTATTGTGACGTATAACTTTAGCCACTTCTATTATAGTACAAGCCATTGAAAAAGTTATCCATTTTACCACAAATAACATTGCCACCTACAAGAAATAACACTTTACAGCCCACAGCCGGATTAGCGCTAGCTAGCGCTAGAGTAGCAAAATGATTGAACGGTTAGCTAGAATCTAGTGCAGATATAGGCTCTAGAAGAAATAGCTAGCGAGAAATATTTAGCTAAAACATCTAGCGAACTAGTGGGTAGCTGCATGCGTCATGTTTGGTTGCAACGAACGCCACTTTCTAACAAATTTACTACCTGGTTAATAATATTTACTTCTGGTACATCTTCTAACAGTTCAAGTAATAATTTCCATTTCAAAATGAAGTCTGCGAGCTTTCAAACTATAGAGATAGAACTATAGAATAAATGAATTAATGAATACCTTTCAGTACGCTAATTTTTGCTAAGTTAGAGCTATCCCGGCTGAACGCGAGCAATAGTGTAAATTTTAATCAAAACTGTACAAAGGTGGAGCTAAATATTAATGCAACAATCTCATGGAGTAATTCTTGCAGAAAATTAAGGAAAACACTCTCTCGAATATTACACAGATTTTTCTATTATTTTGATAAATTAAATACCATTTTAAAGATATATATCTATGGCTGCAAATTATTAGATTTGGAAAATTCATAACACCAAAATATTACTTTTTACTTATCAATAGTTTTTAAAATTTTATATTTAAATGTAATTACGAAAATATTGCATACTTCCACTCAAAGAGGACTATGTTGAAAAATAATATAAAAGATAATAGCATATTAAAGAATGGAAGTTATAATCGACAATTATTAAATGAGTTCTTTATACTATTTTTGCGTGTTTTATGGCATTTTTAAATAAAAAAACGCGGTTTCAAAATTTAGGGAATTTGGTGTCAGTTGGTGATACAAATGTGATGTTGGAAAATTCAAACTGTAACCCTATTTTTCTAACAGTGACTATTTACGATATTTTTATTATTTCTTTCTAACTTTATTACTATATTTCTTCTTTTCTTCTTATTCTAACTTTTAAAATCAAAATTATATAAAAATAAAATTCTTAACAATCGTTTGTGTTCGTTTATTTAGCAAGATTTGATATTTGATAATTTAGACATCCATAGCCACTAACCTAATAAAAATAAAATGGACTAATATATTACAGAACTCGAATAAGCTATTATCGAACTCTTTTGGGAGATGTAATAGCTTTGTTACAGACGCAAAATAGAAGAAAAAAAAATATATTAATAAATTCCTCCTACACACCATAATTGCTTACTACACTATTCAATTACAAATAAATTTTCTATACGTTATGAAACATAATATGTAAAATTCTCAAATCTGTATATAATTTATTTCATAAAAGCCATATTATAATTAAATATACAATGGATGAAACTTATATGCAAATTATAAAACATTGTGAAGACATCGAGAGATATCATTTGAAATGTAACCAGCAAAACATACGTGCGTATATAAAGTAAACCTTAAAAGCGAAATTAATTATCTACGCCATATTAATGAATGAAAGATTTACAATTTCCTTATGTTATTGACATAGTTCAAGATCAAAGACAGGAAAATTTATGTTCCTGTTAAGTTAAACCAGAAATAATATTGAGTGCTAATAAAAATTACTACAGTATTATGTGAACTTCAGTGGTACTAAAAGTCACAAGAGCACAGTAAAAGAATGATTTGATTATTTTTCAGAGGATTCAACAACGTACTCACTTTCTAGTTGTATAAAGTTATTGTTCTCGAAGATTAAAATTTTATATTTACAAGCCATAAACTCGGCAATAAAATTCAAATTTCACATTTTGACAACATTGAAAATGAGTTTAATTTATAACCAAATTTCATCGATCAGGTTATAAAATTTCATTAAATCCTGACGTACTGGACAGGGAATAAACATTTTTATTATCACTTTGTTGGTGTAAGAAATTCATTAGAAAAAGTAATCACAGATAAGTCTCAGCAAACAATGTAAGTTTCTCCCTAAAATTGTAATTCATATCCGATCAGAATGAAAATTTCCTGACAGATCCGGGGCAATGTAGAGAGAAAAAGCGCGGAAAGCGAAGTTTATTATCCCCCGCAACGAAGGAAGTTACACTTTTCGCATAACAAGCCCGTAAAAGAAAGTTTAACACGTTTTGCTTCACGCTTGCCGAGTTTTTTACGCGTAATCAATACCATTTTGTACAATGCACTCGGAGGATCGTATTTTTAAAGCGACTGCATTGAGTTAGCGTATAAATTTACAGTTTGAAAAACGTTGTCTGTTCGCGTTGTGAGGTATTTTTGTACAGAAAATGTTGGCGAGAGCATAAATTGCTGCATTGTTGGAATAATATATGTGTGAGAGAATTTGTATTTGCTGCGGGATTTCATAATATGATAAACGGTGGTATTCTTACACTACTCTTTTGAATTTATTAGTTTACTAGCGTGTAAGTCGCTTCTATTCTTTCCACTGAATAGATGCACAAAGTTTGATTTACGCTTTGTTACGGTTACATGTATACATATATCTTCTGAAACATGCCTGGGTTTCTTACGGTAAGTTAGAAATATTGTATATTTATACATATTTCAAATCATCTATTAGACAAAATGAAATATCACAATAGCAAATGAAACGTGATTAAAATATGTATAAATAGTGTCTAACAGTAAAATTCATATGAAGCACATGTATTTGATACTTCTTTGTGTTACAAATAGTAGGTGTGTAAATGTTGAAGTAAGCTTTTGAGGAGATATGTCCAAAACTAAGAATTTATGAATGGTTCAATCGTTTTAAGAAGACTGTGGAGAGGTAGAAAATGACAAGAGAGCCAGAAGTCCTAATACATCAACCACGCAACTACCCATGAAAATGTGGCAAAATTTAAAGATCTTGTGCTTAGTAATACTTCAATTACTTAAAGGGATGTAGCTGATTGGTATTTCATACGGCTCGTACGAGACAATGAGCCGGTTCTACCAGTCAATTCCACATAGAATTTGTGTAACTTTTTATATCATTCTTTGCAGATGACCAACTGTTTCGACTATTTATACTAAATTCATGCAATCGTAGTTTAGAACGCACTAAAATCGTCATAGATCTGTTACACAATTTGATCTCAAACCCCAGAAATCTTCGCCAATCGTGATGTATGTATATGCCCAGCAAAAACAATGCTTGGTAACAAACGGGATAACGAATATTTCATTTTATCATTTCTTTAACTATCACTTAATAAGATTATGTGTTTTTAAGCGATGTACTGCCGTTATCAAAAACTACCAAACAAAACTAAAAATTGATTCTTTTCCGAATTGCTGAAAAGAATTTAGATAATTTTGTCTTTTCTGATATTCTAAAAATTGTACTGATGGTTGGAGATGTAAGATTATATTCTAAAAAGCATATTACGGATGGAGAAATTCCTATTTTTTATAGGGCAGGAATGTCGTTGCAGCATTTATCAAAAATTAATTTGTTGGTTTTGAGGAAACAGATATGCTATATACTCAGGAATGTCAAAATAAGGCGGTGCTTTGGCTGCCGGCGCCGGTTCCCATATCCTCAGTCAGCGCTAGCTAAATAAAAAAAATATTCCAATAATTAATAATTTTAAATGAAAGTTTACGCAATATTTTTCATAGTAATAAAAAAAAATATTGCTATTTTCTTAACTAAATAAAAAGTTTGGCGTCAGGAAGATCATGAGAAACAACCCTCCATCTGTGAAGGCAACACGTCATTGATAGCCAATATGAAAACAATTTATCCATCACCTACGCTATTTATATAAAAGTAGGCGATAGTTAGTCACATGTTAAATTGTATGTACTCTGACGCCACATTTTGTTTCATATCACGTGACTTTTTTCAAAATCTTACACAAATTTTAATAATTAACGTAAAATATCTAATGGATATTTCGTGATATTTTCAGGGAAAATACACTTCCTTTTTGAATGACCAACTAGACACTAGACCGTTCCTAGATATTCCAGTATTTGACCTTTGTAAGTAATAAACCTCCTACCATTCATTTTACAGTTATAAGTCGAACTGAATTCTTCAATTTTATGTATTTCTTCCGATGATGGCTGAAATTGCAGTTAAGATTTTTTTGTGTTTTTAAAACCTTATTTCCAATGTTTCACCGAGAGCCTACAGAGCTTCAATCAAATTAATTATTATTACCAACAATACCCTTCTAATTTTCACAAGATCTCAAACAACATACTTTCATAAGACTATTTGTATTTTTTTTTTTAGTTGGTTCATTTTTTTCTGTAAGAATACTTAGGGGAACGTACTTCATTTTAGTTGGGCCCATTACAATATTGGGCTTAAGTTATTAATTTTATCTTCAAGACAATGTAAGTATTTTATCAGCTGTGTATAAAGAGGTACTCTAGTTAATGTATAAAATGTTTACAGCGAAGTACAGTGGTGGACAGAAAAAATAGGACAAGTCGAAAAATCAAGTAAACTTTCTTCTATAAGATTTAGTTGCTTGAATTTGGCTTTACAATTATGATATTTGTCACTTTGATTATCAAAAATTGAATTGTCGAATCGAAGTAAAATAAAAATGGCTCGAATTAGCGATATTATGAAGTGTTCGGTAATTGTTAAAGCGGAAGAAGGAATGCCGATCAGACAAATTGCCCAGCGCTATAATGTTAATACAAATTCTGTCATTAACATTTTAAATAAGTGGATCAGTTTACACTAGAATAAAATACTGTTCTATTTTTTTCTGTCCACCACTGTACATAGTTCATTAGATATTTTTTTCAGAACACTTTGAATTGCTATTAACAATTCCATATTATGATGTCTCCTATATGTTATGAGGCCTGGGTCCAGGGGCAAAACTGTAAAAGTTCATATTGTCTAGTTTCGTACAAGAGGTAAAAGTAAGTTTCAATTATGTTGAAAAATTTGTGTTTAGGAAAATATTAATAAAATCACACATGTTTTTTCGCTTGGTGAATGCGGCAATCGGAACTTCCCCTAATAAAGTACTAGATAGCAGATAGAGTTTTACTGTTTATCCCTTGGACCCTGTTTTGTCAAATTAATAACATATCTAGTAAAATTACTTCAGGGATTTCATTAATTAGACTACTACATAAAGTAATGTATTAAATTGGATATTTCATTTCTCCATTTATTTTTAACTTTATAAACCACTGAAATTTTTAATTTTAAAATTTGTGCCTCCAGTAATAAATTCTCTCCATATCATCATCTGTATCGTATCCCGGCTTAAACTAACTATTTTTCCATCACTTGATAACGCAATTATGTCATATTATCGTTAGGATATAATATTTTAATGCGCTTATTTCACCGTAAAATTGAATTTAATCCTCATTCATACGGTCTCGGTAAAACTCGTGACGAAACGAAATCCTCTTGCGAATTATCTACCTGCTACCATGCGACGTGTTTGTGATATGATTCAAGTTCCCGTGTAAAGACCCAAGTGTATGTAGATGAGTAGTATTAATTTACCGCTTCCTATACACGCACTGTGTGAAGTAAAAGATAGATAGACAGATAGGGAATTAGTAAGATACTATCTAATAGATTGTAAGATGAATGTAACATGTAACTGTTACAGAATTTTCTGATAGATTAGATTGTGAAACAAATGTGGTCCACATTTCTAAACAGTCATTTGATATTCCAAAGTTTTTAAGCGTATACCACGTGTTTAACAGCTTCGGGTATTTACAAACTTTAAGGCCCTACGTCAAATGAGAAATAGTTTTGAGAAATTAGGTAGGTGTTGTTTCTTACAATAATGTACATTCTGAAGAATGGGGTACCTCAAGGTACTCATTCTATTTATTTTATTCATAAATAATATAAAAAATGTTTTAAAAGAAAATAAATTTGTAGCATATGCCGACGATGTTACTATTTCAGTTCCTTCTACAGATACAAATGAGGATCGAGCAGGCACACTATCAAGTCTGGTAACTGAGTTATCACAATGGTTTTCTTCTTTGAAACTAGTTTTAAATGTCTCAAAATCTGCTGTAGTAAATTTTTCTACCCGTGAAAGAAATAGTAGCATGCTAATTAGATGCAATAATGAAATATTACCTCAACTTGAAGTTGTTAAAGTTTTAGGTCTAATTTTAAACGAAAATTTAGCATGGATTGATGAAATTGACAACAAATGCAAAAAATTAGCACCCATATGTGTTATATTATAAAAAGAATTGTTGACATATCAGGTTTTATACCGGCTAAAACATTTTATTTTGCTAAATTTAAATCAGTTTTAAGTTATGGCATCATCTTTTGGGGATATTCTTCTGCAGCCCTGAGTGTTTAAGCTACAAAAATTAGCAATAAGAAATATGTTTAAACTGGGGTATCTAGCCTCCTGCAGAGACACATTTAAGCAACAAAAAATATTAACACCGCCTTGCCTCTATATGTTTTCGGTATTAATATTCATAAGAGATAATTTAGAGCATCTATTGAAACATGTAGATGTACATGCATATTATTATAATACAAGAAATAAAACTAAATTGATAGTTCAAAAACATAAATTACAATTATGCTACATCAATCCAAAAATAATCGGAATTAAATTGTATAATAAACTTCCAAAGAAATAAATAAGTATAAGTTGTAAGAAATCTTTTAAACTTAAATTGAAATGTTTTTTATCGAAAAATGTTATTATAGTGTTGACGAAATTCTTAATGATGTATGAGCAATATTTTCTAATTATATTTAATGTACTTCTTACTGATTGTTTACAAATTTATATTTCATTTATTGTATTTCGTTGACGTGCCATATGTTATGTATATTGATCAACTGGCAAAAATAAATATTATTATTATATTGTAGGAAGAGTTTATGATTCTCAGAGTATCCTTTTCATAAAATAATTCAGTGAACACCTTGGTTATATTCCCAATTTCCTTTTTCAAACAGCTCTGTTCTTGCCATACTTGGGGAAAAATAACTTTTGAGAGAATTTGTGCTGTTTTTCGATTGATATGTAATTTGTAGTTTTTTTTTTAGACTAATAGTAAAATTTTTACGTATTTCTTGTCAGGCATTAATAAAATCTGGAGAGGTGAAATAATGGAGGTTCAGTCCTTGGTTCAAATATTATTTATTTAAAACAATACCGACGTTTCGGTCTCAACTAGACCATCCTCAAGATTCTGGAAAACATCACGGAGGTACAAATATCATGTTCTACAAATTTTAAGAAACTGGACACTTACACTGTAAAATGTTTTTAGATTTTTTGAAAAATAATGAATTGTACATAATTAAAAAAATTAAAAAGTTAAAAAGAATTAAAAAATCTGATGTGGCCAGCACAATACCTTCCGTCATTCTCGTGTATAATGTATAAATTCCATAATTTCTCTTACAAAAGATTCTAAATTTCCAGTAAAATTATATCATAAACAAACTATTCAAATTGCACTTGACACTGGCATCTTCTTCTTCTTTAGCTTTTCCCATTCGTTAGGGGTCGCTATTTTTGCATGTCGTTCTCATTCAGTTCCTTTTCTCTCAAATCTTCCGCAATACAGTCATCTTATCTCTGGTCTTCCTCTGTTTCTTTAACGTCCTATTACTAAACTATTCATTCTTGTTCCAATATAATTCTTCATTTCTCCTCATAACATGTGCAAACCAATGTAATCGTCTTTCTTGTATCTTTCTAAAAACTTGTAACACTAGAGTTATTTTCTTACCGTATCTTTCCGTGTATTCCCCAATATCTAGTTCAACATCCTCATATCTGCCACATTAATTTACTTTTTATTGATACTGACATCTGTCAATTTGAATTATATGAATATATTACTAGTTCCCAAGTTTGGCATAGCTGGCTAAATTATAAAAATTAATTTCTTTAAAATTCTTTAACTCTGTATCTATTGAATATGAAGTATAAATTGTAATCAAATCGTATAGAAAATAATATATTCTTTAAGTTATAATAACGTTAAATGTCAATAAATCAAATTTAACTGTTTAATCTTCAAATGAGACTACTTCCGGTTAACCAATTATAACCAAAATCTAATCAGTTGTTCATCTGGATGTAAACTTGACGAATACGAAAAAATTATAATTTTTGGAATCGTGGTATTGAAGTTATAGAATCCGGAACTTTTGTCACACACACACAGACACACGGACACACAGACACACAGACACACAGACACACATACATATAGACATCATCGTAAAAATGGTAAAATCGTATTATATGAACCCTAAAACGTGCTTATTCAGTAAAAACTCATCATTAATTTTTTTGACCAAAGACAATACCTTCCTTACCTAAAGGTGACGGAAGGTAAAAAGGAGGTTGTAGATGTCGTCAAACTATAAAAATATAAATAACCCGTACATTCTTATCAGAGATCATTATAAAACTGACGAAGGGTTGGTTCTTGTATTGGAAGGAGCAAGGTAAAACACGTATTTATTTTATTAATTTTTTGTTGTATTTCACCAGTATGCCTTTGTAAATGATACTTAGATTTTGTATGTCTGTCTGCGTCTGCGAGTTAACCGAGTTAGAAATACACAAACATAAAACATAAACATGTAAGTGACCAGTTTCTTAAAATTTGTAGAACATGATATTTGTACCTCCGTGATGTTTTCCAGAACCCTGAGGATGGTCTAATTGAGACCGAAACGTCGGTATTGTTTTAAATAAATAATATTTTAACCAAGGATTGGATCTCCATTATTTCACCTCTCCAAATCATCATTAACAGTCGATTAAAACTTATTGCAACATTAATAAAATCTTCTGCCAAAATCGAAGGGTTTTTTTCCAAGATTATAACTTCTAAATACCTAGCTCCTGTTTCTCTCCTTATGATGTAATTTGGTGTATTTTTCTTCCCTCCGAAAATGCTTTTAAAGTATTACTAGGTCATTTTTCGATTGCCTCACTTTGAAATAATCCCCACACTTCTGCTCCGTACAAAAATGTAGGAATCAGTACTGAGTTGAACATTACGAATATTATCTTTGTATTAAAACAAACAAATTTTAAGAATACGAAGAAAAGTAGGTACTATAAAAGAAATATTTAACTAGAAAATTGTGGCAAAATGTTTTAAATTCATGTCAGGCGGCTATGTGCTACATGACGCTATTTGATGAATGTATATTTATAAATAATTCATAGATGCAAATATTATTAAATCATTATTACTAGCATCTTAGAAATGTCACATTATCATTATTTTTACATGAAATGTTTAACATAAAGTATGCCAAATGTCATAATCCTTCCTTTCGTCTTGCAAATTGAGTTCTTGCTCTCATCACAGCAAGTTTCATTTGAATGCTCTGGAGCTATTTATCAAAGTTCCTGAACCGAACAATTCTCAACTGTTATAAGTTAAATGAGAATTTAGCTTTAGTTACTTTTGGTCACATTCAGTATTACGTCATTTCCTGCTGACTTATGCAGACGGAACATATGATAAAGGATATTAGAAATGGTTCTCAATTTCATTGGTGCACAAGCTTAATATACAGGAATCGTATGCTTTGCTGTAATTGACAGACTTGAAATATGTCTTAAACTTTTCAAACTGTAACTATTAAAACTTTGCATATTACTGTAAACTTTAAGTTTTATTTGTGATAAAACTACGCATATTTGTCTTAATTTTACAATTTCTTCAGTACATAATTTTATAGAATATGAAGTAGAAATACCATATGTTTTAGAGAGTTTTTTATATACAGGCTGGTCCGTCGATCTGTTATTTTTTAATAACTCGATTATTTTAAATATTATTGAAAAATTCTTCAAATGAATTTTATTTTACATAAAAATTTCTATAAATCTGGAGTATAGGTTTTTCTACAGGATGTTCCATTTTTACGCAATGATATGTAACTTTGTATTTCCAGATGGAATATCCTATATATTTATTCAAATTTGAAACGTACATGAAATTTGCTATCATATTAAAAAACACAATGGCGAATGATTTAAATTTTACATTTTTTTTAATACTGTAACTTTTTTTTTATATGGGTGAAGTGTAAAACTCAGACAAATATTATTAATTAAATTATACGTTTATTAACCGATAAATAATAGGATAAATATTAAAAAGATAATAAAAGTAACTAACATTATGATTAAATAATTATAAACACTAATTTAAGAATATGAATATTATTAAATGCTTAAACACTAAGATTATTTATTTAACCAATATTTATATCACTACATTTACTTATATAACTACATTTATTTATGTTCACCACTCGTAGACTATTTATTTATATCACCGACTTCATTGCTCGTTGCTTGTATATATCAGACTATGTTCGCTGGCTTTGGCGACGGGTTATATACCCGGCGACTTTAGTTCTAGAACCTACTAGAACGTCCGCAAGACAAAAACATAGTGCACAATAGATCACGTCATCGCAATACTTAACAAGTTCGAACAAGTCTGTTACGCGCGGACATTCGGGCGCGACACAGTGGCGCTTGCTATGCCGCGGCGGTGGCGAGGGATACGAAGCGTCGGTGGTGAGGGCTGCGGAGCGGCGGTGTTACAATACAGTAGGCTTTGCTTACTTTATTTTAACATTATACCTTTAAACGTTAATACCGGCAGAGCCCTCTACCAAGAAATACTTTGACTAAAGTCATATAATAAAAGTGCAAACTGTAAAAAGAAAATTACGAATATCTCCGTGAAACAAACAATATAATAAAAATTACAAAGTTACGTCTAGTTTCATCAGTTTAAGTATTATTATTAACATATCTCTACGGGCTTTTTAACATCATAGATGATCATATGATCACAGCCAGCACAACGAGTCATTGTCTCTGCTCCTGGAGTCCACTGACTGTGGACCGGACAGAGACCACAGGTTACACCACACTGATGAACACCCAATAGTGCGAAACGTTTCTGTGGTTACTTGTTGTGCTAGCCGACTTCTGACGATGGCTCCATGGGAGTTGACACAGAAGGTGTAAACTGGTGATAAGACGTAACTTTGTAATTTTTATTATATTGTATGTTTCACGGAGAAATTCGCAATTTCCTTTTTTGCAGTTTGCACTTTTATTGTAATTAGTGTCTCTGTGAAGTTTTACGTTAATCCACTAATTTGTGACTTAATTGGAATGGCTAAAAAAAACATTGTTTGCGAATAAAAGTTCAATTTGTACCATATTTGTGAATTTACATTTCCAGTTTTTAATTTCCGTTATCAAATCCTGCTGCTGTGCAATCACTACCTTGTTTAATCCTATTACTAACTCCTGCCTGAGTTGTGCGTAGTTTACCGGCTTTGCGATAGAATTAATTATAATAGCAGGCTGTGGATTGACACACAAGACAAACTGCAGTCACGGTGGCTTCCCGCGAAGTATAATCCGCATGACTGACCCCTGTAAACATCCCCTGTCCCCTCCTATGACATACATTGGCGCAGAAAAGGGATCTTCACCGAATATACCTTTTCCAATTATTATTCAGAATTGTACAAATTTATTTAAGAAAACATCATCTGTAATTCTGAATAGTCAATTTTATTTCAGAATTCCCCAAGAAAATGGTGAACTAAGAATTTTATTGCAAATGCGATTTCAAATTTTTATCTAATTCCGTTTTAAAAAGTTGAATTTTACCTAACCTTATAATGTTATGAAATGTCACTTTTTACATAATTGATACGAAATGAGTTTTGTAAAAATCTGTACGTAACTGTACGTGAAAAATATTACACAACTGACAAACTGATAATGGAAAAACAAGAATATAGGGACTCGTCGTGAGCAACAATATTTCTTAATAACTTTTTTCGAAATCAATTTTTTTTAGCACCCCCCCCCCTCCAAACGAGTTGTCAACTTTTTCGAATAAATTTTGACAAATAAATCAATTAATAATTATTATAAAAGTTATAATCAGTAAAAAAGGAAGATCTATATAGGTGTCAGAACACATTCAGTATTCATTTTCATACGTAATATAACAAGTGATATGATTATCATCGATGATATTCTAGAGTGAAACCGAGCTGCAGATTTCACGAGTCCGAAGGACGAGTTGAAATGTGCTGCTTCGGTTTAACGAGCAATATCTTCGATTATTAATCATATCACGAGCTTATATTTAATGAGAGAATATAATGAATTTTTGCAATATAACCTAACCTAACTTTTGATATACATATTCATATTGTATTAAAACATGGTACTTACGAGTTTTATTTAATATTTCGGAGTTTGAATTATTGTTATCATTTATTTTTATACTCAAAATTAACTGTCAATGTTATAAATAAAGAAAACAAATCCCTTAGTAACGACTATAAATACGGTGATAATTTCCTTGTTTTTTATCATCGCTGTGATAGCCATGTAGCTAGGGAGATTCTGAATGTTGATTGGCGGAAAACATGTCACGTGACTAAGGAATTATATTCTCAATGATATATACATGCATTGACATAAGTGTTAAAATAAAAACTTAAATTCATTTATTTTACAGCAACGCTTTGGTAAATTGATTTTGAATTATGTATATTGAGCTGTCAAAAAAACCTAATATTTTATATATTTATTGTATTTTGTACATAATACGGTATGAAAACGTGATGCTATATGACTCATATAATTTGCAAAACTCGCTTCCCTCAGTTTGGCAAATATTATGTCCATCAAACTATATCACTCATTCCATAACTGATTATGTAAATAACTATTACGTAATATGGGAGATATGAATTTTAAAGTCCAGAATATGGCGCGTGAAACGATCCATGTTCGAGCGCGCGTGTAGTTTTATAAAGTTAGACAACCATTCAAACTGTTTAAGACATGAAAACATGAAATGTCCCATAAACTTTTAATCGCTTATAGTTTATGAACAAATTAATACTTATACAACTCTCTTTTTACCTTCCGTCACCTTTAGGTAAGGAAGGTATTGTCTTTGGTCAAAAAATTCAATGATGAGTTTTTACTAAATAAGCACGTTTTAGGGTCCATATAATACGATTTTACCATTTTTACGATGATGTCTGTATGTATGTTGTCTGTGTGTCTGTGTGTGTATGACAAAAGTTCCGGATTCCATAACTTCAATACCACGATTCCAAAAATTATAATTATTTCGTATTCCTCAAGTTTACATCCAGAAGACCAAGTGATTAGATTTTGGTTATAATTGATGAACCGGAAGTAGCCTCATTTGAAGATTTAACAGTTAAATTTGATTTATTGACATTTAATATTATTATAACTTAAAGAATATATTATTCTCTATACGATTTGATTACATTTTATACTTCATATTCAATAGATACAGAGTTAAAGAATTTTAAAGAAATTAAATTTTATAATTCATCCAGCTATGCCAAACTTGGGAACTAGTAATATATTCATATAATTCAAATTGACAGATGTCAGTATCAATAAAAAGTAAATTAATGTGGCAGATATGAGGATGTTGAAGTAGATATTGGGGAATACACGGAAAGATACGGTAAGAAAATAACTCTAGTGTTACAAGTTTTTAGAAAGATACAAGAAAGACGATTACATTGGTTTGAACATGTCATGAGGAGAAATGAAGAATTATTTTGGAACAAGAATGAATAGTTTAATAATAGGACGTTAAAGAAACAGAGGAAGACCAAAGATAAGATGGAAGGACTGTATTGCGGAAGATTTGAGAGAAAAGGAACTGAATGAGAACGACACGCAAAAATAGCGACCCCTAACGAATGGGAAAAGCTAAAGAAGAAGAAGATGCCAGTGTCAAGTGAAATTTGAATAGTTTGTTTATGAAATAATTATGGAATTTATACATTATACACGAGAATGACGGAAGGTATTGTGCTGGCCACAACAGATTTTTTTTGTTATTTCACTTTATTTTCTAAAATAGTTAAATTGTGACAATTTAATTTCAGAAAGCGTAAATTGTAATTCAGAAAAAAATAATTGTTTCAAAAAGCGTCAGTTGTAATATGTAGGTTTCTGAAATATATATTCTGATTTGCATTTGAGATTTTCTGAAATAAAAATTATTATTTTGAATTACAATGGAAGAATTCTGAAATAAAATTGACTATTCTGGATTACAAATAACGCTTTCTGATACACAAGTGGAGGACAAAGTGTGTGGGACATTAATCGTAATTTTTAAACAGTATCAATAAATCCGGAAATTAATTTCTTGATGTACTGTATGGTCTATTATGCGATTTGAGAGATCTACTTTAAATATTTACGTGAAAAACTGATGAATTGCAAATTTCTAAAACAAATACCAGAAAATATTTTTAAGTGATCAAATAGTTCTGGAGCTGATTTTGCCAATTCATAAGTAATAATGATTTATTTTTATTGTAAGCACATTTCACGGGCATTTCATAACTGATTTAAAAAACACACCATATGAATCTTTTTACTGCAGTATGAAGAATTTTATTATATTTAGTTTCCCCTATTCTGCTTCATATAGATAAAACTCCTGATTGCTACTCTATACAAGTACACCTAGGGCAGAACCCTCTTCAAATATATCCTCCTGCGCCACTGCCACGCATAGGCGTAACTGTGGGTTTTACAAGAGGGAAGCTGATTATACACTTCATAGTAGGCTGGATAATTACAATGTAGGACAATTGCAATAGCTAAGCTGTAATTTTTTTATGAATTGTTGGTTTCCGGGATTAGATGAATAAGTAACAGTACTTTGACGTCTGGAGCGCATCTTTGAAGACCAAATGATTGACTCGGCCTCGTGGAACGAATTAGTAATTGATCATGAACTCAAATTTCGAGGCGAAGAATGTTGATGACCTTACGGAGAAAATTCACGGTAGTTTGGAAGGACAGCACTACCATAAAAGATGTTTAATATTTTGTAGATGCTTGTTCTACTTGAAAATCATTTAAAACAATGGATATGAAATGTAATCATTTTGATACAGTTTCTAGGTAATGAAAATCTATTACGATTTCTGCGAAAATTCAATTAACATTACTGAAATGAAATGTCAGACTCCGGGTAAAATTAATTTGCGTAGATTATATTTACCTAGATGATATTCCATTTTCAGTATTTCCATAAGTATCTGCTCATTATGTACAATACAAACAGTGTAGCTAATTTATAATGGAGTTATTAGCTTGATTTTTATGTAATTACATACAGTATAATAAAAATTAAAATAATTAGCTTTTTACATTCACTTACAGTTCATACAAAATAATAAAGGGCAATGCAAGATATACTTTTTCTTTTCATTTTTTGTACTGACATATTATTTATCACGAACATTGTCTTACACAACAAATTTCTACTGGAGTTATAATGCGTAATCCCATTTTCAACTACCAATATTAGAATTTCGAAAAGTATAAGAACCCACGTATGTATCTCATATATGCTTTTGATTTGTCAAATTATTTTATTCGTGAAATAACAACCTCTCGCTTAGAAATATATTGGATTCATGCTAAAAATCGCATATCCAGATTTTAGTGATTAAGCACGTTTTAAGTTCCCTACAATCCGATTATAACATTTTTACGATAATGTGTATGTGTGTGTGGATGTGTGTGTGTTATGTTATGATGTTATAGATACGATTTCTCAAATTCTATAAGACTAAAGACCTGTGTACCAACGAATTCCTCAATCTAACAGTAATAGGAAGAGTTTAATAGGTTCTGGTAACAATTGGACACCCGGAAGTGGTAGTTTCTAAAAAAAAAATTAAATATTTATTTAAAATTATTGGTATATTAATATTACATATAGAAATACTGCTAATACCGTCAATGAATTTGAAGAATTTTAAACATATTAGAAGAGTAGGATAGAATTCCTCATAGAACGAAAGAAGAAATACAATTTCAATAATTTGTGTGTACAAGAAATGAGCGAATTACAGAAAATGAACATAATACTAGTATAATGGAAGGGATCGTCGAAGGACCGAACTACGGAATTCCAGCCTCAAATTTGTTTGTATTTTAGTCGTTAGTACTGTGCATACTATTTACCTTTAATCGTAAGATGCAGCAAATTATATTAGAAAATGTTACATTCCCGTTTATTCAGTGTTAAATATATCATGCTGTTTTATTATTTTTTCATTAAACATATTATACAACAAATAGTTCCCTCACAATTATTCCCATTTAATCCTGGATAAACAAAACTTATTGTGCGGATGTATTTTTGGTTGTCCTCATCTGATGATTAGAATGCACGCTCACGGTTCGGTCATAAAGCTCCCGTATCTATCCCGTCGCAGTGCTCCCTCCCTAGGTATCGTCAGGGGAAGCGAAGCCAAACTAGTTGAACGCCAGCAGGACACAATACGCCCAGACGAAATGGCGCGGAAATTAATTTTTCCACGTGTTGGCAACACTGTGTAATACAGTGGCTACTTGGTATGGATCGAATGCTCAACTGATCTCTATGTATTATGTATGTAAACTTGTATACTTGGGGTGAGGTAATGGTTTGTAAACTGTAGATAAAGATTTGAATCGTTTTAAACAAGGATTTTGTTCAGAACAGCATAGTTTCTAACCTCATTTAACTTTATATAACAGCAGGATACATAAATGCAACTGGTAGTGCCACTACTATCAGCTTTATTCGCTAAAGTTTATTTTTATCTTATTACAACCGGTAACCATAATCAAGATTCTCAATATTACTTAAATGATCACATTTAGAAACTTCTATTCCTTATTGGAATTCGTAAAGGAAATGCAAGAATGAAATAAATCGTTATTATACTTATACGAGGGTGCATTGAATAAGTTCACGATCTAACCCAGAAAGGACAGCAAGTGACACACAATGGGGTCATTTAAAAAAAAAATGTGGATTATCTAAAGGTGACGGAAGGTATTATCTGTGATCAAAAAATTCAGTGATGAGTTTTTAGTGAATAAGTATGTTTTTGGGTCCCTATAATACCATTTTACCATTTTTTCAATGATGTCTGTATGTATGTGTGTCTGTGTGTGTGTGACAAAAGTTTCATATCGCATAAGTTCAATACCACGATTCCAAAAATTATAATTTTTTCGTATTCCTCAAGTTTAGATCCATTTTCAGACATGATAAGATTTTGGTTATAATTGGTCAACCGGAAGTAGCCTCATTTGAAGATTTTAACAGTTAAATATGATTTATTGACATTTAACGTTATTATAACTTAAAGAATATATTATTCTCTATACGATTTGATTGCATTTTATACTTCATATTCAATAGATATAGAGTTAAAGAATTATAAAGAAATTAAATTTCATAAATCAGCCAGCTATGCTAACCATGAAAACTACTAATATATTCAGATAATTCAAATTGATAGATGTTAGTATCAATGAAAAGTAAATGAATGTGGCAGAGATAAAGATGTTGAAGTAGATGTTGGCAAGACACGGAAAGATACGGTAAGGAAATAACTTTAGTGTTACAAGTTTGTAAAAAGATACAAGAGAGACGATTACATTGGTTTGAACATGTCATGAGGAGAGATGAAGAATATATTGGAAGAAGAATGGAGGAAGGCCAAAGATAAGTTGGAAGGACTGTATGTATTGCGGAAGACTTGAGAGAAAAGGAACTGAATGAAAACGACACGTAAAACAGAAATGAGTGGAAGAACAAAATAAAAAATAGCGACCCCTAACGAATGGGAAAAGCTAAAGAAGAAGAAGACGATGTCAAATTTGCATAGTTTGTTTATGAAATAATTTTACTGGAGATTTAGAATCTTTTGAAAGAAAATTTATGTATGGAATTTATACATAATACATAGGATTGACGGAAGGTATTGTGCTAGCCACAACAGATTTTTTTTTATAAAATCGTGAGATCTATTCCAATATTACATTATTAACAAGTCAACCTGTAGTTCATTATTTTGCCACCAGGTGTCATATCGCTTAGCAATACTTGTCAATAGAACACCGTACAGCGATCTAATGCCTGCACAAAACGGGTTAATACCAAAGCAAATTCGTGATTTGAAATGACAGACATTTTGGAAAACCCCATGTCATGTCCTTTACTCAAAATGGTAAAAAAATGAGTAGATGAATTTAAAAGTGGGAGGGAAAGCATTGAAGATGATACTCGTAAAAGTCGTGTAATTGTTATCAGTGAAGAAATCATTAATTTGATCAGTGTATCAAGGTTCAAGAAATGTGGACATCTATGAATGAGTTCAAAATATTATGACCACAATGACTTAGGAATGACAAAAATAAATTCGAGAGGATCCCCGGATTATGGTCATTGACCGAAATCGTGTTCACTTCCAGACGTTTTCGGATTTGCTCCTGATATGTTTGTGGAAAGATTTGTTACTACTGATGAGACATGAGTTCACCACTATTACGTCAGAAATTAACGGATTACCGTAAAACTACACAGAGACACAAATGACAGTGCACAGAATCTTGTGCTACCCTCTGTGTGATAGACCGCGAATTTTTAAAGAACGTTGATGAAAATAAGTACGATTAATACAATCTAAAGATAAAACGTAATGTATTGGCGGTTTAATATAAGTTGGTGAAACTGAATTTAGAATTGAGGAGTCATAAATGACATCTTCCAAATATTCCTGAATTTACTGTACGTAAGTTAAAGCGTCAGAAAGTTAAAGTTACATTGATATTCCTCACATTTCTGTAAAGATAAAAAGGACATACTACAATTCTTTCTACACACCTGTCGGTTTTACGACTGCATTTGCCTTATTGTTAAAAAGCGCGCGAAAATGTTCGAAACCTCGTAAACCTTAGTGCATCACTCCATGAATTAAGCTTATCCGACGCAATTACAGCACCAGCGCATAGCCAGTTTTGAAAGTGCAAAAAACTCATGAAATGTCAACTGGGAGAAGGTGAGTAGGAGAACACAACACAGCACAGAACAGCATCTCGCGTGGCTTGCGGTCTTTAAACAGCGATAAAATTTAGAGTGCTTCTCTTCCTCCTCGCTGCGCTATTCTTTTGTTCCGGTTATTTATTGCGCGGGAAAAGTTCACGATGCACTTTGAATGCGCCAAGAATTCTCAGTTTGTTGCAAATTATGACTGCATACTACATGCTCATGTTCAACGCTTCATGGAATGTTTTTTTGGAATAACGGAGTGCAAATGTGGCACAGTTGTAAATTTACATATGTGAGCTACTCTGTTTTATGGCGGAGATAAGGTTATTATTAATATATTAATAAATTATATCAAGTGATAACACAAATTACCATATTCTAGGTTGAATTTTAATGGTATCTAGATTCCTGATCTGTAAGCAAATGGATTTTTGAACAATAAAACTTACTCCCATTTATTTAATATCATTTCGGTTTATACAAATAATTATCACATAAATTACAATAAATATTCGACAGTAGTAGTTTAATTAATTGTAAACATTATTTCTATTGGCAATAGAATAAGATCGCTGCCATTTGCGGGCCAATGTCAAACATATTGAGTATACATTTCCCTATTAATTTGTAAGAAATGTGATATTATAAGGTGCGTGAAGTTGGCACCAAGGTATAGGGTACTAATTTTTAAATTGTTACTACGATTTAGTACCCAATTTGTACCTATTAGTACCCACAAAAACTTTTGTTTCTACCTTCCGTCACCTCTAGGTAAGGACGTTATTGTCTTTGGTCAAAAAATTCGGTGGTGAGTTTTCATTGAATAAGCACGTTTTAGGGTCTTTACAATACGATTTTACTATTTTTGCAATGATGTCTGTATGTGTGTGTGTGTTAGTGTGTGCGTGTGTGTGTATGTGTGTATGTGACCGCCGGGTCGTCAACGATATCTCCAATACTAGAATTCCAAAAATTACAATTCTTGCGTATTCCCCTTCC
Organism: Harpalus rufipes; assembly: GCA_951394225.1. Classification (NCBI taxonomy): domain Eukaryota; kingdom Metazoa; phylum Arthropoda; class Insecta; order Coleoptera; family Carabidae; genus Harpalus; species Harpalus rufipes. The sequence continues at coordinate 15,347,216 of OX596274.1, forward strand.
TTACAACCATATGCAGATTTGATTAGATTTTGGTTATAATTGGTCAACCGGAAGTACCCTCATTTGAAGATTTTAACAGTTTTTCTTGAAAAACTCAGTTAAATGTTATTATAACTTAAAGAATATATTATTGTCTATACGATTTGATTGCATTTTATATTTCATATTCAACAGATATAGAGTTAAAGAATAATAAAGATAAAAAAATTCATATAAATTTCATAATTCAGCCAGCTATGCTAACTTAACCATGGAAACTGCTAATATATTCAGGTAATTCAAATTGACAGATGTCAGTATCAATAAAAAGCAAGTAATTGAATGAAAGAATAAGGGAAGTAACGCTAGTGTTAGAAGTTTCTAGATATAAGAGAGACGATTACATTGGTTTAAACATGTCATGAGGAGAGATGAATATATTAATAGAAGGCGGAAGAAACATAGGAAGACCAAGTATAAGATGAAAAGACACGCAAAACAAAAATGAGTGGAAGAAAATAAAAAATAGCGACCCCCTAGCGAATGGAAAAAACTAAAGAAGATGTCAGTGTCAAGTGCAATTTGCATAGTTTGTTTATGAAATAATTTTATTGGAAATTTAGAATCTTTTGCAAGAAAATTTATGTATGGAATTTGTACATAATACACAGGATTGACGAAAGGTATTGTGCTGGCCACATCAGATTTTTTACTCTGTGTAGGAGTTATTCATTGTTTAATAATTTTTGTGCCAACTTCACGCTAGCACCACAACATATAAATTTAAAAAAATATATACGAAAATTTAGTACCCAATTGGCACCTTTAGGTAACCAAAAATTTGTTTCTAAAATGTTTATGATAAATAAGTTATTGAAAATTAAGTATTATTGGTGCCAACTTCACGCTAGCACCAAAGTATTTATTTAAAACATTAATTTGTAATTTTCTGATCCAGGCATTGTATTTTTTTTTTCATTTTGTCAAGCATATTTTTAATGTAAATACGAACTTTTTGTTTACGCGGGAATTCGTGACAACATAATTCACCAGATGTCACATCGCTTAGCAATACATGCTAATTATCTACTTTTTGTTTTAGTTCCAAATTTCGCCACCAGATTCGCATTCTTTATTGGTTTGCAACCATCTGAATCTTAGCACGGCGATAGGAAACCAGCAGTTGTACTGCTACGATGTTTTCGGGATTTCTGCTTGATATGGAGTGGTCACTCTTTGATTTACTCATGTCTCTCATCGCGGATATCGCTCTTTATCAACCATAAAATGAAATTTCCCCAAACACTTTTTGCACTATAGTTTGATCACAAACTTTGGGTACCGCTGTATGCATCCACGACGAGGCAGGTCCAAGAAGTAATACAAATTATGTCCATACTAGACCTGTACTGAAATAATATTAATAAAATTTTAAGGGTATATTGAAGGTTAGTCGGAAATAATTCTAATGTCAATTCATATATGGTGCTGTTATTAACCGTTAAAGAAAATCAATCCTAAAACTTTATAGCCACACTATGTATCTAAACAATACAACTTTATGTTTATAAAGAAGAGAGTTTTAAAAGTAAAGAAGTGCAGAAAAATTAACATCCCGTGGTGCAACAGTTAGCAACTGTTTATTTCTGAAAGATGAAAGTATTTACGACCAACAAATGACAGATGACTCACTTCGCAATATTTATTTCTGTACAAATTCTTTTTGAAAAATAGTTGTAAAAATTCTTGGCATATAATTTCATATATGACTCAATTTCTTATTTCATTATTTCAAAACATTGCTATAGCTCTGTCACCAGAGTCCTTTTGATGTTTGATTTATGCATTATTTTGTTTTCATTGTTTATTTTACTACATTTTGTTAAAAGTTCTATTCCTAAATTAAATTAGGAATAAATTACTGGTAAATTATTCGTATTTTAAAATTTGCTAGTCAGCAAATACCGATAGTCGTTGAATAAATGGATGCGCGTTGACAGTAGTGCTGATTTAGTGCTACTTCCCTCTTCTATTGATTTTAATGGTAGACTATGGAAACTTATACGCCTGTGAAACTTGAATAAAAAGAGGAAAATTCATATTATAAATTCGTGCTGCAGATGTCAGTTAAAAATGGAATCACAGCACGTGGTATATACATACTTTGAAGCTAAAATTGAATTGAATTTTTAAAGAACGTTAGGAATATTCATTATAGCGGAGACTCTTAAATCCATGTCACTTATTGCATCTTTCATGCAAGACTTTAATTAACTTTTAGCTACAGTTGAATATTAATTTTAAACCCAAGATTACGAAACACATTCACTATTATGTTTCTTCAAATGGGGAAAACTTTAAATTTTCTTCAGGGTAATTGAAAATATGGAGACAAATAACTATTTTTATTATTATAATTCATTTTAGACTTATAGGTAGTTTAAATAACAAAGTTGGGGGTGAACTTAAATGCCACTTTTTGATGTAAAATAGTCCTTAATGAACCAGTTTCACATTTTTGTTTAAACATTTTAGATGAAAGTTTATGCAATATTTTTCATAGTAATAAAAAAAATATATATTTTCGTAAATAATTAAATACAAAGCGCCAAAAATGGTATGAAAAACAACCTCAATCCTCAATCCTGTGACGTCGGAACACATCATGCCAATCATAGCTAATAGAAAAACAGTTTGTCCATCACCTACAGTAAAACTTTTGAAAGATGTCCGATCAAGGTTGTCTACGAATTGCATGAATTCAGATTTTTGCTCCGCCCATCATGACAAATTCAGTAGTGTCGTTTGCTTAGTTTTTATGAGTGTACGTAAGATACTACTGTTAGTTTATTATTATAAAAATATATATTACAGGAAAAACATTCAAAATTCAAAAATAAGTCAACTAGTAAGTTTATAAGCAAATGTAAAACCAAATATGTTAAAAATAAGATACTGACACAATGTCAGTGTCAGTGACTCTGACAGAATATAACGTTATACGTACGGCTATGAATCCAGGTTATGTATCTGAATTAATAAATAAACTTACGTTACAGCGAAAGTATTATCAACAACGAGCATCGTTTATAAATGGAATGTCCTAACTTAGTCGAAACAATATGAACTTTTGAAAGACAAGCGTGTTATATCCATCCTTATCACACAGTCTTACAGCCATTGCAAAAGAAAGAGATAAATGTATGCCTATTTGTTAATTCGTTCGTGATACAGGTGCCCTTGTTCGGACATCTTTCAAAAATTTTACTGTACGTTATTTATATATATATATATATATATATATATATATATAAAAGTATAGTAAAATTCTTGAAAGATGCCCGATCAAGATCTACGAATTGAATGAATTAAGATTTTAGCTCCGTCCATTTTGTCAAATATAATAGTGTCGTTTATTTAGTTTTTATGAGGGTACATAAGTATATAAATTATTTTATTATTATAAAAATGTATGTTTCAGTAAAAGCATTCAAAATTCAAAACTAAGTGAACTGATAAGTTTGTTACTAAATAAAAAATCAAATAGGTGAAAAATAAGATACTGACAAAATATGAATGTCAGAAAATAATGTTATATGCACGACTATGAAACAAGGTAATATATCTGAAATAATAAATAAACTTACATTACAGCGAAAATATTGTCAACAATGCGCATCGTTTTAAAATGGAATGTATTTAGTCGAAACAATATGAATTTTTGAAAGACAAGCGTGTTATATCCATCCTTATCACACACGCTTGTGACTTGACCGGACATCTTTAAAAAAAAATACTGTAGGCGATAGTTTGTTACATGTTAAAGTGTATGTACTCTGACGTCACATTCGGTTTCAGTTCATGGGACTTTTTAAAAATATTATGCAAATTTCAACAAATAAGAATTGAAAATATTTAATGCATATTTCGTGATATTTTCAAATTTGAGGCTCTTTAGAGAACAATTTTACTTCACTGGTAGAAATATCATTTCAGATTTTTTAAATGAAATTATGATTATGTATATTTTCTGAAAGTAATCTATATTAGTTTTACACTGATGCTAGAGAATAGTTATTATTTTTTCAAATTTCTGAAACTTTAATGCATTATTTGCCATGCCATTTGTAATTACCTTCTTTGTTTGCGGAAATTTTTTGACGTTTCCCTGATGTATCGATTTGTAATTTATTTTTTAAGCGCAAAAAAATAGTTATTTTGCAACAATTACGGAACATAATATGAAAAATTACGAAATGTACTCATATTAGACATATTATCATCTAGTACGTGGGCGGCTATGCTGGTATTTTTAAGTGATAATGATAATAATAATTGCTTTCATGAAAATAAAACAAAAATCTTATATTTTAATAATTATTTTCCGCACTAGTGTGGGAATAGACTATATCCCGTTAATTTAAATTACTTTCAAAAAATATTAAAAAAATTATACATTGCTTTAAGAAATCGATTCCGGCGAAACTATTTACTTTTGTATTACATTATTTTATTGTAAAATAATTAACTATACATTATGTTACAAAGTATATTTTTTTAATGAAATAATTCAGGTTTTAATGCTTACTAATTTATTAAAATTAAACGTTATTTTAATGATGAGTACTTGGCTACGCATTTAATATGAGAACTTTTAAAAGCGCTCAAGTACTTAATGATGAGAATTAACCCAATTAATGTCAACTAAATGTTACTAAACTTAATTTATATTAATGGGATAGAATGCTGAAAAAATAATGCAACAGTTGTTAAAGTGATGATTTCAGCATAGTCACTTGTTAATAGCGTTCCTATTCCCGTGCGAAATATTAACTGAAACTATTTACACAAAATGTGATGTGGCCAACACAATACCTCCCGTTTAATTTAATTTTTATACCATGTAAATACTTAAAATTAAATTAAATTTAAGTACCGGGTTCAATCCCGACCGACGTCAAATATTTCGAATTTTAAATGGCACAAAATGACCCCTGTGGTGCACTCTCCACACCAGCAATAAGTGCTCTTGAGGTGACACCTGGTAAACGCCCGCACGGTACAAATATGTCATCATCATTACTAAAATGGATAATATGTCGTGAATATATATTTATTTATTTATATACTTACCTATATTCATTGCTGGCGTGAAGAGTGCATCACAGGGGTCAATTTTGTGCCATTTAAAATTCTAAAATATTTGGCGTCGGTCGGGATCGAACTCGGTACCCCAGATTCGCGTGAGGTGACGCCCGCGCGGTACAAATATGTCATCATTATTACCGACATCTGTGTACAAAGAATAACGTTATTCATACCGCTATGAATCAAGGTAATATATCTGAATTAATAAATAAACTTACGTTACAGCCAGCGAAAGTATTGTTAACGAGCATCGTTTTAAAATGAAATGTCCTAACTTAGTCGAAACAATACGAATTTTTAAAAGACAAGCATGTTATATCCATCCTTATCGTATACGATTGTGGTCTTTGCACATGAGAGAGATAAATGTTTGCCAATTTGTTAATTCATTCATGATACAGGTGACCTTGATCAGACATCTTTAAATTTTTTTACAGTATATTATTTTTCGTAAATTTCTCAACTGTAAGTGCACACCAATACGTCATTTTTCTAATAATAAATGCTGATTGAGAGTATTTGTTAACACTTACTAGTAATAGCATTTTTGTTTAACACAATTTTCTCATTCTGACTTCCACCATTTTATTTATACAATTTAAAATACTAACAATATTTATTAGAAGGTTTCCACGAGTTCCACGTCAATTAAATTACTGGGTATATTAACTACATTTCGTTTTATATTTACTGTCAAATTTCACAAAATAAAGCGATCACCCCATCTTTTTCCCGTAAATCTCTCCCCTAGGATTCTCCCTCTAGAGCCGACTCTGTATGTTGACACGGCCTCGAGCTTGTACGTGTATATTGTGCCTGAACACGCATCCCTAACTCATATTCATATTTGTGCGAGTATTTACATTTACCTACTCGTACACACAGCTCGTACAGGAGGAAGAGAGTCGCATAGGTTGTTGGATGATTTTATGCTTTTCATAAAACACCCCCAATCACGATTTTGCGATACAAATATATATCCCAGTTGCCACCAGCGGGTGTATTGTATTGACTGGTAGGGAGTTGAAATTAAAGTAGGTAGATTAGTAGGTATATTTCAGTGGCGTAACTAACGCGCCCGCGCAGCTGGCGGCCCCCGGGCTCTAGGGCGGGCTCAATTTAAATGTATTATAATTTTGTTATTAATGTGTGGCGTATATGTTGTCATATGATTTAGTGTACCTATAATTTTGAATAGTACTCGGAAATAATTTTTTTAGTCCTTATGTTTTAAAAATCATTTTCCAAAAATAATATTGGCTAAGGTGCCCCCCTTCTACCCGCTATACATATAAAGTCGAGCTCTTTTATTTTCCATCACTGTGCTCAACAGCCGGTAGAATTTCGATTTCTTAGCGAATATTTTCCTTGAACTAATCCCGAGTTCGTGGTTTATTGACATATATTTTCCCTTTAAAATAATCCCATAAAAAAGTCATTAAAGTTTCGTGCAGAGATATAGAAACACCCTGTATAAATTTGATAACAATTGCAATTTTACTGTTTAAAATAAATAAACATAGATAAGTTAACATAGTCGGAAAGGAAAAAAAATTGGAAACATGCCGAAATTGTCGTTCCTATATCTTTTCGTAAAACTAGCATTTGTTTCAGAAGAATAACTAATTTCCCGTACTTGTTACAAAATTAATTACTCAAAGTATTATATTTATACAAAGAAAAAGAACAATTTCAAAACAGAAATTGCCACACTTGTTTATAATACCCGTCTTAGAACAGTTTTACTCGTTCGTGAAATAATATTCTTTACACGTTTTGCATAAATAACCGCATATTATTAAGTTGCTTATTAAGTAGATTATGGTTTGAAATATTACATCTCACAGAAATTTCCTGCAAAATATCTTATAAAGCAATGAATAATCAACGTATGTAGTCAGAAATTATTCTCAAAATATTTTTATAGAAAATTTTTCATCTCATAAATAGTTAAAAACATTAAATTTCTTTGCGGAAACACTTCATATAGAATAAAAAACTTAAATTCACATAATTTGTATAGAAACAAGTTTAACCTTTTTTCGAAAATTTCTCTTCTAATTCTCTTGCATCATTTGTGCTTCAACTTTTTTTCACTGAACGATCATTGCGAAATTACTAGCGGAAGGAAAACGTTAAACCTTCTCCAGTACACAGAACTCACATAAAGCGCTATCTCTTTACATGCAGCCAGAGGTGAGCGCTATTCAGTGACAATTACAGGCTTTATAGTCTATAAAAACCTAATAGATAGTAATTACATTAACAACAGCAATACAGTCTTAGACTATCATTTACAATAGCAAAAAACATGCAAATAGAACTAGTTTTATGTTGTTAGTTTATAGGAGTGAATTCTTCGCAATCAAAAGGGCAAAAAATAGGTATAAAAATAGTAACACATAAATCTTTCATGTATAAAACCGCGGAATAATAAAATTGTACTAAGCTGTTTAAGTTTTTTAGACATAAAAATACGATTGACATAATTAAATTTTATATCATGTTTCTATTATTATTATTTAAACTACGAGCAATAAATTAAAAATTTAATTGCTGGGCTATATATTTCTGATTGATTACTATTCAGAGTTGTGGAAGCCATTTGCATTAAAGCACTGGAATACTATATAAATTATTGTTGAATCTAAGTTACCTATCTTGGTTTGAATTTACAGGCTTGCTAATGCCCAGTTGCACCTCTGAGGTCCCGTTGCATCACCCGACTCTATATTTAAACATTGTTTTATTCAGTTATTCAAATACATTGATATTAGTTGCAATTGAATATATTTTTACCTCTCGCTAAGAGAGGTATTGGAATCATGCTAAAAATCGCATATCCAGATTTTAATGAATAAGCACGTTTCAAGGTCCCTAGAATCCGATAATAACATTTTTACGATGATGTCTGTGTGTGTGTGTGTGTGTGTGTGTGTGTGTGTGTGTGTGTGTGTGGATGTGTGTGTGTGTGTGTGTGTGTGTGTGTGTGTGTGAGAGAGGTTGTTGGAGGCACGATTTCTCAAATTCTATAAGATTAAAGACCTGTGTAACTACGGATTCCTCAATCTAACAGTAATGGGAAGAGTTGAATAGATTCTGGTAACAATTGGACAACCGGAAGTAGTTGTATTTTAACAAAAAAAATCTAAATATTATATTTTGAAAATTACTACAAACATTAAAAAACAAAATTCTCTATCCGACGCATTTAAAATTTTATTATACCTTCTATAGATTTAAAGATATAGATATATAATCTATAAAATAAGCTGTTGTAGTAAATCTCACAGCCTGCTCACAGCCCAAACATCTCCATGGTAATTACTTGAGAAATAAAAATGTCTGTAATTGACAGATGTCACTAATGTCAGTGTCAAAAACTCAGAGAATACTGAAGGCTTTTTCTGGGAACGATATTTAATATTTTTTATTGTATTATTAATTATATATTTAAAATTATAGGTATATTACATGTACCCTATAGAAATACCGCCAATCCTGTTAATGAATTGGAAAAACCTCGAACATTTAGAAGAAATGGAGAAAACTTGCTCATAGAATGAATTTTAAATTATAGAAAATTCGTAAATATAAAGATTATTTGTAATTAGAATTTTTGTGTGTACAAGAAATGTTAAATACAATACTTATATATACCACAATGGAAAGGGCGCGAGAGGTATTGTGACGGCCACAACAGATTTTTTTAATTGTAAATTCAATTGACTAAAGCCTCATTCACAGCTACTTTGTTAATGCATATCGTTAATACTTAGTGCAAATAGATAATGCGTAACGAATAAATAAATAGTGAAATAAATATTGTTTAAATAAATAATTTTAGTGTTGAATTATTTAATAATATTCTTCGTCAAATTAGTATTTATAATTGTTTAATCACAGTATTAGTTATATATATATATTATCTTTATCTTAATTATTTATCGTTTAATAAACTTTTTTATACTCCAATATATAAAGTTGATACTTTACACATTGCAGACAATGTATGATATTATTATATCATTGAATTCAGAAGAAAATTCTTTATTTAATGAGTTAATAAAAAAAATTATAATGCCATTTAAAAAATGTAACATTGAGCCATAAGTTGAGTACCACTGGCTTTAAAATAATAATGGTTATATCAAAATGTGTCCCCCTCTATGCCTTACAAAATATCATAATCACTTTTTATGTAACTTTTCATATACATGAATAAAATGCACTGTTCCATTATCTTGATACACCCTATATAGCACACGTTATTCAAGGTATAGTTTTCTTCCTTTATTATAATTGACACAAAACCCCTAAGACAAGATGCAGTATAATTCAATAACCCTCTCAAAACCACTCCATAAACACAAACACAATCATCCTTGGTAAAGATGCTCTCGAGGCACAAAGACGCAAATAATGGCACGCATCATCCGCTGCGGCATTCTCATCAAACAACGAACCTGAGCATCCTGTAGCCAGGGTAATTAATTACATTACATGCTGCATGCCTTCGCATGTGCGTTCTACCGAAACATGCACCGCCCTTGTAAACTAGACAGGGGTGGAAAAGTTTACAGGTGGATGATTGATTGAAAGTCATAAATATTTTGATGATACGATGAGGCAGATATGATATAAATTATTGGTGAGGGAATGAGGTCATGCACGATTTTTCATTTTTAACTTTAATCGATAGAGTAATGAAAAATACCCGTATTTTTTATTTTTCCTCGAATCGATCTTTAATAATGAAAATATTGCAATTAAAAATTATCTTTAAAAAAGCAGCTGATTTTCTTTATTCTTTGAAAGTTCTATTGTTTGAAATGTTGATGTCAAACTCATGCTAGGCCGAGTCTACATAAATGTTTGAATGGAAATGAAAGATTGTTCAATAACATATAATAAAATATCGCATTAAAACAATATCGTAATGAAACAAAATGTAATATGAGAAATTTTGATTTGAATATATTTGTTCAAGCTTAACTTAAAATTTAAGTTCCATGCCTAGTTGCACCGCCGACTCTTAAAATTTGAACTTGGTTTTATTCAGTTAAGCTACATTCATATATACTTTTTTAAATGATAATGTATAAGACACAATTTTAATACTTAGGGTAAGGTTATGAAAAACATTGCATTTTCTGCAACAAAATTTAATTGATAGTTGACATCTGCATTTATACAAATTACCTGTCAGAGTTGTTGTATTGCTGATGCATATTTTCTTATAGAATTCTATTTGAGTACATTGTGTTACAAATACATATAGGATTAGATGCAGCTATTTGTTTTCTTCGACATTAACGATTTTGAGTTTTTTCGAAAATTCATTGTGACAACTGTCACAAATTTACTTAATACATAATGCGTAATGCATAAAAGTTTGAAGTTTGCAAACTTTTGTTGCTATGCATTCTGCTTATGCATTATGCCTTTGAATATATAATACATATGTATTATATATTCAAAGATTATGCGTTTACTACTATAGTCAAATTTTTTGACTCTGTCGGGTACAGTAATAAAACTATAAATGAACTATAAATATCGCAATTATGATAAAGCGGCATATCCTTTACTTTCTGTAGTATAATACTGTTTGGCTTCGGCCCATATTTTTGATCCTCTCTATTCATTTATGTTAAAGGACTGTAAGGCTATTTTCCTATACATACCTGGTAGACGTTTGATTCAATGCATGAATAGAGCGGCTCAAAAATATGGGCCGATGCCAAACAGTATTATACTACAGAAAGTAAAGGATATGCCGCTTTATCATAATTGCGATATTTATAGTTCATTTATAGTTTTATTACTGTACCCGACAGAGTAAAAAAATTTGACTATAGCTGTGAATGGTCTTGGGCGTTGCCATATACTGTAACGTTTATTTATTTGGGTGAAGTGTAAAAATCAAAAAAAAACATTATTAATTAAAATATTCCCATACATAATACCTTACATTGTAAAAAATTTAATAAAAATTAATTCAAAGTTAGTATCTCATTTCTAATTTAATTTTTTTAAGTAGGTTGTGCAAACACTTAATCATTAAAACAAAGGAAAATTGTCCGTCATTTTCGTATTTCACTGTTACTCATTATTATAATTAAAATCATTTTGGTTACCTTTGTAATAATTAATTTAGTACTGGCAACAGATTCAGCAAATACTGATTTTATTTATTGATGCCAGACCCATCAAAATGTATTCCTAGTATGTAATATATTTGCAGAAATTTATCCTAATTACTGAAAACTAAATAGTAATTACGCGAAATAAAGAAAAATAACGAAATTTGGAACATTTCGAAAAAAATAATATAATACGTAACAATGACATACAAAAATGACTGATAATTTTCTTTTGTTTTAATAGTGGAATGTTTTCTTAGCCTACTTAAAAAAATTAAATACTAACTTTGAATTAATTTTTAACAAATTTTTCGCAACGTAAGAGTGTGATATTATTATATTGTTGAATTCAGAAGAAAATTCGCTATTTAATGTGTTAATAAAAAATATATGATGCCATTTAAAAAAATCTGATGTGACCAACACAATACCTCCCGCCATTTACCTATGGGGTATAATTTTTATATTACTTTATAAAGTTATCCATAGAATATACAGAAAACGTATTAAAGCAAACCTGTCACTTTAATATGTTAAGAGTAAGGATTTGTTGTATGATTGATGTTGTTCTTATTGTTATCGGGTTTGTGCGAACCCACTAAGTGGGACACGCGTGATTTTATGTATGTATGTATGTATGTATGTAGAAAATGGAATAATCTTTAGTTTTTATAATAACAAATTGCCAAAAAAATACATTTAAAGGTATTATTGAAGAAAAACTATCTTGAGCTTTAAGTAAACTGCCATTTCCGGTTATCCGATCGCCACCAAAATCTAAAGGCTTCTTTCCATATTAGAATAAGGTAGAGATACATGGTTTCAAAACTTTCTGAATGATAGTATTTGAGTTAGAGAGTAAACAGGATCCACACACACACATACATACATACATACACACAGACATCATCGTGAAAATGTTAAAATTGGATTGTAGGGACCTTAAAACGTGGTCATTTACCAAAATCTCGATATGCGATTTTTAGCACGATCCCTATACCTCCCTTGCCAAGGGAGCGGGAGGTAAAAATATAACATTGATCCATAAGTTGAGTATCACTGGCTTTAAAATAATAATAGTTATGCCAAAATGTGTCCCCCTCTATTCTTTACAAAATATCTTAATAACTTTTTTGTATAACTTTTCATATTCACGAATAAATGGCACTGTTCCATTATCCTGATACACTTATACCCATTAGTTTTGAATACAAGTACAGAGTGAATGAAAAGTGATGCCCGTGTTTTTAAAATTTAATTCAAAGTGATGAAACTAATCTAAAATTAAGAGTGGATTTTTTTTATTATTCTTCGTTATCAACATTAACATTTAAACATTATAAAAAAGTTAAATTTCCGTCACTGTGGTTTCTAAATGATAATACTTAATAATTATAATGAAATGAAACCTTGACATAATTAATAAGACTTAATCATGCTGCAGATTTTAATCAAACTTGTTTGCTTTCCTCAAGAGCTCAAGTATCGCTGACGTCTTCATTCAAGACAGGCAAGCACTTTACTAGCAGTAAGCCTGTAAAGAACTGCTCGTAAAGCAGTTTTGAGTGGCTTGAAGAGGTTATAACTTGGTACATGTTTGGATTTTATACCTAATCTGAAATTTAGATGAGATCAAATATTCATAATGGATCACGATTATTTTGATCATGAAGAAAATTACGCTAATCATGTAAATGTGTTGAATAATGTGGGAAACTTATCTAAATTAACTGTAAATTGTCAGATAAGCAAATGAATAAGTCAGCATGTAAGATGTTTACTCGTTGATCGTTAAAGGTTCTCTATTTCTTATATAAGTTTATAAACGACTTTATATAATTTATCATTATACAAAGATTATGTTTCATTGACCGATAATGATTATAGACATAATTTTTTAGCAAATTGCAGATATTGTAAGTGTTTGAGGAGACTGAATTTGACGTAATTTAAAAGAATATACATATATATTGTTATCTCTTTTCGGGTGGTTGCATGCATTTTGCAACAAAATGATAATTTATATTTTAGGCTGAATTTGAGACATTTTCGCTTGCAAATTTTCAAAAAATACTTTAATGTAACGGCAACCTAACGTACGGAACTAAATTTGACGAAACCCGGATGGTTACATTCTCTATTTAGGAATTTAACCTCACATTTTTTCAAAAAAAAAAAGAAAAACGCAAAATCACTATAAATATTGCCTCCCGCGCCCTAAATTTTGTGGAATTTAGTGTTTTTATAATGGTTTTGCAATTATAAAGTTTTAAAAAATCTGCTGTGGTCATCACAATACCTCTCGCCCCCTTTCCATTGTGGTATATATAAGTATTGTATTTAACATTTCTTCTACACACAGAAAATTCTAATTACACCTAATCTTTATACTTTCATATTTTCTATAAGTTTAAATTCATTCTATGGGCAAGTTTTCCCCATTTCGTCTAAATGTTCGTAGTTTTTCCAATTCATTAACGGGACTGGTGTTATTTCTGAAGAGTTCATGTAATATACATATAATTTTAAATATATAATTAATAATACAATAACAAATATTAAATATCGTTCCCAGAAAAAGCCTTCATTACTATCTCTGAATTTTTGAAACTGACATTAGTGACATTTATCTGTCAATTACGGACATTTAAATTTCTCAAGTAGTTACCATGAAGATGTTTGGGCTGTGAGCAGGCTGTGAGATTTACTACAACAGATTATTTTATAGATTATATATCTATATCTTTAAATCTATAGAAGGTATAATAAAATAATTAAATGTGTCGGATAGAGAATTTTATTTTTTAATATTTGTAATAACATGTACTAAAAAAATAATATTTCGAATCTTTTTGTTAAAATACTACTACTCCCGGTTGTCCAATTGTTACCAGAATCTATTCAACTCTTCCCATTACTGTTAGATTGAGGAATCCGTAGTTACACAGGTCTTTAATCTTATAGAATTTGAGAAATCGTACCAACCTAACACCTTAAAACGCACTTATTCACTAAAATCTGGATATGCAATTTTTAGCATGATTTCAATATCTCTCTTAGCGAGAGATAAAAAGAGTAAAAAAAATTAAGGTAAATACATACGCAGGTATACAATTTCATGCCAGCGAAACAAAATTCTTGAAGGGTGGGTATTCTAGACCTTAGTCGTTTTTACTTCCTTGTACGTAAGTAAAGGAAGTACATATTGTAATCGCGAAAAATTTCGGTTTTCAGATTTCAGCGGAAATATCCATTTTGATCATCCCTGAATCCTGAATCCATTTTGACTAATTTCGTCGTGACGTCTACGTACGTACATACGTATCTCGCATAACGCAAAAACGGTAAGCCGTAGAAAGTTGAAATTTTGTATTTAGGACTCCTATAACATCTAGTTGTGCACCTCCCTTTCTTGGTATTACACAATTTCCAGAAGTGGCACTTTACATGAAGCCTATAATAGATTTTAATGAAAAACTGCTTTAAAATATAATCCAAAACTTTTCAAATTTGGTATACAAGACTTTTATGTCAATCGAAATAACATAATAGATTTTGGTTAAAATAGGCTAACCGGAAGTGGTACATTACTTACGAGATATGTAAATTTAAAAATTATATACTTTTTTGTTTTTGTAATAAAGCTTGCTATGAATTAGGACAAAAAAATAAAAAAAATGTTCATGTCAAATTCGTACAATAACAAATATTATATTCTTATTGTGAAATTAGTCATATTCATTGTTGTAATCAAATATTTCTTTGTTGTAATCAAAACTCTCTTTAAAAAGAACCGGGTTAGATTATGGTCGCTATATATCTTACTGTTTTGAAGTTAAAATTAATATTTTGTAATTTATTTATTAAAAAAATCTGCCGTATATTTTACCTGGCTGTATGCATAAAGCAAAGATTATTTTTATAAATACAAATAATATATTCATATAAATCTATGACGTATAAACTTCTTTATTATTCAATAATAGCATGTCTCAACATAAAGATATTTACCATAAATTATGTTACAATAAATTACAAAGTAGAGTTTACCATATATAAATATTAGGCTGGTAACAGCAATTTTCAATTCGAACAACTTTGTTTACTTTCTCTTCATATTCTTCTAGTAAAAACATTAATTTTGGGCGGTCTAAAATGTATATATCTGGATTGTGCATCTATTCTTATATATCTTCTTTTACATTTTATTTTTTCATACTTGTTATATCTAAATAACCTTAATTCCCTTTAATAAAGTGACGGATAGATTGCACTCCGATTATTCTTATATCGATGTGTAATTTTGTCAATATTTACAACTTACTTGAGAAGAATTTGATAGCTTTTTCGCAATTCAAAGTTACTCTAGTCTACAGTACTGGTGTACATTGTCCCATAATGTTTGAAACAAATTTAAGTCCTTCAACCTAGACTTGTCATCTCCATAATAGTCACAGATCAAGAATTAAGGGATTCTCAAAATACATTTTTCTTTCATTACTCATTATTTCTGACACTGACATTTATCTGTCAGTTACAAATAATTTAAATTTGCAACTATTTTTCATGGCATCCTTTCGGTTGTAAAATTAATTACAACATTATTTTATATATTATATTTCTTTTATCTCTAAATCTATAAAATATGTATAAAAATATTTAAATGTATCAGAAAGAGAATTTATTTTTCTTTAATATTATCAAGAAAAATTTTCAAAAAATAATATTTAGAAGTTTTTTTTTTCAAGAATCTTCTACTTCCGGTTGTCCAATTGTTACCAAAACCTTTTCAGATCTTCCCATGAATGTCCGATTGGGAAATACGTTGTTAAACAAATTTTAAGTCTTATAGTTTTTGAGTAACCGTCCTTCCAACATCCCACACACACACATCCACACACACACACACACACACACACACACACACACACACACAGACATCATCGTAAAAATGTTAAAATCGGATTGTAGGGACCTTAAAACGTGCTTATTCAATAAAATCTGGATATGCGATTTTTAGCATGAATCCAATACCTCTCTTAGCGAGAGGTAAAAATATGTATAGTTTAATAATCGTACAAGAAAGTCGTGTGGTTTCCACATCAGATTTTTTTTTTTTATTCTCGTGTGCATTGCCTTTTTTGGACGAGAGGTGAACCTTTATAGTTCGACTGTTTCGACTATAGCTTCGATATCTCATCGAAAGTACGAGTAACATTTCTTTCCACTATAGACCAGCAAGTCAGATGACCTTTGACGAACACGTTTCAGATCAACCGTCACAAGATATTTATGTTATTCCTACCTCATTGGTCAGAATGTTTGCAATCCTTTTAATTTTTGTGTATTTGTAAAGAACAAGATGTTCCCAAATTAATTACCAAGTATTCATGAATTTGCTTTGGAGTTAAGAATATTAATCCCTTTTTGTGAAGTCACAAATTAGCGGATTACCGTAAAACTTTGTAGAGCCCCACATTAGCATACGTTAATCTATATTAATATTGTTCAATGAGACACCAATTTAAGTAAATTGAATTTTACATTTAACGATATATACCCATATTTTTGAACGGTACTGTATCTTCATAAAAGTACCCAAATGTGACAATAAACAAATATTTGCATTAAAACCACTTGTTTACTTATGTTAAAATGTAAACAACTTGATGAGGAAATAAAAACCAAAATACCACCTTCAGTCTAAAAACATCAATAAAATACTTGTTTCATCATTTTATGACTCATCTTAACCCACAATTTCAACTTTCTTCTCGGAGTGTACATACAAACATTACAGTGGCGTAGGCGTAACAACATACTTCAATTGTTTGTAATCGGTAATTTTACGAGTTCCGCGTGACACAGTAATTCCAGTTATCTAATCCTAGTAGGCTGATTCGCGCCTTCTGCGATCTTGTTTCACTTGTACAACGCTCACTTTCATGGAAACTTGTGAAGTTACATGCAGATAATGTATATTGATGTAGGGATAAAGTTTATACTATATTCTAAGATGAAGATGAGAATGCTAGCCTACTTGATGAAGCTTGTCATTATGATGGATGAGTATAGGTTTACAATTTCGGGAGTATAGAGAGTGTTGAAATTTTTATGGAATAGATTAAATTGAACAAATATTGGTCCAGATCATAAGGACACAAACGTCATAAAATTATAAATTTGTAATCATATTTAACAATATAAAACACCAGAAAATCAACGAATTTAAATTTTAGAACTTTTTAAATATCAACAGTACAAAGCACGTTTTCATTTTCAATTGAAAGATATAGACGACATTAAAACGGTGGCAACGCAAAATGTGAGGAAAGTATTTAAAAAACTTCTAAATGGAAGATTCAAAAGCTTTTATTGGTTAAAATACCAAACAAAGCAAAATTTTCACCAAGGATACAAGTATTCTAATGGCTGCAATGATTCGTTTGACAACCCAGTTGACAGTTGCAGGTGCCATTTTACCTTTAAATTGAAAAGGTCTATTATATTATTTAAATTTCAAATTAGTTTCTAAAAAAGAATACTATTTATGTCAGAAACACCATAAAAAGAAAATTGCACGTCAATAATTTAGTTTAATAAAATACGAGGTTATGTCGAAATAAATGAAGGAAACTTTGAGTTCTTTCCTTTCAGGTTAAAAACGGAGTATGTGTGGACTGCGGATCCTTTCTATGCGACCAACACTAGTGTATATATTTTGGATGGTGAGAATCACTTTCTACAATGGCGTGTCGAACTGGCATTTTTATGACAGTTCGGCACATTTAAAAAAAGGCCCTGTATTCGTTATTAGCCACTTCTATTCAGGTAATCAAATTTTCTTTATTTTAAATAACCATTTCTTTGTTGTAACAGATTTTTTTTAATATATACCCAAAATGGTTTAAAAACATACCGGGTGTCTACTTTTTTGTAGACCGGCGGAAATACAGTGGTAAAATTTTATATTACTGTAAATTCTGCCCTATTAATTTTAAAACAAAAGTGTAAATACAAAAAAAAAGTTCAGAATTAAAAACTACATCTAACATCTTCAAAATTATTGATTACATTGCGTTTCGTTTGCGAAAAAAAAACTAAATAAAATAATATTTGTTCGCTATTTACAGTGCCATGAGCAATAGCACAAAATGTTAACAGTTGTATTGCTTTTTGGCACATGACATCTGTCATAAAGTTTTAATAGTTATTGAAGTCATTAATCTATTTACCAGTAATCATGTATGCATTTACAATCGCAGAAAAAAAATCATTGGAACTACATTAACAATTTCTTTTATCTGTCAAAGTCAAACAATATGGATTGTATGTTTACGAATATGTTTGAAAACTTCGTAGACAAGTTGCAGATACGTGCGTACAAACGATGTACGCATGCGCGATAGAACTTAAAAGTCCCTAAATACACGTGTTTATGTTTTATGTAAAGTTTAAAAATGTGTTGCACAGACAATCATTTGGATACTTATTTGGAAACGGCGATAAATATAATTTGTGATATCCAAAAGTTATGGGATATGAAACGTATTGAAAAACGTTACCAACATTAAATATGTAAATAACCTAAAATATAAGTAACTCTGCGCACGTGTGATAACAAAAGTTGGGTATTTTGAAAAGTTGCTTCACATCAATAGTACATACCTGCGTACGTGTGATACCCCCAAGTTTCATACACTAGTTGTTCAGTGAAAATAACAAATACCATCATAAAGATTAACTACATATATCCATATGGAACAAAGCGTTCGGTTATTATAAGCAAAATTATTTTTTAAAAAATCTGATGTGGCCAGCACAATACCTTCCGTCAATCCTGTGTATTATGTACAAATTCCATACATAAATTTTCTTGTAAAAGATTCTAAATTTTTGGTATTATGTGATTCCCTTTCTCGGCAACTGAATTCCATACTCCTGATAACAAACAAACCACATGAAATAAGAAAATTATGAAATTTTGAATGAAAATTTATAACATTTGTCAGTTATGGACATAATTAATTGCTGTCACTTTGACACTGGTCCCCATATCTGTTTGCCAAAGTCAGCAAAGTCATGTCACTGTACGCGCCCTATACATAATTTTTTTTGCAAAAGATCCTATATTTCCAGTAAAGTTATTTCATAAACAAACTATGTAAATTGCACTTGACACTCACATCTTCTTCTTCTTTAGTTTTTCCCATTCGCTAGGGGGTCGCTATTTTTTATTTTCTTCTTCCACTCATTTTTGTTTTGTGTGTCGTCCTCATTCAGTTCTTTTTCTCTCAAGTCTTCTGCAATACAGTCTTTTCATCTTATATTTGGTCTTCCCATGTTTCTTCCACCTTCTATTAATATATTCATCTCTCCTCATGACATGTTCAAACCAATGTAATCGTCTCTCTTATATCTAGAAACTTCTAACACTAGCGTTACTTCCCTTATTCTTTCATTCAATTACTTGCTTTTTATTGATACTGACATCTGTCAATTTGAATTACCTCAATATATTAGCAGTTTCCATGGTTAAGTTAGCATAGCTGACTGAATTATGAAATTTATATGATTTTTTTTATCTTTATTATTCTTTAACTCTATATCTGTTGAATATGAAATATAAAATGCAATCAAATCGTATAGACAATAATATATTCTTTAAGTTATAATAACATTTAACTGAGTTTTTCAAGAAAAACTGTTAAAATCTTCAAATGAGGGTACTTCCGGTTGACCAATTATAACCAAAATCTAATCAAATCTGCATATGGTTGTAAGGAAGGGGAATACGCAAGAATTGTATTTTTTGGAATTCTAGTATTAGAGATATCGTTGACGACCCGGCGGTCACATACACACATACACACACACGCACACACGAACACACACACACACACTCACATACAGACATCACCGTAAAAATAGTAACATCGTATTGTAAAGACCCTAAAACGTGCTTATTCTCACCACCGAATTTTTTGACCAAAGACAATACCTTCCTTACCTAGAGGTGACGGAAGGTAAAAAGAATTTTGAAGCAAAATACTAGCTAAACGGTGCTCTTTCGGATGTATTTTTAGAGAACTCTCATTATCTTACATAAATGGCAATATAGCTGCAGTGAATTTTTGTATAAAATGTTAATTTCTACATAAAATGTCTTCAGTAAGACTTCGCATCACTTCATGAACTTCTAACTTATAAAATTGAAAACACTCTTTTATTTTCCTTCCTGTTAGAGTGTACGCAAAAGTTGCCTTATTCCACAGTAATTTTATAATAAATTTCTTAATATATCACGAGAACGAGAGCTAAGTTTAAAATAACTTTAGTTATAAACTAGTTTAACAAGTTTCTCCCTTCAATTATAAACTTTAATCCCATTCTTATGAAAAATGTTAAATTAATTGGCTTATGAACAAAAATCTCGTTCGAAAAATTGAATTAATTTCTTATTAAATTACAAACATTTTCTCATTTTGCCAACAGCATAACAAAGAAAAAACTTGTGAGTGCTGTCGAGTCTAGGAAACAGATAACTTTCAATTTCATATATGAAAACATACAACGAGATTTTTTATCCTTGCGAAAAAACGCATTATCTCGTTGTTGCTGTCCAGTATTTCAGCCGAGCGGCAGGGGTGGTCAGTTAAGGGTGCTTGACGCCCTTGATCGCTCGAAAGTTGTGTAATTACGTCGAGGCCTTTATTCTTTGAGATTTCTTTTATAGGGGTTTCTCTTTTTTCCGATCTGCCGGTTTTAAGTGTAATCAATTTAATTACAGACGGATCAGTGTTAGTTTCTTTTCCTTGATACAAACAAAATAATAAAATAGTCCTGAAAGAATATAAATTGGATAAAGACGAAACAATAGTTATTTGTGTATCAAGGCTGTAAAAGTAATATTTTTGGCTGAATCTGAAATTTATAGGTCAAGGGAAGGCCGAGGCCAACAAATCAGATGAGGAATGAAGCTAAGAAAGAACTTTTAAACCGAGGGAGGCACACACAACATTTTTAGGCGACTATCACAAACTTTTATTTCATAATAAATTTCATATTTGATTTATATATGTCACTTGCAGTTTTTTTTGTGCCATCTGAATAACTAACAAAACTATTTAGTGTTAAAATATTTTACAACCTAAAAATTAAAATAAAATAACTAATAATGGGAAGTTAAATAATCTGTTGAGCAAGAAAATGAGCGATAGCAACAATTTTTTCAATACTGCTTCTGATATTTAAATATTGGGCTTCCAAAATAAGAAAACGCCACTAGCGGCAGAATTCTGAACTAATCGTAAGGTG
The DNA here is from genome assembly GCA_951394225.1 of Harpalus rufipes. Taxonomy (NCBI): domain Eukaryota; kingdom Metazoa; phylum Arthropoda; class Insecta; order Coleoptera; family Carabidae; genus Harpalus; species Harpalus rufipes. The sequence continues at coordinate 15,368,806 of OX596274.1, forward strand.
CATACATAATTATTGTTTACATTTGTAACATTGACCTTTGTGAATTGAAATATTTTCATAGCGCTATAATTGTTTTATGTTAATAAAATATACAAAATACTGTTAAAATAAGAGGATACAATTTATTAGAGGTTATTGTTATGAGTTTTCACTCAAAAAAACTACAAAAATAGGAAAATATGTGCTGTATATAGCTGTAAATCTACGGCACATAAAAATATGATACTAGGATTTCATCTTTTTTCCTTAAATTTATATAAAAAAACTAATATGAACGAAACTGAAACTACAAATACGGGAATCTTTAAACTAAACTCTACCAAAATTAATAAAAACGCTAAACTAAAACACAAAATAACTTAAGAAAACAAAGAAAATTAGTCTGACAGCAATGCTACTCTTATGAAAGTCAGCGAAAACTGTAAATATGATCATGATTTAGAAATTTGTTGTCAGTGCAATTTCTTGATAATTTGGAAGCCCAATAAAGCTGCAAATAGTGCAACACTAAATTTATATATTATTTAAAATGACTGAGTGCTTTCTTACACAAAATATGTCGAATCCTTCATCACATCAGAGAATGGCAACAAATCATAAATTCGATATTAAGTATTCTTTTTAGAACTGCTGTCTCTTTTTACCTTCCGACAACCAACATACATTGGTAAGGTAAGTAATGTTTTCGGTCAAAAAAAAAAAACGATAATCAGTTTTCAGTGAATAACACGAATTAGGCTCCCCTCAGCACGTTTTTACTATTTTTACAACGATGTCTGTCTGTGTGTGTGTATATGTGTGTGACGATTTTTTCGTCCACGGTAATTCTTATATCAACCTTCCAAAAATTTGCATTTTCCGTATTTTCGCTTTCTGCATTTATATAAAAAGTTGGTTAGATTTTAGGTAAAATTGGACAACCGGAAGTGGTACTTTACTTGGAGCCCATAACAGTTTTCAATGCAAAACTATATTAAAATATAATCCAAAACTTTTCAATTTTAGTATTTAAGGCTTTTATATCAATGGAAACAACATATTAGACTTTGGCTAAAATTGATAAACCAAAAGTGGTACTTTACTTGCAGCTCTAAACAGATTTTCGTGAAAAAATATATTATGAAATAATCCAAAACTTGGTATTTAAAGTTCGTAATACGATTGAGAAAAACATATTTTGTTTGTTATATATTGTATGAATTATAATCTTGTCCAGTAATTGGGTGCACCTGTTGGACAGAGTAAGTAAATAAATAAATAAATACATATTAGATTTTGACTATACATATATGATAAACCGGAAGTGTATAAGGAAAGTACTTGGAACTCTTAGCAGATCAAATCTAAACATTAAGATAATGATAAGATTATAGTGTATGTTACCAAAACGCATCAGGAATATATATTTCAAGCCAAATATAATTGTTCATCTTAAACGAATGCTAATCCGAATGACAATAACGAATACTCAAAAATACAAACTATTCATCCTATTCGTGTCCATAGTTACAATCGTTGTTAGTTTCGAAATGAATCCGAAAGAAAATACGAAGTCTCAAGAATAGAGGCCCAGAAGTAAATATCATAAATAATGCAAATAAATACATGCAACTATCTTTTCTTATATATTTTTTTCTTCTTTACGGCTTAGAAATACGAAAACTGACCCCAGCTATTTTAAAATTCACTTCCTCTTTCATCTGTTTCACTGTTTTTGACATAGACTATCCGCTGTCCACTTATTGTTTCCGAGATTTTTCGTTTACATCCTGGGGAAATCGTAAAAAATCGAGGGTGAATAAATTCCGCGGTGTCATTACCAGAGGTTGAATGGTAGAAAAACCACATCCTGCCATTGTCCTGCACTGGTCTGCGTGGGCGTAACGCCAGCTCAGACGGATCGCAGAGGGCACTGTTTGCTCTGCTGAAAAGGGCGGAATGGATTGATTGAGAGCACTGGAGAGTGGTGTTGTTAGATGTGAATGCGACCAATGTGTTTGCACTACCATTAAGGAGGATATTGTTTTAATTACTGCAGCGGCTTTAATTTATAAAAACAAATAATGAATGGATATGTACCTGATCTCAATTTTTATCTAAAATAAATAATTTCTTATTTATGTGAACGTGAAGAGAGCAATGGGAGTCTTGTACGTTATGATAGTACATGAGGTACTTCGGTTAGAAATCATCAGCCGACTAATTATTGTATATTGTGTCGTAAAAATACTAAAATAACAGGTATTTTATTTTTTATAGTTAATAAAATATTGCTTTTCATAATCCCAATCATAAAATGTGACATAACGTATACGAAGGTATATTAGTTTCCATGGTACTAAATTAATTTGACAAGCTGTAGCTTCGAGCATATGGGTCACTGGGCACAGGCTGAAGTTAGCACCTGTTATTATATAAAAATATTTAATCCAAAAAGTAAGTTTCTGCATTTCTGCTGTTTAAAACTGCATTCGCAGAAAAAAGTATTTTACCTATGTGAATTGTTTTATAAACGTAATATAAAAACAATTATTAAATTAATGTAAGTAATGAGATTACCGGGGCAATGGTACATACTAACTATGAGAACAGAGTTCGAAAGGTAATTTCATACACCGATATTTTGGAATTAAAAATTTAAAGTTATGCGTAATATAATTAAAGGTAGTCATCCGAATAAATAACCGTAATTATAATTAATTACAGCATTAAATCTGTACAGATCTTGAAAAATTACGACTAAGTTGAATTATTCTAAAAAACAAAAGCTGCATATTCAGAATATGAGTGGCCAATGAGAATTTAAAAACTTCAGTCTTTAACTCTCGCTAAGGAAGGTATTGGATTCATGCTAAAAATCGCAAATATCCAGATTTTAGTGAATAAGCGCATTTTAAGGTCCCTAGAATCCGATTATAATATTTTTTCGATGATGGGTGTGTGTGTGTGTGTGGATTTGTGTGTGTGTGGGGTTGTTGGAGATACGATTTCTCAAATTGTATAAGACTAAAGACCTATGTAACTACGGATTCATCAATCTAACAGTAATGGGAAGAGTTGAATAGGTTCTGCTAACAATTGGATAACCGAAAGTAGTAATATTTTAACAAAAATCTTCTAAATATTATTTTTTTGAAAATTTATATTATTACAAATATTAAAAAACAAAATTCTCTATCCGACACATTTAATTTTTTTATTATATCTTCTATAGATTTAAAGATATAGAAATATAATCTATACAATAATCTGCTGTAGTAAATCTCACAGCCCAAACATCTCCATGGTAACTACATGAGAAATTTAAATGTGTGTAAATGACAGATAAATGTTACTTATGTCAGTGTCAAAAATTCAGAGATAGTATTGAAGACTTTTTCTGGGAACGATATTTAATACTTCTTATTGTATTACTTATTAATTATATATCTAAAATTATAGGTATATTATATGAACTCGTCAGAAATACTGCCAATCCCGTTAATGAATTGGAAAAACGAACATTTAGAAGAAATGAAGAAACTTTGTTCATAGAATGAATTTAAAATTATAGAAAATACGTAAATATAAAGTTTAGGTGTAATTAGATTTTTTTGTGTGTACAAGAAATGTTAAATACCTACAATACTTATATATAGCACAATGGAAACGGCGAAAGGTATTGTGATATCCACAACAGATTTTTTTCTATTAGGTGGCAGCTTTAATTAATTATATTTCATCGTAGTAAATGATTTATGATGTTCAATACAACATTTTACATTAATTGCTTCATCCACCGATAAATGCTTTAAAAAAATCCAAACCTTAATCAAATTTCTTACCATTATGGATTATTTCTTTCAAATTCGAATTTAAAACCTACCAATCTGTTTACTAGGTCACCTACAGAGTTTCATGTAACATACATATTATCTTTACCATTCGATATTGGATTTACAGTAATATTTTTGAAAGATGTCTGATCAAGGTTATCTACGAATTGTATGAATTCAGATTTTTACTCCGCCCATTCTGACAAATTCAGTAGTGTCGTTTGCTTAGTTTTTATGAGGGTACATAAGATACTACGGTTATTTTATTATTATAAAAATATATATTACAATAAAAGCATTCCAAATTCATAAATAAGTCAACTGGTAAGTTTATTAGCAAATGTAAAACCTAATATGTAAAAAATAGGATATTGTCACAATAACATTATTCGTACGGCTATGAGTCAAGGTAATATATCTGAATTAATAAATAAACTTACGTTACAGCGGAAGTATTATCAACAACAAGCATCGTTTTAAAGTGGAATGTTCTAACTTATTTGAAACAATATGAATTTTTGAAAGACAAGCGTTTTATATCCATCCTTATCGCACGCGCTTATAGCTTTTGCAAAGGAAAGAGATAAATGTATGCCAATTTGTTAATTCGTTCTTGATACAGATGACCTTGATCGGACATCTTTAACAAAAATTACTGTATATGTTAATACATCTGAAATATGATTCATCTATTTAATTTAAATATTTCTTCAATGAATTTTCTGTGTCGATGTCTATACCGATGGAGCTGTCAGAGAATGGAAGTTTTTGTAATTTGTTCGTATTTACTCGGGGCGCTAATCGCCCGTGAAGATAAGTCAGCGCGTGCGGAGTAATACATCATCGGCGGGCGGATTGATTGATAGAACATCACACATCCACATCCAGGAACAAAGCGACCAATAAATCTATACTTTTGTTTCCTACACGTTCACATCAACGTGCATCTTCAGCCCGCGTATCAGAATACACATATTATTGAAAGGTTCATTATATTGGCTGACAATTTTGTGGGAGAGACATGAAGTTTTAATTTAAAAAATCCTGGTGTGAATACTAAATTTTTGGTGATATAATTAACGTAATATTCACTTGATGAGTATGTGGTTTAAATTCCATAACAAGAAATATATATTTGTAATCGAATAATCGTAGTAAGTCTAGTTACATGCCTAGCCTGCTATTCTTATATCCTGTATATGAAAATCTAAATAGTTACTATTATCTTTAGTATTAGTGCGGTAGAATGCATTACAGAACAACTTAATATTGACATTAAATGGGGATACCGTTAGATAATGCGCCGTTTGTAAATGTTTTGTATTATTTTCGAGTCTTTAAGTATCATATAATGCATTAGTCCATGCATCAAGCATTTATTCTAAAATGTTTTATTGAAAATAATAGCACATTTTCTATGATGAAACAAATAATAAAACTGCTACTTAAAATTAGAAGAAAATAGAAGGTTCTAAATTCCCATGCTTCAAATATATTGTTATAAATTGTATAAACAGTTTTGGACAATTAATTCTAATTATAAATTTTATCCATTATAATTATATTACTTTTCGAATTATAAAAAAAATATATATATCATCACGGAATATTACCCATTGCTGGGTGTGCCAATCTGCTTTATACACAGATATTGGTAATGATGAAGTATTTGTACCGTGCGAGCGCGTACCAGGCGTCACCTCATGAGCACTCATTACTGGCGTGGAGAGTACACCACAGGGGTCAATTTTGTGCCATAAAATTCGAAGTAATTTTTGACGTCGGTCGGGATCGAACCCGGGTCCCCAGATTCGCGACTAGACACTTCAGGCACACGGCCACGAAATATAATGCGTCTTAATAACATTTAAGTACAAACGAAATAATTAAATGTCAATTTACTCTATCAACGTCAGTTCCTTTTTAAGAAATTTCGTCGCTACGATCTTATTATTAATCTCCAATATATTAAGCGGTGATATATGTATATGAAAATGATTATTTTCCTTCTTTTGTAAGTTTTACACGTTATAATATTTCCTGACAAAGATGAAATGATGAAAGACATACAACAGCAATGCCTTGCCCGGGAGTTGAACCCGGGACCCTTGAAGCGTGAAGCGATAGCACTACCTAGGTCGGTGCATAAAAAAATGAGAACTATTATTAAGAGAATTTCAAAAAAATATATTTATTAATAACATCTTCATTTTTCTAAAACGATAAATTAGTGAACAAACCATGGATATTATGAATCATAACGCCGTAGATGTTTCATACCTAGATCTGCGGCAGTTATGATACTGATACTGAATTTCAAAAAATAATATTTATTAATAACATCTTTATTTAAAACAATGAACTATTCAACAAACCATGGATATTATGAATCATAACGTGCCTTAGATGTCTTACATCCTTGGTCTACGAGCTCGGATTTCAAACTTAGATCTGCGGCAGTTATGATACTGACAAAAATCCAAGGTATGTTAATAGATATAATACTGGCCTATGAATGCGATCTATTTCTATGAGTATTAAGAGGAAAGGTTATCCGTGTACTAAAATATGAAGCGAAAATTCAAAGAAATTGTTGCTGTACTAGAACTATTAACATTTTAAAAAATTCAGCTCTAGACATACATACTTCCGATATTAACCTGCATTTTAAAAATATAATTATTGAAATCTATTAATATTGGACTTTGATTTTAATGGAAAAACTAAAATTCAGTAGCATTTCTCGTTTTTTCTTTAAAATGAAAGTCAAATACTAATATATTTCAATAATACTTATTTTAAAATGTAGGTTCATACCAGAAGTATGTAGGTCCAGTGTTGAATTTTTTAAAATATTAATAGTTTTAGTATAGGAACAATTTATTTGAATTTTCGCTTCATATTTAAACCCAATCACTAGACTAAAGATAAGTACTGCATTTTTAATACGTCTTTAAATGTAAATTGGCTTTGCTCACTGTTTATCTGAATACTTATGCAAGTATATAATAATATAAGTTAAAATATATGCTATTAAGAGTATATAACTTACCTACTATTTTAGAAGGTAACAAAAGAGTTGAACAAAGTCTTACCTGTAACAAAAGAAATAACAATTAACAAAAAAACCTTATAGTTTAAATAAAAAATGCACCATGTTTATTACGTATAGTTAAAAAATTGTTTATACCAAATTATAATAAAAAAAAATCGATTCACCAATTGCTCCTATTTTATAAAGCTCGGTCAACAACAGCCTTTTATCAACTGTGAATAATTTCCAACCGAAACAAGCTATTATTATGCATTAAAATTTGATATTCCATTATTCCAGTGGAATATTTTCATTTTATCACATTTCTGTTAAAGTGCATGAAGACCATGAGCTGGTTATTAGCGAATATTTCAATGTTATTAAATATAAATAACCTACAAATGTCATATCGTGTTCTCGGAATGATTTGAACCAATTAATGGTTTAACGAGCGTTGAAAAATTCGCGGATATTATGGCAAATAAGACACACCTGGGCAGATAAATGCAGAGATAACATTTGTTGAATTAGTCACATAGCTTAGATACCGTTTCATACGTTTTTTACAAGAATTATAAAGGCATATAACAAACAATACCAACGTACAGGGTGTTCATCAAAAAGCAACCAAAAAATTAACATGCGGAATCAGTTTCTTAGTCCTCATCGCTCGATTTTAGAGAAGGACAAAATTTGCACTATTATTTTAAGCATTTATTTCTATTTTAAATTTAGTTGGAAAAGTAAAGTATAACTTACAACTTGGTTAATCAGGTATATCAAGAATCGTTGTAAGTGAAAATGTAGAATTAATTACATATCTTATACTGTAGTTTTTGGCAAAAAACTTTAGAACAGAACACTCACCAAATCCATCTTTTTTGACAATGTGCGATTCTTGTGTACTATTTAGATTAAAAAAAAAATATGGGGTACAAGTGATTGATATTGCAATGATAGTATAATTCATGATTATTTTGAGAGAATTGCAAAAGAATATTGAATGGAAGGTTTTACGAAATGGAAGGAAAAAATGATGAACTGTATTATTGTTGAAGGGAGCTACTTTGAACATATTTAAAATAAAATTCTAAAACACATGAACCATGTGACTTATTCTCAACCATTATAGCGTGAATCTCGTACATAACACACAAAAAAAAACAATTGTTACATTTATAGATTTCAAAAAAAATTAATTTGTTAGTAGATATTTTGTATGATTGTGGGGGAAAAACAAAATTTCCCCAAAGGATTATTTCTTGGCATGCTAGATTTAGGATTATTGCAACAACATCAACGTAATAACTAAGGTAAGTGCGACAAATAAGGCCCACCTAACAGTAAATAATTTTTATTTTTTAATCAAACAGTTTTATTGCTACTACGTCTGTATAAAAATTAACTTTACCGCTTATAACATAAAATAGAACACTTTTATGTGGTTTATAAAAAAACCTGTATTATAAAAAATATTTTTTAAAAAATAATCGTTTTGGGCTTTATTTCTTCCAGTACAAAAATTAAGGCCCACTTATTTACTGCAAGAAATACATTCAAAATCTTCGTCGTCAGATGAAGTATAGCCAATGCAATGTTCGTGCATCCATGTGTGACATGAAACACACATTCGCATTGAATATTGCGCACATATGTTGCACACTGGGCAGTACCAGGAACTGTCATTTTGGTTTTGCTTAGATGTACTTGGTAGAGGTTCGTCCTTTGATGTTTCTTTGGATGTTCCAGGTTCAGTTTTTCCAAGTTTTAAATTATTTTCTTTAAATAAGGCTTTTGTGACTTGTTGTGCTTTGTAATTGATTGCCTTTCGTCGAACTACATTACTGACAGGAGTGTATGTTTCTGGGGTACTCATCAATTCGTGAAATGATGTATTTTTGTCGTTTTCTACTGACTTTAATTTAGCCAATGGAATATTATCATCCGAATCCGAATTATCATCTAAAGGAATCTCACTGGGCAAACTTGGTGCAAACGCAGCACTGGGTATTACACAAGGATCAAATGGGTATATTCCTGTACTACGGAAACCATTTATTATGTTTTCGTGTGTCATACATCTTGACCAAACCGTAGAAAAAATTTTGTTAAATCTTGTTTTTGTTAGTCGTCTCTCTGGATGACGATCCCAGTAATTCAAAACCTCTTGGTCCCAATAAGCCTCGTAAGCTCGATACACCGATTTATCTAATGGTTGCAATTCATGAGTTGTATTGCTCGGCAGGCAAAACAATAAAATTTCATGTTTTTCTGCGGCGTCGACGATTGAGTAATCCAGATGACAAGCGGCACCATCGAAAATTAAAAGTATTGGACCATGGACTTTGTACTTTGCCATGTGATTAATAAATTCTATAAACAGTTCTGTGGTCATACTGCCCTTAGGAGACATTTTTACAAGTGCTCCTGCAGGTAAATTGTCCTCAAATTCTGGTTTCATTCTTTTTCCTTTAAATAGTATCATTGGTGGCATTACGTTCCCTGTAGCTGATACACATGCAACCACTGTCACATTCTCCGCATGCTCTGGAGCTATGAGATGCAGGCGTTTGGTACCTTTTCGTGCTAATACTGTTTGCTGATGATGGATTGTTAACCTACACCCCTTTTCATCCATATTATAAATACGTTCTGGTTTGTTTTTCAAGCCCATTGTTTCATAGATTTCGTTAAGTTTTGTAAAATAATCTTTTACAATGAACCTGTTCATTTTTTGAGCTCTGGCAGCATTCATAGCCTGTGCCTTTCTTTTAGCTAATTCAGGATGCCTCTTCATAAATAATCTAAACCAACCTCGTCCAGCAAGTTGTTTGTTTTCATTGAAATTGTGTTTTATTTTGTTACTTTCCATAAAGCGATAAACTTGGTGACGCATCATTTTCGGAGTTATAGGATAACCAATGTTTGCTAAGCGTACAATGCGTTCTACAAGTTCTATTTCTTGTGCAGGTAATAGTAACGATGTGCGACCTAATTTTCTTGCAATACTTCCAGTTTTCAAATGTTGACGTAAAGTTCGTCGGGGAATCCCATAGCGAGAAGCTGCTTCTCTTTGACTTATTCTTCCGCGTTGTACAGCCTTTATTGCAGCTTCCATACTTTCCGACGTCCACTTCGCTCTAATATTTTTACAAACCTTACCCATCTACAAAATAACATAATTGTTAACTACAGCAAGAAATAAAGCCCAAGCAAAAAATTGGCGGGCTTTATTATATGCATTCGTATTGAAATAGGTTAGAATAAATTTCAGCATACTTCAAACAGTTTAAAACAAAATACAGTTATAATGCGGTTACCAAGGTTCTAATGTATCTAATAATGTATGACATAAATAATTTAAAATCTAAATTACCTTAAAATTGTATTTAATTGCCAACGTCTTTCATGCAATTTATTGTTGTTAACCAGTATTTACATTTTCAATCGACGTGACGTAGTACACAAATATAGTTACCAGTGCCTCCCTCTGTTAAATGATAGTAAAGTGTTGTACCTAAGTAGGCAATGTAGCAAATTGTAAAAAAAGTATCAAAAAGCGGAAAATATGAAACTGGGCTTTATTACCACCTGGGCTTTATTTGTCTCACCTACCTTAATATGCAGGACGTAAGCAAAGTACAATGTGTAATAAAAAATGGACAGAGAAACGTATGTCTGATCATTACTCATTTTTAAATGTAATTTTTAGGAGAAATATAATAAAAAAGAATACAGTGTATTGCCATTCGCCGTTTTCTATTTTGTTTCCATATCTAAAATAATATTCATGAAATACTTTGATTTCTTTGGACAATATTTTTGACAATACTTCGTGTCAAATTGACTTTTAATCAAATATTTTTAAATTGACCTACGTTTCTTTGTCCATAGCCTGCTCCGAGTTAAGCTTTTTTTTTAACACACTGTGTATTTTGGTGTTTGGTTTCCTTAATTTCATAGAATTCCAGAATTTAATAAGGGAGCTAGCTTTTGTCTCGTCATTTTTATTTAGTAAAAATAAGACCAGACTATATTTACCATTCATTAAAACTACTCACAACTGACGTACAATGTAAAAGATATTGGTTAACTCGCAAGAGTAAATTGTAAATAAAACGGACTCATCCGATATTAACCAATTCTAACGAAAATAACCGACGATATGGCGGCCGGACCAGAATTCCGACAATTCAGCAAATTTTAAGCCGATATTCCGGGATTAGATAATTCGGTTCTTCCGACAATCCGTTCCATCACTAGTGACAATATTTAAAGTTCAAATCGTAATAATCAATAATATTTACCTCCCGCTACCCTTGGTAAGGGAGGTATAGGGATCGTGCTAAAATTCTCATATCGAGATTTTGGTAAATGACCACGTTTTAAGGTCCCTACAATCCAATTTTGACATTTGCACGATGGTGTCTGTGTGTATATGTGTATGTATGTTTGTATGTATGTATGTATGTATGTATGTTTGTGTGTATGTGTGTCCTCTTAAGGTCCCTACAATCCAATTTTGACATTTGCACGATGTCTGTGTGTATGTGTGTGTGTGTGTGTGTGTGTGTGTGTGTGTGTGTGTGTGTGTCTCCTCTTAAGGTCCCTACAATCAAATTTGACATTTGCACGATGATGTCTGTGTGTATGTATGTATGTGTGTGTGTGTGTGTGTGTGTGTGTGTGTGTGTGTGTGTATGTGTGTGTGTGTGTGTGTGTGTGTGTGTGTGTGTGTGTGTGTGTGTGTGTGTGTGTGTGTCCTCTTTACGCTCTAACTCAAATACTATCATTCAGAAAGTTTTGAAACCATGTATTTCTACCTTATACTAATATGGAAAGAAACCAGTAGATTTTGGTGGCAATCGGATAATCGGAAATGGCAGTTTATTGGAAGCTCAAGATAGTTTTTCTTCAAAAACTACCTTTAAATATTTTTTTTTCGCAATTTGTTATTATAAAAATGAAAGATTATTTCATTTTCTACAGGTTTGCTTTAATACTTTTTCTATATATTTTATGAATAAATTTATAAAAAAATTATATCTCGGAGCTTATGCTTTAAACACATCTCAATGGTTACATAATTCAGCTCAAATGTATGTAAAGGTACGGTTTCCTAGACGCGACAAGCCGCGGTGACAGGTCGCGCGGCACCTCTGCGTATACGCAAATTGTAAGAAGTGGTTTCCTCGGCGCGACCGCGACTGCGCGGCAAATCGTCTGCCGCGGCGACAAACGAATGACTGGTATAGTGAGCACTTGAGCAGTACTCCGCGACAGTCGCCGGCGACAGGATGGCGAAATCAGCATTTTCAGCCTTAGATGATGGGAAATTAGTTGAAGAAGTTCGAGAAAATAATGTTTTGTATGATATGATCAATGATAAGTATAAATATGTAATATATAAAGACGAAATATGGATGGGGATTACAGAGAAAATAGAAAAATTAGGTAATTGTAAATGAAATAATATAAAAAAAACTTAATGCTATTATAAATTGAAATTTACATTTGTAAAATGTAATTATTTTGTAACATAATTCGCTTCATTTCGAACTGCAGCTGTCGCGTCTAGGAAAACAGTAATGCTCTGCGACTAACGATCGGAGTAAAGTCGCGGCGACCAGCCACCGCGGCTTGTCGCGTCTAGGAAACCGTACCTTAACGGACACATAAATGTCACTGTCAAAAAAATAATCATTTCAATTTATTAATAGTAACGTTTTAAAAAGAAAATTGTAAATAGAACAATAGCTTAATGGAAAGGAACTTAACATACATAATTTCTAGCATTAGTAAATATGCAGGTATGTATTTAAATAAAGAAATAAATAAATATATTATCACTGCATATTATTCATTGCTGGGTGTGCTAATCTGATTTGTACTCACATTTCGGTAATGACGATGACATATTTGTATTGTGCAGGCGTTTACCACAAGAGTTAATTTTATGCCATTTAAATTTCGAATTATTTGGCGTTGATCGGGATCGAATCGGATTCCCCAGATTCGTGACCAGGCACGCGGCAACGAGACTCCATAGGTAAATGGCGGGAGGTATTGTGTTGGTCACATCAGATTTTTATTTATTATTTTTCAATACATGTATTAGTAATAAATGTCAAAAAATTTCGTATTTATTTCTATCAAAAATGTTAAAATTCAAACATGCTGCATTTAGAACGTTTCAGTAAGTCAGTTAAATGTAATTTAACCATAACTGATTATTAAATTATTTACCTAATTGTATGCGAACCGGTCCGTGAATGATTCCTATTAAATTGATACACTTATGTGTAATTATGTCCCCTCAAACAGTAAATATATGAACTCATTCATATACCTACGGTTCAAAGTCTGGTCGTGATATAAATACATATTTCATTACATAACGTACATACAACAAAATTAAATACATGTCTGCAAATAAAAATATACTGAACAAAAATCAATTTAGAATATTGTATACGATTGTATAAATCCATTTACAATTTACAAGTACACTAAATTTCTCACCATCTCCTTTCATTTATAATAAGTTTCTAGTAAGAAGCAATAAATCTAAGCTTCCTTTTTATTAGGAAATTCTTGATAACATCGATATACCTTACTATCATACTGGAAGCAATCATTGTTGAAATTTATCCTCTTTGCTAGCTAATGGTTCTAGCTGTCTTCAATTTGAACCCGATGAAACTTATCAGGAAGCGGATGATAAATGACTAATAACTATTGTTACCTCTCGCTAAGAGAGGTATTGCATTCATGCTAAAAATCGCATATCCAGATTTTATTGAATAAGCACGTTTTAAGGTCCTTACAATCCGATTTTAACATTTTTACGATGATGTCTGTGTGTGTGTGTGTGTGTGTGTGTGGATGTGTGTGTGTGTGTGTGTGTGTGTGTGGGATGTTGGAAGGACGGTTACTCAAAAACTATAAGACTTAAAATTTGTTTAACAACGTATTTCCCAATCGGACATTCCCGGGAAGATCTGAAAAGGTTTTGGTAACAATTGGACAACCGGAAGTAGAAGATTCTTGAAAAAAAATCTTCTAAATATTATTTTTTGAAAATTTTTCTTGATAATATTAAAGAAAAATAAATTCTCTTTCTGATACATTTAAATATTTTTATACATATTTTATAGATTTAGAGATAAAAGGAATATAATATATAAAATAATGTTGTAATTAATTTTACAACCGAAAGGATGCCATGAAAAATAGTTGCAAATTTAAATTATTTGTAACTGACAGATAAATGTCAGTGTCAGAAATAATGAGTAATGAAAGAAAAATGTATTTGGAGAATCTCTTAATTCTTGATCTGTGACTATTATGGAGATGACAAGTCTAGGTTGAAGGACTAAAAATTTGTTTCAAACATTATAGGACAATGTACACCAGTACTGTAGACTAGAGTAACTTTGAACTGCGAAAAAGCTATCAAATTCTTCTCAAGTAAGTTGTAAATATTGACAAAATTACACATCGATATAAGAATAATCGGAGTGCAATCTATCCGTCACTTTATTAAAGGGAATTAAGGTTATTTAGATTTAACAAGTATGAAAAAATAAAATGTAAAAGAAGATATATAAGAATAGATGCACAATCCAGATATATACATTTTAGACCGCCCAAAATTAATGTTTTTACTAGAAGAATATGAAGAGAAAGTAAACAAAGTTGTTCGAATTGAAAATTGCTGTTACCAGCCTAATATTTATATATGGTAAACTCTACTTTGTAATTTATTGTAACATAATTTATGGTAAATATCTTTATGTTGAGACATGCTATTATTGAATAATAAAGAAGTTTATACGTCATAGATTTATATGAATATATTATTTGTATTTATAAAAATATTCTTTGCTTTATGCATACAGCCAGGTAAAATATACGGCGAGAGGTTATGTGCTGGCCACATCAGATTTTTTTTTTTTTACATCATTGATAGATTTTCTTTGTATCCATATAGTATTGTTCACATCTTTTGTATGCCTTTATAGTTTTCTTATATAACTTAGCAATTATCTTTCAAAAGATAACTAGTTTTTAAAGTAGTGTCATTATGATTATTTGATTGGTACTTAGTTAAAAAAAGTATTGTATAAATATGGATTAATTAATTAATACATAATAAATTTCTTTATCAGTGCACTAAAATGTAATTAGTTCACTCATTTGAATGTCATTATGAGTGATTTAATGACACTCAGTGCAATTAAATCATTCATACGTGTTAATAACGTGAGCTACGAATGAACATTTCAATGTCAAAAATTAAATGACAAATGTATTTTAAGATCAATTTAAACTGTCGTGAGTTTACATCACACCCGTTTCATTATGAACGCTATATCAAACTTGTATACTTAATATCTATAATGGAATGATAAAAAAGTTATTTTCTTTATTTTGAAGGTTTTTTTTTCATAAATTTTATGTCACGATTGGATCAGATGTATATATGTACCTGTATTCAAATTTATGCTAGTACATCACGAATATGGTCACATTCGGACAACAGAATTGTATTGCCAATTTTAAGAGTGAACATATATGTACATATGTGTTTTTTTATGAATCTGTAAGATTATCTCACCCATCTTGATTAAGATATAAATGAACACCAAAATTTGGAATAGAGGAAATGTGTGAATTGAGAGGAATATGTAAGAGAAATTAAGAAGGATAACAATGCTATGACGCAGATGTTAAGGGCATTAAAAATTCGAATATTTTAAAAACTAGTAACTTCCTATAAACTTTGCTAGTCCTTCAGATTCCGTTCAAAGATCTAGTTTTACTCGTATAAATGGCCAATTCGTTACTATAGGCGAGGATTCAATTAACGAGCGTTTATGAAAAACTGGATAATCAACTTTTCGAAAAAAAAAAAAATTGCCAGATGCAACGTTTGGTTTTCCAGTGAGAGACAAATCCTTACAGTTAATATAAATTAAGCAAATTTGGTATTTTCCTTGTATAAAATGCATGTAGTTGGAATAAAATGAGTTAAATCCATTTATTTTTACTTTATTTATTGTGTGTGATATATCATATCATGTTAAATAGTTAAATTATAGTGGCACATCTTGTGTCGTTACTGTATCATGACATAAATAAGTTTCTAACTTTGTCATATGATTGCAGTATGAGTATTCCTAAAAGTTAGGTATCGATCAGTGAAGAAAAATCCTAAAACCGTAAGAAAAACCGCTAAGAGTGTCAATTTTTTTTTTGTACTGTTTTAGGTGTTGCAGAAGGATATAAGTAAATTAGCAAATGTAATTATTAGTAAATGAAAATATTTAATAAAAAGAGTTTTATTAAATAAAGTCCATGCATGCCATGAAAACTCCAGTAATGATTTAAGAAAAATGAGATAAATTCAAATATTTATTGCTAATTACTCGAAATGGGGTATTCTACCATTGCAAAGAAATAGTAAATTTCAATAATTAGAAGATAGCATACCTACCTCAAATTATGAGTTTTAGTAAAAAAAAAATTATTAAATATTACTTTGTTGTTATAAAAATGCTTAATTATTGTAAAAGTGACATCTCGAGCCTATCGGTTATTATCGTAATATTTCAGATAAATTCGGGCGAACTAGACCTACTATTTGCTATTTTTGTTTCAATTCTAATTAAGAACTATAGCAACATTACTGTCATCCTAATGACATTGTCAAAATGTTTCATGAACTAGATTGAAATAATATTCATTTTCAATATTTTATTTATTTTAAGCATTTCACATTATTCCTGTGTTCGTTACTAATTAATCTGACAACGGAAAGAAGATTTATTGAAAATTAATGAAAATATATGCCCAATGCAGACAATACCCGTAGATTTAACTGTTTGAAAAACATAACCAACTCGAAACTATGACGTTACAAATTGTTTCAGACATTCAAAAATTCATGTCTCACTTACTAATTCGAATTTTAACATCGCGTTTTTACCAATATGCCTAGATTTTTATATATTATCAAAAAAATTATAGACTAATTAAAATCATAATATATCATATTAATTAATAATGAATCAGATATTGGCATTGATGATTTTATAAACTCAATTTCTGTCTGATGGCGCTGTCTCTCATTGTCATAATCGCTGTCTAATTGGTGAGAGACAATAGCACTAAACGCACACTTATTTTTTGTCAGGTTACGTGAACTGTCATTAGTGTCTCTACAAAGTTTTACGTTAATTCGTTAATTTGTAACTTAATAGGAATTTTTTTGAAAACATAACCTCACAGAGCTAACAAAATCATTAAGTTAGTGCACCAAGCAATGCATCTACAACAAGACTATATTTCTTTTTACAATTTACAAAATCTGTTCTGCCAAATTACAGAAACTAGCAATCATCGCATTACTTCCTAGCGCATATTTTTTTTCTTGTAATTCTCAGCATCCAGAAACAAAAAGTCCCTCTTTTTCCTGCTAGGCTGAGGATTTCCTGCTGTCCGCCCAGCGTCCTTTACAGGCGTCGGCGTCGCTAGTTAGTGTCGGGCTGCCGCTGCAGGACAAAGCTTTGTTCCTGCCACGGTGCAGGAAAAGCTCATAGCAGCCAGGCAGAGAAAGAAACGATTAATCTCACTACGTGTAAGCTGAGACGGGTTTTTCTACATGCGGGTAGGTATGAATGATGAGTGATAGGACTGGAACATGCTAGTTGCTGTTATCTTAAAGGATGAGTAGAGGAAATAGAAAAAAATATATTTTTATTACTAAAGAAAAGTTTCTTTTTCGTTACGACATAAGTTTCTAGAGTTTCTTATTTTATGTTCATTTTATTAAAGTTGGTAATAAATATACAGCTTATGATTTTTTAGGTTTCATTTTTGCTCGTAAGAAAAAAATTGAAGTTACAAATAGTACTCGTATATTGTAGATTAAGTACGTGAAACTAACAATTTTTACAAGAGAGTGGAATTAGCAATCCGCAAGTAAGACACAATGCCTCACCGTATGTATTACACACGGCTCCGGTACTCATTTTTACCTCCCGCTACCCTTGGTGAGGGAGGTATAGGGATCGTGCTAAAAATCGCATATCGAGATTTTGTGTATATGTGTGTATGTATGTGTGTGTGTGGGTGTGGATCATCTTTCCGCTCTAACTCAAATACTATCATTTATAAAGTTTTGAAACCATGTATTTCTACTTTATTCTAATATAGAAAGAAGCCATTAGATTTTGGTGGCAATCGGATAACCGGAAATGGCAGTTTACTTGAACTCAAGATAGTTTTTCTTCAAAAAATACCTTTAAATGTATTTTTTTCGCAATTTGTTATTATAAAAATTAAAGATTATTCCATTTTCTACAGGATTGCTTTAATACTTTTTCTATATATTTTATGAATAAATTTATAAAAAAATTATATCTCGGAGCTTATGCTTTAAACACATCTAATTACATAGTTCAGCTCAAATGTAGGTATGTAACTGACAGATAAATGTTACTGTCAAAAAAATAATTATTTCAAATTAATAATAGTAACGTTTTAAAAGAAAAATTGTAAATAGAACAATATTTTTATAGAAAGGAACTTAATATACATAATTTTTATCATTAGTAAATATGCAGGTATGTATTTAAATAAAGAAATAAATAAATATATTAAAACGGCATATTATCCATTGCTGGGTGTGCTAATCTGATTTGTACACACATTTCGTTAATGACGATGACATATTTATATAGTGCGGGTGTTTACCACAAGGCTTAATTTTATGCCATTTAAAATTCGAATTATTTGGCGTTGATCGGGTTTGAATCGGATTCCCCAGATTCGCGACCAGACATCAGGCACGCGGCAACGAGTCCTCATAGGTAAATGGCGAGAGGTATAGTGTTGCTCACATCAGATTTTTTTAGTACCAGTCCCCATTTTTACAAAATTGTTTTTCACTGTGCCAAAAGTAAAGGCTCTCGGTAGAAGCTAAATCTGTCCCACAGTATTTTAAAGTTTTAAGTCTATATTCAAAGACCCGAAATAATTTTGTATAAATTTCTTACCATTTGTGCAAATTTTATACTTAATATATTAAAAATGTAAATCCGTCAAATTATTATTAGTTTGAACTTGTAGTACGTAAAATAAACTACCTAAGACATGCATTGCATTTTAAGCACTGCTTTTAAAAAAGTCAAACTTATGTACTACGACCCAATTTTTTCAAGAATTGTATAAGAAAAGATTTTTTTAGTATAGATTTTAGACATTTTAGAAAGAATTTAATGAAATGACAGAAACTTTCAATATACAAAAAGATAATATTAATTGTGCACATTTTTTTTTTTTAAGAACCATGGGATTCTAAAATTCAAGGATGAAACAATACATAATTTAATTTATTTTAATTATTTCAATTTTTATTTCACTTTTATACGAAGTACAGTTTATGACATTGTTATTCATTGTTACATAGATTCCCAGAACTTATTTATCGACACTAAAATGGACCTATAAATATATAATAATATCATTTAGACGGCTAAATTTACATGTCATAAATTAAATTGTTGTGCTTATCACTGAATCACCATTACTCATAATATTTACTTATAATGATATATAATAATAATAACAATAACAATAATTATATTAGCACGCCTCCAATATATGTATTGTATGTATAAATCATGTTGACAACTCTATTCATGCATATACAGATAAACGATACATTTTAACCTTGGAATAATATATCTTTTTTTAGCTGATTTCTGCAAAATTGTGAATGTATGAATTTCATATTTCATGTGATCCATAATTAACCTTTCAATACACGCACCCGGTCTCAGAGATCATCGATAGTTAAAATATCTATTATTTCTGTAATTCCATTTTAAGATTTAAAAATAATTTATTAATAATTTATAAAACCTTAAACAAAATTTACAGTTAATTTAGAAACCTTTAACAATTACTGGGGCATATTTTTTTTGATAAGATCTCGTTTTTAAGCCAAATGGTCTCTCAGACTGGTGTGTGAAAATTTAGTGCGTGCTTTGGAGAGTTATATAATCAGACTTAAAATGTGAATATAAGACCTCAAAAACAACCGTGCGAAGCTCAAGCCTATGGTCAGGGCCTGGTTTAGGTCGTCGCGCGCTCTAGGCTGCGGACTTTTTTACTTCCTTGTACGTAAGTAAAGGAAGTATTGTAATCGCGAAAAATTTCGGTTTTCAGATTTCAGCGGAAATATCCATTTTGATCATCCCTTCAAACAAAAGTTTCAGAGAATTAATTTCTGCGTCTAGCACAAAGTATTATTAAATTAGCCCTTTGTATAAGCGAGATATGTAAATTTAAAAATTATAAACTTTTTTGTTTTTGTAATAAAGCTTGCTATGGATTAGGACAAAAACATAAAAAAAATGTTCATGTCAAATTACGTTAAATACGTGCAATTTTATGATTCGTACAATAACAAATATTATATTTTTATTGTGAAATTAGTCATATTCATTGTTGTAATCAAATATTTCTTTGTTGTAATCAAAACTCTCTTTAAAAAGAATCGGGTTACATTATGGTCGCTATATATCTTACTGTTTTGAAGTTAAAATTAATATTTTGTAATTTATTTATTAAATAAAATATATATAGTTTAATAATCGTACAAGGAAGTCGTGTGGTGTCCACATCAGATTTTTTTAAAAAGATCTTACCAAACCAAAGCGCATTAAAAACTATAATGAAATGATATAATGGTGCGCCCCCAAAAATCTGTGCGCCCTAGGCTGTAGTCTAGTCTGTCTATCCGGTAATTAGGCACAGCCTAAGGTGGTTACTATTTCTACGACAAAACCCATTACCACGTATTACGATCGCGCAATTATAATAATAGCGCTATTGTAAAGCGCGATTTTACAATATATTCTTATGAGGTTAAACGTCACTTTTAAAAAAATTCTATATAAAAGTTTGTTCATTACGGGTCATTATTTCATAAACTAAAAGATTGTGACCATTTAAATTCTTATTTCACAAGTAAATTTGGTAGTGTACCTCGGAAATAATTTGACTTTGAATATAGAGTTTTTATAAAATAAATGTCTACAAGACACAAAAAAAATATACAAATAAAGGTGGCACATAGGAAAACTTTTACATATCTAGTACCTAGCAAATTTTTGTAATTGTGTGTAATTATATAAATATTTTTGTGTGCTTAGTAGCAGCGTATGTTTCTGTCCATTATCTCAGTTCCGAGCCATTTGAAAGCATTCGTGTCTGAAAATATTTTCATTTCGCCTTCCAAAACTCGCGACTATTTGAATACAAATGATGCATTACTGAAATCCAAGGTTTAATTATCCTTATTTATGCAGTGAGTCTAGCCTACGCCATAGTTATGCATGAAATTATTTCAGAATTAATTTTTCCTCTATTTTTATTTGCCTTCTTTCAGCTAATGTTCTTAATATGTAGATTACACTTTGCATTTGTTGCATGTATTTTTTTTTTCATTTTCAGAGTTCAACGTGTACTTGAAAATTTTACCAGCGAATATGAGATTTTTTGTTTTTGTTTGTAATTTGCAAGGAACATTTTCTCAAACGAGTTTCGTATTTCAGACAAAAAATAGAACAAAAGTAAATGCAATTAAAGATGTAGATTAGAAATATAAAAATAACAAGAACTATAACCATCATTTGTTTAATAGTTCATCAATAATTTTACTTTTAAGCAATTATTTAAAAGTAAAAGGTGCATTCTATTTCACAAAAGAATCATTCATCTTTTAAATCAAGAACAAAGTCTGACAGATTCAAATTAAATTATCCATAAGAGATTTATAACCTATTAAAATAGTTAGTAATATTACAAGTGTGCTGCGAGCAAATAAAAACAATGATGATTCGTTGCTAAAAGCGATGACAATATTTTCATTTTTCCTTTTCAATTTAGAGGTCGTCGAATAACAATAAAAACAAAGGAGTTACTGCTCGTCTTCTTTGGCACAATTCCACGGTGAATGAGTTTCGCGCACACATTTTTCAATTTGCCGCCAGAGGCGCAACGAAAAAGAGAAAATAATAAAATATTGATCTACTCGTAGAAAAATATACCATCACAGTTTATTAACCATTTCTGGGTGCGCCAATCTGCTTCTATGTATTCGTAAATTTCAGCAAGGACGCTCTATTTGTATAAAGGCATTTACCAGGCATCACTTCACGGGCTCTCAAGGCTGTTATGGAGAAAGCACCACAGGAGTCACTTTTGTGCGATTTTAAAATTGGAAATATTTTTTTAAGATTTAAAGTGTACTATTTTATATTGATTTTCATGCAAATTTGAATGTTAATATATATTCGATTATCTAATAAACCTACTTTCATTATTTAAATTATACCAATTAAATTGTAGCCCACCCATTTCATATTAATTGAGCCCAAATTTCTTAAATGTTCCATGTTCTACATTCTACAAGTGTACCTTTGAGAAGAATATTACTAGTACATACATATTTTATATCCAAACACAAATCATTAAATTTGTTACATTATTTGATTGCATTTGTTGTATTTTTTTAATAAGGCCCGATCCTACCACCATTAGTTACAGTAACTGTGTATTAACTATTAGTTAAGAATAAAATGAAGGTTAGAAGCAATGCGAACAACAGTTTTAACCTCCAATTAACTGTAATCAATGGTGGAACAATTTTGCAATATTACCATTGGTTAAATTAACTGTTAAATTTATGTAAAAAAAAATATGGAAGTGTCTACTGTACAGTCCAAACAGAGCCACAAAAAAAAAATAGTGAACTGTCGCACATGCGCAGAAATAACAGACTTGTATAAGCAGTTGGGTTGTTTTATATTTGGTCTCTCAGATTCGCGGAACCACTAATTTGACTGTTTCAAATAGTAATAAAATATTTACATGGTCCAACAGAAATAATTTTTGTCCACCATTAAATTTCAGCCCGTCCTTCTAGTTAAAACCACGGTTAATGTAGTTCCTGCCGTCCCTGAAAAGTTAGAAATGTTATATTAAGCATCGATGGTAGCCAACACGGAGCGAAGCGGAGTGATAAGCTTCCGGCGGATTGCCGGTGTAATATGACGACTACCCTATTCTGAATACCACCCACAATACCCAACTGACAATTCAAAATTGATAGACAGTGGTTTTTAAGTTCTGTTCGAGAAGTTTCCGCTAGATTCCCTCTGGTCCATTTCTACGCATGTGCGACGATGCAGTAGATACTGCCAAAAAAATGATATCATTACCTGGCTTAAATATTTTTTTTTTATTAGATGGGATAACAATACTTTTGGGCCGATTTTAGAAATGTCCAGTTAAATTTACTACGAAAATAAATTTAATGGAATAGACAATTGCAACGAGATTTTTTTAACAACAGTGACTTTAATGTAAATTAATTAAATTTACTTTGGTAAAAGTACATTTTTAAATGGACACTTATACAACAGACCCTGAGTGTAAAGAAGTATATGATTAAACAATAAAATAATTAACAAAGCTTGTTTTCTGTATAATTATTTTAATAATGCATAATATACATATTCACACATACCTTGCAAATAAAGTCTTTTTGAAATACAAATTCAATATTTTTATATTTACTAATTGCATTGCCAGAACCATTTTAAATATTTTAAACTACAACTTTTCTTTCACCACTTCGAGCAAATCCTAAATTTCTATTTATGCTACTTTTGAAATAACAACTTTGCACGGAATATAGTTTATATTATTTCTTACGTAGAATTCATAGTATGAATAAAATAAAACTAAAATAAAGGAAATGATAAAAACGAAGTTAGGTATAGAATAAACAAAAACGTAAACTACCTTAAACTAATCTAACTTAACATAACCTATGCCAACATAACTAAACGTAACCTAATCTAACAAAAAAAATTAAATATCTGATGATTAAATTATCTAGCGATAAATTTTCTTATAATGCATTTTTTGTTATGAATGACAGCGGGTCAAGATTAGTCGAGATTTTACATTGTGTCGATCTCGATAACCTTGATTTTTAAATTGTTGTGCATAGTATTTTATATTACTAGAGGTACAGGTAAAACGATATATACTGGTGAAAGGAAATAACTGGAGAGCCGAGTAGGCGAGCCTGTTGAAGCCGTAAAAAAGTTACCTGGCGTGCTTTGTACTCACTTGTAACTCAAATTTAAAATTATAACCAAAACCTGTCAGTTGCAGTTGACACTTATTTTTAATATGTATGACAGAAACAAAACACAATTGTCACATGTTGACAAGGTTACTAATGTGGTTATTAACTTGTAAAATTTTAACAAATTAGCTGTCAATTTTACATGTTAGTAACAAGAAAAGATTAATTTTCAAAAGTAGTAGGCGTTGTCAATACATGAAGTTTACAAGTAACAAATAAAAATATATATTTTGTATATACAGGTGTACCAACATAAAACCAAATAAGCTTTTGTCTCTTAGAATACAAACAAAATTACAACTTGTTTCATTATTTTCTTTGTTGCTATTGTTTTCGCAAATTGTAGAAGCTTAGAAAACAAGTTTATTTGTTGATTGTAAAGATTCAAATAAACTTTATTCTAACAAAAGAAATTTCAATTCTCTTTGTAGTTAGAAAACTAGGTTCTACAATTATATTAACGTGGAAACTTTAAACTACTACGCCACTGTTTTCAGCTTTAGTAACGAAACAGCGAAGTTTACATGAATCTCTTGGGCCCCGGCCAAATGGGATTGTTTTCGAATAGATAGATGGATGTAAATCTTTCACGTACGCAATTCTTTACTCCTCGTTTTAGATCGTTTGATTAATTTGAGCGATTTGTGAATATCAAATGTGGCGAGTTGTTGTACTCTTGGCAATGTACTCGGGAAAGTTTCTCTATAAATGGGCGTGTTTATTGTCGGAAAATTCTCTATGAGATGGATTTAATAGTCGACTAAGCGATTTAGAAGAACTATTACATGGGACACATAGTTTTGCTCTTGCAAGAATAGTTTTCCTCTTGTAATTTTTTGTTGGAAGTTATGTCTGCAGTTATTTAGAGAGGCTGTTAATAAAACTATGTCATCTGTCAGAATATATCGTGGATAATAATAATTTTATAGATTTTAGTGACATCACAGGATCTTGTTTCTAATTCATCAAGAAGGTTATTTTTAAAATAATATTTGTGCTGTTTTCAACATCAGTATAAAATTTCATCAAGTTTACCAACCCATGCAACGATTTTTCGAGAACCGCCATTTTGTTTTCAATCTTACAGGTACATTTTTCTAAAATATAAATGTTTTGACTGGAACTTTTGACAGCCACTGTTCTGCAGTTTGCAATCTCAATAAAGAGAATTTGGAAAAAGGGTAGGTTTAGTTTAAATTTACGAGATGTAGTATTTGTACCAATGACCTCTGCTCGTACGACAACGAACCTACGACGTTTGCCTTATATACAAAATATACCCGGGCTCGGATGAATCGATTTGAACAATGTACGGATAGGTCAAAAATAACATATTCGGTTAAGCATGAATGAAGAATGATATGGACTATCAGAGTTTTTAAAAAAAGTTATTAATTTTTAAAACATTCTAATTTTCAAACTCTTATCATCTTCACGGCACACATCTACACCATTACAAATGCCTACTACTTTCAAGCCTTCTACTATCGCCTTTTTGAAATCCGAAATCCATTTTCAAATAAATGATTGCAGAAAATAGCGAAACAACAATAATAAACCAAATAGCACTTGTATGAATAACGCCACGGCAGATACAAACTTCGTGCGTTTGTATGAACAGGTCTGTTCGATGAGTATTTCAAAAGTGCAGGATATGTTAGTGTAGTGCAGTGCAAGTCAGTACAGTCATAAGTGTCAAAAACACGATAAGTTCAATAGGTGAATGAACGAACTACGAAAGTGTTTAGTAGTTGTCACGAAATTGTAGCCTATAGAAAATTAAAATCCTCAAAACTGTCATCATCATCTACTTCATAAATATATGTAAAATTTTCATCCATTATTTTCAATTTAATTCAAACGAAAATAACAACAAATTTCATTACTCTACCTCGTGAGTCGGTTCAGATAAATGTGAACTAGTTCTGAAATTTTTCACATCGAACATCCTGTCAAAATTGCACGTCTTTCTAAAAACGCTTCACTGTTCATGAGTTTTTTATATCTACTGATGTACACTTGTTCTTATAAGAACTTATTTATTGTTCTATTATTTTAGTTTTAACAATAAATAATAATACATATCATCACGGCATATTACCCATTGTTGGGTGTGCCAATCTGCTTTCTACACAGATTTTGGTAAGGATGAATACATATTTTTACCGTGCGGGCGTTTACCAGGCGTCACCTCGCGGGCACTTATTGATGGCATGGAGACTGCACCACAGGGATCACTTTTGTGTTGTGTTATTTAAAATTAGAAATATTTGTTTTTAGCGTCGGTTGAGATCGACTCCGGTTCCCCAGATTCGCGACCAGACCTCAGGCACGCGGCCACAAGTAGTTTTTTACCTCCCGCCACCATTGATAAGGGAGGTATAGGGATCGTGCTAAAAATCATGACCACGTTTTAAGGTCCCTAGAATCCATTTTTAACATATTCACGATGATGTGTGTGTGTGTGTGTGTAACTCAAATACTATCATTCAGAAAGTTTTGAAACCATGTATTTACCTTACTCTAATATGGAAAGAAGCCATTAGATTTTGGTGGCAATCGGATAACCGGAAATGGCAGTTTACTTGAAGCTCAAGACAGTTTTTCTTCAAAAATACCTTTAAATGTATTTTTTTCGCAATTTGTTATAATAAAAATTAAAGATTATTCCATTTTCTACAGGTTTGCTTTAATACTTTTTCTGTATATTTCATGGATAAATTTATAAAGTAATATAAAAATTATATCTCGGGGTTATGCTTTAAACACATCTTCATGTTTACATATAGTTCAACTCAAATGTATGTAACTGACAGATAAATGTCACTGTCAAAAAAATAATCATTTCAAAATAATAATAGTAACGTTTTAAAAGGATAATTGTAAATAGAATAATAGATAAATAAAGAAATAAATAAATATATTATCACGGCATATTATCCATTTCTGGGTGTGCTAATCTGATTTGTACACACATTTCGGTAATGATGATGACATATTTGTATTGTGCGGGCGTTTACCACAAGGCTTAATTTTATGTCATTTAATATTCGAATTATTTGGCGTTGATTGGGATCGAATCGGATTCCTCAGATTCGCGGCAACGAGACCCCATAGAGGTATTGTGTTGGTCACATCAGATTTTTTGTTAATATTTTATTAAATTCGACCATTAATTAAGAACAAAATAAGCTTAATATCTAAGTCATAGAATATTTAAAATATTATTACGACTTATCAATTAAGATTTTATTGAAGTATGGATAGTTTTTAATTTAAATATTTTTTTTAGAAAAATAGTGAAATACTATAAAATTAGTAATGGAAGACTCCATTGTCGCTTTCTGAAATAAGAATGTATAAAATTAACTGTTCTAAATTACTATTGACGATATGTGAATGGGAATTTATGATTTTAAAATTTTATGGTTGCCATCCAGTGAGTTCGAAAGTAACATCTTTTAACAAATACAACAAGGTCAAAGAAAGAATTTTGTGTTTCGATATATTAATTTTTCTAGAATTTATCAACTGATAAATCATTGTTATAATAAAATTTATCACTCATAAAACGACAAACACCACGGCAAAACAAAACAGAGCAAATGTTAAATCAGATTCACAATACGTTGAGAAGAGAGGTCAATTATTTCACTCTCCGAGTATCTTCTAAAGTCATCCAGTACTTGAGGGGAGAATGTGTGTTATATGACGACGTCAATTTTATAAGTTCCGATTAAAATTGATTATTCTAAATTTCAAAAAGTGATTCGTGTGACTCTTTCTGAAATAAATATGACTATTCCCAAACACAACTGGAAAAGACATAGTTACCAGTATTTTCTCTGGCAATGTATGTAGGTGCTTATAACAAGGCTATGCTTACCACGGATATTAACGAAAAAAAAATTAATATTAATGCACTCCCGTATAATATTTAATACTTAGCGAGCGCGTAACTTTAATCACCCATACTAAAATAATCTTCTCCAGTTGTAAATAATCTCAGTTAGTATCTTCCTTCATAATTCAGCATTATCTCCATCATCAGTTCAAAGACCTTATCTAAGATATACAGCGCAGGTATTTAATCATTGCACATTTGCCGCACTCGCACAGAGTACAAGTAAATACAGAGGGAATTATGACTGCAATGCTAGTATGAAATGAGAGAAGAACGCGCATCTGTCGACAGGACAACATAACTCTCTATAATAAATTACAAGCATTACTAACCAAACAAACACTTGCAGTTTGCATTTGCAGTTGCTGCGCTATCTACCACTTCCTAGAATGCATTTTGGACACATTTCGCAGACGAAATACGATTAGACCTGGCCTGATTTCAGGAGGAAGATAAAGGTATAAGGGAATGACATGGAGCATTGAAAACTTATATGGAGGTTTTGTGAAATTTGGACCATTTCTTGAAAATGGGCCATGAGCAGTGATGTGTTGGAACCGGAACGGCCTGGAAATTGCTTGTTTCTCACATATTTTGAATAACAGTATATGCAAACAAGTTACAGAAGGCAACGTCTTCCAGCACAAGTTACAAATTCACACACAAGCGCGCAGCGGCGAGTATGCGAACAAACGAGTGCTTGGATTGCCTTTTGTAACGCGTGTTTTATACTATTTTCTCTGTTGAGACTTTCTTCTATATTATTTCTTTATAAAAATATTTGATAACTTCCATTAAGGGACATATTTGATAGAATGGGGAAGTTTAGAGTGATTGAAATTACATGTGAAATATTTTTTAATCGTAAATATATGAGTAATTATAAGTTAAAAATTATGTTCACGTTTATTTATAATTATTTGTCATCAAGCTTTTGTGACGTCACAAGTGACTTATGCGCATGCCTAGAAAGGATGGTGAGACCTGACTTCTTGAACGTATGTTCAGGCATTATACTATACACTTCTGGCTAGTTCACGTGGGTTTATGTTTTCGCGAAGTGAGGTTACATTTTTTTAGTTCGCATTGGAATTGTATTTGTTTTCAACTATTATACGATAATTAATTTTTAATATTAAACACAATAACACACTAAATGCAATAATAGAACCAGTCGTTTGCACAAGAAGAACAACAAAACTATAATAATCACAACACAGAACTGTCACTGCTTATAAACTTCAAAAAATGTGAATGTCATTTTTAAAAATTCTTGTTGCCATGTTAACCCAGCGTGCACCTGCGTATGGTAGGCTATACGTTCTCCGTAAACTTCTTTGAGGTTATTATTTTTTTAAAAATCATTTTTTGAGAAATCTATGCATCTTTGAATGAAATACAATATAGAATACTACTTTTGAAGACATTCTTAATAAAATAAAATAAAAATAAAAAATACACTATTCTGCCCGTTGCCTGTACAAGGTAAAACAGAAACAAGTACATTAAATTTCACCAGTGATAGAATTCATCGAGTGCCACAATATTTCTTAATAACTTTTTCTTATAAACCTTCTAGATATTGAGTTAAAATTCTTCAAAGTTTTGTCACATATTTCATTACCCGCCTATGGTTGAATAAAATAAACAAATGCATTTCGCAAAAGTAGAGCGCATGCGTCTACAAACAGCTGTGTCCATTGTGGTTGGTTGTGACGTTGTGACTTGTGACGAGCGTTATGCGCCATGAGTTGCGACTGAATAGAATGATTAGAAACTTTTGAATAAATTGATAGATACACCAGAAGATGAAACTATACACAAATCGGAGAAGATAAAAGATAGAATTGAATACCTCGACGAAAGTAAGATATTTTTGTTACAACACGTTGAACAATCCAAAAATGGTAGGATATTTATAGGATGAAGTCGACAAGGAACAACTCTACTATTGACGGAACAAGAAAACGCATAAAAGTGATTAAAAGTGATGTAGGCATAAAATAAAATCACAATGGCCACGGTCATTGTCAATGAAGGCGACGACGAAATGAATCCTCTCTCTAAAATCGTTTAAGAATGAAACTTCTTCACACGTCAATACGCGTGCTAGATTGTGACATTCTAATTCCGAAACAGAGAATAGTATTTTAAAGACTACGGGTTCTTCCATCATATTAACGAATTAAAACATAGGTCATTTATATTAATACTGGATCCTTAACACTGTATCCCGCATGATAGATCCTATAAAAGCTTTAAAAAATACTTAGTTTTTAAAATAAAATAGTTTTAATGTAACATTTATTAAACACACCTACTCTATTCCAAATTCTTACTAATTTCAAGCACTAAGCTATCGCCTTTTTGAAATTCTGAATAATTTTACAAGAAAATAAATGCAGCAAATAACGTAAATAAACTAATTAATACGAATTTGAATTTATGTCCCGCCAAATAAAAACCACGAGCGTTTGGATGAAAATGAAAGATATTGAAAGACAGGCTGCCAGTGGCAATTAAACTTGAACTATAATATACATAAATAGTTTTTTATTAATTCTTTTATTATGGGGTCTCGTGGCCGTGTGCCTGAGTGTCTGGTCGCGAATCTAGGGGACCCGGGTTCGATCCCGACCGACGTCAAAAATTACATCGCATTTTAAGGGCACAAAATTGACCCCTGTGGCGCACTCTCCACGCCAGCAATGAGTGCCCGTGAGATGACGCCTGGTTTCATTACCGATATCTGTGTATGAAGCAGATTGGCACACCCAGCAATGGGTAATATACCGTGATGAAATATTTATTTATTTATTTTATTTTCTTTTATTAAATTACTTGAGACCAAAATGAGCTTAACACATACTTTCTAAAAGTAATACTTTACAGATAGTAAAAAGTGCGTGTGGTCCGGAATTTTTTCATTGAGTATTTATTGAAATTTTATACGACGGAAACTTATATGACAAAACATTTGTACGAATGAATATTTATACGCCCAGCGTTTGTATAAATGTGTATTTTATACAACAATACATTTTTACACAATAGTAATTTACCTAGATAAAATAAAAAATTACTTGTTTTTGGTGAACAAAATGAGTATACAATGCCAGAGTTTTGAGCGTTAGGTTACATTGTGTATGTTTACAAAAGTTGCAAGCAAAAATGTCGACCAATAAAGCGAGTATAACAGCACAATTTTTGTGCATTAATTTACATCGGTCGTAAATATAAAATGCATTGTCTTGTGACGTGCGCCCCTGAGAGAAAAGTATACTTGCGCCGCTACTGATAGCATGTTCGCGAACAATGACGTAATCCCTTCGAAAGAACGTACCAGAGCGATGATGCAATCCCCGACGCGTTGAAACATGTTAATTACGCCGTGACCTAATTCTTTTGTATGCAGGTCAAGTATATAATCTGTATAAATACCGGCCGAAAGAAAGCGGAGAGACATTCTGATATATAAGCAACGAGCGATGAACTTGGTGATATAAATATACAGTTTACCAGTTGTTAACATAAATAAATGTAGTTATATAAAT
This sequence comes from Harpalus rufipes, assembly GCA_951394225.1. Classification (NCBI taxonomy): domain Eukaryota; kingdom Metazoa; phylum Arthropoda; class Insecta; order Coleoptera; family Carabidae; genus Harpalus; species Harpalus rufipes. The sequence continues at coordinate 15,400,346 of OX596274.1, forward strand.
AAGTGTAGTGATATAAATATTGTATAGATAAATAATCGTACTGTTTAAGCATTTAATAATATTCTTAGTGTTTATAATTATTTAATCATAGTGTTAGTTGTTTTTATTATCTTTTAATATTTAATCCTTAATTATTTATCGTTTAATAAACGTATTCTTTTAGTTACTAATATTTGTCTGTGTTTTACACTTCACCCATATAAATAAAAACGTTACAGTCTTATAAAGTATACAGTTGTACAAACGTTTGCCGTGGTATATATTCCATTTGTAGAAATTACTGAAGAAGGTTCTATAAATGTCAAATAATAATAGTTTTAAAATTAAATGAATAATGCAACAATTTAATGCCATTCTGTATCGAAACATAAAAATAATTTTAATATAAATTTTGAGAAACTAATCTTTAATTACTCGTAAATTAAATATAAATTAAAATAATTCACCTCTGAATCTTTTACTATTCAATAAAAGAGTTATGTCTCGCAGTGTGCGTCATTTCCGTATACATTGTATCTCATCTCCATTCAAGGCATTGTGATACTATAACCTCTAACATCTCCTTTCACACATCTGCTGATGATGGCTCAGTGGAATAGTGGCAAGTGGCAACAGTGGCACCACTGCATTTCATTTCCTCGCCGTTCTACGTTGTATTTGCAGAGTAATTATCATTTGTTACAGGGCGGAGTAAAAACTCTGATTGCGCGTTCGTGGATTTGCATTCATTAAAATGTTTGTGATGAGGCGGTAATTTCTGCTAATTAATTTGATTCAACTCTGTAAAACACGATGGAGAAATGCTACTATTCATGTGAGACTAAATAGAAGAAGAGAGTATGAATTCATCAAAGTCACAAATTGAATGGATCAAAATTATTCTTTCACAAATGAAGTTGCAAATCAAATGTGATTGCAAAAATATAGGTCAACTCTATAGGACGCATAGCAATTCTAAATTTTATAATATTTTTATAATTTTTTAAAACATACGAGGGTGAATTGAAAAGTTTCCGGAATGAGTGGGAAGGCTTTGTTTATTCGAAAACAATCTTATGTTGTTTTGTTTAACTCTTCATATGAGCTATCAAGAAATTTCAGTACAATCTGTCTATCAGTCTAATCGTAAAAACCGTCTGTGTCGACCTACCTAGCATTAAATCGATAATGGATAAAAACGAAGTTAGTTCGGTGATCAAGTTTTTTATTTGGAAGGAAAGACAACAACGGAGATTAAGACCAGATTGGATGCTGTCTTTGGAAATGCTTCACTTTCGTTTTCCACGGTGAGTTTCTGGGTTTCGGATTTTAAGCGTAGCCGAACAAACACCTGTAACTAGCCACGTTTAAGTCGCCCTAAATGGACTGCCACACCGGAAATTGGAAGATCGCCGAATGAAAGTGCATGAGAAGCCATAGGGATCTCTTATGAACGTGTAGTTCATATTTTACCTAATGAGTTGGGCATGAGAAAAATGTGCGCCAGGTGGGTGCCGCATTTGCTTAGTTCGGAGCAAAAGCGCATTCGGGCAAGAACTTCAGCCGAAAATTTGAAATTGTTTAAGAAAAATCCGGTCGATTTAAAAGGACGTTTCATAACCATGGATGAAACTTGGATACACTATTACACTCCAAAGATGAAAATTCACAAGTTATAGCCCGTTGCTAACAAAAGATAATAGAAAATTTCCTTAGTGACTATTAAATTTGTCTCACAAAATGAACCCTGGATTAATATTAGCCTATACCCTAAAACATCTGATGTGGCCAGCACAATACCTTCCGTCAATCCTGTGTATTATGTACAAATTCCATACATAAATTTTCTTGCAAAAGATTCTAAATTTTTGGTATTTTATGATTCCCTTTCTCGGCAACTGAATTCCATACCCCTGATAACAAACAAATCACATGAAATAAGAAAATCATGAAATTTTGAATGAAAAATTATGAGTTGTCAGTTATGGACATAATTAATTGCTGTCATTTTGATACGGGTCCCCATATCTGCTTGCCAAAGGCAGCAAAGTCATGTCACTGCACGCGCCCTATACATAATTTTTTTGCAAAACATCCTATATTTCCAGTAAAGTTATTTCATAAACAAACTATGCAAATTGCACTTGACACTGACATCTTCTTCTTTAGTTTTTCCCATTCGTTAGGGGATCGCTATTTTAATTTTCTTCTTCCACTCATTTTTGTTTTGCGTGTCGTTTTTGCCATCATCGTAAAAATAGTAAAATCGTATTGTAAAGACCCTAAAACGTGCTTATTCAATGAAAACTCACCACCGAATTTTTTGACCAAAGACAATACCTTCCTTACCTATAGGTGACAGAAGGTAAAAAACAATATTCTGTACTATTGTTTATTAATGAACCCTATAAATTCTTGAGTTGTAATGTCGCGATTATTAATCGGCCTTACTAACACACATGATATTACATCCAAGTTTCATTGCAGCCGAGAGCTTGCGTATATTATCGAGAGGCGAAACCTCGTGATGAGATACAGCGCGATGCTCCAATGAAACTCCCACCAATGTATGTAAACTGTTTTATTCACAATCTTCCTCTTTTAAAATCAATCATTTTCAATATAAATCATGGAGTTATAACCTATAATTTAAAAATATTTTTTGACAGCTCTATTAAAATTTGTTTGACCTACTTTATTATATGGACCTATGACAATGTTGCTAGGCAGCCCTACATAAACATTTTCAACCCATGGAGTGGAAGCGTATTTACCAAAATCTAAAAGGTTAGGAATTTGATAGCTGTTTGTATTAATAAACTCTTAGCAAAAAATCTGATGTGGCCAGCACATAACCTCTCGCCGTATATTTTACCTGGCTGTATGCATAAAGCAAAGATTATTTTTATAAATACAAATAATATATTCATATAAATCTATGACGTATAAACTTCTTTATTATTCAATAATAGCATGTCTCAACATAAAGATATTTACCATAAATTATGTTACAATAAATTACAAAGTAGAGTTTACCATATATAAATATTAGGCTGGTAACAGCAATTTTCAATTCGAACAACTTTGTTTACTTTCTCTTCATATTCTTCTAGTAAAAACATTAATTTTGGGCGGTCTAAAATGTATATATCTGGATTGTGCATCTATTCTTATATATCTTCTTTCACATTTTATTTTTTCATACTTGTTATATCTAAATAACCTTAATTCCCTTTAATAAAGTGACGGATAGATTGCACTCCGATTATTCTTATATCGATGTGTAATTTTGTCAATATTTACAACTTACTTGAGAAGAATTTGATAGCTTTTTCGCAATTCAAAGTTACTCTAGTCTACAGTACTGGTGTACATTGTCCCATAATGTTTGAAACAAATTTAAGTCCTTCAACCTAGACTTGTCATCTCCATAATAGTCACAGATCAAGAATTAAGGGATTCTCCAAATACATTTTTCTTTCATTACTCATTATTTCTGACACTGACATTTATCTGTCAGTTACAAATAATTTAAATTTGCAACTATTTTTCATGGCATCCTTTCGGTTGTAAAATTAATTACAACATTATTTTATATATTATATTCCTTTTATCTCTAAATCTATAAAATATGTATAAAAATATTTAAATGTATCAGAAAGAGAATTTATTTTTCTTTAATATTATCAAGAAAAATTTTCAAAAAATAATATTTAGAAGATTTTTTTTCAAGAATCTTCTACTTCCGGTTGTCCAATTGTTACCAAAACCTTTTCAGATCTTCCCATGAATGTCCGATTGGGAAATACGTTGTTAAACAAATTTTAAGTCTTATAGTTTTTGAGTAACCGTCCTTCCAACATCCCACACACACACATCCACACACACACACACACACACACACACAGACATCATCGTAAAAATGTTAAAATCGGATTGTAGGGACCTTAAAACGTGCTTATTCAATAAAATCTGGATATGCGATTTTTAGCATGAATCCAATACCTCTCTTAGCGAGAGGTAAAAAGGAATACATAACAAAATTAATTTTATTATTTTCTTCAGTTGGATTGATCCACATAGAAACACATTCTTTCCATATAAAACCCTGAGTGAGTTTCCTAATAATTCTAATCAAATGATTTCGTCGGCTTCACACCTTTACGTAACACCTCACCCTAATATTCTCCATCCAATCACTCTTCCTTTGACGTCAGAGTTTGAAGGACAATGGCTTGAATCAAGGCTTTCTTCCATCAATGGCTCCTGCACCGCTGGCATATACAGACTCTGTATTAGGTGCGGTAATTGGCTCCTTGCTGTTTCATAAGCTTCAATAACACAACTTTAACTGCAATTTCCCTCTGATTACAGATTAACACATTTATTCCATTCGATCGCGTCGGCAGGACGGACTTTCAATTGAGACAGTTTATGGGACTCTTGGCTATTTGCATAGTAAATTGGATTTCCAGCAATTTTCCATGGTTTTGTCGGGCCTGGATTAGCTCTATTGCAGCAGGAATGGATTTGCATGCGAGAAAAGCTGACAAAGGCCGAACAGACGCGAAAGAAGCGCTTTTATGCTTTCAAAGCATATGAAACGGGGAATTTCTCTAAAGGAATTAAAACACAAGAGAGGTAAAGTAATATCTTTTACGAATTACACTATAAGCTTTTTGTTACTTTGAGTAATTTGCGTTCAAATGACGTTGATGGTTCACTTTTGAAACTATTTTTCAAAAAAAGGTGAAAGCACATGGTTTCCATCTAAAAAGCAAAACAGTGAGTGGTTAAGTTTCAATTGTTTTCAAGTAGGTACTCTTTGTAATAAAAGTTTATTTGGTTAGACTTTAGATCTTATGTCTACATAAAAATAATATAAACCATGAATGAATGTACTTCACTGAGAAAAAGGCGTTGAATTCTCCCCAAATAATCGTATTTATAAATTGTAAAATTCATATGCGCCAATGAAATTTAGAATTGAATAGTGATGACTGGCTGCACTAACAACTTAAATTTTAAATGTTCCTTAAATAGACAATATTGCAACCACAGAGACAAAGTAAAAGTAAAATCTCTGAAGAAGTCGAACACTGTACCATTAAATGCAATCTACAAGTGTTTTTGTAGATTGGAAATAATATTGGCGAAACTCCATTACGACCCCAGATTAATAATAGTTTACAATTCCTACTAACAAATTATAAAACTTACGCAAATAGTGATATATTTTTATAAATTTCTGTCGACTGCTTTAAAATATAGCTTTTAAAAACTGAATATGGTATTCAAGTACTCCGCCATTTAATATTAAGTTACCTCGCCTTTATAAACACTAACCTATTTAATTTCATTTGGCATTGAATATACAAGCCCTGTACATTCTTTTGTTATAGGGTTGTCCCAAACATCTTGCAAGCTAGGTTATACTGTACGCATTGCATTTTTACGAAGCTTTTCATATTACGCCAAAAGTAAAGGATCTCGGTAGAAGATATATCAGGACTAGAAGATGATCGTTTAAAGGCCGGTCGAACTATTATCACCCATCGAAATTTTTTTTTAGAAATATCTTATCATTTGTGTAGGTTTTATAATTTGTTAAAAATATAAGCCGGTCGAACTATTATAAATCTAGGCTTGTGTATGTAATAGCGAATATTTTTATAAATAAATTATTACTTTTTTGAAATAAATGATTTTTTTTATCAAATCACGTATATTATTTACAACAAAAATACGTACAACTTCAATTATAAATTAAAATTATCCTATTTCATTAGTTTTCCCTTCTAATTAATTTGATTTTAATCTCCTCAATTTTTTATAATTTTAATTAAACTCGAGATTAAACTAGACAATAAAAACCCAAAACTACAGCATACATTTTCCAATGTACCTACCTTGCAGACATATTTTTTGTTAACAAAATGCAAATCCCTTTTTATATATTATGATATAATGGAAAAAGGTAGTATTTATCCACGTTAATCAAACATGCAAATTTGATCAAATTAATATTTCCTTAATGATGCTTGAGCCGATCGTTAAAGCTAGCTTATTACAAATGGAACAAAATATTAATAGCGATTCATTTATCATCACTTCACAATGATTGTAAATTATTATTAAATGATTGAATAATATCCGCATCTCTTTAATCATAACAAGTAAACAGAAAATGAATAGCTCATTAAACAATGTGTTATAAATTACTATCATAAATTAATAATTATTAAAAGGATTTCAGGATTTTTACAAATGTTCGGAGCATCGGGATGAAGCATAATAAGCGATATTTGTAATTTATGATTCATTATCCAAGCGATTAAGGAGCACTTGATAAATCAACAATTTAAAATGAAATGAAAAACTGCAGAACGCCACAAAACGAATAGACAATCATTCTATAAAATTCTAATGCAATACTCTTTAGAAATACTACTATTTCTACAAAAATTAAATTCAGTTCAAAATCCAACCTCTCCTTTAAACCTTGACTACCTATGGGCCATATAGGTATGTCCCCAACAAGTGTTGATATTGTGACGTGCGCCCCTGAGAGAAAAGTATGCTTGCGCCGCTACTGATAGCATGTTCGCGAACAATGACGTAATCCCTTTGAAAGAACGTACCAGAGCAATCCCCGACGCGTTGAGACATGTTAATTACGCCGTGACCTAATACTTTTGTATGCAGGTCACTGTCGCGTCCGAGGCTTCTAGAAGGATATAGACTGTATAAATACCGTCGGGAGAACAGCGGGAGGATAGTCTCATATATACAAGCAACCAGATATGAACTCAGTGATATAAATAAACAGTTTACAAGTTGTTTACATAAATAAATGTAGTTATATAAATAAGTGTAGTGATATAAATGTTAGTTAGATAAATAATCGTAGTGTTTAAGCATTTAATAATATTCTTAGTGTTTATAATTATTTAATCATAGTGTTAGTTGTTTTTATTATCTTTTAATATTTAATCTTTAATTAATTATCATTTAATAAACATATTCATTTAGTTAATAATATTTGTCTATGTTTTACACTTCACCCAAATAAATAAAAACGTTACAATATGTTCAGTCTTTGTCCCTGTCAGGTTATATTCCTCGAAATTTTTATATAATTAAACGCGTTGGTTTCAAATTTCTAGTCCGATATCTCTGTTAGCTTTCGAAATATTTACATATAAATCTTTATCTAGTTATGACCAAAAAATCTATTGGGGCCAGCACAATAGCTCTCGCCACTCGCGAGCAGTTATGTGACACTGTTGGCCTTGACAAGCAGATATGGGGCCTGTGTCATTTTATAAATTCACTAGTTAATTTGTCACCAGGAGTGCGAAATTTACTTGTCGAGGAAAATAAACCACATGGAATTGGTAAATCACTAAATTTAGAATAAGAAATTATGATATTTGAAATCTATGTACATAATTATACTAGCTATCATTCTGTCACGGTCCCCCATATCTGCTGATCAAGGCCAACAACGTCACATGACTGATCGCGCCCTATTGAATTTAACATTAAATTAACAAAAAATCTTCAGTAATGTCTCTCGATTTTTGACACTGACATTTATCTGTCAGTTACAAACTTTTTCACTTTTCAATTGGTTTCCATGGCATTATTTGTGCTATGAGATTTATTACCACAGATTATTATATACCTTATATTTCTATAACTCTAAATCTATAAAAGATATAATATAGTATATTGTGTTATTAGGAGTAAAAATGAGACTTTGTGTGACGAGTGTGGAAGTTTAAACGACGAGCGAAGCGAGTCGGATAAATGCACGCGAGGCACTCAAAGACACTTTTACTCCAAATGACACATTATATTTTTTCTTCAAACGTAGATATTTAAAGAAAAATATCTACTACTGACGTTACATTTTACGTAAATTACGTTTGCGGCTTCAATTGCCCTGTAGCTATGGATACTTATTTGTTCACTTTTTGTTATAAACATTGAAATGAAAATTTTCACGTTTTGACGTTTAAATAAAAGTGCAATTTTAAATCCTCCTTGTGTGCAATTATGTCGGAATTATTATAATGTACGCCCCCTGAAGTTGTTCAATTGGATGGAAATCTAACAGTGTGGCTGAAAGATATGTCCACGAATCACTGCAAAACAATATAATCTTTTCTTATCACTTCAATTCTAAGTAGGTATTCTTATGCTCATTACCGTCCCTATAATTGTAATCTGTAAGTCTGCTATTCTTTAATAATTTTATTTCCTCAAAAGTAAACTCTGTTTATATTTCAATTCACAGGTTATATATTTAAATTTGACAGCTATTGATCGTATTTAGTAACTTTATTCTTAGGTTACCTATCGTGTTATAGTGACATTTAGGGCGATATTCAGGTTTTTTTTTATTAATGCTACTTCTTATTCGTTGATTCTGTATAGTTTCTATGGATATTTATTTATTTTATTTCTACGCCGGCGGCGTAGAAATTAGCTACTTCTACTCCGGCGGCATAGAAATTAAACTTCTACCTTGTGAATCAAGTCACAAAAGATGCTACTTTTATGACGTTTGAAGAAAAAAATATTTATTTGTATAGTTTTTGAGAAATAGGCCTTCCTACGTCCCCACACACATACACACACACACACACACACACACAGACACACTCACACACACATACATCCACACACTCGCGCGCACACACACACACACACACACACACACACACACCACACACACAGAGACATCATCGTAAAAATATTAAAATCGGATTGTAAGGTCCTTAAACCGTGCTTAATCATTAAAATCTGGATATGCGAATTTTAGCATGAATCCAATACCTCTCTTAGCGAGAGGTAATAATGGATGGTGATACCACTTTAGGTTTTGGCATTTTTTGATCATTTGCAATAATTTCCATCTAGATATTCGTCAAAAATATGTATATTTAATAATTTTGCCCGTAGAATCAAATGACAAAGTCATCAGGCTCGTTTTGAGTTATGTCCAAAAATGAAATTTTTCAAGTCCAAATTTGAACGCAAATATCTCAGGAACTAAAAAAATATAAATTCGCAGTTTTCAATTTTGAATCAATGCCGTTTAAATATTACCTAAAGGTATAAAATATTTTTAAAAAAAATACCTATAGATGGGTGTATATGAATCTGGAAGGGAATAACAAAATTGACTTGTGGATATCAGCATTTTATTTTACGGAAAAAAGCTCGAGGGTCTCATCACCTCCGACAAGAAAAAAATTGGAATCCAAAGGGTTGAGATTGATGTAAGTTCTACCTGTTTACATTTAAATAAGAATTTTATTTTAGAAGTTATCTATATACGAATATAAATGAGATGAGATCACATCAAATTTTACATTTCCATAATTTTGTGGTAGAACACGTTTTGAAATATCCATAAAACGATAAAATAAGATTATTTTTTGATATATCTATACGTATATTTTGAAGTTTAAAATACGATTTTTGCTCATATTTATATGTATGTATATTTATTTATTTAATCGTGTCGAGCTATGAAGTATACACAAGTAGTTAATAATAGCAATAAAAAGTAAAATATAAATGCATTCACTCGTTTCTTCATATATCCACAACTTGACTATATAGGTACTTATTTGGAAGTATACTTTAGTTCGAACTTGCAGAATTAATACTGGTTAAAAACCAGTCCCCACAGTCGTGACGAAGACGCTTCTATGCAATGCACACATACATGAATATCTTAAATTTTCTGAATTATAAAAACTCAATATTTAACAGGTTAGTTCCTTAACTCCCTTAAAAAATTGGGATAGAAATTTGACTAGTTTCAACGACAATTTTCAAATCTACAGTTCTGCATACTGTTTGTTCTTTGTAATTTAGTGATTCTAATATTTTTCTTTTTATTATTATCATTATTATTATTATTAAAATTTAAACGAAACTAAATGTTAAATATTACTTAAGCTTTTCCATGAAAATATTCATTGAGCCAAGTCCAATATTCTAGATTTGGTTGAAATATAAAACTATATTTTGAATTATTTTATGAATAAAGGGCTGTGTAGTTAAACAAGTATAAGTACTAAATAATTTGATTCATACGTCATACGGGTCGTAACCCGTAATGCATTTATGGCTGATTGCAGCAACTTAAATATTAAAACTTTGCTTAAATTAACAATACTGCATAGAAATGAAATATCAAATGAATTATAATAAATTGCTGTCAAAATTTCGATTTGCATTTTTTTGTTTGAACTTAGCCTAAAATTTAAGCCTTGCTATCGTTATTGTTTCATGTAAAACACTTTTTATTGAATAACTTTAAACATAGATTCCTTTGAATTTAAATGCGTCTATCCACCCTTATTCATTTTAAATCCCAAATTAGTTTCTACTTTCACTTTTTAGCTATACTTTTTTTCCATCAAATTACCATCATATGTAAAAAATGACTTCTAAAACCCTAACGTCACAAAACATCCAAAAAATCAGCGGTTTTCCCCATTAAATGTCCCGTTGCGCACCCTGCTCTGAACGCATAAATCACAACTATTCGGAAGGGCGCAGGATCGTGCCAAACCATGAACCATGTGTATTACAAATATTCCGAATCAATACACCGAAACAACAAGCGAGGGCGCCAAGTCACGCGAAACTCTATGAGACACTAACAGAGGTTGAGGTTAGGTTACGAACGGGACGTCCTAGTCGTCCATAACCTAACTTATGGAGTTGTCAAGCGATTTGCTTGAGAATTATAGGTTAGGATTATTTTGAGAATGATATTTTTAGACCTTGTGAAGGTTATAGAGAATATAAAAATATTTTCAATAACACTAATTATGTATTGAATAATAATAAGGGGATCTCGTGGCCTTGTGTCTGAGTGTCTGGTTGCGAATTTGATGACCCGGGTTCGATCTCCACCAACGCCGAAATTATTTCAAATTTTAAGTGGCATAAAAAAATCGCATATCGAGATTTTGGTAAATGACCGATTTTAACATTATCACGATGATGTCTGTGGGTGTGGATGTGTGTGTGTGTGTATATGTGTGCATGTGTGTGTATGTATATATGTGTGTGTATGTATGTGTGTGTGTATATGCGTGTGTGTATGTGTGTGGGTATGTGCGTGTGTGTGTGGATCTTCTAGACACTTTAACTCAAATACTATCATTCGGAAAATTTTGAAACCATGTATTTCTACCTTATTATAGTATGAAAAGAAGCCATTAGATTTTGGTGTCAATCGGATATCCGGAAATGACACTTTACTTGAAGCTCAAAATAGTTTTTCTTCAACAAATAACTTTAAATGTTATTTTTTCGACATTTATGTTATATAAAAATTAAAGATTATTAAATTTTCTACAGGTTTGCATTAATACTTTTTCTATATATTTTATGGATAATTTTATAATTACATCCCGGAGTTTACGCATTAAACACAACTCCATGGTTACACAGTTCAGCTCAAATGTATGTAAATGACAGATTGCTGGCGTGGAGAGTGCACCACAGGAGTCAATTTTGTGCCATTTAAAATTAGAAATATTTCGAATTGATCAGGATTGAATTCGGTTTCCCAGATTCGCGACCAGATACTCAGGCACGCGGCCACGAGACCCCATAAGTATGTATTTAAAATAATAAAAATTAAATGGCGGGAGGTATTGTGTTCATCACATCTTTTTTTCTTATAATATATGCCATTAAAAAAATGCTACAGATTTTAATTCAACATTGTATAATTTTTAATTCGGAACAAGTTTTTTATTTACAACTTCACATTTTTTCAAGTGGACATCCGGTCCTCCGAATTAATGTAGTTTTGAATTTAAGAATATATTATCTAACAATCCAGAAACTTCAATATCTTATTTTTTTATTATTGTTTTATTGCTACGCAATGCCAAAGCATCGCCATTCGAAAAAGGGCCCTAAAGAAGTGCAAAATGGCCTCTTAATGGGGCAGTCGTATATTTTGTAAGTAATTCTCGAGATCTCTATGTTGGACAGGTTATCTTGGACAGCCAGTATATGTAAATTTCTAGAGCATATGCAAAAATCATAAAGTTTGATAAATCTCTGTACGATCGTATGCCCATTTAAGTGCAATAATATATTCGATTACTCAAGAACGGAACGAAATAGAGAAAATATCACCTGCATTCTGACAATGTGTCGTGCCCACATCCAAATTAGGAAGCCGTAGCAATAGCTCTGGGTGCAACAAATTTATGAACCATTTTCTAACAATTCAGTACATCTGTAAAAGTACTTCGTGCGGTATTTGAACACTTATAAACAATTTAAGCTGACAGGAGTCCAGACAAGCATTGTTTAAAAGGTCAGGGTGAATTTTATGGCATTTCTACCCACTCGGAATAAAACTGATAAAACTGACAGATTCTGAGAATCGTAACGAGTTAGATACGGGAATGGCGACTTGGACATATAAATTCTCGCTTCGAAAGCCCACGTTGATGACTGTTATTTATTTACTAAGTAGATGAGTTAGTGAACTTAGTATTGATCTAAAAAAGTGAAAACGAATTCTTCAACGAACGGTTTTTATTTTCTCTAATCTGCTTATACACATAAAATGATAGATAAGTAACCTGCATTTAAATAAATAATCAGAGCACATAGTAAATTTTATTGACAAATAAAATGCTACATAATAATAATACAAGATTAAAATACAATTTCTATTAATAAAACTACGGACCACAGTCATATTTTAAATTATACTTCGTCTTAGTTAAGAATGAAATAGAACATAATGAGGAAGTTTAGCGTGATTGAAATTACATGTGAAATATTTTTTAATCGTAAATATATGAATAAGTATAACTTAAAATGTAATTGAAAGTTAAAATCATGTCCCCCTTTATTTATAATTAATTATTTTTCATCGAACTGTTGTGATGTCACAAGTGACTTATGCGCATGCCTAGAAAGGATGGTGAGACCTGACTTTTTGAACGTATGTTGGGGCATTACACTACACATTTCTGGCCAATTCACGTGGGTTTGTTTACGTTTTCGCGGAGTGAGGTTTGGATTCTTTAGTTCGTATTGGAATTGTATTTGTTTTCAAAACAATTATACGATACTTAATTTTTAATATTGCATATAATAATACACTAAATGAAATAAATAGAACCAGTCGTTTGGACAAGAAGAATAACAAAACTATAATAATCATACCTCAGAACTGTCACTGCTTATAATCGGGTGCTATTTTTAAAACTTCCTATTGCCATGTGAACCAACGTATGTTAAGATTTATTCAGAAAATGTACAAGCTAAAAATGTACAAATATTGAAAAAACCAATAAGTAAAATCTAATACCGTTGTCTGAGTATACAGGTGTCTCAAATTTAGTGGATCACCATTGGTATTTCGGGAAACTATAAGATCTACAAGTTGGTTAAATGGGCAATGTATGCAGTTATGAGTACTGATTGAGATTGAAAATCAAATGTCAAATAACTCCGTAATTATAAAAGATATAAAAAAATGTTTCATATAAAAGTTACATGATTTGATGAGACAAACTTAAAAGTAATGTCAGAATAAAATTCAACAGTTTAATAGCACCTTTCTTTGTTTAAATGAGCGCGACATTGAATTTTTACTTTAAAAAAAATATGTTCTTTTTTCAAAGGTACAACATTTAAATACCAAAAATATTTTTTATAAAAAAAGTTGTAGCAAATTGAAAATGAAACTAGTTATATTTACCAACGAATTAGTTTAAATAAAAAAGTGCTAACATATTTTGTCTCAAGCGTTGGCGTATTGTCAGTGTGTTTAAGCATTCCAACATTTTGGATAAGACAATTAACAAAATAAATTTAGAAGTATCGTTATACTTTCTTAGAAAACACTTTTTAAGAAATAAAAAATAGCACTTAAATATTTTTGAGCCTAATTCAATTTAATTTCAAATTTCCTCTACCAAGGAACAAATTAGAAAACTGGTCATTTATATTAAAGCAACTAGAAATTAAAAATGTATGAAAAAGGCTATCAAATTTAAAAAAGTTTTGTTTGTAAACTACTCTAGTTTTCAACGAAACAACGGAAGTAAAGTAACAGTAATAAAAAATATTTGTAACAAAGGTACATTAAAATTTGATTTATTACTTTAATAAAGAAAATATCAAAGTACCTATATTTTGTTCTATACATTTAGTTATGTTGTAAAATGTGTATAGTATTATTTTACTATCGGTTCACCTTTAAAATATAATTTGCAGTTAAATATAATAGTTTAGCGATAAAATGTATTTGTATTTTGATATTTTCTATAGCGCTGCTATTGTATTACATATTACAATTTACATGAAAAATCGAAAGGATATTGAATTTATTTCCAGTGACTGCACTTGTGCAAAATATTACTCAAGCTGTTAAGTTCAATTATTGTGGCAAGTCTTGCGATAAACCGACGCGATTACAACTGAGAAATGACAGGATAAATAATCTACAAACAGTTCGTGCAAAACTGCCTCTTTTTCCATTACGCTTTGCTCCGTTCGCAAAAAGTAAATCGACTGTCTTGTGAAACACATTAATAACGGAAATTAGCATTTAATCGAGGGATATAAATAATAATCAGCTAGCTAACCACTAATCATAAGGAGAAAGATATTCAGTAAACGTTGCTCCTGCCAAGGAAATTGGCTTAATCATAATGATTTCATTGCTTGAATGTTAATGTTCATAGCAAAAAAAGGTTTACGTAACACCAGAAGAGATAACTGTAACAATTTACTAACAAGTAAATACTAGCAGTAGCACACAGTTTCATAAAATGAATAAGTAAATAAATTAAAAAATCTGATGTGGCCAGCACCACCTTCCACCATTTAATTTTTGTTAACTTACATACATACTTACATAGTGCTGCCTGCCTCGGCCGTAATTACTTGTGAGTACCTTAAAGACACTTTTCGTCTGAGCTACATACATAATTGTATGTCATACTGGTTTTTAGTTATTAAATTATTAATAGTTATTTAACTATCAAGTGTGTTAATGAGGGCGATTAATGATCGAGACATTTTTTAATTGTTGAGATCATTAATCGCCAATTAACACACGTGTTAGTTACAATATTTTTTCGTTGACTGTATCTTACTTAAATGGAAAATCTAATTTTATTCCATGACAAATTTTTTTTAGGTTAGTAATGGTTGACCGAACGTCAAATTTTACGTCAGAAAATCAATAAGTTTTGTCATGAATTGTTTTCAGTGGGTGCGATCAGTTTACTTAATGCTACACAACACAAGCGATTTTTTGTTATTTGAGGAATTTTATTCTTTCAAATTCATTTTAAAGGTATGCTACGTGAATATACCTAGCTAGTAAGTGTCAAAAGCATGACTTTTAATTCTGTCTACCTTTTTGCTACAACTTAGCGTCAGCAATACATGCTGTGTTCCATGTGGTGAACGCACCCAATAAATCGTTTATTAATAAAAAATCATACATTAATAGGGGCCATTAATGAATGATTTTCTATACATTAAGATAGCCTATTAATAAACGGTCGACGGAAAAAGAATTTTTTAGCACTATGAGTTTTGTGTAAGTAGGCCAAGTCGCAATTGTTTGAAAATCTTGCCAAATTTTGACAATTGAAAATTATTTTTTCTTCAAACGTCATAAAAGTAGCATCTTTTGTGACTTGATTCACAAGGTAGAAAAAAAATTAAAAAAATAAATGTCCATAGAAACAATACAAATCAACGAATAAGAAGTAACTTTAATAAAAGAAACCTGTAATATCGCCCTAAATGTCACTATAACACGCTAGATAACCTAAGAATAAAGTTACTAAATACGATCAATAGCTGTCAAATTTAAATATATAACCTGTGAATTGAAATATAAACGGAGTTTACTTTTGAAGAAATAACATTATTAAAGAATAGCAGACTTACAGATTACAATTACAAAGACGGTAATGAGCATAAGAATACTTAGAATTAAAGTGATAAGAAAAGTTTATATTGTTTTGTAGTGATTCCTGGACATATCTTTCAGCCACACTGTTACATTTCCATCCAATTGAATAACTTCACGGGGCGTACATTATAATACTTCAAATTCCGACATAATTGCACACAAGGAGGATATAAAATTGCACAGTTTTTATTTAAACGTGAAAACGTGAAAATTTTCATTTTAATGTTTATAACAAGAGTGAACAAATAAGTATCCATAGCTACAGGGCAATTGAAATCGCAAACGTAATTTACGTAAAATGTAACGTCAGTAGTATATTTTTCTTTAAATATCTACGTTTGAAGAAAAAATATAATGTGTCATTCGGAATAAAAGTGTCTTTGTGTGTCTGCAGAACTTCTATAATCAATTACTATCTGTAGGATTTCAAAATAAATAACTGTATGCTAGTCTTTGCAGTATACTGGACTGGAAAATCTTTAAAAAAACTTTGATCTTGTGGCAACATTCTGTAGCTCTGTTTTCTTTTTTAACATATATATATTTTTAAAATGTCAGAAAAAAAACGGAAAATATGACCTTAAAATAGAATGTTATATAAAGTACTTGAAGCAAGAGTATAGTATACCTATTTCAATGAATGTTAATATTTTTGTATTTTTTATAATAAGAGATATTTCCTGTTTTATATGACGCTGACAGTCAGCTCGCCGTTTTTTGTCCCCCTGGGCATACGAATGGCCCGTCAGCATCGCGTACTATCAGCGAGCGGACGGGCCATTGATATTATGTATACTTATGCTTACATAAATGCGAGCTGCATCTGCGGCACTGACGGATTAATCGAACATTGTTGCAAGTTAAAACTAGTCAGTCTAAGGGATGTATAATACCGAAATTTTAATAAGCGAAGTAGAGAATCATCCGAAAAGCATCTTTTAATAATCTGTGATCATTTAATGGATGCATTTAAAGTCGTATTTTATTCGCACGTGTTTATAAAATTATTATGTAAGTTGTACATACTGCAACAGCGTTTAATGTTTCTCCAGTGGAGTTAATTTTGATACTGAACATCAACGACATTCTGCAGTGCTAAAATAAATAGATATGGTTTAAAAATGATGCAAACTCCAATTGTAATTTTAAATTTATCATAACCATAATTTTCATTGTAGAATTTATTCTTCTATTACCTAATAACTAATGCAAGTTTCAATTAATACAATAATAATTTTAATATTTTAATTATGTGTGTAAAATACCCTACCGTAATATAATATTGATATTATCTGTGATCCTTATTAAAACTGAGAGCAACAATAATCGAAGCAATAAATTTCGTAAACAATATATAAATGTTGAATTCACTTTCGACTTGAAATAAAAATTTGCAAGGTTCAATTTGAATTCCACTCTAGAACTGAGGTATGTATGCCAATTGCAAAATATAATAGTGAAATATCTGTTCTTAATATACAATTTTAAGCAAGCGTAAAATTATAATGGGTTCAAATTTAGTGATACTACATTTTAATATTATTTTTACTTCCTTGTACGTAAGTAAAGGAAGTATTGTAATCGCGAAAAATTTCGGTTTTCAGATTTCAGCGGAAATATCCATTTTGATCATCCCTAAATCCATTTTGACTAATTTCGTCGTGACGTCTGTACGTACGTACGTCCGTACGTACGTCCGTATGTACGTACGTCCGTCTCCGTATGTATGTACGTCCGTACGTATGTACGTATCTCGCATAACTCAAAAACGGTAAGCCGTAGAAAGTTGAAATTTTGTATTTAGGACTCCTATAACATCTAGTTGTGCATCTCCCTTTCTGGTTATTACACAATTTCCAGAAGTGGCACTTTACATGAATCCTATAATAGATTTTAATGAAAAACTGTTTTAAAATATAATCCAAAACTTTTCAAATTTGGTATACAAGACTTTTATGTGAATCGAAATAAGAATAGATTTTGGTTAAAATAGGCTAACCGGAAGTGGTACATTACTTGAAGTTGTTAACAGTTTTTCTTGCATAAAATGATTTTATTTTGATTTTAGAAATAAATGCTTCAAATAAAAGTTTTAGAGAATTAATTTCTGCGTCTAGCATATCAAGTATTATTAAATTAGCCCTTTGTATAAGCAAGATATGTAAATTTAAAAATTATATACTTTTTTGTTTTTGTAATAAAGCTTGCTATGGATTAGGACAAAAAACATAAAAAAAGTTCATGTCAAATTACGTTAAATACGTGCAATTTTATGATTCGTACAATAACAAATATTATATTTTTATTGTGAAATTAGTCATATTCATTGTTGTAATCAAATATTTCTTTGTTGTAATCAAAACTCTCTTTAGAACTGGGTTAGATTATGGTCGCTATATATCTTACTGTTTTGAAGTTAAAATTAATATTTTGTAATTTATTTATTAAAAAAAATATGTATAGTTTAATAATCGTACAAGGAAGTCGTGAGGTGTCCACATCAGATTTTTTCTTAAATTTTATGTCAGAGTCCAGTTTTTTCAAGGTAAGATATAAATATAAACTTTATATTTACCAACTTTATTTTGGTACAATGTTAACTAATAATATCTAGTATTTTCCGACCTAATCTTCAAACTTGGCTCAATTTTTACTTACTTCTAATTAGGTGCATGAAAATAAATCCTTGAATTTTTTAATTATAAATAAATCTGCACATCAGATTCAATATTTTACTCTACAACCCTTAACTTCTACTGCCACCTACCTTCGCAACATCATACTTCTCCTCCGTAGTCTGCTGCGCACGCGTAACCGTGACCTTCCCTCTAGCAGTTCCCTCGTTGCCCGATAGATGTTCCTCTCGCTCCCCTAGCGTTCCCACCAACCCTGTCTCATTGCCATCTGCCGGCGTCTTGATGAACTCGATGCGGCCCGCCTCGACGCAGATGTTGGGCGCCAGGGGGTAGGTCGGTATCGGATGCGTGAGATTGAGGGGGTGTGTGTGGTTGTGGGAGTTGTGGACGTTGTGCTGTTCCACCACGTCCTGGTCGTAAGCTAGGAGCGTGCGTTCCTCGCAGGCAGGGTGGACCTGCCGGGCGCATGGGACGGGAACGCAGCGAGGTTTCTCCCCGATGAGGCAGTCCGAGGGGAGGCTGTCCGAGAGACGGCTGCCGTTGGAAGCCCTACAACAAGAAAAAACATTAGTTATAGTTTTTAAATAAAATATTAATTATGTTTTTGTCCGTCATTTTTTTTAATCAAGTAATTATTTGTAGTAATGAAAAAAATATTTAAAAAAATGAATAAAGTTATAGTAACATCATTATTATCTGAACAAGCTAGACAAAAGACATAGGCAGCCAATATACCATAGCGGTAGAAATATAAACTAAGGCCATACTGATATCATATAATATCCCTTCTCCAAAACATTCATTTGCAAATATACGACATAATGTTTCTTTTACCTCTCGCTAAGAGAGGTATTGGAGTCTTGCTAAAAATCGCATAACCAGATTTTAATGATTATGCACGTTTTATTAAGGTCCCTACAATCCGATTTTAATATTTTTACGATGATGTCTGTGTATATGTGTATGTGGGGAGATTGGAAGCGCGATTTCTCAGAAACTATAATAATTAATATCGGTTTAACTACGTATTTCTCAATTGGACATTATTAGGTAATAATTGGACAACCGGAGGTATCAGATTCTTAAAATAGTCTTCTAAATATTATTATATATTAATACTGAAGAGAGAAGAGAGCTGGAAAGGTTTTGGTAATAATTGGACAACCAGAAGTAGCAGATTTGCCAATTCCATGTGGTTTATTTTCCTCAACAAGTAAATTCCACACTCCTGGTGACAAATTAACTACGTGAATTTAAAAAATCTTGAAATTTTTAATGAAAAATTCTGACATTTGACATCTAAGTACATAATTACTAATTGTTATTCTGGCACTGGCCCCCATATCTGCTTGTCAAGGCCAACAATGTCACTTGACTGCTCGCGCCCTATATGTTCTGTAACGAAAAACGGAAGTGGCGAGAGGTATTGTACTAGCCACAACAGATTTTTATTATTATATTGAGAAGCTGTAGTAATTAATTTTTATATTTTATGACCCATATATTCAAATCCCATTCTCAAGACTAACTTGATTTTCGGCCTTGTAATACAATACACTATCACATATACTACTATCCATTTAAATCTTTGATGATACAAAAAAATCTCCTTTCCGTAAAACAATTTCAATAAATTTCTAACAAAATCCCCAAGCCCTATAATATCAAAGGACCCCGGAATCGGGCGTATTTTTTCTCAAATGGTTTAATTTTTTGTATTTTATATTTATTTTTTGAAATATTTCTTACTTTGTATTTATATACGACTACAATTTTTTTTTTTAGACAGCTGTTACATAAATAGTTGTTTTATGTATCCTTTTGCAACCGTAAAGTATCACTTTTATTTTGACATCTGTCAAGTACTACTTTACAGCCGCATTTACTTTACGAACTGAATTGTCAAACATTTGTTGAAATAGCAATAAATTTAGCATTGTATTACTGCAGCTTCATAAATTTTAATGGTAACGGTTTAAGAGTAATGGACAAATCGTTGTCGCTAGTCGAATCAATCAGATATGAAATATATTTTTAGATAAAAAATTATAACATTGTGATAGTCATAATCACCTAAAATGATGTGTGCACCTTGGCTTAAAAGTTCCTTTTTAGCCTCATCTGATTAGTTGGCCTTGGCTGCAAATTTCAGATTTGGCCAAACAGGATCACTTTTACAACCATGATACACAAATAAGTTTTTTTTTCATTTCTCATCTCTTATTAGAAGGAAACCCCTAAAATGTTATGACCCCCCTCCCTCTTCACCTATGTTTATCCGCTATTGTAAATTTCAAAAAATATATAATTATGTAGTTTATAATTTTTATGTTTTGGTTATCGTATACGGAGACTTTTTTGTAATGAAATTATGAATACTTCCAATATATACTCTATAAAAAATAAAACAATATATACTCTACAAAAAAATAAAACAATTGTATTTTGCTTTTCTTTTTAAATTAAACAAATAAAAAATTAAATATATTGGTTTTTAGTCTGGTATATTTCGTATGATAGATTGAAATTATTGTCGTACAGAGACTTTTTTGTCTTACTGTGTGTAGTTCTAACGATAAAACAATATTTTTGGGTTTAAATTTATTTTATTTTTTTAATTATATCCGGTAATTTAAGATTGTCCTTTTCAGTACATGTTAATAAAAGCTTGTTTTTAAATTATTTCTGTAATAAATTATTTATAATGCTTTAATTAATCATATTTTGTAAATAACAGGTGTTTTTCTTAATATATGTGGATTATTTTCATATTAATCAATACTTTACCAAATATTTGATCACAATAATATAAAGATATTGAAATATATTCACATTTGGTAAATTATCAACAATTCCAAATAAACAATGCACATTAATAATTTATATACACAACACAAACACACTGGCGTGACAATTCTCCTAGGTCAAGGACTATCGATACATAATTTAGTGTGTATGCCGCATTGATGTTTATAATCGTATCTGATTTCAATATTACGAGTTCATATCGTACATACATAAACAACAAATCGAATTATGAAAAATTAAATACTATCATAATTCATTTTTAAATACATGTAATTATTTTACGACAGTGAAATTAGATTACATGCTGAATTATTTCGTCCTGCAATGATTTTTAATTTATGATCCATGTTAAAATGAAGGCAAAATTTATCTTTACATATTATAATTTTGTTGTGTAATAGCTACAAATAAAGATTAATATTAGTAATGGATCATTATGAAAATTGTGAATGTCATGTAACGTAATGTTATGTAAGTAGTACAAGAGAATAACAAAGGTGCGTCTTCATGAGTATCATTGAAACAAAATTTCTCAACTGACGAAGATTTTATCACTCACGTATTAATTTTGAGACAGTTATACGGTTTCAAAGCCAGTTAGTTTTCAATCTGATAAATTAATATATTATTAATATAGAGTTAAAAAGTAACGAGAAAGAAATAGATGAGTCTGTAGTACCAACATATCTCTTACGCTCTCGTTTCAGAATTTTAATGCTCTTTTTCTTGAATTCTATTATCAAGAAACCAATTTTAAAAAGGAGGTTAAACGAGCCCGAACTTATATTACTTCAGCCGGTTAACATTTTCAACAAACATATTATAAAACCTACGCCAATGATGAGATATTTCTACAAATTTCTTTCGACTATAGTTTAATACATAGATTTTAAACAAACACTGAATGTTATTCAATCATTCCGCCATTTAATATTGCGTTACATCGCCTTTATTAGTAATATCCGCTTAAATTCCATTAGTCACTGTATCCCTAAGCCCAGCAAATTTTCTGTCAGTATTGTCAAAGGTGTCTTGCAAAGTTGATTTTACTGTTCGCACTGGATTTTTACGAAGTTGTTTTCGTTGTGCCAAAAGTAAAATGCCTCGGAGCCTCGGTAGAAGCTAAATCTGGACTAGAACATGATCCTGAAAATTCTATTATCACCAATCATTTGGTCCACAGTTTTACCTTCCGTCACCTTTAAGTAAGGAAGGAATTGTCTTTGATAAAAAATTCGATAGTTTCTAATGAATAAGCCCGTTTTGTGATTCCTAGAATACGAATTTACTATTTTTACGATAAATGTCTGTATATGTGTGTGTGTTTGTGAGTTTGTGTGTGTGTGTGTGCTTGCGTGTGTGTGTGCGTGTGTGTGTCTGGTTTTAACATGTCATGAGGAGAGATGAAGAATATATTGGAAGAATAATGAATAGCTTAGTAATAGAAGGCAGAAGAAACAGAGGAAGACCAAAGATAAAATGGAACGACTGTATTGCGGAAGACGTGAGAGACACGGAACTGAATGAGTATAACACGCAAACAGAAATAAGTAGAAGAAGAAAATTAAAAATAGCGAACCCTAACGAACGGGAAAAGCTAAAGAAGAAAATGTCAGTGTCAAGTGCAATTTACATAGTTTGTTTATGAAATATTTTACTGGAAATTTAGAATCTTTTGCAAGTAAATTTATGTATGGAATTTGAACATAATACACAGGATTGACGGAAAGTAAATGTGCTGGCCACATCAGATTTTTTTAAAGTTTTAAGTTCTTATTTAGGGCTGGTATTTTCACTTCCGAATAAAGCTAAAGATAAATTTAACCTTCGAATAAATATTTTTGTTGTCTTTTCACTTGCAAATAAATTTATTCGAAAGAATAACATCTGTTATTCGCGGAATAAGTTATTCGCTAGTTGGGTAGCGAATAAAGGGTTTATTCGTAAGTACATTACATTTCTACATAGTGCAGATTATTAACAAAGTGGATATATTAAATATTTTTAATGATTCTGATGATTGTTTGAACTATGAATGAATAAATAATGCGAGAAATCCAAAACGCACGATCAGATAGCGACTTAACCACACACATCAAGGAAATTTTTGACAGATTCCGATTATGAAAACAAACTGTTCTTATTTTATTATTACAAATTACGGTTCGTATTTGATCTCAAACGGTGCATACATAGGTAAATCCCTCCTTGGGTAAATCATTATAAAGATTCTGACATTTGATGCTGGTAAAATATTTTCGGATTTTGAATACTTTTATACAATATTCATTTACCTCGAACTGAAAGGAATATACAAAAATTATAAAGACAGTTTTACAATATACATATGATTTCGTTTACCGCGTATGATTACTGCAATATATTACTTGTTAAACTACACTCTCCCGGGGCTAAAAATGCAGAAAGATATAGATGACATTAAGGATGTCAAACAAAATTTTGACAAGTACAGATTCAAAAAAAATTAACACATTTCATCCTTGTCTGCTTAACGTGGTTATGCAAAACTCCATCCTTCTCTACTGACACAATTTCATTCTGCAAGGTTACCAATTCACGAATGTAAAAATTATTCGACAGATAGCTATTAGTTTTTCTGAAATGTGTGAAAAGACTCATGGAGTTATTCGTTGGATAAATATATAGAATAACTTTATTTAACGAATACTTATTCGAAACTTTATTCGGAAGTGAAAATACCGGGCCTTAAAGTAGCCGAAAGAATTTCGTAGAAATTTCTAACCATTTTTACAGATTTTATAATTTGTTGCAAATGTAAAATCATTATAAGTTTGGGCTCGAATATAGATCTATGTTTAACGTTATAATTACATGGATTAAAAAAAAATTGATTACATACACAAATGGAGCTTTACTAATACTGAAGAAGCGCACGGGACAAACGCAAAGAAAATATTTGTAGATCTTTAAGATCCAATTAAATTTTCTCATTTTCAGTACAAACTTTATAATTTAATGCTCAAAATTAAAAAAAAATAAAAAATTCACACTAAAATATTTTTATCCATTTAAAAGTTTAATATTTGTATAATGAAAACTTTATAATTTATAAATGATATATGAGTAGAAGTCACCATAGCTATTAAATAAACTACATATATAAAAACCATGCCCTACCTTACCTATTGTTTACATACATAAGATCTATAAATACAGCTGCACACTTTTAAAAAGGGTTTGTATCTAAACTTACTTTACAAATATGTATTCACTTACTTAGTTTCTATATGACAATTTAAAGCACCTAAGCTAATAGATATAAATCAAATAACTATATAAAAAATCTGTTGTGGCCAACACCATACCTTCCGTCAATCATGTGTATTATGTATAAATTTCATACATAAATTTTCCTGCAAAAGATTATAAATTTCCAGTAAAATTATTTCAGAAACGAACTATGCAAATTGCAGATGACACTGACATCTTCTTCTTCTTCTTTAGCCTTTCCCATTCATTAGGGGGTCGCTATTTTTTATTTTCTTCTTCACTCATTTTTTTGCGTGTCGTTCTCATTCAGTTCCTTTTCCCTCAAGTCTTCCTCGCTTCTCTCAGACTGCAACTGTCGTTTCGGTTCAACAAAGAAACACTTTCAGCACTTGTTATACAAATAATCATAACAGCTCTAATAAAATTTGTTTAATTTTATTATAGAAATCAATGACAATGTTGCTAGGCAGCCCTTCATAAACAATATACATTTCCCACCTGTGCAGGAAGCGTGTTCTGTCATTTCCCACTCATGAGATTGTCACTGCAGTTAGGAATTACGTATTTCCCAATCTATGAAAGGTTAGGAATTGCGATATTACTACAGTAATTATTGTGAATATAGTTATTTGTCAAACTAGAGAGGAAAGCGCTTCTTTTTCCCACTCGAGCGAGAGTGGAAAAAGCGCTTTCTTCTCGTGTTAGACACAAATTTTTTTTCACATGTTTCTAAAAACGATTTACTTGGACCTTAAATACACTTTAAGAAAAGATTAGTAGAATAAGGGTAATATTTTGTTAATTTGAATCAAAATAGTTTAGAATAAGTGTAATATTTTATTTCTTTGATTCAATATATAGTATTATTTATAATTTATATTTACACTTTGACAACACAACACACAACTGACACGTCAAAAGTTAGGTTATCAGACGCATGGTGGTGTAACAGTGTTGCCTATGAATCAATCTTAAATCTAAATTAAAGTTGTCAAATTTAATTTAATCTAGAAAAAGAAAAATATAAGACATAATTGTAAGATAATTTAAAGTATATATAACACTATAATAAGGATTTTCAATAAAATTAGGAATTTATTTATAATTTTTACAATATATTTTTGTAAATAACATTCATATTGGTAACACTTCTATATTTTCCTCTCTAGAGAATAAAATCACATGTTCCTCACTATTTCAGGAGAAGAAAGTTAAGCTTTCGTGAAAAAATATATTACAGGTTATTATAGATATCCTGAGGGATCGTTATGCTTCAGGGTGCTTAATCCTGGGGCCCCCAAATCTATCTTGTAAAGTATACCACAGAGGTACTCTTCTGCTATTTTCAAGTTTGAGGTCGGCTAGATTCGAACCCCAGCCATCCGATCCAAAATCAGTTAATGAACGCATTCAACCACACACCCTCATCACGAACACATAAATTTTCCTTTTAGTTCAAAATTTTATCATTTTGAAATCTATATTTAGTAACTTTATAATACCTCGCTAATGAACTGCCTTTCATTCAAGTCCCCTAAGCTTCTGAATAGCATGTACACATGTCCTATCTCCATCAACAAACATCTCATGAAAGAAGGTCTAGTCTAGACAGACTGACTCTAGCTCTAACTTCTAAGCTCTGCATTCACAAATGTCATGTAAAGACTGTTACTTGCAGATCTGCTTTATGTAAATATACATAACATGGCGCTACACAACAACCAAAGAAGCTCTACACAGCATCGGATCGGTAAACCCAAGCAAACTGACGTGTAATCTCATTCTCAAGGTCTTGTCTGCATATCGATCTGGATTGGAATTAATCTTATGACTGGGCAGAATTTTACAGAGATTTAATAGTTTTCCAGAATCAATTTATTTACGAATTTTTATGTCTAGCACGAGAGCACGTTGTTGTGTAGACGTTTTTAATATAAACTGGCATGTCTGTAAGTTTAAGGTTATGTTTATGTTATTACTTCCATGAACTGCTTTGCAGAAAAATTATGTTTGTGAACGTATTAAGACGTATTAATAATATAATGTACAAGATATTAATAAATATGCTTACCGATAATATGCAGCATATGTCACACAATGCTAATTTATAGTATTTACACTTCATATACATACATTTGTAATATATGTCAGTTACGACCAAAAGTTCACATACAGATACAGAACACGCAGCACTTCTAAAACATACTAAACATAAAGTAAGAAGAGATTTCTAGCTTGTGAATTATAATCATTTTCTATAATTTACAGTTTATTGTTGTGTTATTGAACTTCGACCAAATAATTTACAAATTAATTTATAGAATATAAACTCGATCTAAATTATTTTAAAAAATATCATTTACTTTGGTAAATTATGTAGTAGATGAATTCCAAAAATTGATCTAAGAATTCCAATTGCTTTTGACCTGCATATTTAGAAACTATATTTCTTTAACTCTATATCTATTGAATATGAAGTATAAAATGCAATCAAATCGTATAGATATATTCTTTAGATTTTATAATAACATTAAATGTCAATAAATGATATTTAACTGCGTTTTTTCAAGAAAAACTGTTAAAAGTTGAAAACGAGGGTACTTGCGGCTGACCTATTATAATCAAACTCTAATCAGGTCTACATATGGATTGGTATTGGAGTTATGCGATCCGAAACGATCGTCACATACACACTCACACACATATATACATACATACATACATACATACATACACATACATACAGACTACATCGTAAAAATAGTAAATTCGTATTCAATGGACCCCAAAACGCGCTTATTCATTAGAAACTCACTATCGCATTTTTTGACCAAATAATAAATAATTAGAACAATATTTTTGTTTTTTTGTCATGAAAGCAATTGTCTTAATCGCTTAAAAACGCAATGCATATAGCCATCCAAGTAGTAGATGTAAAATTTAGTAGGTATATATTTCGTGTATTCCAAAAAAATCTTATTTTTGTATATGAGTACAGAAAAAATATTGTTTCTCTACGATTAATAAAACAGTAGACTTTTCCAAATTCAAAATTAGGTGAAACATTCAAAAATAATAGTAATTTAATGTGTGCCTTTTCATCACAAAACACGCATTTAGGGTTATAGATGGCCATACCGTCTTTAACTCAATTTGATGATTTTGTGGACTAGTTCTCCTTTGAACCAATTCAATTATTCTGGACTTTGATTTAGAAATTCCTGCTCATTATTTAATTCTTCATCTATATTTTAAAGTAGATCATCCAAATCACTTTCACTTTCCAAAACTTTTAGATGAGCCAAAAAAATATTCCGGGAAATATGACCTACTCGTTTATAATTCAATTTCATAACTTTAAAACATACTGATCTAAAAATTCATCATGTCTCATACTGACCTACTTCGGAAAGATTACCTAAGATTGACGAAACCCGGTTGTTGGATCAGTTGGGACGGGACGAATCTATTAGTTCTGCACCATTCGAAATACAATCTGACAAATTGCACTTATTCTACCAAAAAGATAAATAGTAGTTACTATATGTAGTTTGCAAATAAAATAAATGCAGTTGTATTTTAAATGGAACAAAATTGACCCTTGTGGTGCACTCTCTACTCCAGCAATGAGTGCCCGTGCGGTCACGCCTGGTAAACACCAGCACGGTACAAATATGTCATCACTACGGAAATCTGTATACAAAGCAGATTGGCACACCCAGCAATGGGTAATATGCCGTGATGATATATTTATTTATTTATTTTAGAATTTATTTCAGGTGTATGAACCCAAACTCATAATAATTCCGCAGGTTTATATGTGCAACAAATTATAAAATCTACACAAATGGTTAGAAATTACTACAAAATTCTTTCAGCTACTTTAAATATAGGCTTAAAACTTTAAGAAAACTATGGGCCAAATGAATGGTGATAATAGATCGACCGCTATTTTAAGGGTCATCTTCTAGTCTAGATTTAGCTTCTACGGAGACCCTTTATTTATGGCCCAATGAAAAACTATTTCGTAAAAATCCAGTGCGAACAGTAAAACTTACCTTGCAAGATATATGGGACAATACTCACAGCAAAATTTGCAGAGCTTATGCCCGTATTACACTTCACAATAAATTGCACAATTTACTGTACAATAATTCGCACAATTTATCTTGAAAATATAAGCATTTTACACTTTACGATTTTCTATCAATTTATTGTTATTGGGAGCAGGACTACCAACCGCTAGGGTTAATTTTTTTGTTTTGTATGTTGTGTTTGAGTTTCGTTTTGAGGTTAACCTTTTGTTGTACGTGTTTACTGTTTGTGTTTTGTTACGTGTTTGCATCAAGGCAAATATTACTCGTTTTAAATTTTCGATTCTCCTTCTACGCCCGTGGTTTGACGCGTAGTCAAACATCGAAATAGTTAAATGTAAATAGTTCAATATGTCAAATATTATACAGTTGGCACTGGTAAAGGAACCAAAAAATTGTGAAGTGTAATACAGCTATTAGGGATACAATACCTAATAGAATTAAAGCTGGTATTATTATTAATGGTGATATAACCCAATATTAAATGGCGGAATTCGTGAAAAACACATATAGTTTTTGTAAGTTTAAAATCAATTTTTTAAACTGGTCTACAGTTTTTTTTTACCAATTACGTAGGTTTTATAATTTGTTTGTTGAACATGTAAACTGACCGAATTATTATGAATTTGAACTCGTATATTATTTTATCTATTCCTATCAGTTCTCATGTATATTTAAACTGAAATAAAATCAATCACAAAAAAAAATTAATACACAGTAAATTTTACTTCTAGGAACATAATGCAACGCTGAATAATTCTTCTCGGTGATTGAATTGGTTTTTGCAATTCCACTAAATTAAGTGGTCTTTGAATATTTAATGCTTTTGTGATGGAATTTTGCACGGAATTATTCAAGAGCTCTTTTGTGTCGTTTAAAGTTTAAATTTTCACTGTCAGCTGTGGTAAGCGAACCCTCGGCGAGAATTAGAGCAAGATATTGATTGTATAGCATAGCCCACTTCTCCACAGCGGGTCTGATTAAATCTCGCGAGAACCGTAAAACCTTATCGAGTATGTGCGCTTCAACCCATATACCAGCAATCAACTCAGTTTTATTATGGAAATCGCTAATAACTCGGAAATTACGAAGAATAATATGTGTTATAAACTCGGGTTTTGATAAAGTTTCAAGTATGAAATAAACCTAGTTTTAGAATGGGAATCGTTAATGAAGATTTTATGAGTAATTATTATACTATAATTTCCATTTGTTATAATGTAGTGTTCGAAACTAGAAAGCAGGAATTTCTCTTCATATAGTGACAGGTTTAATTTTATTTTAATGGAGCACATTTTAAAGCCGAAATAATGTATTTGAGTCTGTACAAGGGTGGATCGAAATGTTCGCGGCCTAATACAATGAGGTCAGCAATACACTCACAATTATTGTTTGTGAGCTTAAATTGTCTTAGCTCCAGTGGCCAAAATCACTTTAATCACCACACGATTGACACGAATAACATGAATATTCAAATAATTCAGATATATGAAAATGACATTTGTTACCGCGGTTATAATACCGTATTTCATTCTTTTGTCTTTGGTTGAACAGAGATAGTGTATACCCTCTGGGGTAATTCTAGCATCATAAATTGATGACGTGAAGGTTAACTCGGAAATACAGAGTGTATACACATAAATACATTTGTTTTTACCTTCCATCACTTTTAGGTAGGTATTATCTTTGGTCAAAAAAATTCAATGATGAGTTTTTAGTGAATAAGCTTGTTTTAGGGCCCCTATAATACAATTTTACCATTTTTACGATGATGTCTGTATGTATGTACCTATGTATGTATCTATGTTTGTATGTATATATTATGTGTGTGTATGTGTGTGTGTGTGTATGTGTGTGTGTGTGTGTGTGTCTGTGTGTGTGTGAAGAAAGTTTCGGATCGCATAACCAATACCACGATTCTAAAAATTATATGTTTTTCGTATTCCTCAAGTTTACATCCAGAAGAACAACTGATTAGATTTTGGTAGCCTCATTTGAAGATTTAACAGTTAAATTTGATTTATTGAAATTTAACCTTATTATAACTTAAAGAATATATTATTCTCTATACTATTTGATTGCAATTTATACTTCATATTCCATTGATATAGAGTTAAAGAATTATAAAGAAATTAAATTTTACAAATCAGCCAGCTATGTTAACCATAAAAATTGTTAATATATTCAGATTGACAGATGTCAATATAAATAAAAAGTAAATTAATGTGGCAGAGATGAGGATGTTGAAATAGATGTTGGGGAAGACACGGAAAGATAGGTAAGGAAATAGTTCTAGTGTTGCAAATTTCTAGAAAGATACAAGATAGATGATTACAATGGTTTGAAAATGTCATTAGGAGAAGTTTAGAATATATTGGATGAAGAATGAATAGCTAAGTAATACTAGGTTGAAGAAACAGAGGAAGACCAAAGATAAGATGGAAGGACAGTATTGCGGAAGACTTGAGAGAAAAGGAACTGAATGAGAACGACACGTAAAACAGAAATAAGTGGAAGAAGAAAATAAAAAATAGCGACCCCTAACGAATGGGAAAAGCTAAAGAAGAAGAAGATGTTAGTGCCAAGTGCAATTTGCATAGTTTGTTTATGAAATAATTTAATGGAAATTTAGAATCTTTTGCAAGAAAATTATTCTGTTAGGTACTGCTATCGATTTGTTCCTGTATAAAATGAAATAATGAAATATAAACGTGCATAAATGCATAAAATTAAATTTTAAAATAAGTATAACAATTTTAATGGATTTGAGGCATTCAAAATATATATTTAACTGAAATATGTTCAATAAAATATAAATGTACGTGAATGTATAATTAAATTTTAAAAAGAGTTTACTAATGTAACTTTTGGTCATTTTAATGGATTTGATTCATACTAATATATTTAAACATCGCTAACAGCATTGTTTCGGAGCGAAATAGGTTTTAAAATTGAAAATAGCAGAGTTCTAGGAAATGTAAAGTTCATTTAATGATACAGTCTATAATGCAAATATCGTGTTCTCACCTAAACACCTATAGGTTTATAGCCTCATTTAATCCACTATAATCAATTCCATTAAAGATAAGAAAGCATTTATAGGATAGGAGTCTTGAACTTTCAATAATCTTAATACTACTGTAATATGAGAACAGGAATATTATTTAAATGCATCTACTACTTTAATAACAACAAATGTCAGGTATGAATAAAATTAAGATAAATCAAGAAGGAAAAGTTATATTTTTGAAATAGTTTAGAACAGTAAAGGACAAGGTATTCTACCGCATAACTGTACAAATACAAGTATACATGGCAAAAGCACAGAATGTCAGATGAATTGAAACACAATTCGATAAATAGAATATCTCGGACGGACGATAAGTTATGTATTTTTATCAAATTTTATCAATTTATTGATACTTGTGTTCACCATATCTCAAAATTTGCTGAAAAATATTTCAAAATCTTATTTTCTGTATGTAACCCGCTTAATTTTTACCTTCCGTCACATTTAGGTTAGGTTAGTCTTTGGCCAAAAAATTGTGGTGAGTTTTCAATGTATAAGCCCGTTTTGGGGCCCTAGAATACGAACTTACTATTTTTATGATGATGTCTGTATGTGTCTTGTGCGTGTGTGTTGTGTGTGTGTGATGATCGTTTCGGCTGCGATAACTCCAATACTACAATTCCAAAAATTACATTTTTTTTCTTATTCCTCATTCTTACATCCAAATGAAGATTTAATTAGATTTTTGTTACAATTGATCAACCTCAATTTGAAGCCCATAACAGTTTTTCTTAAAAAACAGAGTTAAATGTCATTTTTTGACATTTTATGTTATTATGATTCACAGCCGTATGTTAAAATGGATCTGTATATTGAATTGTATAATGTTATCTTCGTTTTGATGTTATTCTCCTTCTTTCCTATGAAGCTTTTCTTTATTATATGGAAGACTTTCGCTGTTTTCTGAATTCTGTCGTTTATGGCAGCCTCTTATGATCCACTATTTTCAATTTGCACTCCTAAATATTTATCGTCAAATTTATTGTTTCAAGCTCTCTTGGTACTGTCATGATCTTAGTCTATATTGTGTTAATTTTTAAACCGTACTTTGAAATGGTTTCATTCCAGACATTTATATTAAATTGCATTTTCTCGTCATTGCTTGCCAGAATTACTACGTCATCTGCGAATGCGCACATCGATATTTTTGTTACTTGCAAGTTTCTGTATCGTAGGTGTAATTTTCTGAATCACATATCACAATCCTTCATAATTTCATCCATGATTAGTGTAAATAGGACTGGGCTCATGACACCCCCTTGTCTAAAACCAGTTTTTGTTTCGAAAATTTCTGGCTGACGACGTAATTTAAGTTTTTTTTTACATAAACTATTAATAACATTTATTAGTTTAGCCGGAATATTTCTTCTTTCTATGATTTTTCATACTTCATCCCTATTTACGGTGTCTATGAATGTCATGTACGCTTTAGATTTAGTAGCTTTGTTTTTTGTATTAGACTCTTTATGGTGAATATGTAGTCTAGAGCGCTTCGACCTTTCCTGAATCTACTTTGAATCTCTATCAGACAATATTGGTTCGATTCTATTCTAATACGAAATTTTTTTTTTCTAAAAATTGCACAAATACTTTTAAAGCTATACTCAACGGATATATACCTCTACTGATAATTACATATCTAAATATTTGAAGGAAATGTTATAATATATTAATATAAAATCATTCTATTCATTTTTACCTCCCGCTATCCTTGGTAAGAGAGGTATAGGGATCGTGCTAAAAATCGCATATCGAGATTTTGATAAATGACCACGTTTTAAGGTCCCTAGAATCTAAAATCCATTTTTAACATTTTCACCAAGATGTTTCTGTGTGTGTGTGTGTGTGTGTGTGTGTGTGTGTGTGTGAGTGCGGATCCTGTTTACGCTCTAACTCAAATACTATCATTGAGAAAGTTTTGAAACCATGTATTTCTACCTTATTCTAATATGGAAAGAAGTCATTAGATTTTGGTGGCAATCGGATAACCGGAAATGGCAGTTTACTTGAAGGCTCATGATAGTTTTTCTTCAAAAAATATCTTTAAATGTAATTTTTTCTGAATTTGTTATTATAAAAATTAAAGATTATTCTATTTTCTACAAGTTTGCTTTAATACTTTTTCTATATATTTTATGGATAAATTTATAAAGTAATATATCTCGGAGCTTATGCTGTAAATACATCTCCTTGGTTCCATAGTTCAGCTCAAATGTATGTAACTGACAGATAAATGTCACTGTCAAAAAATTAATCATTAAAATTGTAAATAGAACAACAGTTTGATGGAAAGGAACTTAAAATACATAATTTCTAGCATTAGTAAATATGCAGGTATGTATTTAAATAAAGAAACAAATATATTATCACGGCATATTATCGATTGCTGGGGTGTGCTAATCTGATTTGTACACACATTTCGGTAATGATGATGACATATTTGTATGGTACGGGCGATTACCACAAGGGTTAATTTTATGCCATTTAAAATTCGAATTATTTGGCGATGATGCGGGATCGAATCGGATTCCCCAGAGGTAAATGGCGGGAGGTATTGTGTTGGTCACATCAGATTTTTATAAATATAATTTTCTTGTTTTGAAGTTATCCACGCGTCAGATCTTCTGTGTTTTTATAATGATTTGAATCGCATACGTCACGGAGCGAGGGACGAGGCACATTTTAAACCATGTCGTTTTTAATTGCAATTTTTGATTACTCAATCGATTAAATTTAAATATGTAAAATCGTGCATGACCTCATTAAGGCTTTCTTGAACTACAGATAATTTGAAAACAGTGGAGGAGTTCAGCTGACCATCGCCCAATGTGAATCGTCCAGTTGACTATCGCCCAAATTATTGTCATGTACCGTATATATTATTTCAACAAGCTAAATTCGAATCTCACTAAAATCGCGCAAAGATAACACCCACCTGTCAAAACAGATATAAATGATAAAGTGATGTCTGATAAATTTCTTTTTCAATAAAAAATGTGCCACCATCAGATCGGAAAAAATATTAAAAAACTTTTCTATCGCTACGAAAGTTTATATTTTATTTTCCATCTCCTCAGAAACATCTTCGGAGACAGACAACAAGCACACTCATAAGTTTAGTAAAAATATTTGCTGTCACGAAAACCACAACCAAAGCAAATTTACACAGAATAATCGTAGGTAGCAAATCAATTAGCAAATAGGTGCTACCTCAACAAGAGATATACAAAGCAAACGGATGCACTTATTTGCTTTCTGTAACGCCCACCGACTTCCATTCAAGGCAGACGATGGACGATCCCAACGAATCGATGTTTTGAGGCAAACATAAATGGTTTTCTAAACTCAAATTGCAATTAGTGGTTGGCTGATACTTTGTCTGCAAACTAATTTTAAAGTAATAACGCAATAATAAAACCGCAGGTTGATGATTCACAAACCAGGAAGTACTACTTGAACTCGCAATTATAAACTCAGAGAACAATGAAATTTAATTTTGTAGTTGCAAATACGCTGTAGTAAAGAAGTATACTAGAGAAGATTAAATCTTTTGTATGGTACACTTAACAATGTAATAACAATTAAGTAAATTACAATTCAAGGTTACGCTTTTACGGGTTTAACCGCAAGCTCATTATGAGCTGCACAAAACAGTTATTTAATTTAAAACTATTCTTAATAAAATTACTTGGAAATAAAAAAAAAACTGTAAAAATGCAAAACAATATTTATAAGTAATCTACTTTCTTCCATTTTTACCATTCTTTTTTTAGTATTAACTAATCCACATAATAAGAGAATATGTAAATTGAATGAATAACAGTAATAACTATAGCTTCTATTTCAGAGTTATTTTTCTCTGGCTAGAAAATACTTATGTTTGTATGACGTCATAAGACACATATTTTTAAAACTACAATTCATCATCTGTCAAGATTTGTTCCAAGCAGTCTAGCATAGTCAGCTGAGTAAATGTCTTTGAATGTTTCTTTAGTATTAAGAGTTTCTTTATTACTTTTACAAAAACAGCAACAGGAATTCAGCTTGTATTAAAACTACACCTTAAAATTGTATGATAAAGACTATCAAAGTTTAAAATTATTTGTAAAATAGTATGTCTAATATTTTATTAGTAAAACGATGTAGTCAAGACTGCATATTTATTTATATTATTGTTGTTATTTACTGAGAAAACAGCTCTTCGATGTCGAAACGTCGTCTCCCTAATAAAATTTTACAGAACTATACCCAGATATTGTTTTATTTATATCTTAATTTCTGAAAGTATCTTCCAATATTTAGGGTTATTAGTTTTTAAAATATTCCATTCATTTTTAAGTAAATGAATGCAGAAAATACCGAAACAATGAAAGTAAACTATCCGGGCTCACTTGTGCGACACGGCAAGGCACGGCATAGCACGTACCAGCGACGAAACGTGCACCGGCAGTGTCCGATCCGACGTACACAGCGATAATTTAAATAATCAAATTTGGTGCAGCGATGGAGGACAGTTCCAAAGAAGAGTTATTTATATTGCCAGGGCCCTTAGAAGAAGAAAATAGAAAGAAATAAAACAAAAGCACATAGATTCACCCAATTCCATCATTTGTTTCCTGACCTACAAAAAAAAATCCAATACTTTAGAATGAGTTACGAAAAATTTACTGAGCTTTATTATTGATATTGTTAGCTAACCTACACTAATAACTAAAATATTTCAATTTCCACACACTGTACATACAAATAGTGTTGAGTTTACTCACCAATCGCTACCTTCCAAATAAAACACACCCCACCTATTTTCACCTATTTTCACCCCCACCCCTTCGCTAAGCTAAGAAAAATTTGTAGTACTCAATAAGTATTCAGAAACCATGCCTACAGTGAGCAACAGCCACTCTGGTCATTTGTACAAAGTAACACCAAATAAATAAATTAATCAGCACGTCTTTTTTACTTTCAACGTACACCACTATATGTCGTTGTGTCTAAGAGGACACCCCTCTAGACTTCATCAAGTGTAACACTTACAACGTTACAAATAGAGACTATGCAATTACAAAAAAGGTAATACGCGTGCGCGTGATTTTACAGCGCCGGCTAGCGCCTTCAGGACAGTGTGTTCCCTTGGGATCATTTATCCAGCACGACACAGCATCATCCGTTTTTACCAATTGGGATCTCGATTCGATAATACTGTTGGCGCCGGACCGTGTCATGCTGTACTGTGCCGGACAAATGAACACAGCTCCGTTTAATTTCAACCGAAAATTTACGTACTGTGCTGCGCTTTGCTGTGACGGACAAGTAAGCGCCAAGCTTTATATGAAATTGATATGTTGCCAGTGGCAATCATAACTTGGTCTATGATATACGATATACGCAGTTTTTATTATTATTTTATGAAATTGTTTTAATGGAACAAAATTGATCCTTGTGGTACACTCTCCACGCAATTGTTTTTTATTTATGCAGATTTCCTATTATTGACCAGGAAAATTACTTTATGCATATTGTAACGTGCGCCACTGATTGAAGAGTATACGGGCGCCGCTACTGGTGGAATGTTTCCGAGCGATGACGTAATCCCGGCGACGGAATAGCCCATCCGCGTTGAGACGTGTTGATTACACCGATGACATAAATCTATTGTGCTCGGTATCACTGTGGCGTCGGAGGGTTCCAGAAGGACGCTGGGCTGTATAAATATCGTTCGAACGACAGCGGAAAGATATATAGAAGCGATGAGCAATGAAGTTGGTGATATAAATAAACAGTGTACATGTTGTGAACATAAATAAATGTAGTTATATAAATAAATATTGTTTAAATAAATAATCTTAGTGTTAGTGTTAGTATTTAATAATATTCTTAGTCTTAAAGTAGTGTTTATAATTATTTAATCATAATGTTAGCTATTTTTATTATCTTTTTAATATTTATCCTAATTATTTATGGTTTAATAAACATTATTTTAATCAATAATATTTCATTGACTTTTACACTTCACCCATATAAATAAACGTTACAATATTTTGTTGTGTTGAAATAGAACAATTTGTGTGACTGAAATTATTAGCGAATTTCAATGCTTAATATTAAAAAAAAAAATACGAAAATTATGAATAATGCGAGATGTTAACATATGATTGACTATGACTTGATAGTTGTCGTATGGTAAAATGTTTTGATTCTAGGAACTATCTATGGCAAAATTTGTAGGAAGGAAACTTATACGTATACGTCGTAAAATACGACAAAATGTTCTAATAAGTTATCCATGACAATGTTTCAAAACAACAATTATTAAATTTATAGGATAAAAAA
This sequence comes from Harpalus rufipes, assembly GCA_951394225.1. NCBI lineage: Eukaryota > Metazoa > Arthropoda > Insecta > Coleoptera > Carabidae > Harpalus > Harpalus rufipes. Next base: position 15,438,521 of record OX596274.1, read on the forward strand.
GGTGTATACGGCTTAAATTATAAATTCTCTTTTGCTGGTATATCTGTAACCACTCGAGTTAGAAGAAAACTGAATGCGATAAACTTTCAATATAGGATGTAGGCTGACAAATTGAAATATATATATATATATATATATATATATATATATATATATATATATATATATATATATATATAGGTCAATATTAAATATCAATTAAGTTGTTAATAATAAAAATATAAACTCATCCTTTCTGTATACCGTTTTAATCGATTCATGTATTTTTAGAATTCATTTTTTTCTAGAGCATAATAATCCATTAATAAAAGTCTTCTATTTTTACTCAAATGAAAATTGTTCCGTCACCGGTGTCAAAAAATATAAAAAATGGATTATGCACCGAACAGATTAATGGAGATTCTTTGAAGTTGAACAAAATGATGTTTTGAACACGGGTACAGTGTTGCGTTCACTAGGTTAAATTTAGGAGCATGACGTTCACATAGAAATAACTTAGGCAAGTGTAAATACTATTTGTAATAATCAGCTTTCGACACTTACAAGCGATTCGAAAATTTATTACCATAATAAAAAAAAGGCTAGCGTAATTTATTTTCATTACTAGGGTGATTGAAAATCAACAACATTTTTTTTTTAATTTACAAAGTTCTTTCAAAGATGTTAGAGTAATTTAGAATGTTATCAAGCTACCCATGCAGCCATGAAACAAAATACGTGTGATTGTAATTTTACTGTAAAGTTGATTGAGATTTGCTTATTTATTAACCAAATTTGAGTAAAATGAAAAAAAAAATCTGATGTAACCAACACAGTACCTCCCGCCATTTACCTATGTATATAATTTTTATATTACTTAATAAATTTATCCATACAATATATAGAAAAAGTATTGAAGCAAACTTGTAAAAAATGGAATAATCTTTAATTTTTATAATAACAAATTGAGAAAAAATATATTTTTTGAAGAAAAACTATCTTGAGCTTCAAGTAAACTGCCATTTCCGGTTATCCGATTGCCACCAAAATCTAATCAGTTCTTTCCATATTAGAATAAGGTAGAAAAATACATGGTTTCAAAACGTTCTGAATGATAGTATTAGAGTTAAAGCATAAACAGGATCCACACACACATACATACATACACACAGACATCATCGTGAAAATGTTAAAAATGGATTCGAGGGACCTTAAAACGTGGTCATTTACCAAAATCTCGATATGTGATTTTAGCACTATCCCTATACCTCCCTTACCAAGGGTAGCGGGAGGTAAAAACGGTTTCTGTAAAGTTTTGAGCAGGTACAAAAATGTAAAACAACATTATACTCGAAAAGTGCTTGAAAAAAGTAGCCAATGGACCAGAACCAGAAGTTATGAAAGGATGAATGGCGAAAATGCACAATGGAGATATTTTGTTCAAGGAAAAGGAAAAACAATTTTTTTGCAAATGTTTATATCCTGATATAAACATATCAGGGATGATTGCAACAACATCAACGAAGAAATTATAAGCCTTAAATAATGTACATTTTTTGTGTTTATCAAAAAAAATTACATTTTATTTAAATATCTGAAACAATACATATCAATGATTTATCAACGACCAATAAGAAGTCGTGACACCGAAGAAAAACTGGTCCACAAGATTATTCTGACTGCTTTCCCAATTATTGTGTTATTTATTTTGATAGCGAACAGGTATGCATTTTTTTCTTTTTGCGAAATTTTGTACGATGTTTGTAAAACTTAATGTTTAATTTAATATTTTTATGTATGTATAGGTATACATAATTTTATATTTATGAACCTGAATCTGTAAGATTTTACTTGTAAGTATAATAATGTTTATATTAATGATATATGTATTAATTTATTTTTGAATGCTTGTACATCCTGATGTAGGTATAAGTGCAAACCAGAAAAATAAGCCAATTCTTATTAAAAATAAAGTCTATTCTAATAAGAATTCTAGGTAAGCATCTATTGTTCACCTATTGTTTTATTATTATTTGACGTCAAAATTCTCCAAACTTAGCTTCGACGAACACCATTCCTGCTAGATATTCTGCGTACGCTTGTAGATGGACTTCGTTGAACTACATTTAACACAATATCAGCTTGATGATAATCCCGCTCCTCATTCCAAATGTGAACGTAGACAAGTTCTTGTTTTTCTCTTAGAAAACTCGTGAAAATGTTGCATGATGTGGCACCACACAATATGGATCGTCGACGGCATTCTCTTCCATTACAAAAACCACACAAAAAGACCATATCATCATATTCCACATTAGTAAAAGTCCTAGGCATAATTGTTAAATGATTAGGTACTTTGACAGTTCGTGCTACTGATATGTCAAATAAAACAATAGGTAAACAATAGCTACTTATCTAGCATTTTTATTAGAATAGACTTCGATTATTGAAGATTTTACTTGTTTCTGAGGCTACCTCTAAAACGGAGAAGAATTGACCCATTGTAAAAGTTTGTCGGTTTCCTCAGGGGACGCCTGTACGTTACTATTTTTTGACAAAATTACCATTTAATAGTAATTATTTCCCTTTTTACCTTCTGTCACCTTTAGGTAAGAAAGGTATTGTCTTTGGTCAAAAAATTAGATAGTTTCTAAAGAATAAGTACGTTTCGGGTTCCCTAGAATACGAATTTACTATTTTTACGATGATGTCTGTGTGTGTGTGTGTGTGTGTGTGTGTGTGTGTGTGTGTGCGTCGCGTCTGTCTGTGTCTGTGTGTATGTGTGTGTGTGTGTGTGTGTGTGTGTGTATGTGACGGTCGTTTCGGATTGCAAATACCTCCAATACTACGATTCCAAAAATTATAATTTTTGTAAAATTCCTCAAGTTTAGATTCATATGCAGACATGATTGGATTTAGGTTATAATTGATCCACCGGAAGTACCCTCATTTGCAATTTTTAACTGTTTATCTTGAAAAATATCAGGTAAATAACATTTAATGTTAATAAATTTTAAAGAATATTTTATTTTCTATACGATTGGATTATTCAATAGATATAGAATTAAAGAATTATAAAGATATTAAATTTCATAAATCAGCCAGCTATGCTAACCATGGAAACTACTAATATATTCAGATAATTCAAATTGACAGATGTCAGTGTCAATGAAACGAAAATGAATGTGGCAGAGATGTGAATGTTCAGATAGAGGTTGTGGATAACGCGGAAAGACAGTAAGGAATTAAGGAATAAGGGAAATGGGTTGAGTGATAGAAGTTTCTAGAAAGATACAAGTTAGATGATTACATTGGTTTGAACATGTCATGAGGAGAGATGAAGAATATACTGGAAGAAAAATGAACAGCTTAGTAGTAAAAGGTAGAAGAAACAGTGGAAAACCACAGATAAGATAGGACTGTCTTGCGAAAGATTTACGAGAAAAGGAAATGAATGTGGACGACCCGCAAAAAAGAAATGAGTGGAAGAAAATAAAAAAATAGCGACCCCTAACGAAGGGGAAAAGCTAAAGGAGAAGATGAAGAAGATGTTAGAGTCAAGTGCAATTTGCATAGTTTGTTTATGAAATAATTTTACTGGAAATATAGGAACTTTTGCAAGAAAATGTTTGTATAGAATTTGTACATAATACACACCATTGACAGAAAGTAAATGTACTGATTTATCAGATTTTTCACAATGTATTTTACCCCAGTTAACAGTTAATAAGAAAGTAATTCGCTTAAAAGTATTTTATTGCAATTACAAATCTACATTGTTAACTAGTACATAAATAACAATTTATGGCAATATTTATATTTGTTACAGTACATTAATAATTGAAAATTAATTTAACGACTTTTCTCAATATTGCAAAATATATAAACTTATAATATATTCCACTTATAGAATGTAATTTTATAACTAATAAAATTAGTCATAATAACATTATTTGCTGTGCAATAATTCTCATATACCTATTTTATTACCATGTTACTCTATAAAATTAAGACTTTTACGTACAATGTATGTTGCAACCTCAATATTAATTGTGATAATAATAGGTATAAATATAAAATATGATAAGAATTATTATACCAATCGTCTATTCAATTATTCTATAATTAATGTGACATTTCTTTACTAATGACATAATCGTTCACGTATGTATTGTTCACCGTCATACAATAGTTTCTGGAAGATGTCAATAATATTTACATACGTATGTTAAGAGTCTCTTAAAAAGTACATGTTAACAAGCTAATAGAAAAATAATTATCTTATTCAATGTATTCAACTATTTAAAAATGAGCAGGAACATAAAATAAAAGCTCAACATTTCTGTTCAGTATGTACTTTTAATTATTTTTACTTCCTTGTACGTAGGTAAAGGTAGTATTGTAATCGCGAAAAATTTCGGTTTTCAGATTTCAGCGGAAATATCCATTTTGATCATCCCTGAATCCATTTTAACTAATTTCGTCGTGACGTCTGTACGTACGTATCTCGCATAACTCAAAAACGGTAAGCCGTAGAAAGTTGAAATTTTGTATTTCGGACTGCTATAACATCTAGTTGTGCACCTCCCTTTCTGGTTATTACACAATTTCCAGAAGTGGCACTTTACATGAAGCCTATAATAGATTTTAATGGAAAACTGTTTTAAAATATAATCCAAAACTTTTCAAATTTGGTATACAAGACTTTTATGTCAATCGAAATACCATAATAGATTTTGGTTAAAATAGGCTACCCGGAAGTTGTACATTACTTGAAGTTGTTAACAGTTTTTCTTGAATAAAATGATTTTATTTTGATTTTAGAAATAAATGCTTCAAATAAAAGTTTTAGAGAATTAATTTCTGCGTCTAGCACATCAAGTATTATTAAATTAGTCCTTTGTATAAGCGTTATATGTAAATTTAAAAATTATATACTTTTTTATTTTTGTAATAAAGCTTGCTATGGATTAGGACTAAAAAATAAATGTTCATGTCAAATTACGTTAAATACGTGCAATTTTATGATTCGAACAATAACAAATATTATATTTTTATTGTGAAATTAGTCATATTCATTGTAATCAATTATTTCTTTGTTGTAATCAAAACTCTTTAAAGAATTGGGTTAGATTAATGTTAATTTAAGAATGATAACAGTAAATGAATTATTTTTTGTTCTATATCAAAATATTTCTCGGACTTGGCTTTAGCCTGTCAATATTTTGTAATTTAATTATTAAAAAAAATATGTATAGTTTAATAATCGTACAAGGAAGTCGTGTGGTGTCCACATCAGATTTTTTTTAATTATTAATATTTCTCTGATTTTTACACTTCACCCAAATAGATAAACGTTCAATATTATTATTTATTTATTATTAATCACTCAACAGGAACAAAAGTTCCCAATTACAGAGGATTATTTACAAAAACAAAAATAATACAATGTAAGACAATTATTTTTAAATAAGTCGAATCACACATTAATTCCAAAAAAATCAGTTGTCAGTTTCAGTTATCAGTATGCATCCTGTTATTTTTTATAGAAAATAATAATAATAATAATAATTCTTTATTGTATGTAAAATATTTACACTTATTACAATTATTGATATATATATATATATATATATATATATATATATATATATATATATATATATATATATATATATATATATATATATATATATGGGGGTGCGTCATTTTTGCTATATATTTTATATCCTTGTAGTTCTATATATCGCAGATATCCTTTGGGTCGTGAGTTGGCTACGTTGCCCACTACACCACCCGAGTCGGTTTTTTTATAGAAAATAATAAACGAACTGTTTTAGAAAATGTTTTCAATAGTATTTATGGTATTCCTTTTTAACAAATATACAAATTCCTGTAAAAAGAAGAAAATATGTAGTTTAAACAAATGACAGTACAAACAAATAAATATAATACAAGGATGCAAATTCCTATTTAGACGTAAATTGTAAAATTCCAATTCCAAACATCTACCTGTATTCACGGAATACCGTACCCGTACTGTGTCTGTCGCTATTCCAGATATTGAAAGACATTGTAAGCTGTACGGTTTCTAATTTAAACATCAAGTAGTTAATGTATCGGTTGTCTGGGGAATATAGTGAATTCTCCATAGCATTCCTTGCAGTATTAATCTCATTTCAATACTCGCATGCCGTGAATAACTAGCCTAGCAGCCAGCAGCATGGAAATCAGATGCTATGTTAATAACACTGTACGCCGTGCTTCACCTATATGTAAAAATAGATATCCGCGTTATATTATACTTCCACGATCATTACATACAATGTGTTGGAAATAATATCAAAATAGCTGATCTTTCGATTATATTTAGTTTCAGTAGAGGTCTTGGAAAGAAATCTATCGTTAATCTTATTGAAATCTCATTTATTTCATTATGGCACAAACAAATGCAGTGCCCACTTAAGGCATTTTGCTGCCCGGGGATAACTTTTAAAAAAAGCCATTCTTGATAAGAAAAAATCGTTTTTCCAACATCAAACTGTTTTAAATTATAAAGGGTATACACGTGTTGACCGTGACACCGGAACATAGGACTTTAACAAGTAAAATCATACTTTCGTAATTCCTGCTTCCCTAATTTTTTTAGTTAAAACTGCTTCAAATAAATGTTGTACAGCATAAAATTCCATATCAAAATCAGTAAATAAAATTAATTTTGCATGCAGCAACGCCAGAAATTCGGAATGAAATTGTCGAAAATCATCCCAAAAATAGCGATAGCCATGAAATTGAAACTAAAAATTATGTATGTTGAAACAAACTTCATATCAACAATTGATGCGGTATGGAGCACCATTTAGTGTTTGATACAGTGGCTCTAGTCTCATACATTAATAATGTGTTCTTTTGTTAAGCGTTTCATCTTTATTAATCGGAACAATGACAGGACTGGTACAATTTATCAGATAACGCTGATAGCAATTTTAAGTGCCATCAAGAAACTCAATATCATATTCCTAAATTTGCAATATGTGTTGTTCAAACGTCCAAATATTATTTTTTGAAAATTTTTCTTGGTAATATTAAAGAAAATTAAATTCTCTGTCTGATACATTTAAATATTTTATTATATATTCTATAGATTTAGAGATAAAAGAAATATAATATATAAAATAATCTGTGGTAATAAATTTTACAGCCGAAAGAATGCTATGGAAAATAGTTGAAAATTTAAAATGTTTGTAACTGAGAGATAAATGTCAGTGTCAGAAATCCGGACACATTACTGAAGATTTTTCTGGGAAGTACATACATTATATTATTTCTTATTGTATTAATATTTAAATATTTAAAATTATAGGTATATTACACATACCCTTCAGAAATACTGTTAATGCCAACAATGAATTGGAATCATCTCGAAAAATTAGAAGAGTAGGACAAATTTTTTTCATAGAATGAATTTATATATAAAAAATCTAAATGTAATGAATAGATATAAGCGAAAGTACAGCTCGAAGGAAGACGATATTTAAATGTTATAAACACAAGATGAAAGTGAAGACGGTCTCCACTCTGCAACGTAAAATACAGAAAAATTGTATCTCATCGAAATAATGAGTAATGAAAGATAAATGTACTTGGAGAATCTCTTAATTCTTGATCTGTGACTATTATGGAGGTGACAAGTATACACCAACACTGTAGACTAGAGTAACATTGCACTGCGAAAAAGCTATCAAATTCTTCTCAAGTAAGTTGTAAATATTGACAAAATTACACATTCGTTATAAGAATAATCGGAGTGCAATCTATCCATCACTTTATTAAAGGGAATTAATGTGTTATTTAGATACATGTATGAAAAAAAAAATGTTAAAGAAGATATGTAAGAATAGATACACAATCCAGATATATACATTTTAGACCGCCCAAAATTAATGTTTTTACTAGAAGAATATGAAGAGAAAGTAAACAAGAACGTTGATCGAATTGAAAATCCCTGTTACCAGCCTAAAATTGTAATTTATTGTACATAATTAATGGTAAAATATCCTATAGATTTTGTAAATATATGTGAAAATTGTTTTATGTCGAGACATGATCTTAATTAATAAAAAAGAAGTTTATACGTCATAGACTTATATGAATATATTATTTGTATTTCTAAAAATATTCTTTGCTTTATGCATACAGCCAGGTAAAATATACGGCGAGAGAATATGTGCTGGCCACATCAGATTTTTGTTTATGAAATCAATACTTGTTTATTAAACAATACTGGTTACAAAGCCACGAGAATTCCGATATTGATGGTTTATTGTTTTACAAACAATAATTGTTTTCTATTCAATATTCAATAGCGACCAGAATAAGTCCAAATGTGTCTTAAAATTTAATATTTATATAATTCAAACAAGTATAACTTTCAGACAAATGGTGTAGAATACCCCATTATAATATTAGCATATTCAATATGTTATACTAGTAACTAGGCTATGTTAGTTTAATTTAGGTTAGAATTGCTTGAAGAAACAACAAATGTTTCATTCACAATAGGTCTAATGCAGAGGATGTATTCCTACCATATATTACAGAGGAGATAAGGAAATATCTAAATTTGTATAACATAATAACAATGGCATAAATCCAGAAAGGGTAGGTGTCCGGATTATCCGAGTTGATTAACCTTTTACAACCTTTTTTGTTGAATAATTACTATATGCTTGATATCATAAAGGCCCGTATTTAAAATTTCAGCGCATGTGGTTGAACGTAGGTAGACTTTTTTCCAGTGGACGAGTTTTTTGTCCGCTCCCACACAAACACGAATGTTTTAGCTTTGTAGATCGACCTGGTGATAACGTAAAGAGTGGGTACACTACATGAACACGGGTTCAACTCCACATGTGTCGCTAGTGTCAGCTGTCATACACGTCAAGGACAAGTTGAATACATCAAATTACCACGAAATTATACCCCACATCTCACCAAATAGGCATACACTGTAATCATCATTTACAGACGAAACATATGGGGAAAGACAGACAGGGTATGCTAATTATTTACATAAAACAATATAGAGTGAACTGGGGTAAAAATGCATCAAAATAAAATTTTATATATAAAATGTCAGTTCATTTCACGTAAGAAAATAGCGTTGGTTTAGATAGGAAAATAAATTCTGTTAGAAAGCAAACCTAGTCAGTTGTCAAATAAAATCGATAGAATGAAGTTAAATTTAACCTTGTTTTTAATTTACACTTTGCAGTACTTAATATTTAGATAAGGTACATTTTGACAAATAAAAATATGTATTTAGTATTGTAAAAATTCAATTTCGCGAATTTAACTTGTTTATTTAATGGTCTGCTTATAAGCGCCATTTGCTATTTTCTTACGTGAAATGAAATATAAATATCATTTAAAATTATGATATTTCAGAATGATCAAAAAATATTATAAAATAATTAAAATTGTGGTTTATATGAAAATAGAGAAAATTCGTGTTTTAGATTTAGCCGCATTTTGGGGTTAAAATGAAACCACTCGGAAAAGTGACCTGGATATGCGATTTTTAGCATGAATCCAATACCTCTCTTAGCGAGAGATAAAAATGCGTAGATTGTCAATTGTTTATTTTTGGTTTATTACGGCTTAACGGACAACTATTGAAGAACAATTTTAGAACTACAAATCGCTTGCAATTTAGATGAAGTTTGAAAATGAATAAAAAATGTCTCGGGTCCAATTCATAATGTAATATACTTAATTTTAATTTTCGCATCTTTTAAATTTCTTTATCTTTTCACGAGAAATTTCCAACATTAATATTAGTTTACTCTGCTCATTCCAAACAATCTTTGTTTGCATTGCTATTTCCAATCTTTTCACTACTTTTAATCTCCCGACTTCTTGTAACCTTATTTACACTTTAATCTCAACATTTTTAATTTTATCAAAAAGTAAACTACTTCCACTATCCCTCGATAACATCTTTGTATATTCAGTAGTCCTGAGATAATTCGTGACTCCTCTGCATAACTTGCCTACAGGTCCTGGAGCAACCACGAGACGGCCCGGCCGTTCATTCCGTATTCAAGCTATTAACATCTTCAGTTAGTATAAGATGGCGGATTTATATGCAGAGAACACGTAACATACATATTCAATTCCAGACGGGAAAAATCACAGCCAGCTGTATAAATAGCTTTATCTATATTTCAGAATTAACGGAGATATTACTGGTAAAGGAACCCATAAAAGAGACTCAATGAGTTAATAATATACAAATGGGTATATTTCCTACAAGTTCATGGTCTTTATTTATGTTTTAAGTATGAAATATGAGTAGATATTAACGAAACTTGTAAAATATAAATTTGACTGTGTGTGAAAGTATATACTTTACTACTCTTCTTGACAGAAAGTATTATATGTGCTATGTCTGCTTAATGGGGAATTCGGTAGGTTACATGACAATCATTATTTCTTATACGTTCAAATAATTATTTAAATAAATAAATATATCATCACGGCATACTTTACATTGCTGCGTGTGCCATATGCTTTGTACACAGATTTCGGTAATGCTGATGACATATTTGTACCGTGCAGGCGTTCAGTAAAGAACCAAACTCGGAGTAGGCTATGAACAAAGAAACGTATGTCTGATTATTATTCAGTTGATAAGTCAAGTTGTCAAAATCGCCCATGAAATCTTTGAATATATAATACATATAAGAACGGCAACGTAATGTATTTAGATTAAATATTTCGAGAGAAGGTGCCATCTATCCCTCCGTATACGAATTATTTCTGAGTTAGTTCAAAAAATACATAATAGGTGGGTGTTGCACAGTGTTGCCACGTAGCTAGAACAGCAAGATAAGATTTTAAAAAGGATTTTAAGTTTGCTACTGTAAAACAAGTATACATGTACATTGAAGATTCAAAATATATTATATGGTTATTATGAAACAATATTTTTGAATTATTGATTATTGAATACCTCTAACAAATAGTATCTGGCAATACTGTCAGCACGATTTACCGTAGTTCATAGTTTTGTGGTAGGAGTCACTAGCTATCTATAATAATTTTGTGAATGAAAAGAGACAGATATAGTATCTAGCTAGGCCATATGCGTTGCCGTTCTTATATGTATTATATATTCAAAGATGCAATGTTATTTTGCTGAAATTCTTTGGAACATGCAGCAAAATAATATCGCTACTCGATGTCTAAAGATTCAAGAAGAAAAGCTTTGATTTCTTTAGATGACATATTTGACAATATCTCGTTTCAAATTTACATTTAATTAAATATTTTCAATTAAGACATACCTTTCTGTGTTCATAGCCAACTCCTAGTTAGGTCTAAAAGTTTTCTGTGGGAAAACAGGGATATTTATTCGAGGCAACAAGTAAACGATTTTTTATTGAAAGCTGTCGAAGTTAAAGAATAAAATTGAAGCACGAACCAAAGTAAAAAAAAAATGGCCTACAAATTAAGTAAAAACTGTAATGAATTATTTTATCTTTACTGGTAAAGATTAAAATAAAAAACCAGCACATAATCTCTCGCCGTATATTTTACCTGGCTGTATGCATAAAGCAAAGAATATTTTTAGAAATATAAATAATATATTCATATAAGTCTATGACGTATAAACTTCTTTATTATTCAATAAAAGCATGTCTCAACACAAAACAATTTTCAAAATTATTTACAAAATCCTCGACAAAATCTATAGGATATTTTACCATAAATGTACAATAAATTACAAAGTATAGCATACCATGCCTATATAAATTTTAGGCTGGTAACAAGGATTTGCAATTCAAACAACGTTCTTGTTTACTTTCTCTTCATAATCTTCTAAACATTAATTCTGGGCGGTCTAAAATGTACATATCTGGATATGTGCATCTGTTCTCACAATCTTCTTTTACATTTTATTTTTTCATACATGTATCTAAATAACCCATTGAATTGCTTTAATAACGTGATGGATAGATTGCAGCCCGATTATTCTTATATCGATGTGTAATTTTGTCAATATTTACAACTTGCTTGAGAAGAATTTGATAGCTTTTTTTGCAGTTCAATGTTACTCTAGTCTACAGTGCTCGTGTACATTGTCCCATAATGTTTGAAACAAATTTAATTCCTTCAACTTAGACTTGTCACCTCCATAATAGTCACATATCAAGAATTAAGAGATTCTCCAAGTATATTTTTTATTCGATGAGATACAATTTTTCTGTATTTTACGTTGCAGAGTGGAGACCATCTTCACTTTCATCTTGTGTTTATAACATTTAAATATCGTCTTCCTTCGGACTGTATTCTCGCTTATATCTATTCTTTATATTTAGATTTTTTAAATTTAAATTCATTCTATGAAGAAATTTTATTCTACTCTTGTTTCCAATTCATTGTCGGGATTAACAGTATTTCTGAAGGGAATGTGTAATATACCTATAATTTTAAATATTTAACTATTAATACAATAAGAAATAATATAATGTATGTACATCACAGAAAAAATCTTCAGTAATGTCTCTGGATTTTTGACATTTATTTGTCAAATATTTTTTATTATTCAATTGGTTTCATTATTAAGGCAGTGAGATTTATTATAACAGATTATTATATACCTTATATTACTTTATTTCTAAATCTATAAAAGATATTATAAAATATTTATATGTATCAGATAGAGAATTTACTCTACTTTAATAAGCAAAAACAAAAATTTTCAAAAAATAATATTTAGAAGATTTTTTTTAAGAATCTACTACTTCCGGTTGTTCAATTAATACCAAAACCTTTTCAGCTCTTCCCAGTAATGTCCGATTGAGAAATACGTAGTTAAACAGATATTAATTATTATAGTTTTTGAGATATCGTCCTTCCAACCGACCTACACACACACACACACACACACACACACACACACACATATACACACATACACACACACATACACAGACAGGCATCATCGTAAAAATATTAAAATCGGATTGTAGAGACCTTAACACGTGCTTTATCATCTGGATATGCGATTTTTAGCATGAATCCAATACCTCTCTTAGCGAGAGGTAAAAAATTAGAAGAATTCATAAGAACTGAATTATTAACCTATTTAAATGGGAGGTATATATGCAGGGTGGTCCTAAAACTCGCAACATGTTGTAATGGAGAAAATAGTGTAGGCAGCATCATTGATTAAGTTATAATTATGAAAAGATAAATTTTGAACATATGCTTCATTTTTTATGGTAATTTATTCTAGTATTATTACATTGACACGAAACAATTATTATTCTTACTCAAGATATTTGCATATTAATTTCTTATAACTGCTTTCGAATTTCAACCATTCATCTTTCTGACTTGTTTGCTTAGGTTGGATGTCTTATAATATCATATCATTACTGTATAGTTATTAAATATATCGTTAAAGAACATTTGTAATTAATATTATAATTTGTTTGTAATTGAATCTTAACTAGAAATCTAATTTTGTTTATTTTCATCAATCAAGTAATGACAGAAAGCTATAACAATACAATTATTTTGTCTATTTATTTTCATATTCTAATAATAATTAAATATTTTTTACTCTCGTCATCACTATGATGATAGCTCTAGTTGAGCCTTGACTATAATACCGTAGCTATTGTTCTTGCAGACTTCATAAATAACATTTTTTAGGATAACTCCATGTAAATATTTTCGAATTATCGTAAAGTTTTTCAATAACGAAAAGTTAATACAAATATAGGTGGATTCCACTGTACATATACATATATATATATATATATATATATATATATATATATATATATATATATATATATATATATATATATATATATATATATATAGTACTTAAACACAATTAAATTTTGAAAAAATTCAATTACCCCACGATATTCTACATAGTAAACTATATAAAAGTTATCTAAACATTTTTACCTCCCGCTACCCTTGGTAAGGGTTTTAAGGTCCTTAGAATCCATTTTTAACATTTTCAGGATGATGTCTGTGTGTTTGTGTGCGTCTGGATCCTCTTTACGCTCTAACTCAAATACTATTGCTCAGAAAATCTTGAAACCTTGTATTTCTACCTTACTCTTATATGGAAAGATGCCATTAGATTGTGGCTTTACTGGAAGCTCAAAATAGTTTTTCTTCGAAAAATACCTCTAAATGTTATTTTTTCGAGATTCATGTTATATAAAAATTAAATATTATTAAATTTTCTACAATTTTCTATAATTTTAATCCCGGAGCATACGTTTTAAACACAATTCATCACATGGTTACACAATTCATATCTTAAATGTTTGTAACTGACAGATATATGTCACTGTCAACAAACTAATCATTTCAAATAATAATATTAGCGTTTTAAAAAGAAAATAGTAAATGGAACAATAATTTTATGAAAAGGAATTTAATACAGTTTCCAGCATAAGTAAATATGTTAAAATATAGGTAGGCATTTACAAGGCACACTTCACGCGAATCTTGGGAACGGGTTCGATTCCAACCGACGCCAATTATTTTAGAATTTTAAATGGCACAAAATTGACCCCTGTGGTGCACTCTCCATGCCAGCAATGAATATAGGTAAGTATATAAATAAATAAAATAAATATATCATCACGGCATATTATCTATCGCTGGGTCTGCCAATCTGCTTTGTACACAGATTTCTTCAGTAAGGATAATGACATATTTGTACCGTGCGGGCGTTTACCAGGTGTCACTTCACGAGCACTTATTGCTGGCGTGGAGAGTGCACCACAGGGGTCATTTTTGTGCTATTTAAAACTCGAAATATTTGGCGTCGGTCGGGATCGAAGCCGATATTTAAATTTAATTTAATTTTAAGTATTTACATGAATAAAAATTAAATTAAACGGGAGGTATTATATTGGTCACATCAATTTTTTTTCTTTTATCTCTCATGATAAGCGAGGTATGGAGTATTTTCAAAATAAGCGAAAATCAAGTTTCAGTCGGTAGCTCAAAAATAAAAGACGATTAAAAATTGTCTCAAAAAGTTGGCCCCTAAAAACCTACATCAATTTTCTGTAGCGTGTAAAATACGAAAGTTTTTCATATAAGGAACTCGAATTTGTTTCACCTATACATATGAACTTTGAATATATAATACATATAAGAACGGCAACGCATATGACCTAGCAAGATACTATATCTGTCTCTTTTTATTCACAAAATTATTATACATAGCGAGTGACTCCTACCACAAAACTATGAACTACGGTAAATCGTGCTGACAGCATTGCCAGATACTATTTGTTAGAGGTATTCAATAATCAATAATTCAAAAATATTGTTTCATAATAACCAGATAATATATTTTGAATCTTCAATGTACATGTATACTTGTTTTACAGTAGCAAACTTAAAAACCTTTATAAAATCTTATCTTACTGTTCTAGCTACGTGGCAACACTGTGCAACATCCACCTATTATGTATTTTTTGAACTAACTCAGAAATAATTCGTATACGGAGGGATAGATGGCACCTTCTCTCGAAATATTTAATCTAAATACATTACGTTGCCGTTCTTATATGTATTATATATTCAAAGATTATGAATCTTATTTTGTATAATTAAAACAATTTCGATTAAACTGTACAAACTCGCACGGTATGAATTAACATCCACTTGATTGTTTCGAATAATTCAGCTCGGAAAGATTTAAACCGCAACTGTGCAAAATTATAACCTCACAAAACGATCTCCGTCCAACATTTCAGCACGTAAAGCAATCAATATGGAATATTGCGTCTAGCCGCAGTAAATAACTTATTCCATATTTTCATCCGAGACTCACTAAGGCTGAAATTACTAAACAGTTATGTGAGATTACTCTAGGTGTCCGCATGCAATCGGTCTGTGTAGGTGGAGCTGTCTTTGCTATACAAATTAGAATTTAGAATCGAAAGGAATGTAAACTTGAGAATTATGCAAACAAGATTGTTTGATTTAAACTGTATTGCGAACTTAATTTATAGAGATGCAGGTGATAAATTGTTTGAGTCACATGCAAGAGATTTCATGTAGATGATAAAAATGTTCTATCGCAATTCGCAATACTGCTATTCTTAAGTAATGTATTCAAGTTTATTAAATCCATTAAATGATTAAGGTGTGCTAAAGATGATTTTGGTGTCGATAATTTGTGTTTCGTTGTGTGTTGGTAGTTTTGTTAATTCTTGGTATTATTTTGTGCATTTTGCGACAATTATTGCAACATATTGCTTTTGGACAATAAAAAAGGTATATTTCATTAATTATTACATCGTATTTATTCAATTCGTTTATTATTATTATTATAAATAACTATTTATACTTCGAATTTTGATGAATAACAAAATTGACCCAATATAGGTTAATTTATTATAATACTGTCAGTTTTGACATTACATCATAATTATTCAATAGATTTATTATTGCGAAATAAATGTATTACTTCGATTTTTGATGAATATTCACACGGTATAAGTTATACTATACTGTCAGTTTTCAGTTTTGATTTGTGTTAATATTAATACTACGGAAATAAGACGAATTCGCCCGATTTCACCCGACAACACGACGTCATCAATTATCTCCCCCTACCCTCTCAGGCGATTTGAATCATGTGGTTACGATTGTTGACGTGGGGATCATGTCGCGGAAACTTTTCTATTTTTATATGTACAGAGTGATCAAAAATTACTGATTCAGTTGACAATAAAAAATTACTTGAAATTGGTAAGACTGATACATAAATTTGTTTCCTGTTGTTGACAGTGACATTGGAAAAATTTTAATTTGATTTCCAGTACCCGACGTATGGTAAACTGTAGAATAAAAATATCTCCAGAATTGTATTGTCAACTGAATCAGTTATTTTTGTTTTTGGTCACTCTGTATATGAAAACAAAATTCAACATTTTGTAAATAAGATCTTGATAAGGATTTGTAAAGGTATGTTAATAATAAAAATGAATTTATTTATTTAATATAATAATATAATAATATTTTAAGTATAGAAAAATATAAAACGAATAAAACATTTGTCATGCACGCAATCATTATTAATTTCTATTGTATTTGACATATTCGTACTAAACTAAAAACGATATCTAGAATTCCAATTCTAGGTTATTATGTTTTATTGTGTATATAATTGTATTAATATAATAAATCTATTCAAACAGTAGTATTTGTACATTGTTTGAAAGCTTTTAATAATAAAGAACCTTTATTATCCAGCTATAAATGAAACTTCTAATTTGTTTGAGAACGTGAGAATTGTAACCTCCATCTCATTAATTAAAACAAGAGCCGGGATGGGATGTCTATTGTCAGTCATTATATCTGGCATTCTTCCTCCAAATTCGGAGTGTAATATTTATTAGTTTATTGTTTACTTTTGAATGGCACATAATACAATAGCGATTCATGTACGTGTACATGTAATAGAATTCCTGGTTCCTCTTGGAAATGTAGGCGTTAAACACGCACATACGTTGATTAAGGAGACACCTACAAGAATAGAATTCAAGCAATGCTTTCTATTTTCTATTGCAATCTAAAAATGTGTATCATATTTCGGAAGTGTAATTTATTTCGAGTAACATTCTAATTTATTTAAAAGCACAAATTCGTATTCTCCAGTCACTATCACTGTATACAAATCGTATTTAAATTTCTATTTGAATTTGACTCGCTAATATAAATTTGCATATATTTCACTTTACTTAACAAAATAAACACTGTGTTGAAAATTTAATGGAAGGTAACTTTAGAACATTTTTTTTTTGCAAGAGTAACTTGAAATATAACAAATATGAAATTGTGATAGAAAAGAGTACTACGTTATGAATTTAATGTATGAATATATTCTTCACTTTCTACCATATCGTGAATCAAATTTGTTTTCTTAAATGGCAACAGTTGCAAAATATGTCTTATTATAAAAATAAACAGTTTTGTACTAGTTTTTCTATTTTGGTCCTTTTGTCAAAAAAATATTTACAAATATACGTGATATCATTTTTAGGAATATTTTAATTTTTATTTGATTGTTGATAATTATTAATATATTTACTTATATGTATTATTACTTCATTTCAATAGTAGGGTCTTCTAGGCTAGAAATAATATTTACTTTCAAATGACAAATGTCTAGAAATGTAGGTACTACGTACCAATCTAACAGAAATTAGGTTTGAGTTCTTTTAAGAAGTACTTTATGACATCCAAATGGGTTTCATAAAGTACATATTAAAGAACCAAAATAGAAAAAGAGTATTTTTGAATCTGAATTGTTAATAATATGTTCATAGAAAATTATGCACATAACATTGTCCTATCTTTTTACCTCTCGTTAAGAGAGGTATTGGAATCATGCTAAAAATCGCATATCCAGATTTTAGTGAATAAGCACGTTTTAAGGTCCCTAGAATCCGATAATAACATTTTTACGATGATGTCTGTCTGTGTATGTGTGTGTGTGTGTGTGTGTCTGTGTGTGTGTGTGTTTGTGTGTGTGTTTGTGTGTGTGTGTGTGTGTGCGTGTGTGTGTGTGTGTGTGTGTGTGAGGTTGTTGGAGGCACGATTTCTCAAATTCTATAAAACTAAAGACCTGTGTAACTACGGATTGCTCAATCTAACAGTAATGGGAAGTGATGAATAGATTCTGGTAAGAATTGGACAACCGGAAGTAGTAGTATTTTAACAAAAATCTTCTAAATATTATTTTTTGAAAATTTATGTTATTACAAATATTAAAAAACAAAATTCTCTATCCGACACATTTAATTTTTTTATTATACCGTCTATAGATTTAAAGATATATATATATATATATATATATATATATATATATATATATATATATATATATATATATATAATATTCTATAAATTAATCTGTTGTAGTAAATCTCACAGCCTACTCACAGCCCAAACATCTCCATGGTAACTACTTGAGAAATTAAAATGTCTGTAATTGATATATAAATGTCACTAGTGTCAGTGTCATAAATTCAAAAATAGTACTGAAGGCTTTTTCTGAGAACGATATTTAATATTTGTTATTGTATTATTAATTATATGTTTAAAATTATAGGTATATTACATGAACCCTTCAGGAATAACGCCAATCCCGTTAATGAATTGGAAAAACCTCGAACATTTAGAAGAAATGGAGAAAACTTGCTCATAGAATGAATTTAAAATTATAGAAAATACGTAAATATAAAGATAAGGTGTAATTAGAATTTTTTGTGTGTACAAGAAATGTTAAATACAATACTTATATATACCACAATGGAAAGGGCGCGAGAGGTATTGTGATGGCCACAACAGATTTTTTATATAGCAGCTCTCACAAACCGATTACCAGCCAATAATTTCCATCCACTTCATATGTGCAAACACTTTCCTCATTGTAATTACCTTCAGTACCTCATTCCTCCTTCATTGAAATCATCTCATCTTGCATGCACGCTCTTCACGCCGCGTCAGCAGGATGTGTGTGGTGTGGTGCGATATCGGATCGCGAACGCGAACACTTGAACACTCCGCACGAGTACGTGCTAAGTAAGGAAACACAACCGTACCCGTCTATCGCGATGTGTGAGGTCCTGGACTAATTACATAAAGCTTTTGTCTACGCCTGTTGTCATTAACTGCACGACTAAATCCAATACGTGTATGAAAAATGAAAATTGATGGCTGGAAGTTTTTTACTGTTTGTTTTGGTTATAAAATGCATAGCGGAATGAGAGGATTTAAAAATCTAATTGGATTTCAACGTGTATATAGTTGAATTCTCTGAAGACGAAGACTTCATGCTTTCCATTGTTTAAACTAAAACTTCAATTTGTTAGTATTGGGACCTAAATAATCCAAGCGCAGTTGTTATGGCGCCTAGTAAGACGTGCCAATTTGACTGACTGATTTCTGATAAAACAAACTAAATAATATTTTTATGTTTGTTCCGTAGAATTCTTTATCAAAAAATCTGATGTGGCCAGCACATAACCTCTCGCCGTATATTTTACCTGGCTGTATGCATAAAGCAAAGATTATTTTTATAAATACAAATAATATATTCATATAAATCTATGACGTTTAAACTTCTTTATTATTCAATAATAGCATGTCTCAACATAAAGATATTTACCATAAATTATGTTACAATAAATTACAAAGTAGAGTTTACCATATATAAATATTAGGCTGGTAACAGCAATTTTCAATTCGAACAACTTTGTTTACTTTCTCTTCATATTCTTCTACTAAAAACATTAATTTTGGGCGGTCTAAAATGTATATATCTGGATTGTGCATCTATTCTTATATATCTTCTTTTACATTTTATTTTTTCATACTTGTTATATCTAAATAACCTTAATTCCCTTTAATAAAGTGATGCATAGATTGCACTCCGATTATTCTTATATCGATGTGTAATTTTGTCAATATTTACAACTTACTTGAGAAGAATTTGATAGCTTTTTCGCAATTCAAAGTTACTCTAGTCTACAGTACTGGTGTACATTGTCCCATAATGTTTGAAACAAATTTAAGTCCTTCAACCTAGACTTGTCATCTCCATAATAGTCACAGATCAAGAATTAAGGGATTCTCCAAATACATTTTTCTTTCATTACTCATTATTTCTGACACTGACATTTATCTGTCAGTTACAAATAATTTAAATTTGCAACTATTTTTCATGGCATCCTTTCGGTTGTAAAATTAATTACAACATTATTTTATATATTATATTCCTTTTATCTCTAAATCTATAAAATATGTATAAAAATATTTAAATGTATCAGAAAGAGAATTTATTTTTCTTTAATATTATCAAGAAAAATTTTCAAAAAATAATATTTAGAAGATTTTTTTTCAAGAATCTTCTACTTCCGGTTGTCCAATTGTTACCAAAACCTTCAGATCTTCCCATGAATGTCCGATTGGGAAATACGTTGTTAAACAAATTTTAAGTCTTATAGCTTTTGAGTAACCGTCCTTCCAACATCACACACACACACACACACACACACACACACACACACACACACACACACACACAGATCTTCCCATGAATGTCCGATTGGGAAATACGTTGTTAAACAAATTTTAAGTCTTATAGCTTTTGAGTAACCGTCCTTCCAACATCCCACACGCACGCACGCACGCACGCACGCACGCACGCACACACACACACACACACACACACACACACACACACACACACACACACACACACACACACACACACACACACACACACACACACACACACACACACACACACACACACACACACACACACACACACACACACACACACACACACACACACACACACACACACACACACACACACACACACACACACACACACACACACACACACACACACACACACACACACACACACACACACACACACACACACACACACACACACACACACACACACACACACACACACACACACACACACACACACACACACACACACACACACACACACACACACACACACACACACACACACACACACACACACACACACACACACACACACACACACACACACACACACACACACACACACACACACACACACACACACACACACACACACACACACACACACACACACACACACACACACACACACACACACACACACACACACACACACACACACACACACACACACACACACACACACACACACACACACACACACACACACACACACACACACACACACACACACACACACACACACACACACACACACACACACACACACACACACACACACACACACACACACACACACACACACACACACACACACACACACACACACACACACACACACACACACACACACACACACACACACACACACACACACACACACACACACACACACACACACACACACACACACACACACACACACACACACACACACACACACACACACACACACACACACACACACACACACACACACACACACACACACACACACACACACACACACACACACACACACACACACACACACACACACACACACACACACACACACACACACACACACACACACACACACACACACACACACACACACACACACACACACACACACACACACACACACACACACACACACACACACACACACACACACACACACACACACACACACACACACACACACACACACACACACACACACACACACACAAACATCATCGTAAAAATGTGAAAAATGTTAAAATCGGATTGTATGGACCTTAAAACGTGCTTATTAGGTAAAAAGACAAATAATAATAAAATCAATGCAACTTTAAATTTTACAAAGGGTACTAAAAAAACGTAAAAAAACTTTAGCACATAAAACTTTAGCACATAAAGTTTTCAATAAAAAATATATTAAATATGGCGTGAAATGATTAATAATTTATAAATAAAATACAGATTATTAAGAAGTTTAATTGACTATTTTTATAAAATGGAGGTAAAAATATTGAAGAAACCAGTCGTTGTTTGATTGTTTATATAAAGTAAAATCCAATCAAAACTCAGTTTGGTACAAAAAAACTGATATGTGTGCACGTATTATGTTCCATATATGTAATAACTTCAACATGACTGATAGATTACTAGAATCACCTCTTTCATAAAATACAGATTATTATCTTAGTTGGAATTTTTATGGGATCCTCCACCAGATTGTTTTTGAAATTGAACACAACTGGTGACCCGGGTCTCCCGAGACACCGTCGATTTCACCTTTGGAAAATTGCTATAATTTTTTTGTTGCTGTTGAACGACAATATGAAATTTAATGTATATTAACTGTTTGGAACAATAATTAGCTTGTAAAAAATATGAAGTAGTAACAAATAAAATATGGTTTTAAAAAAACATTTAAGTTAAGGGTTAAATAAAAAAAGAATTTTCAAAACTACGTATCCGTTATTTTGTCCTATTCGAGATTTAACTTCTATCCATACATTTTACTTTTGGCATAATGAAAAACCTATAGTAAGTTTTTTTAAAGATGTCCGATCAAGGTCATCTACAAATTGTATGGATTAAGATTTTAGCTCCGCCCAATCTGTCAAATTCAGTAGTGTCGTTTACTCAGTGACACTGACAGAAAATATCGTTATTCGTACGGCTGTAAATCAAGGTATAATATATCTTAATTAATAAATACACTTACGTTACAGCGAAAGAATTGTCAACAATGAGCATCGTTGTAAAATGGAATGAGATAAATGTATGCCAATTTGTTAATTCGTTCATGCTACCTTGATCTATAAAAAAATACATTTCCTTGCACGACATATGGGACAATACTTATGCACAGAAAAAAATGTAGGGCTTAGAGATAAAATGCCTAATAGAATTAAAGCTGGTAATACTAATAAAGGCGATGAATGACGGAATTCTTGAATAATATATTCAATTTTTTGTAAGCTTAAAATCTATATTTTAAACTAGCCGAAAGAAATTTGTAAAAAAAAACACCATTTGCGTAGGTTTTATTACGGGTCTGAACTCGTATAAGATAATGGATCTAAAAATAAACTAAACGTAAAACAGAGTTAGTTAAACTACGTAATAATCTTTATGAAAAATATTCGTTTACTACTTTCTTTATAAAATCCCCTTTATAAAGACGAACGATGTATAAAAATATTCATAAGTCGACAGCTGCTCCAATTTCTTTTATTTTATCTGCATCATAACCGTTTCATAGTACGCTGAAAGCCACAATAATATCATTCATGCCCACGTCGTCTACTGGAAGAGATACAGAGCCGTTTCTCGGTGCTATTAGTGAAAGCGTTTAATGACATATCCTAAATTAAAAACTCATAATTTTACGCAACGTTCTGGATACTATGCGCTTAACAAATTACACCCACACGTGGCCGGCACTACGCATGCTCACACGTGTCAGACGTGACGTGATGTGTGAACACGTGTGCAAAGAAAACACGTGTCAAAAGGACCTAGATCGTGATTCTGTTTAGAATGTAACGGGATCGTCTTGAATGCAATATAGATTATGAAATCTGATATTGTTAATAAATGAAAGATTTTTTTAAAGTTTTAACATGCAATGAAATAAAAACGACATATCTTACAATCTTTGATGAAACAGGATTAACATAAAGTTTTATAAAGACGCAATACTAAACGTATTCTACTCCGGATTCTTAGTACTTTCCAGCCTTTTACTACTGCTATTGCCTTTTTGAAATTCGGAATCCATTTTCAAATAAACGAAAGCAAAAAATAACGAAAGTAAACCAAATAACAAATGATTGAATTTATGAAGTCACGCCAGATTACCAGATAGAATAAAATAAAAAAATACTTGAAATTGGTAAGACTAAGGCTTGATTTACATTAGCGGTACAATGACGGTACAATAATGGTACGATGACGGTACGGTACTTCTTGCTCCAATATATTTTAATGGACCCATTTACATCTACGTTCTCGGTACGATGACAGTACGATAACGGTACGATGACGGCACATTAATATTCACAGAATTACATTAGCAATACGACTACGGTACATTATAGTTTTGTTTCTATTGAAAAAAATCGATGAAAAAGTATTGTATCATAGTAACTGCGTAGTATTTGCATGCAACGGGGAGTGGAAGGTTGCGTTTGAAGAGTACGTGCACATCACGGTAATGTTCATACCAAAATCAGCTGAGTAGAAGTAAACATATGATAGTACGTGATTGACATCTGACATGTTTTTGACTTTTTGATATTTGTCTTTTAGTTAAACCAAAATGTAGTCAAAATGAGCTAGACATGAGAAATTATTGCATACATTATTAAACAAAACGTAAAATATACATCATAGATTATCACAGTAATTACAAAACAGTATTGTTTTGTAAAATTATCTGGATTTTCTTCATCTTCGTCAAGAATAAGGGCAATTATAGACAAGTCGGTAACTGATAATTTTTTAAACATTGCACGATATTTTCTACTTTTGATAGACATATGACGTATGCACAACAAACCGGCATAATACATAAAAGACAAAATTATATTGTCATGGTATTTTATTATGTTCGTACCGTCGTGGTACCATCTAATGTAAATGCCTCTTGTAATTGGCATACCATCATTGTACCGTTATTGTACAGTCATCGTACTGTCATTGTACCACTAATATAAATCAAGCCTTATACATACATTTGATTCCTGTTGTTGACAGTGACATTTGAAAAAAAAAATTTTGACCACATTTACATTTTTTTATGAAAATGGTTATTGTTTCCCTTACCCACATTCTTTTATTTCTTACATTAGCCACACAGCGATAATCTAAGTATTTCAGTCATTTGAAATCCTATTAGCTGTCAGGTCTGTCAGGTTCCTACTCTGATGTAACCTATTTGTATTTATTCTAAAAATGACATGTCAAATATTATTTCCGGTTCCCGACGTATGGCAAACTGTAGAATAAAAAGATCTCCAGAATTGTATTGCCAACTGAATCAGTTTTTTTTTTTTTTTTGATCACCTTTATATGAAAACAAAATTCATCATTTTGTAAATAAGTTCTTGATAAGGATTTGTATAAGTGTGTTAATAATAAAAATGAATTTATTTATTTAATAAAGTATAGAAAAATATAAAACGAATAAAACATTTGTCATGCACTAAAACATTAATAATTTCTATTGTATTCTACATATTCGTATTAAACTAAAAGCGATATTTAGAATTCCAATTCTAGGTTATTGTTTTATTGTGTAAATAATTGTATTTATAATTGTAAGTAAACCCATAACAAATGATTGAATTTATGAAGTCACGCCAGATTACCAGATAGAAACCACTTGCGTTTTTTTGAAAGTGAAACATGTTGAATGGCTGGCCGCGGCGATGAAAACTTCAAAACCACCATAATATACCTGCATATTTTGAAAATTATTGCTTATCCATGCACATTGGCAACAATTGATGAAAAAATTACCTATCCATATATTTTTATCAACAACTGTCAATTATATACCCATAATTCAATCTTTTTTTACCTTCCGTCACCTCTAGGTAAGGAAGGTATTGTCTTTGGTCAAAAAATTCGGTGGTGAGTTTTCATTGAATAAGCACGTTTTAGGGTCTTTACAATACGATTTTATTATTTTTACGATGATGTCTGTATGTGTGTGTGTGTGTGTTCGTATGTGCGTGTGTGTGTGTGTGTATGTATGTGTGTGTGTATGTGACCGCTTTTTCGTGGACGATATCTCCAATACTAGAATTCCAAAAATTACAATTCTTGCGTATTCCTCTTCCTTACAACCATATGCAGACCTGTTTAGATTTTGGTTATAATTGGTCGGCTGGAAGTACCCTCATTTGAAGATTTTAACAGTTTTTCTTGAAAAAATCAGTTAAATGTTATTATAACTTAAAGAATATTATTATCTATACGATTGATTGCATTTTATATTTGTTATTCAACAGATATAGAGTTAAAGAAGAATACAAATAATAAATTTCACATAAATTTCATAATTCAGCCAGCTATGCTAACTTAACCATGGAAACTGCTAATATTTTCAGGTAATTCAAATTGACAGATGTCAGTATCAATAAAATGTAAATCAATGAAAGAATAAGGGAAGTAACTCTAGTGTTAGAAGTTTCTAGATATATGAGAGACGATTACATTGGTTTGAACATGTCATGAGGAGAGATGAATATATTAATAGAAGGTGGAAGAAACATAGGAAGACCATATATAAGATGAAAAGACTGTATTGTAGAAGACTTGAGGAAAAAGGAACTGAATGAGGAATGACACGCAAAACAAAAATGAGTGGCAGAAGAAAATAAAAAATGGCGACCCCCTAACGAATGGGAAAAACTAAAGAAGAAGAAGAAAATGTCAGTGTCAAGTGCAATTTGCATAGTTTGTTAATGAAATAACTTTACTGGAAATATAGGATCTTTTGCAAGACAATTTATGTATGGGCGCGTGCAGTAACATTATTTTGAATTTGTACATAATACACAGGATTGACGGAAGGTATTGTGCTGGCCACATCAGATTTTTTATCAATTACTGACCTTCATTACTCTTGCTAATTGAATAATATTGACAGTTCGATGGAATAATATTATCCAATTGTTATGTCAAATGTCAAAGACATCAAACAAAATTACTTTTAATAAATAATTCTTTCCACATAAAAAGCCAAAATGAAACTGTTTATCATTTTTCATACTTTTATTTTCTTCTTAAGCTTAAACTGTAGCTGAATAGTCGATTTTAACATTTTCTGTTAATTGTCAATTTTTTTAACTCAAAATATGAAATAAAATTCAAGTTCAAATCATTGTTATAATTTTTTTTATTAATTCATAAATAAATAAAATAAATAAATGTATCATCACGGCATATTACCCATTGCTGGGTGTGCCAATCTGATATCGATAATGATGAAAAATTTGTACCGTGCGGGTGCTTACCAAACGTCACCTCACGGGCACTCAATGCTGGCGTGGAGAGTGCACCACAGGGATCAATTTTGTGCCATTAAAATTCGAAGTAATTTTTGGCGCCGGTCGGGATCGAACCCGGGTCCCCAGATTCGCAATCAGACACTCAGGCACACGGCCACGAGACCCCATTAATTCATTAATTTACAAAATTATTCACTTTTATATAATTGTGTATCTTCTTACGTTTTCTCGAGTTATATATTTCCTTTAAGGAGTAATTGATGTCTATACCTATGTATGTTTCATCACATGTCAACGTCAAATATCTCCACTTGTAGATGTGACACAATTAAAGTAGATAAGAAGGTAGAGGTACTTCGTTCTTTTAAAAACCTTCATAATTTGGAAAACTGTTTCATAATGTTCAACGTCAGTCACATATGTATTTGTGAATTTAGAGTATATAAATAGTAATTAATTGGTAGTATTTATCTTAAATACCAAAAATAACATTTTATACTTACAGTATTCTTTTCATTGTAGTATATAATAAAACACTTCATAATGACATTAGCCTTTTTGACTGACTATCACAAACCATCTACTATGAAACAATTATTTGCCAAGAAATGAGAAACAATATCCCCGCCGCACAAGAAATGAGAAACAATATCCCCGCCGCACCCCCGCCGTCTACTTTGCGAAATGTACTAATTTTGCGATTGCTGCGCTAACTAACGATGTTTTTCCCGAACTAACATGGGTTTTTTAATTTTAATCTAGCTGTCCGAGCCGCCCTGCTACATTTGTGTATGCAAACAATTTTGGTTGCCTCTATTAGGGAAAAAATTCTACGTATTTTTCAATAAATATGTCACAGATACGTTATTATTTGACAATTGTGGATAAAGTATAGTATTCTATCCGCATTAATGGCTATTACTCATTCGAATGATTTACATCACTCGCCTTCCGGCTCGTGATGCAAACTTCATTCTCATGGGTAATAACATACATTACATCCTCATTGAATAAATATAGGTGTAACAGTGTGTCGCGTGACAATTATCATAATTATGAATCAGTTATCTATTTGCTCACAACAATTAAATTTAAATGAATTAATTACTCTTGTAAGTTTTATTATTCTTACATAGGTAAGTACATTTTATCAATCACTAGTACAAATGTACATTACTATATTTCAAGTGTCATGAAAATATTAAAATTATTCAATAAAATTCAGATTCTTTCAATCGTAATATGTATATTCATAATACCTAATTTATTCATATGCCATAAAATATGTATTTTAATTCTAAATCTTATACATGATTTTACATTTTTACCTCTCGCTAAGAGAGGTATTGCATTCATGCTAAAAATCGCATATCCAGATTTTATTGAATAAGCACGTTTTAAGGTCCCTACAATCCGATTTTATCATTTTTACGATGATGCTGTGTGTGTGTGTCTGTGTGTGGATGTGTGTGTGTATGTGTGTGTGTGTGGGATGTTGGAAGGACGGTTACTCAAAAACTATAAGACTTTAAATTTTTTTAACTACGTATTTCCCAATCGGACATTCATGGGAAGATCTGAAAAGGTTTTGGTAACAATTGGACAACCGGAAGTAGAAGATTCTTGAAAAAAAAACTTTTAAATAAAATTTTTTGAAATTTTTTCTTGATAATATTAAAGAAAAATAAATTCTCTTTCTGATACATTTAAATATTTTACAATATATTCTATAGATTTAGAGATAGAAGAAATATAGTATGTAAAATAATCTGTTATAATAAATTTTACAGCCGAAAGAATGGCCATGGAAAATAGTTGAAAATTTAATTTGTTTGTAACTGACAGATAATGTCAGTGTCAGAAATCCGAAGACATTACTGAAGACTTTTTCTGGGAAGTACATACATTATATTATTTCTTAATGTATTAATAGAATTGGAAACATTTCGAAAAATTAGAAGAGGACAAAATTTCTTCATCAAAAATGAATTTAAAATTAAACAATCTAAATATATATGGAATAGATATATGCGTAAGTAGAATTTTTGGTGTAGAGTGTAGGTATACAAGAAATGTTAAATACAATAGGGAGCGAGCAGTCATATGATTTTGTTGGCCTTGACAAGCAGATATGGGGGCCCATGTCAGAATGATAGCTAGTAATTATGTATATAGATGTCAAATATCATAATTTCTCATTCTAAATTTAGTGATTTTCCAATTCCATGTGGAGCAGAATTAAATGTTAAATATCTAAGGCATACAAGTAAACTTTAAACTCCTGGTGATAAATTAACTACGTAAATTTAGAAAATCTTGAAATTTTTAATGAAATATTCTAACATTTGACATCTATGTACATAATTACTAATTATCATTCTGAAACGGGCCCACACATTTGCTTGTCAAGCCCAAAAATGTAACATTACCGTTCGCGCCCTATACTTATGTAACCAAAAAAAGGAAGTGGCGAGAGGTATTGTGCTGGCCACAACAGATTTTTTTAATATTTGAATTGCTCCACTTATCCGGTCGATGTTTCAGCGTAAGAATATAATTTTTCCCTCCAGTTTATTTATTATTCTCTTGTTTTTGTTTTCTGTAACCCAGTACGCCTACTCCTTTAAACCTGCTTTGAAAAAGGCAGTATATCTTTCATCTGCGCAAAAATATTGCCTACGAGTATAAAACCATATCCATCATAGTTTGTCTTCGGGTATTTTTTGATAAAATAATTTTACATACTCATTTATCATTATTTTCTTGACGTTAGATTTCAACAAAAAATGATGTATGATTCTAAAAGTTCTTATAATATAAGCAGTGTGGATAGTGGATACATGCTCAAAGCAAAATGATTTAATTTTATTAATAATAGGATTGAAATAATTAAAGCTCAAGCCATTACCCATACTTTAATTAATTAATTAATTAATCTAAAATTTTCAATTCATTTGAATATTTTCTTTAATTTTGAAAAATAAGGAATTATATAAGTAGATTTATTAGAATCTTATAGAGTTCTGTTCTTTTTATTATTATTATTAATATTATTTTTTTTAACTCTCGCTAAGAGATGTATTGATTCATGCTAAAAATGGAATAAGCAAGTTTTAAGGTCACTACAATCCGATTTTAACTTTGTTACGATGGTGTATGTGTGTGTATGTATGTGATGTTAATTATTATTTTCATATTGTAATTTATATTTTTTTTCTATTTTATTATTTAAATTTTCATGTTTAAAGAATAAATAAATAGAAGATAAGTACGTTTTTTTTTTCAAAAAAATCTATCGATGTTAACATCGATGTTTTAATAATTTTGCGCATCCCTACTCAGGCAACCAATCAAATTAGTTAGGATATAAAATGATGACTTCAATTTGTTCTAAATATTACAGAAATTACTTTGGAATTGAAGGTAGTATTATTTGTGAACCACTCATTCGCTAAAATTGTATGATATTTACGTAATAAGAAAGAGAATTTCATGCTAAATTCATATTTTGTACATAGTACAATACACTGCTGAAACCTAACCAGCAGTACGCTATTGATAACTGAGCCTCGGTTAGTCCGGTTAGTAAAGCTAAGCGGCGATAGTTGTATAGAAGCTTTAGATCAGGGGTTCCCAAAGTTTTTCTTAAGCGGGCCAATTTAATATTACCGAATTTTTTGTCGGGCCAAAAAAAAAAACGGAATAAAATCAAAACAATAACCACGATTTTTTTTTGTTTTAAATATATTTAACTATTTCTTTTTTTTATTAATATACTAAATTTAATATAAATATAAATCTTTAATTATGTATTTATTAAAACAAAAAAATAACTGAAATCCATCTTATTATATAATAATATAAATCTTTAACTGTAACAACAATTATTATAAATTCACACAATTTATTAACACGAAAGTAAAATCACTCTTATTGTAAATACAGAACTATAACTATAGCGATAAATTCGTTACTGACTCCTAGAAATTGTGTGTTGCATTAGATGCGCCAGAAATGATTACAGTTCTGTATCTATTTGAGACTAGGTACTGTATTATATTTCTGTACAAATGTGTAATAACTAGACTAGACATACTACAATAATTTTTTAAATATAAACTAAACAATATTTTATTAATATAAACGCTTATGGATAAAGTTCTGTAAGATTTTTTAAAAAAATTAAAATATTTTATTGTATCTTATTTATAATATTTATTATTTATTTTACTATTTACTTATTTATCTTTAATAATAATATAATATATCGTATCGATATCGTGGGCCGAATTCACAGGCTTTGCGGGCCGCATTTGGCCCGCGGGCCGCAATTTGGGAACCCCTGCTCTAGATTGATAAAATTTATATTCGTTGCACTCTGCATTGATAGCCTTCTTATATTATTTTCTAATTTATCATAGTAGTATTATAACTTTACAAAAATCGTTTCATCAATAAAATCTTGCATCCCTTTCTTGCAATTTCGAACTCTATCGTTTTCAAAGTACAATAATTTCCTTCACATTTCACGGATTAACTTCTCCTCAACTTGAAGGCTGAAATTATCATCTATGAGCCTGGAGCCATAATGTTCTCTTCTTCTTCTCCATCCACGACTCTAGACACGACCATTGTAGACATCATCATTGGATGCGCCTCTGAGGTTTCCCTGTATAAAAACTAACTCGGGAGGATTTTGCCGGAGCCTATCGGAACATCTCCGGACTGAAGACAAGGTGTAATTTGCTGAGATGCAGAACGCAAGTAATTCCAGAAATTACTATGCGCTGTAGCCCAAGGGACAGGGATTTTTACTACTGAACAATTGGAATCTCCGGGCGAAAGCAATTATGAGCTATTACCAGGAGAAGAAAATGATGTGGTGCTTTACTGGTGTACATCAAAAGATTTTTATAAATTCATTTAAAAATTATATACTTTGCATAAGACGGCTCCGTCCATATAAATAAAATATAATAGCGTCTGAAAGTCTATCTGTAAGTATGTATGCATGATAAATAAATAATTTTACATCATGCAAGAACAAATGAATACAACATAATTAACTTCAGAACAAATATTCCCAAATACTATTCCGTTGATGTCACACTGGCTTGCAAAAAAATCGCGTACACCTTAAAAATCAAGCAACAATTTTTTTACTTTTGCTACCTATATAATTAAAAATACGATTTTTTTAAATATCTGTCATTATTGGCACTATCATCTCAAATTTTATCTACTGGGTCAAGTTCTTTATTGTGGAGTTAATTTACTATAAATTATAATTATATTTCAGAAAATTGAAAGAACAAACAAGTATGTATTTGTATTTCTGTTAATTTTGATATCTTAAATGACACTAGTAACATTGATAATCTACAGCAAAAAATAAATGTACATGTTTTTTTTTGCAAATCAGTGATTGTATTTTTTTATATATATCTAGTGTATACTTTTTTCTGAACAATACTAAAATATTCATTTAACGATATTATCTATTAATTTTAGAATAAAAATTATTCAGAATTAAAAACTACGTCTAGAGAGCTCATTTTTCAGTAATTTTTAGTATGCCATTGGAAGTAAAACAAATTACAATTACTGTTTAATAGTGTTTTTAAACCGGCGGGGCGCAAATTTTCCTAGGGGGAATTAATTTTTCGAGTTCAAAAACAACTAGAGGGGTTCAGGGCGGCGCATAGAATTTTTGAAGTGAAGGGGGCGCGGCGAAAAAAAGTTTGGAAACACTGTTTTAATTCAAGTTTATTTTCATTAAATCTGTTTTCTTCGTTATTCTTATTTTCAAGATTTTTAATATTGCCGGTAAAATAGAAAAACTTTAAAATCGTAATTTGCTTTACTTTCTGTGACACAGTGAAAATTTATAAAAAATGAGCTCACTAAACGATTTTTTTAAATTCTAAACAACTTTTGTCCTTACATTTTATGCTCTAAAATTAATAATTTAAATTCTAAATGAAAATTTTGCCATAGTATTAAATAAAAAAATTACTGTAACAAACTCAAGTTATGGCAACGGGTGTGCGATAGCAGTGAGTGAAATTATTTTCGTCCATTCTCTATCTCATTACCAAAAGTGGACTTAAACTACAGTACAATTCCTAACATTTATTTATATGAACATGAACTTTACTATTATTGAAAACAGGCTAAATTACACTAAACATGGCAAAGTTTCATAATTTTACAATTTATAAAAAAAATTTTTTTTTAACAATGGAGTATACTACCGATTTTTTATTTTTTCTGATAATACATAAAATCTAGGAATATTGGTAAAAACGCAACTTTAAAATTCGAATTAAGCGATATGATTTTTTGAATGTCTGAAATTATTTGTGATGTCATAGTCCCGAGTTGGTTACGCATCTCAAACAGTTAATTCTAGGGGTTATAATTATTGAAGTTTACTATTTTTCTGCAATGGTAGAATTCGCCATTGCGAACATTTTGTATTTACACGAATAACAACGTAACATTCCGTCTATGTTATAGCAATAAACCACGTAATACTTGGCATTACAGACTAAGAATTTTGCTAACTAGTGCGACATTAGCCGTATTCTTTCGCTGATCCAGCTGATCCTATGGAATAGATCAGAACAGGTCACGTGGACGTGATGAATTTATTCGAAAGAACACAAGTATTTGTCAAAATCAGTCGGAAAAATGAATTTCCATTTTTACCTTCCGTCACCTCTAGGTAAGGAAGGTATTGTCTTTGGTCAAAAATTTCGGTGGTTAGTTTTCATTGAATAAGCACGTTTTAGGGTCTTTACAATACGATTTTACTATTTTTACGATGATGTCTGTATGTGTGTGTGTGTGTGTGTGTGTGTGTGTGTGTGTGTGTGTGTGTGTGTGTGTGTATGTGTGTGTGTTTATGTGTGTGTGTCCCCGCCTTTTCGGACACGATATCTCCAATACTAGAATTCCAAAAATTACAATTCTTGCGTATTCCTCTTCCTTACAACCATATGCAGACCTGTTTAGATTTTGGTTATAATTGGTCAACCGGAAGTACCCTCATTTAAAGATTTTAATAGTTTTTCTTGGAAAACTCAGTTAAATGTTATTATAACATAAAGAATATATTATTATCTATACGATTTGATTGCATTTTATATTTGTTATTCAACAGATATAGAGTAAAAGAAGAGTAAAGATAATAAATTTGATATAAATTTCATAATTCAGCCAGCTATGCTAACTTAACCATGGAAACTGCTAATATATTCAGGTAATTCAAATTGACAGATGTCAGTATCAATAAAATGTAAATCAATGAAAGAAAAAGGGAAGTAACTCTAGTGTTAGAAGTGTCTAGGTATAAGAGAGACGATTACATTGGTTTGAACATGTTATGAGGAGAGATGAATATATTAATAGAAGGTGGAAGAAACATAGGAAGACCAAATATAAGATGAAAAGACTGTATTGCAGAAGACTTGAGAGAAAAGGAACTGATTGAGGACGACACGGAAAACAAAAATGAGTGGAAGAAGAAAATAAAAAATAGCGACCCCCTAACGAATGGGAAAACTAAAGAAGAAGATGTCAGTGTCTAGTGAAATTTGCATAGTTTGTTTATGAAATAACTTTACTGGAAATATAGGATCTTTTGCAAGAAAAATTATGTATGGGGCCGCGTGTAGTAACATGATTTTTCTGACTTTGGCAAGCAGATATGGGGACCTGTGTCAAAATGACAGCAATTAATTATGTCCATAACTGACAAGTGTTATAATTTTTCATTCAAAATTTCATAATTTTCTTATTTCATGTGGTTTGTTTGTTATCATGAGTATGGAATTCAGTTGCCGAGAAAGAGAATCACATAATACCAAAAATTTAGAATCTTTCGCAAGAAAATTTATGTATGGAATTTGTACATAATACACAGGATTGACGGAAGATATTGTGCTGGCCACATCAGATTTTTTATATTTACCATTGTTTATTCTTGTTTAAATTTCTTTGAGAACCTTAAATGTAACCTCTTGTCCTGATTGACTTATAAAATATGACAGATTTTTCCGCGGCTTCCACCATTTTTAAATCTTAAGTAATATGATCTTTCTAACCTAAGTACTGAAAATCACATTTATATTAGCTGCAGCGGTGTGGTTTGTAGTCACTCGTAGAAATAAAACAAAGTTTGACATGAACAAAGCTTTTTCAATAAAGATTTATAATTATCCAAAATATTTCATTTATAATTAAGTGGATCTTATTGCAATGTACCACCTTGCAAAAATTCCTGACGCCCATGATAATATTATCTGATGTTCTGATGTTCTGATGACAGTGTTGTCAATTAGGTATTGTTGCCTTGTAACAGATACTCAAATAACACCTTGAACTTCAGGTGATAAGGGTAACACGTGAAGGTTCATTTAATTTTCAGTCACATCTTACACTTTTTTATAAACCAATGCCGACTCTGCCAGAAGTGCAGGACTAAAAGAACAAAGAAGAATATTCAGAATTTTAACCTGGAACGTTTAGTAGACAATATTCCTATATAAAATCTGCGTCACTTTAGTCAATTTATTAAGATAATTTCTTAACTTTATATCATCTTGCGAAATACATAAAAATGTCATATATTTCACACCAAATTAATCTAATTGAGTATCTTATTTATGAAAGTATTAAAGCGATAAATTACTCAAACAAACAAAGGATATTGCACTATGTATAATAAAGTATTGTATTTCCTATGACAAACAACTTTTATCTTTTGCGTAGGTCCGATCTTGTCTGCATCATATCGCCGGATACAGTGGTTGCTGGTCGCGTATCCGGCATCGGTTACGAAACCACTAGCAGTCCTGCGTCCTGCCAACCCAAACTAAATCATGTTGAAATAGACCCGAACGAGATCCATACCGAAATGTGGCTGTTGTCTTTTTTCTTTTGTTATCTATGGTAACGGGACTATTTTCGGAGAATTCGGACGGGAGTTTTGTAAAGGTGATGAAAAGTCAATGTGCTTCTCTGAATTCTATTTATAAAATAATGGTTTTGCTTTTGTTTGGTTGGTAACTCGTTAAGCTGGACCTAGTTTCTTGATGAGGCGCGAGATTTGGAGGATTATGTTTTATTTAAGGATTATATTTAGAGATTTGTTTTGCTGTCATTAATTTCATGAATGGAGGGATCGTTCATTTTTATTTGAACTGTCTTGATGGGCCTTTTTTGAGCAGCCATGAACTTAAATGTCTGTTTATTTATCATTAATCTTTAAAAATACATGAATGAATATTTTTTTTTTATTTACTTAATATACATTTTTATTTTATTCCAGCATTTGGAATGAGTCAATGCCCTTCGCATTACACACATATACGTAGATGAGCAATAAATAAAAATGTTAACAAAAATATATTTTTCAAGACCTACTTTTGGGTACTGGAGTTGAAACATTTACGTTCAAAATGGCACAAAATTCCAAACGTGATAGAACTAGTTTTATAAAAGATATAAGTGAGAGTAAAATTGTATCAATGCCAAAATATTTTAACTCATACGCCGACGTATTAAAAAATTATCAATTTTATATGGACTGGCTCATTTTCTGTTTTTACCTCCCGCCAACCTCCTACATACATAAGGAAGGTAATGTTTTCGGTCCAAAAATTCAATAGTGAGTTATCAATTTTTACTATTCTTCTTCTGTGTATGTGTGCGTGTGTGTGTGTGTGTGTGTGTGTGTGTGTGTGTGTGTATGTGCGTGTCTGTGTGTATGTGTGACGATTCTTTCTTCCACGATAACTCATATCAAACTTCCAAAAATTTATATTTTCCGTATTTAAGCTTTCTGCCTTAATATAAAAAGTTTATTAGATTTTGGGCAAAATTGGACAACCAGAAATGGTACTTTACTTGATGCCCATAAATTCAAAACTTTTCAATTTTAGTACTCATTGCTATTTTAAACATGAAATTAGCGGGAAGTCATGTGCTGGTCACATCAGATAGGGGTGTCTCTGGTAACAAAACCGTTTACACATTTTTAGAGACTAATTTAATATTCATTACAGGAAGTCGTTCGTTTCTAAAAGTTGTTCGTTTCTGAATTACAGGCTAAAGCTTCTGTTTTTTCTCATTTTAAGAAATAAGGAAAAAATATTTATATATGGAACTTTTACTAAGAACCTGATGTAATTACTTTTTTTTAAATTTAATTCGCGAGATATGACACATACATAATATTTTTTTAAATAGGGGCATAAATTTTGAGATGTCATCATTTTTCACATATTATACACTATTCAATTACGTAAAATATTACATAATACAAGTGCAAACTGCAAAAATCAAATTGCGAATTTCATCGTGAAAAAATGTAAAGATATTTTATACGTAAAATAAAAATTACAAAGTTACGTCTGGTTTCACCAGTTTACAACTTCTGAGTCAACTCCCACGGAGCCATCGTCAGAAGTCGGCCAGCACCACAAATAACCACAGATGCGTTTCGCACTGTTTGGTGCTCATCAGTGTAGTGTAACCACTCACTGTGGACCGGACAGAGGCCATAGGTCACACCACACTGATGGGAACTAAACAGTAAGAAACGCGTATGTGGTTACTTGTTGTGCTGGCCGACTTCTGACGATGGCTCCATGGGAGTTGACCCAGAAGTTGTTAACTGGTGAAACTAGACGTAACTTTATAATTTTTATTATACGTAAAATATGTTTACATTTTTTTTAAATATTAATAAAATATGAATTATTAATTTATTGGAGTGAAAAAATTGACAATTATTATGAAACAAATGAAAAAATCAATTTCCGATCATCATTTATTTATTTCAAATATTTTTTTCTCATTTTTACTCATTTCTTCAATTTATTGTACTTCAAAAAACATATTAAATCATATTTCTCGAATCGTGCCAATTTAACACCGATAAAAAATAATACAACTAACCAGAAAAAAATTGGTTTCGAATAATTTTGAGAACTTAATTACTAGATATAAATTCAAAATAATAATATCTGACTTTTTTATTTGAAATATTATTTGAAAATAAAAATTTCGACCAAAATCAGTTTTTCGTAATTATCTAGTAGCCTATGAGATTTTTTGGCAATACTAAAACACATCTAAGAGGTCCTCCAAAAGATGTAGCAGATGCCGCATTTAACTAAAATCGTATCTTTTAGTTCTTAAGATTCCAATCTTGGTCTTCGAAATCCTGACATCTTGTATATTTAATTTTACGTATACATAATCGAAAAGCGTATCATTAGTTGCATTCTAAAATAACAGCCGGTTTACAAAAATTCCTGCATTAAGAAATCATATGAAGGCGGTTTCTCTAAGAGCATTTAGTGCTGACACGGTGTTAAGTAATTCGAAAGCATGTAAGCAAAAATCTCGGCTGAAATTTGAATAAAACCCTATTATGTTGAACATGTTTCTAAAATTGCAAACAGGTGTTTAGCCTCTAATTTCATTGTAATCCCTGATAAAGACAGTTTTTTGAACCTTATGTTTTATTCATGAAAAACTTCATGTGTACCATTGAAATTCAAAAGCAAAATTTGCATTTTAAAATTCGATGGCGAGTTTTCAACACGTTATTACATGATACGGTTTATCTGCAACACATATACGTATATAGCCGGACAAGGCTGTTGCTCTGATGAATATGAATCATGCAACTTAATTTTAATATCTTAATAATCACCGAGTAAATCCGGAACCTCAGGCGTTGGACAAGTAGTAATTAATAGTCATAAGTTACCTGGGAAATCTCATCAACACTGACTTGGATTCCTACATATTTTAACATACTCGTACATCGCACGATTTTCTCATATTATGATGCACTATATACTAAATCATAAATATTTCTGAATTATTACATGTCTGCGAATTTGGGTGTGCCAATGCATTCATTCAGAAATTAGGTCAATGTATTTAGAATTTTTAACAAAGGAAATTTCAGGTATTCAGGTATTCAGGTACAAATTTGATGATTTTTATTTATGTGGGACGACCTCAACGATTGTTGTCTCAATTATTATTACACGCGTTAGGTACAATTTTATTTCGCTGATCGTATCTTATTATTGGAGAATATCTGATGTTTGTATGTTAGTAACGTTTGATATTTAATCATCATTTATTAATTCTGACTTGGACAAGTCTCAGAGGAAATATTGCCTCTACGCCAGTTCGCCAGTCTGTCTTGCGCCTCTCTCTTCAGCCCCTTATGATTCCCTACCTTCTCGATATAGGTAAAATAAAATTCCAAATTTTCTTGTTCCATGTATTTCCCATTATTATCTAATCCTAAAGACAATGTCTCCTTAAAATATGTCCTCTTCATTCCTGACTCTCTCTCTCTCTCTCTAGCTAGACTTCGCGAAAAAAATATGAATTTTGGAATACATAGTTATTTTCGCAGAAAACAGTAAATTTAATTAATTTGGATCAGACGGTAGGCCAGGGATTCTGAACCAGGGGTCCATGTACCCCCAAGGAATCATCTACAGGGGGTACCTGAACCTGTAGGTATGTATAAATTATTTTTCATAATACTCGTGCAATTTAGACAAGTAAAAATCGTAATAAATTTTAATATCTAAATTCGTAAGCTGTGTGCAATTATATTATTTTTCAGAAAGTATTAACTATTTGCTTCAATTTTCGCACTTCCAGTTTTGTTTATTCGTCTTTTGCTCGCAGGTAAAACTATAACCGATATTATTTCCTTATTTTCATGATTATAATAAATTGTCAAAAAGTAGTTATACGATTCGAAACATCTTAATAATAAATAAATTCTTCAACACGAACCTAATTAATTATTGCGTTGACCACATCAATTATCAAAGAATTATATTATTATTTGTAATTCATTATTGTTTTTCTTTTTAATTTAAGATATGGTTCTTATTATTATTGTTTTTTTACTTTGTACCTATAGTTTTCTTGAATCATATTTATTTTACTAAGAAAAAAGTTTCACATCAGCAAATGAACAGGGGTACGTGAGGCCTCACAGTGAGATCAAGGGGTGCATTGAATGAAAAAGGTTCAGAACCGCTGTAGTAGGCCTATACTGTAGAAAATCAAATACCGTACTAGATCCAAATAATTTTGTGTGGCACGATAAAATACGACTATATGTAAACCGTATTGTTTGGGGCTGCAGGTCTGATGAGGGGTTGGGGAATATATATTTTATTAATGATACTATGAATAAATATAATTATATATCAATTTTAGAAGAAAATGTGCAATTTTCTGTCAATTATTTTGGTTGGGTGGGATTATATATTCCAGAAAAATAATGTTCCCAAACGTACAGCACTTATTGTTAAGAAATGGTTGTTCTATAACGTACCGAAACAAATTAAAACAACTCCTCAGTCGCCTGATTTTGACCCTGTTGAGAATTATGGTCGGAACTAGATAGGCGACCCCGCAAAAATATCAATATTTAGAAACTCCGAACGAATCTGACTAAATATTAAAATGTAGTATTACGTGTTAAATAATTTTATGAACTATCATTAATTTTTTTAATGAATTTTCTTGAAACTCCTATTTTACATTTTACTGAAAAAAATTAAGTGTACGATATATTCATAAAATACTCATATCAAATATCTACTACGTTTCTAGGGTACATATATTGTCTGTTACTTTCTAATAGGTAGTAATCATAAACTGTAAAATTATTGCCTTTAATGTTTGCTATTATTGTTGTTATTATTCAAATACAATAGAATAACATGATAATAACAGTATTCATTAAAACATTTATGATAAAAATGTATTTCCTGTCCACATAATACTCGTATAAATTGCGATTTTATCAGTCCGTGTTGTGAGTTGTAAATAAAAGTAATAGTTTATTATATTTATCATTTACTTATTATTAAACGACATTTCAATCAATATTTATTTCTGTATCATAGTGTTTGTTGCTTTTGTAACGATATTTCCACAGACAACATGTCACTTCAAAAATAAGTTGACAAATATATGAAAATAAAATCTTTCATATAATTAAAAAATCTGATGTGGCCAGCACGTTACTATCCGTGAATTCAGTGTATTATGTACAAATTCTAAATATAAAATTTCTTGCAAAAGATTATATGTTTCCAGTAAAATTATTTCATAAACAAATTATGTAAATTGCACTTGACACTGACACCTTCTTCTTATTTAGCTTTTCCCACTAGTTAAGTGGTCGCTATTCTTGAATTTCTTCATCCACTCATTTCTATTTTGCTTGTTGTCGTCATTCAGTTCCTTTTCTCTTAAGTCCTTCGCAATACAGCATTTCCATCTTATCCTTGGTGTTCCTCTCTGTCTATTCTACCTTCTTCTACTAAGCTGTTCATTCTTCTTTCAATATCTTCATCTCTCCTCATGACATGTTCAAATCAATGTAATCGTTTCTCTTGTATCTTTCTAGGAACTTCTATCACTCGAGCCATTTACCTTATCCTCTCATTCCGTATCCTATTTTTCTGTGTCTCCCCTAACATCCATCTCAACAATTTCATCTCTCTGCCACATTCATTTTCTTTTCATTGACACTGACATCTGTCAAAAATAATTTTCTTAATATAGTAGGTGTTTCCATGGTTATACCATAGCTAGCTGATTTATGAAATGTAATATCTTTATAATTCTTTAACCCTATATCCATTAAATATGAAGAATCAAATGCAATTAAATCGTGTAAATAATAGTATATTCTTTAATATTTATAATAGCATTGTGTCAAAAATAACTGCTAAAATCTTCAAATGAGGGTACTTCCGCTTGACGAATTATAACCAAAATCTAATCACCTCTTCTTTTGGATGTAAACTTGAGGAACGAAATTTTTGGAATCGTGGTATTGAAGTTATGCGATCCGAAACTTTCGTTACACACATACATACATATACAGACATCATCGTAAAATGGTAAAATCGTATTATAAGGACCCTAAAACGTGTTTATTCACTAAAAACTCATCGTTGAAATTTTTGACCTTACCTAAAGGTGACGGAAACTAAAAATTATAATGAATTAAATTATAATTGATTAAACCAGAAACTTTTTGTTTCTAATTGGAATCATTACACATTCTGAAATAATATTACAATAATTCCGTTATGTTACTCAATTTCGCATTTATTTCAAGAAAAGTTTAATTAAAATAAATTTGTATGAATTTGAAACAATTTTCTCATAACAATAAATATTAATCAAAAGAATCTTATTTCCTTCAATACATGAATAATTATTAAGATTCAAATTGCTCTTCTGCAAACAATTTCATCGAAACAAAATACCTTTTATACATCAAAGAAAAAAAGCTTTCTTGCAATGAATAAATAACAAGAACCATTCCAATCAATTTATCGTAAACTTTTCCCCTTAAACAATCATCACACACAATTTATTTTAGGGTGTAATTCTCAAAGACAGCAAACCTCACATGCATTCGTTATTATAGAGGGCAGCATATGAGCTAGCTATCCCCGCGGCAATTTCAATTATTCATGAATTTGCAGTATGATTCATAGACTTTAATATATGCGAATCATCCACTCATGATTGTAGATTAATTACTCAACGAGAAAGAGAAAGATGGAGATAGTGTTTACTTTTACGCGTTTTATAAATTTATAACTAGGAAGTACACGCAAGAGTTATTCATTCCCGCTTTGATGTTTATCAAACTGAATAATTTGCAGGCGAAATTTTCAACGATTGGAAAATTGTG
Organism: Harpalus rufipes; assembly: GCA_951394225.1. NCBI lineage: Eukaryota > Metazoa > Arthropoda > Insecta > Coleoptera > Carabidae > Harpalus > Harpalus rufipes. The sequence continues at coordinate 15,481,895 of OX596274.1, forward strand.
CAAAGAGCTGTATAATAAAGAGAGTAAATACAGTTGAATAGGTACATGAAATTGATTTGTTTAGCATAATGTCTATTGAAATACACATATACGTTTATTTATCGTAATGTAATTGGTAGATTTCCCCAACACTGCCGTAGATAGCACAAACAAATAATAAAATTTCAAAAACCATGTACCTACTCGCACATTGGTTGTGATAATCATATGTAATTTTAAATATAAAGCATGTACAATGCAATAATAATTATTGTTATTATTTATCTAATAAAAGGCAAGCACGTAAACCCTTCTCATTAAAAAGTACTTTATTCACAAGTTGCATTCGAATTTTTTTTCTATTTCCGTAGATCAAGATAAAAGCAATTTAAATTGAAGCAAAGCATAACACAAAAATATATTCTATTTCATACTGTCCGCTATTTACTACTTTAGGTTACTAATTTGAGTCCGGGAAATGATACATTACAGTACCCGAGCCGGGAAGTGTTGCTTAGAAACATTGCAATAAATTTAATTGCAAAATAATTCAAATTGTTTTTCATATCTTCCGGAGGACTATGTGGGAATCAGTTTCCGTATAGCCTCAGCACTTTTTTTCAAAATATCGTTCGGAAAGTTTGAGTTATTACTAGAAGGAGAGTTCATTTTTGATGATAAGCAAAAAAAAACAAAATCATCAAAAAAAATTAAACATACACAGGTAACTAAGACAAACTCTGATGTATTGTGATCTACTTTAAACTAACATAAATTTAAAAATATTTAAATCACGTAGACAGTATGAAATAAAATGTTGTACGTCACATGGCCATGAAGTGGTATTACGATACTTTTTTCGAAATTCCTGACTCGGCCCTTCGTCGCCTCGCCCGTAAACTTCTCATACGTACCGTAATACCTCACTTCCTGGCCTTATAACGTAAATAACTATTATTCGCAACTGTCAAATAATATACCCATAATACAACCGATTTTTATCAATTAATGACTTTCGTTACTGTTGCTAATTGAATAATATTCACAGTCCTATGGAATAATATTATTTAATCGTTATGTCAAATTCAAATCCTACCGTTTAAAAAGTACAAACAAAATTACTTCTTCCCACATCCCACATAAAAAGCCCAAATTACACTAGTATTATCATTTTTCATACTTTTATTTTCTTCTTAAGATTAAGCGGAAGCTGAATAGTCGTTTTTAAGATTTTCTGTTAAATATGAAATCACTCTATAATTTTGTTATATGTATCAACAACGATAACTACGAGTAGATTTGCCTATATAAATAAAAAGTTTTTTTGCATATGTCAGTGAAAAAAATCTAATTATTTTTCAATACAAATATGTCACTGATTGATATGTTATTATTTGACAATTGTGGATAAATCGATGTATAGTTCGTATCCAAATGTGTAATAATTAAAAGAATATCGACGGATGATGGATAAATTGAAGGAAATATTAGCTTCAGAAAGTAATTACAAAAAACGTAACTTTTTAGAAATGATTCATATTCACAATAATAGCAATAGTATAAATTATAGAACAGATACTGAAAACCTGAATAAAATTTACCAAAATATTTTAAATCACAACAAACGACCTCATTAGTATACAGTTTAAAGTTTGCGCCAATATACACACCAACAGATATTTTTGTGTTATAACCAATTTGTACTGGTAACATTGTATATTTTTTATTTGTTACTTTTCTGTATCTTTCTCTCGCAGTTGTACTTACACTGTGGCAGAAAGCACAATGTATATTTTTTCAACTAATTTTGTCACATGTATCACTTCATGTATTTAAAAAATTTAAAAATTTATTGTAACCATCTTCTGTTGGTAAGCATTATTTATTTATTAATGTGTAATTATTGCTGGGCTTTTGCTGTATTTTACTTTGTAACGATTTATTCTTCCTTCCCTCTGTAGCACTGAGGATGGATTAATAAAAAATCCGAAACGTTTGCAACAAGGAGAATATTTTATTTCCTTCAATTTATCCATCATCCGTCGATATTCTTTTAATTATTGTGGATAAAGTCTAGAATTCTATTCGCATGTAATGGCTATTACTTGCCTTCCAGCTCGTGAAGCAAACTTCATTCTCATGAGTAATAGTACACATTTCATGCTCATTCAATAATATATAATTATTTTATATCATCGTAAAACGGTAAAATCGTATTATAGGGATCCTAAAAAATGCTTATTCACTACAGGTGACGGAAGGTAAAAATGACGCATATAGAATTCTAATCTGAAATCTATATTAGCTATTCACAACTACATTATTTACAAATAGCTAATATGTTTGTACACAAAGTAATAATTGGCATCTAAGAAGTTAATATGTAAATATATAAAGTGCATTTCATCGACAACGACAAGTATGCGGCAACAGTTAATGATATTCCATGCTATTTGTAGCAGGGCAATAAGTTATTTCCAATAGGTTGCAAGAGGCAGGTACCAATAAAAAATGATCCAGAGAAATGTATTTCCGCCTAACTGCTCTCAAGATCTGCATACACTTATCATCAAGTATGCTAATTATATGTCGCGACTTTCGACCTCACACGACGACTCTGGAATTTTAATTTGATTGATTGATTGATTCCTACAATTCTAGCATCTTCGTATAAGTAGCTGCGTCCTATTGGAAACCTTCAAACTATAATTAATAACTGACAGGCACCGACTGTTTACTTTTATGTTAGATTTATTAATAGATGCCGATACAATGAACTACTTATAATAATCTAGATTGGGAAATTTAATGACTTCTGTAGTGATCAAAAAATGCAGGACTACAAAAACTAATCGTATTTATTTATTCTCACATCTCACAAGTTAAAGTTATTTATAAAAAATCTGATGTGGCCAGCACAATACCTTCCGTCAATCCTGTGTATTATGTACAAATTCCATACATAAATTTTCTTGCAAAAGATTATAAATTTTTGGTATTATGTGATTCCCTTTCTCGGCAACTGAATTCCATACTCCTGATAACAGACAAACCACATGAAATAAGAAAATTGTGAAATTTTGATTGAAAAATTATAACACTTGTCAGTTATGGACATAATTAATTGCTGTCATTTTGACACGGGTCAAAGTCATGTTACTGCACGCGCCCCATACATAAATTTTCTTGCAAAAGATACTATATTTCCAGTAAAGTTATTTCATTAACAAACTATGCAAATTGCACTTGACACTGGCATCTTCTTCTTCTTCTTTAGTTTTTCCCATTCGTTAGGGGGTCGTTATTTTTTATTTTCTTCTTCCACTCATTTTTGTTTTGCGTGCCGTCCTCATTCAGTTCCTTTTCTCTCAAGTCTTCTACAATACAGTCTTTTCATCTTATATTTGGTCTTCCTATGTTTCTTCCACCTTCTATTAATATATTCATCTCTCCTCATGACATATTCACACCAATATGTAATCGTCTCTCTTATATCTAGAAACTTCTAACACTAGAGTTACTTCCCTTATTCTTTCATTGATTTCATTTTATTGATACTGACATCTGTCAATTTGAATTACCTGAATATATTAGCAGTTTCCATGGTTATTCCTGGCTGAATTATGAAATTTATATAAAATTTATTATCGTTATTCTTCTTTAACTCTATATCTGTTGAATATCAAATATAAAATGCAATCAAATCGTATAGACAATAATATATTCTTTAAGTTATAATAACATTTAACTGATTTTTTCAAGAAAAACTGTTAAAATCTTCAAATGAGGGTACTTCCGGTTGACCAATAATAATCAAAATCTAAACAGGTCTGCATATGGTTGTAAGGAAGAGGAATACGCAAGAATTGTATTTTTTGGAATTCTAGTATTGGAGATATCGTGCACGAAACGGCGTCCACACACACACACATACATACACACACACACACACGCACGCACGAACACACACACACACACACATACAGACATCATCGTAAAAATAGTAAAATCGTATTGTAAAGACCCTAAAACGTGCTTATTCAATGAAAACTCACCACCGATTTTTTTGACCAAAGACAATACCTTCCTTACCTAGAGGTGACGGAAGGTAAAAACAAATTGTAATTGTTGACATATTATTAGGTATTACCTATATTTTGCTAGTACCTATGTGAATTTGCGTGGTACGTTTTGTGACATGTTGTGGTTCCGATTGGAGTCAACCTCCAAGTTATTTCCAATTTTCATACAGAACAAAACTAATGTTAAGCTCTAGATACGGATAGTTACTGTTTCACGTCCAACAATATCCTGGTACCCGAATAATTGAATGTTGAACTATGCGGCTCTCAGATTTAGATCTGAGTATTGAATCTCGGATCCAGAATCTTAAATTCATCGAATCTTATGTGTTAAATTGGTAGTCGGCATATTTCTGATGTTCCGATTTACGATAGTATTTTTAGCACCGGCTAGGAATAAAATTGCTTGTTTCCTAAATTTTGAATAAGTAACAAGAACAACCCATTATATCTTAATGTAGTTATATGTAAGTAAAATACAATTTGACCGCCCGATACGAACACTTAACTTAATCACATTTTGTCGTTCTCCATTTTCTGCTTCAATTTGATTGAATTGGATAGTATCGAATTCCAGCTGGCTAAAATTCTTGAAAATTCGGAACCAATAATTAAGATCCGAATCTGGTTTCGAATTAGAAACTAATATTTACGGATATCTGTTTCGATATTCTAATATTGGATATCCGAGAAACTGGATATTTCCAGATTGGGTTATTTTTTGGGATCCTCACAGCACTAAATAAAAATCACTTCTGAAATTCTATCTGCCCAAATTTGGTCGTATTTATTTGGTGTCTTTGTATTAAGGTTCAATCTTGTACTAGTTTTTAACAAACTCGTAATAATTATGTTCTAATATTTCACGGTAAATCGTAACTCATGTCCTTTATACATATACTATTAATTGGTAATAGCAGTTATAGTTACCATACCATCATCATTTAGTTGTTCCTGGTTAACATTTTATTAATTTTATTTTTATCCATTATAACTTTTAACATAGCATTTAATATTAATAATAATTTGTTACTTTTAGAGTAAGTTTTACAATCTCTGGTTAAAATTTTAACTGTCAGTTTTTCAGTTTGTCAGTTAAATAAACAATATTGAATCGAATTGTAGACAGCAATGATAAATCTGTCATTTGACAGTTCATTTCGTTCTCATTTTGGTTATTTAACTTATAATTAAAATCTTAAATGGGTATTTAAAACTGGCCTATAAATATTATTGACAAATAAAAGTAGATCCTTAGAATTTAAAACAAGCTATCACTTTTAAAATAATTTTTATCCGGATATAATGATGTAAACAATAATTTTTAAAACAAAACAATAAATATCTCATTGATTTTAATAACTAATACAAATATTGTTATTATGGAAACTGAGTATATTATAACAATAATTGTAATCTTTGTTTAGTTATTTTTCGCAATAAATTTTGTACTTTTTTTTTAACAACTCTACCGCTAAATGCTAAAATCTTTTTTATGTGACACTTTGCTGAAGAAGGTTGGAGACTCCTTACCTAAACCATCAAATCTGCTGGGTACAGTCAATTCAGGAATATTTACTTAAAATATTCCAAGTAACCAGAACTAACCTACCAATTTGCTTTAAAAAATCACAAATAAATATGGCATTTGACCCAAAAGTTGCAACCTACAGTTTGGAAAACACTGTTCTAGAACACTTTCATTATTAATTAAGGACAAAATGATTTTTTTAGCATTATTGTGGTAAAAGCTTTCAACGTTAATTAAATATACAATAAAGACAAAGATGTACAAACTTAAAAGCTTTATTATGCTATAAAAGACATCTTTCATTATTCCCGAAACAATAACCTAAAACTCCACTCATCCATTTACCTCATATTTTCAACACAAAAGCTTCAAACTTTGTCCTTCCAATCTCCATACCACACACCCTACAAAAACCTAACCTTTCTCGTGCTTTCCAATTTGCCAATATATTTTAATATTCCATCCCATGAGCGACGGGCTTCCCGCCTCTGCAGTGTCAAGAGTTTGACGAATGGTGAGTCATAACCTCAAAGACAAGCCGTGTGCAACCAACCGACCGAAGAGAGGTTTAGCGGGCTAATTCAGACATGGTGATGGTGATGGCGACATCGATCGGAAAGTGGAGATTTCTTTTTGATCTGATAGGGATGTGTGACTCAGTTAGGGGAGAATTTTTGGGGGTTGATATGAATGAAGTGTGACTAGTGAGAAAGTAAGCTTTTAGGAACTTTACGGTAATTTTGGGGTTGTTGTAAATGTATTGGATAATTGAAGATTGAAAAAATAATACTGTAGGATTTAGAGAGTTTTAATAACAAGAATAATTTTATGAATATAGACAGAACAAAGCAAAAGAATTTGAAATAAGCTTTATTTATGGTGTCGCGTTGCAGTGTGAGTTAGGTGACCTGATAAATCATATAACCTGAACGGTACAGATGTCATTATCGAAATGGGTAAAAAGTCATATTGATATATTTTTATTTTATTTTTTTATTTATGTTTTAATGATGCAAAGAACTCACAGATCATGTCAAACAACCTGATTCTCGCGATACTTGTATTGAAAACAATATTATTTCATATAGAATATTGAAGACAATATAGTTTAAGATATTGTAAGAAATTCGTATTCTCGTGACTCTTTTTAAACTGACTCTGTACAATTTATTGTATTGTAATGTATATAAGTATGGAGTTAGTTCATTTCCTTATTTGACATGTATTTACTTGTTGTGGAGGAAAGGTACAATAAGAAATATAAGTACAAGAACATTTAAAAACCGAGAGATTAAAGCCAAATTTAAATTCGAATATTTTTTAGTTACGACAAGAAATTGTTTTTAATTTAGATTCTTGTTGAAACTGGTCATTTAGAGACGAAGAGAACTGGAGAAAAAACAAAAATAACAATAGTTAATATCATATTACAATTTAATCAAATTAATTATGGCCTCTATCTATCATAAATTTCTAGTAATAATAATAACTACCAAGATTCCCATTTTCTTAATCTGCTGAAAAATTCATTTACTTGTGTGTTTCTTTAGGTCTTTATCACTAAGTACAATTTTACAATCGTTACAATTGAAATTACGTTTATAATGATTATTAATATAATTGAAATATGACATACGAAATGTTAAATTAAAAAAATTCATTTTCAAATTATTTCATTTCACTTGCAACTTGCTTTGCTCTTTGCTGCTATCTAAATAATCTGCTTAGTGTTAAAATATTTTAATTTGTTGAGCACGAAAATGACGATGACAATTTTTCTAATACTCCCCCTGAAATTTACGAAACAGTAAGTTGTCTTTGTGTAAATTTAAATTTATTTGCTTTTTAAACAAACGAATGACTATAGTAGCCGTAAAGTAAATGCGGCCGTGAAGTAAAAGCGGTCGTAAAGTAGTGTATGACAGATGTCAAAAAATACTTTAGGTATGATTGCCAAAGGATACATAAAACAAATACTTATGTCATAATCGTTCAAAATAGATGTTTAGAGATTCGCCACCGATGACGTATATTTTTCGACTCCACGGGGTATTAAATACAGGGCAGCGAACCCGACAAAAACTGGGTTCGGTTCAGGTTCAGGTTAATTTGTTTTTTGAGTGAGGGGTTCGGGTGCGGTTCTGGTTCAAACATTAACACAATATGCGGTTTTGTTCCGGATTCAGGTATTGGGTTCAGGTTCGGTTCGACCTAATGAAAATTGAATTAATATTTTTTGAATAACAATCTTTATATAGAAATAATTTAAAATGTGAGCCGGAATTTACGCGAGACAAGAACACGAATACAATTTTCATAAACAGACAAAACAGGCGTCGATTATCGGCTGCATTACGATTACGCTTACGTTTCGAACTCAAAATGAACCTGAACCGGAGCTGAACCCTGAACCCGAATTTTAATACCCGGTCGGGTTACGGTTCGGTTCAGGTTCGGGTCCGATGCCCTGAATGTAATGTTGAAGTACTTAATACTACTGACACATTTTTCTTGTAAATACAAACTTCTTGTTGTTTATATATAAAGTATCAAAGTTTATGTTGGAATCTCAAGAACGTGCTAATTTAAATTTTACGCATGCATGATTTGCTGTAATTATTTTTCAGCAAGCTAATGAATATATCTGACTGCATAAAAAAATCAGTTAAATTCCAATAAAACCGTAGTTTATTATCACGAATGGAAGTAAAATCAATTCAGGTGTCCAGCATTAAAAATGGTTTCGTGAGTAGCTTCATTAACATACATTTACCGTGAAGTACTCATACATAAATTACTGCAGCCATTAACAAGTTTCTTTTTTCGTTGGGCAGACAGTTTTTTCAGGAGTCGTCACGGTAACATCGCCTGCATTTGTTTGTGATGTCCGTAGAAATTCTTTATCATAAAGAGTGAAATTTATGCCTTGCTAGTTTTTTTTTCTTTTTTCACATTGCGGTTTTTTGGATTCAGGCCAACTGTGAAATATTTTATTACTCCAAACACAATCATTCTGCTTTAATTTGTAACACTATTGCCGAATTTCCGCGAAATGGACATAAAACACTGTTAATACCGGGAATAAATATGTACATCGTCATGGCTCTTATTTACGTCGGTATTTGACATTTATGTTACGATTATAATCCCAATAAAACATTATTATAGACCATGCAAAATGCAATGTCAAATAATTGCGCATAAAACATAGTTCAAGTTAAATAATTAATATTTTTACCTGTAGGTCAATGAAGGGTGGAAATGGGTACAAGACTCACCTGAAATAAAAGAAAATAATTAGTAATTTACACAATCTTATATATAAGTATATTAGATAAATTCTAAAATATTGCAATAGTATTTTAATAGACAAGTCTCCCAATGGCCCTTATTTTCATACGAATATTGCGTAATATTCTAGCCGCAGGTGAGTTACAGTACGAGTTTTAGAATTATTGGATATTGTAATAAGTTTATATTTATTGGTTTAATATTTTTTTTTAATTTATGATCACAATTTGTAAAATAAATGATCACTAAATATGAATGTTATTTTCAGATTAATTAAACAAGGTTAAGATAAATTGCATCTTTATTACGATTGCACCTGTCCTGTAACAAAGGCGATCTAAGTAATCCTACGTTAGTACGGACTAGACATTCGATATTCATAGTCAAATTTCGTACTACTTTAATCCGGTATTAACTAATACGCCGTTAATACCATGGCTCAACTTGACCATGGTCTATTTCTCTTACTGAACATGCGCAGTAACATTTTAACTGTCAAAGTTGTGTATATATGCTACAAACAAATACATTTTTGTATCCAGGGGCGCAATTTCATGACAGTAAATAATAGTAATATATTTCTTTACTGCTCTTATTTGTAAAAAAAAAATTGTCATACAACTTACACAGTAAGGTGATAGAAGTGAACAATAATATATTTTTTTAAATTTGTTTGCATTAGATCTCTAATTAAGTTTAAGTAAAATAAGTTTCCTACCAAATGGTTATTCTTCTAGCATTGTTATATTCAAATAATAATAATAATAATAATTATTGTGAAGATATTGATTACAACAATGATTATTTTGGTTAGAGCTCAATAATATTGATTGTAAGAATGAATCCGACAATGAATTTAGTAGAAAAAAAAATATATCTTGCTAGCTAAACGGATAATTTTCTGACATTTTTATGTTGCAAGTTATAACTATAACATTGTTGATTACAACAAACGATTTTGTTCATAAGATAATAATATTGATTACAACAATGAATTTAACAAAAGGTATTTCATCAATATATTTAGCATTTTTCGAAGAACTGAAAGTATAGTTTAAAAGTTATTATGGCATGGGGGCGCTGAAATATAACTTTGTAGGCGCCTTTTACCCACGGAGCGGCTCTGCTTGTACCTATTACAGAGATATATTTTAGTTACAGTTTACACTGAATTTGTACGTATATATCAGCTTCGTTTTGATATCATTTTTTGCCTAGATATCAAATTGTACTTGCATTTGTGGAGAGATTGTTACTATTATTTTCCAATAAAGCTTTAATTTCTAAAATATCTTTCTTAAATCTAATAATTATAAAGCATACGTATATATGTGAACATTTCATTACTTCAATTTAATTACTAACCAATAAATTTGTGTAAATTCTCTCTTATTATACTTGTCGAATGGACTTATATAATACAAATATATTTTTGGGTTTCTTCGTTGATATTCGAGTACATCTCGAAAATGTTGCATATCAACAGCATGATTAATAATTTCATTTATTTATATCATTATTTCATGATATAAACACGAAACTCTGCCCTCAGATGACATTTGTGCCAAAAAAGTGTGGTTAATCCATCGGTAAACTTAGGTAGAGGCAGGACTAAATATAGTCCGGGGTTAGTTCTGACATAGGTCTAGACTAAAGTTAAACCTTCTCTATGAATAAGTAGAGAAGTTAGAACCGAGTTGATCCAAGTTTACTCTGGTTTAAATTTTTCATGAAGACGGCTGGGTATTAAAATACTGATCCACTAAATAGCAGGCCATTGTATTACGCGTTTTTCGAATTATGTATTTTCCCTGTTGGGTTTTAATTTACTTTATTTCAAAATAATAAAATTAGGGTTAACGGGGTTATTCAGAAGTTAGGTTAGAGTTAAAATTTATAATTATATTATTAACCTAAAAATAAAGACATTTTGAATTTTGTTAAGTTGAACTTTCTGCCTCTGACTGAACCGAATGCAGATTACGATAGTGACAAAATTATCGTTTGTCAGCTGTCAGTTGCCATAAACAATCGACAGAAATATGATATTAACAAAGTTTTTTATTTCGACTTTGTAATTATTTATATACCTACGAGTATTATATATTTTTGCTGATAAAAATGTTTTATATTGACTATTTCATTCTTAAATTTATAAACCAATCCAAATTGAGGATTCTACCTAGTTACCAAGTTTTATTTCGACAAAACACCGTCACAAAAACATTTTCGCATCCTTCGAGCCAATAAGATGCTGTATTTTTACAAGTAAGTAAGTTTTGATAAGCGAATTTTTTTTTTGACGTTTTAAGATTATCTTGAAACATATTGTTTATATTGAATAGTTTAAATTATATTTAAATAACACCTTGACTTCTTGACATTCAAACGCATAAACAAACAATGAAACCATAACAAAACAATAAAGTCATAGCATACTATAAAACTATCTACTATATTCAGTTTCAATAATACTTATAATGAAAAAAATGTTAAGCATCACGAACGTTAAGGAATTACCGATCTCAGATAAAATTGTCTTCGATCGGTAAACTCTCCTTACCGTTCTTGATACTTAATATACTATATTTACCGCAAAATTAAATCTGTTTTTTCCCGACTTGAAAGGCTTTTTTGATTAGAGGAAATATTAAACAAGCGAAATATATTCGAGATAAATAAAATGGTATTGTGAAAATTAATCAATTCTGTGTTAAAAAAAATATTCGTGAGATGAAAAATATCTATAATAATTATCTTTCAAAAATTCATCTTTTGTATTGATCGATAATAATTAAATCAAAAAATGTTTAAAGCTTATAAATAGAATATATGATACAAGTATTTGAATAAAAGAATTCGGAAGTATGATGTTTCTTATTTTTATTTTGTTGCACTACCATTGTACAAACAATTATCTGATTTGAACTAAAATATCCTGTGAAAAGAAAAAAAAGCTCAACTACTCTTTTGTAACAAAACAAAAAGGAAATGAGAAAAAATAAGTGAAACTGACAAAAACATGGCCTGTTTCCGTGGTTATTACAGTTCATGTTGAAACAAAAAGGAAGCTTGAATGACTTGAGTCATCATATTCCGTTTCACTTTTTTACTGAAATAAGTATTCTAGCTGGCGCCAGCAAATTTGAAATAAGAAATGGGGTCGGGACGGAAATCTTTAGACACGGTGACAGATTATGAGCAGGTGGAGCTACGTTCATTTTGACTACGATTTAAACAGTTTTTCTTTTCTTGTGAAATTTTCTTTAAGAAATTGAAAAACTTTAGAACTTATACGATTTTATCTTAAGTTTTTTTTTATTTTAAAATAAGTATATTTTACGGGCGTAATTTATTTAAAATCAGATTTCCATCATATATTGTCATGGACATATTTTTATTAATATACGAGATATTGCAAATGTTATAGATAAAATAATTAATTTTGAACATGTCACTGCATATGACGTCAATAAGTATAAAAATATAAAAGTTAATTGGATTAAATTATAATTTAAGAGCTATGTTCAAAAATTAATAATGACAATAAACAATCATAGTTTTTACCATAATAATGGGGTCATTCGCCATAGTAACAAACTAAAAAGTTGATAGTTTATATTAAAACTTAGACGCTCAGACCTTAGACTGTACAAAAGGAACTATCAAAGTCTAAAAAAAATTAAAGTAAGTTTCTAAAATAATAGATTTTTTAATGCCCCAAACATTTACGTCACGCATAATAGTCTATTCCAAATTCTTACTCCTTTTAAGCCTTCTGTAATCGCCTTTATGAAATCAGGAGTCCATAAATAAAATAAAAATAAATTAATAAATATATCATCACGGCATATTACCCATTACTGGGTGTACAATTAACACACATACACACACATACAGACATCATCGTAAAAACATAAATTCGTATTGTAGGGACTCTAAAAACGTGCTTATTCATCAAAAACCAACCACAGATTGTTTTGACCAAATCCAACACCTTCCTTACCTATAAATAGGTGATGGAAGGTAAAATTTATATCTAGTGACATGCATTTTTCCATATAAACAAAATATTCTAATGGAACAACAATTATATAATTTAACTGACTTCATATCTCTTCTAGGTCTTACTCCATATTGAGCAAGTTATCCAGGACTCCTACGTGTTAATATGTAGTATCTATCTTGTAATTTTGGATTTATTATTTCCATTAAAATAAACGGATAGAAATAATATATCTAAAAATAAAACGGTTTAACTTAGCGATAATAAACTAAAATTGAATCTATTCATTCGTTCTTTGGAGACAACAATAACCGATAGATACAAAAGTCATATATTGAATACTTCCTAATTGTTCATATCTATCTTGTAATTTCGAATAATTAATTCTTCCATTAAAATAAACGGGATAGAAATTATATGTATAGAAATAAAATGGTTTAATTGAACGATAATAAACTAAAATTGAAACTATTCATACCATCTTTGGAACAACAATATCCGACAGATACAAATAGTCATATATTTAATTTTTCCTAACTGTTCATATCGAACCTAATCCTTCATTTCTTCAATTAACCTAAATCCCATACAATTTCAATTACGAATCTAAAAATACTTCCACGTTGGTAATTTATCTGCAGGTACGTATGATAGAGACAAAGTGGGCAATCATTAATCTTTGGGCTGATTTATAAGAATAGTTAGAGAGTTACATAAAGTACAGCAGGAGCTGGAGTAGGCGCTGCAGTAGTATTCGCGCGAGTGCGTTCCCAACCAACCGCTAATGCAACGGCACATGTTCCTCGATCATTAACAACTCCAAATTAGACCAGAATGGAAATGGACAAGATAAGGAGAAAAGTAGAAGAATCTGAATAACGCAAAATGAAGAAAATTGAAGAGGCGCTTAAATGATTTTAATGTTGCCAATTTAATTATTACACTGACGAAAGAAATTAACGCATCACTTTTATAAACTCAGTTAATATTGGAATATTTTTATTTTCTTCAAATTTTAATCATTGATTTTTATAATTTTACTTTTATGGTAAGAATTAAGACAATGAAACAATAAAAACTTAATAAAATTGTAAGAAAAATGAAGAGAAACACTTTTAACAAAATTTAACATGCGATTAAAACACTTAATATTTAATGTTTCCTCCTCTTGCTCGGGTAACTGCCTGGCAGCGACGACCCATACTGCTAATTAATGCTCTAATGTCATTCTAGTTAATATCTTCCCAAATTTCCTGCAATTTTTGCCCGAGCTCTTCTTGGTTGATTGGACGCCGAGGAAGTGCTCTAAGTCGTTTACCCATCGTGTCCTAAAGGTGTCGTGATGCTCCCTCTTGGTATGACCACCAACTGCGTGCGAGCCTCTGAAGTGATACCACCCCACACCATAACCGAACCTCCACCAAACATAACAGTCGGAACAATGTTACATTGCGCATAACGTTAACCTGGCCGTCTGCATACACGCATCCGTCTATCACTGCTATTAAGGCAAAATCTGGACTCGTCGCTAAACATAACATTAGCCCAATCGGCCTGTAACCAGTGAACATGTTAATTTCTTTCGCCAGTGTATTATAATTATTGTGAGCATTATTCCAAATTAATATTTTGTTACATCGATTTGGAGTTATTTAATAAATTCTTTAGGCAATTAATGAGTATTACTGATTACACCACCTCCGTCATTTAGTAGCTTCGTGAACATTGAAGAGGGCGGTCGGCTATATCTTCGCGTATTGTTTTTCAGGTTCCGATTGTGCATATTTTCAGAGAATAATGTTTGTGAGATGGTGCTGATGCCATACTCAAGGTGGGTGTGATACCCTGGTGTTTGTGAGATGGTGCTGATGCCATACTCAAGGTGGGTATGATACCCTAGTGTTTGTGAGATGGTGCTGATGCCATACTCAAGGTGGGTATGGTACCCTAGTGTTTGTAAGCTGGTGCGAATGCCATGCTTGGGACGAGTGTGATGCTCGTAATACGAAAATGAATGCGAGTGGTGATTTTGCACTCGTGACGGGTGCTGATGCCCGTGTATGTAATGATAACTCAATGGTACGTAAGACCTTACTTTCAATTAGCAACATGTTTGTTTATGTTTTATAGAGATAATTTTTATCTCGGGGTATGATGTAACGATAATTAAAGACTACAATTAGTAGGCAAGCAATTATTATGAATGAATCAGTATCGATTTGGACACGAAAGTGTACAGATCAGTGCATCGTGCGTACATTATTATTATTTTCCAGACAATTAACGTTCCAAGTAGTCACACCGAGACGTAGTGTTTGAGAAGTACCTTAAGCTGGAAACTGGCACTCTTCGCCCCCAGGAGGAAGGGTTACATTTCCACGGTGACCCGATCTGGCTTGGAAGCGGTGATAGATAGTAGATACAATAATTTTTAATGTAACCGTTGTTTGTTTCTGGAGATAAGATGATAAAGATACACATAAATATTCATACCTTAGAATAACCCATGAAGACTATACAGGGCGTTTATTAAATATAGGGCAAAATTGAAGGGATTATTCCCTGGACCATTCTAAGATGATTTTGTCCTTTGATGATTTTTGAAAAGCTGCTTTGTTTCGAAGATACAGGGCGAAAAAAAAAATCGACAAAACCAATTTTGATATTTTTCAAATTATTAATCTAGTAACAGTAGGCAAGTTATGTGTCAAATTTGTTGAGACGTTTGGCTGTTTGACGTGTATTTTCTGTCTATAATACTTAAACTTTTGTTAGTGAAGTCCTCTTATCATGAATAGCTATTTTTTAACAATAACATACGGAGATCGTTGGATTGGTCGAGGTGGACCTCACTTATGGCCTGCTCGATCCCCGGACTTAAACCCCCTGGATTTTTTTCTATGGGGCCATCTAAAATCATTAGTATATGCTACTCCATTGGCAAATTTGTAAGATTTAAGACATCGGATAATTGCTGGCTGTAACTACATAAGAAACGACCCTGGTGTTTTTGAAAGAGTTCGGCATTCAATGAGAAGAAGATTGGATACTTGCATCGTAGCTGGAGATAGTCATTTTCAACAGTACTTGTAGATTAAGAAACTTTACATGTAATTTTTGGTATTAAATGTTATTATTGTCGAAAAATTTTTTCGCCCTGTATCATCGAAACAAAGCGGCTTTTCAAAAATCATCAAAGGACAAAATCATCTTAGAATGGCCCAGGGAATAATCCCTTCAATTTTTGCCCTATGTTTAATAAACACCCTGTATAAACTATAAACTGTCATAATTTCTTTAGACCTTGCAATAATGCTGCAATCTTTATATTCAGAAACATTTAAATATACATATTTTCTGAAACACAACTGATAATTTTAAATATGCGCGCGAAATCTGTACACTGGCTTGCAAAAAATCCTTTTTCGAATATACCTTAAGTGTCAACCACTTATTTTACAACTCACTAAAAATCTGTATATAGAGTTTAAAATCTTAAAAGCATCATTTCACATACATATAATAAAACCGTCCATCGTACATCTCTTTAGAACTCAGTAGAA